>JASDDO010000019.1:824049406-824649406 GCA_030015575.1 Agapanthus africanus | reverse complement strand
TGCAGAGTTGGGTTAGATTTCAATGAGGTTAAGTATTAGGTCGTTTGCAATGGTCGTACGTAGTGTAATTAGCACGTACAACTTGCGTTTTATTGATTTTGACGTATCGGAATGTAGTCGTTTCCTTATACAAGTTGTTGCAATGTTGGATTCCAATACGGGAACTTTGGAGGCCGCGAGGAAAGGAAAAGGATTGGCGATTCCTGAGTGGATACGACGTATTTCCGGTGAGTAGATTTACATCTACGGGGAAAGTCGGGTGGATGGCGTATAGCACCCCCGCAACCTTATGATTATTATTATGATATCTACTTAAGTTTAGCTTTTCGGCAAAGCATTGATACGGTATTGCATCTTGTATACCTTCCATTTGCATAAAGCTTCATATGTAGTTTTTAAATGAGATATACGTGATATTTGATCCGTACGATATGGGTATGATTTGATGAGTTGTACGAGGGATCATGCCGTACTTAAGATGATAGGGATATAGTGATATGATGAGCTATAATACAAGGATTTATACATATCGGAAATGATGAACTTTGTATGCAGAATAACAGCCAATTTATTCTTTGACTCGTAGAGATAGATTATGTTCTGTTTTAGGATGTAATACTGGTATGAGCTATATTATTTTAAAAACCACGGTTCGTTGTCTTTTAAATAAACTACCAGGATGCGTGCCAGTTTCTAAAAACAAACATCTATTTTAAATCTAAGGCAGCTTCCTTAATTCAAACTTAACGTTCCGATCATTTCTAAAGATAATGGTATAGCTCATAGCAAGTAATTACAATAATTGAGCTTAAATAAATTTATAGGTTTGCATTATATTATCAATATTATACGTTTCCACGATATACACACTCTGATAGAACACTGCACAAATACCAATGATTTCCATGCTGCACAAGCACGTAAATATATGTTACACTACACCTCATTGGTATTGCCATGTCACCGTAGAATCGTTCTGTTATATATGTGTTAATATATAGATTGTTACACCGTAGAACACTTGCACAAATACTAATGATTTCTATGTTGCACGAGCACAGACGCGTATGCTACACTACACATCATTAGTAGTGCCATGACACATTAGAATTGAAATCATTATGTTATGTGATATGATTTCGTAGTCTTTTCCTATTCATGTTGTAGTACTATAGATGCTATATTTGATTTCTTGGGATTTCTGAGTATTTTACTCCTGATGATATATATATCGGTGGTATGAGACACTGTTATATATATACATATATAGTATATCATCAATACAATCTATGCAATTATTCTTATTCCTTACTTGATATTTTGATATGATGAGTAAAACGTCCACCATGAGTATTGTGTTTTTTGGTTTTTTTCCGGGCCGAGTGGGGGAGATATACGGTCGCGGATTTTTACGTTATCCAGACTGAGTGGGGGAGATATACAGTTGGATACATGGTGGACCCGGTCGAGATCGAGGGGCAGGATAGCCGCATTTGAGGCGGGGGAGCCTAACGAGGTGACTCGATTCCGGAGATAAAAATGAACACAGCAGATATCCAGGGGATACTGACCGTAGATAGAAACGAGCACGGCAGATATCCAGGGGATACTGGCCGGGGTTCGATTGGGCACGGCGGATATCCAGGGGATACTGATCGTAGCCAGGATATCGGGTGGCGATCATCTGTTGAGATGGTGTCGACGGTATCTGTATTTACGTGTCGATGCTGGACACGAGAGATTGCGGATTTCGATGTCGATGCTGGACATCTATATGTATATTGATATGATCATTATCATGAGGTACATAGTTAGATATGTATTTATTGGATTCCACCAGGACTGATCTGGGGGACAGTACCTGCATATATTTGTACAGACATTCATAGACAAGAAGGGAATTCCAATACGGATAATAGATTCATGATTTTGATTCATATGACATTAAGATATTATACTTGTGATTGCATGATAGTTAGTATTGTACCTTTGCATATCATATAGTATATCGATACTGATTATGATAGGACTATACTTATGACTTAGGTATCGTCATGCATTTCGATTTCTACCTTTAGATGTGCTTTTATTCACTGAGTTGGCAACTCATCACCGTTGTGCCACAGTTTCTTGCAGGTTTTACCGCTTGGATTATCAATGGGTTGGGCACACATTCTTTTGGGGATTGATGGGTAAGTGAGTTGTTATTGTATCCTACTCACTCTTGATTTTTCATATATTCTTGTATCTAGCGAAAACTCCATCAACTTAGAAATGGTATATTATCGACTTAGAAGCGAGGATTAGAGTTGTGTCTTGAGTTATCGCACTCTTTGGAGTCGACTTCTGATTTAGATTGATTGGTTGCTCCATCGTTTGGACGTGGAGACTAGCTTCCGTTGGGATGCTATTTTATTATGTTGTACTGGGTTTTTATAAAAATGCAAAGGAGGGATGTTAAGTTTCAAAATATCATAAATGCTTTTCAACATACTTAATTAAAACTAGATGTTATTTTAAATTGATTTTATTGGATGATTATTTAAACCTCACCTCAAATACTTTCAAAAAGGGTTTAGATTCCGGGTTTCGGCTTACTTAGATTTCGTCGATGTCTTTAGATGTCACGTGTTTTAAGTGCCGGTCACGTGCCATATTTGGGTTGTGACATATAGCCAATCATACATAGTGCAACATCAACCCCCAATACCGGGAGAGACGAAACCCCTCCTATCGCTCATTGCCTCCATGTGCCTCAGGACTGCACCCAAAATCCACCTGTTTGCACGACTCAGTAAAGCCGTGGTAGGGTGGAGATTAAAGTACAGTGGGAGGCACACAAGACTCTATGACGATCTCGGGTCTACAGACTAACCTGTACCAGTGTCACCTGAGAACTGCTATCCGACGTGAGATATAATACCACATAGGAGTTCTCGGCGAGTCCGTTCAGTGTACCCAGTCTCACTGAGCACCCGTATACGGTCTTTGGTGTCACCACACCAATGGATATGCGATCATCCATCGCCCATCATATATGACAAGTAACGTATACGCTAGTCTACTCTTGTAATATCGATGCCCAGTCTCGATATACCCACGACTAGGAACATTTTAAGGATATGCTCATAAACTACATATGTCCCACTAGTATGATCCACATCATAATCTCAATAGTCAAGCAAATATCCTAAGGACTTTATCAATATGTACCAAATGAGTGAAAGCATGATCAAATGAGCATGTCAAGATAAAGTACAACCAGATAGCATACTATCATGCCGAGCAAGAATGTCCCCTGAATACACACACACACACATACCGGTACATACACTATCATATAATGGCCTCTAGGGCATACATATATCCAACAATACCGTATTGTAATCTGACAGTTATCTGTTATCAAGTTAGGTTATATGTGATATAACCAGATTATCGAATCAAGTGTTGATTTGATAATGTGATACACAGATAAATGATATTAGTCGGTCATATGTAATATAACCGGATTATTAAATCAAGTGTTGATTTAATAATGTGATATATATTATATTTGATATAACTATATCTTAACTAATATCATTAGCTCACTAATTATTCTTCATAACACACACACACACACAAACACACACTTTATGAAGCATGACATGATTTTTATTTTTGTGAAAAATGAAAATAAGAGGTGGAAAATGAAGAGCATGGGTGAGGCATGGCTTGATATTATTTTATATTGGTCTCACTTCACTATTGAAGCATGATTCCATTTGTTTATTTGAAACAAATGGATGCTTCAATAAGTGAAGGGGTCAAGTCATTCTTCACTAAGTCTTTGCTCATTTCTTCTTAGCTTGAGCTCACACTCTCCTCTTCATCTTCTTCCTCCTCCTCCTTTACATGCATCAAAGTTCCAATCCCTTACATGATATGTGAACCATGGAACTTTGAACAAAATAGTGAGCAAACCAAATCCCTTACTTCACCATCCTACACTTGACTAGCGATCAAGTGTTGCGTGTTTCCTACACTAAAAGAGTTTAGGGTAGAGGTAGCTTGAGTTGGAGGGATTTCGTGTGGATCATCTTCGGCACGAAGGTCTTCGGAGAAGGTTCGTCCAAACCCTCAAGTGGAGCCTAGTGGAGTTGCGGGACTACTATACGGAGCATGTGAAGTGAAAGACTCGATCTATGAGGGTATAACCATCTTTACTTCTTATAGTTTACCTTGATATCAAACTAAAACCCTAATAATCTAATTAACGATCTAGGTTAGTGTTAGTTAGCACCCCGAAAAATTTAAAAATGGCATGCTTGATGCTTGTAAAACCCAGTGGGGTGCTAGCGTACACTTTCATGGTATCAGAGCCAAAGCTAAAAGATTAGACGATATAATTAGAATCACGAAACCGAAAAACTACGAAACACCCGAACCCAAAATCAAGTTTCTGTTGATTTTCAAATGATCTGTAAAAATTATTTAAACAACTGAAGAATGTTGTATGTGATACAACTAGAACACCGGAAAAATTCGATGCCAAAACAACATTTTTGACCCGGGGAAAACGCTCCAAAAACCAACATCGCCGGTCCCCTATGCGTATTTTTGGCTCGAAATTTTTTGGTGTTCTGTGGGCTTGATTTTGGGGTTTCAGGTATTGTTTGATTAGTCCAAAATTACATATGATGTTAATTTTGTTTAGGGGCTAATACGGAGTGTTTCGTAGTCGTGTTTTTAACATTGTTTCGGGTTTAAGTTTGATATGGATGCAGTAGTTGGAATCTACATTTAATTAGTTTTGTGAAAACTAGTTAGTGTTTATAAATCTAGCGTTTTAGTCTCGGTAGATCGATTACCACGAAGTTTCGATTCGGATCGAAACTCCGTCGCAATCGCGTATTGTACACGAATACTTGCCGAATAGCTTTACTGGATATCCTCGCCCTATTGCCCCAACCAAGTGACTGTAGGAGAACCCCGTTGCCAATAGCACCCACTCGGGTGCTCGCGGCCACGGTGTTCCGCCTAAGTACACTTGGTCGATGGCATCGGGGGTGCGGCTATCTACTATAGTTTCTGACGTGTATTCGATCGGGTAGTCGGTAATCATGTTGAATTACCCGACTAAATTATTGAAAAGAGTTTTTGATATGAGACTAAAATGCGGGGTTTATCGGGTTAGGCATGAAATTCGGAATATGAGATATTCCGGGTTTATGATGTCTAAGGATATGCGGATTCTAATTATTATAGTTTTACATTTCTTTTCTGCGACCGTAAGTGTAATACGTGGGGTATCCTAAATCTCGTTGCTATATGTCAACGGAATTTGGGATACGCGTATTTACTTACGTTGATGATATGTGATATTATGTGTCGCTGATATGATTTATTGGATCTTCGTGAATGAATAGCCGGGGTGTTTTATGTGAGATGAGAGTTTTTATTTTCATTAATGTAATATTTGTATGTAATATTCTTTTATTGGGGCACTTCCGGATTGAGAATGATGTCACTATTGATGTTTATTATTTACTTTTCCGCGTTAGAATAGACCCAGGGTGGAGAGCACAAGTACCTGGGTTCTAGGGTCCAGTGGGAGACCATCTCAAGGAGTTGAGACCCGGTCTCCCAACTCTAGAATTGGTAGGGTTACTTGCCGCTCTCGTAGGAGTCTATGGGATGTGGGTTTGGCTATTCATCATGACCGTGGAATCCGTGTTTTACATTACTGGCTAAATTTAAAACACGGAAATCCTAGTATATCCAATATTTCATATGTTGCTTCTGTTGCTTGGTTCTATGATGTGATCATATAACTGCATGAGACGAATGTTATATTATATATATGATATATAATAAACATTGTTTATGTTTTGCACCTACGCTAGTCCAGCCCCCGCTCTGCCGGTAGTTAAGTAACCTAACGGTGCATGACGGGGCCAGTGGCGAATGCGGATGGCATAAGCGTACGTTTTATTTTCGTTTCATTTTTCTGTGATGTTTAGGAAACATTAAATGATAGGACTTCATTAATGAAATTAATGAAAGAAAAGAAATCTAAAGATGTTGTAGAATTAGATTTTTTAAACAAGGTAGCTCTAGTTCTTACTTTGCATAGTGGTATTCCTTGATGAATATCCAGCACCTCATTCGATGAGGAAAGAGCCGAGATCTCTTCACCGGGAGTGACCTCTTTAGCGAAACTAGCAAATACTACAACTCACTCGGTTTTGTTTTTGATTGCTTCTCTAGTTCTTGCTTTGCATAGTGGTATTCCTTGATGAATATTCAGCACCTCATTCAATGAGGAAAGAGATGAGATCCCTTTACCGGGAGTGGCCTCTTTAGCGAAACTAGCAAAGCCTAAAAAACACTCCTTTTCAAAATCACTACATTCTACAACGATATCAAGTTCATTACGCTAATGGTTTTCTTAAAAACCTGCGCAGCCCTCTGTCATTTCAGATAAGCACTATTTAGTATTTGTGCTACGTTTGTTGACCATAGACAAGGCGTAGTGTGTGGTAGCTAATTAGTGCTTGTCTGTAGCATGTGATGCGATTGGATTAGGGTAGTCGTACGGCTTTGTTGACCTTACCCAAGGGTCGCATGGGTGGGTTTAATTCAATCAAGAAATGACGGGTTGAACTTGGCTAGCACTTATGATTTGTTGACCATAGCCAAGGTCATAAGTTGCTAAGGGTAAAAACCATTATCGGGAATTTCAAGTGTTGAAATTTGCAATGAGATTACATATCTTCTATATGATAGTTGGATCCCGATACCCACTGCGAGTAAGAGTTACTCATGGGAGAGTTTTGCACTATACAATTAGCTAATCCAGTAAGTGTCTAGAAAGATGTCAACGGGGTTATGCCTATAAGGAAACGAGATTTATTTTAATTAGGTCCGTGCGAAAACACGGGGAACCTCCCTCGGAGTACCGACACTTGCCTGACTGACCGGTTAGCGAACTTGTAGAATGCAATTAATCCCGGCTAATATTACCTTTTAGGGTTTGAAGGAAGATTTGATAAAAACAGTGGGAGCCATCCTGATTAGATAAAATAATAACCAATCTAATCTTGCAAAAAGCGCACGCAAAGTGATTATCCTTCTCTCTCTCCTGGTAGCGACCAATGAAATGCCTTAATCAAGATAATAATATGGATGCATTAACCAAACCTACTCATTATACTGGGCTAGGTTCCGCTCTATCTTATGATTGTCATAAGTCTGAGCAAGGAATATGGGAATATACGGATTCCCATGCCGCCCAAACGAAGAAAAAGTATGTTGATGCATCGTCTTCAGGTGTGTTCGTTACCGAGAACTGTTTCTCAGTCATTTCTACGTCCTGGGTATGGGATACCGGATCATGATCCCATATATGTAATTTGTTACATGGGCTAAAGACAGGTAGAGAACTGGGATAGGGTGATATGTCTCTATATAGTAGAGAATGGTGCAATTGTTGTAGCCAAAGCAGTTGGCAGATATCACCTGGTGTTACCAACTGGTAATACATTGATTCTTAGCGACCGTTATTCCGTACCAAAAATATTGTGAATATTTTCCTAAATCAAGTGTTGATTAGGTAAGGTACGTTGTATAACAATATACACGTTCTGAATCAAACTACAGTTCCAAACGTACAGAACACACACAAGAGGAATAGTTTAGAAATGAACGAAATCTTCTTGTGGCATTGTAGACTAGGTCATGTCGATGAAACAAGACTAGCTAAAGTTCCATAAGGATGCATATTTTAATCCGTTCGAATTTACATCTTATGAAACTTGCCATGTCTCAAAGGCTAGGTGACCAAATCTCTGTTTACTGGAAACAGAGAAAGAGCCACTGAACTCTTGGACAGATACATAGTGATGTATGCGGTCCTCTGTCTACACATGCAAGGAATGGTTCCGAGTACTTTATTACATTCACCGATGTTCTCTCAAGATACGGACATGTGTTCTTGTTGAAACACCAAATATGAATCTTTTGTGAATTTCAAGGAATATGAGTACGAAGTTGAGAACCAGATGGGTAAAGGTATTCAAATCCTTCGATATGATCGGGGAGAAGAATACTTGAGCACGGAATTCCGAGACTATCTAAAAGAGAATGATATTCTCTCTCAGCTTACTCCTCCGTATACACCACAACACAACGGTATATAGGGGTAGAGGAATCGCACCCTATGAGATATGGTGCGCTCTATGATGAGTACTGCTGAGTTACCTTTTTCCTTTTGGGGATATGCACTTGAGATAGCTGCATACCTATTGAATTGAGTTCCGACCAAATCCTTTGCCTACTACTCTATATGAGATATGGAATGAAAAAAGACCATCTCTTAAACTAGTTAAGATATGGGGTTGTCCGGCCTATGTTGAAAAGCAAAATCCAGACAAGCTTGAGGCAAGGTCAATTTTGTGCAAGTTTATAGGATATCCCAAACACTCGCGAGGTTATATCTTCTACCATACCGAGAAACAAAAGGTGTTTTGTTTCTTGACACACCACCTTTTTAGAAAAGGAATTTCTTGTGAAAGAAATTAGTGGCAATGAAGTAGAACTGGAAGTAGTTCCAGCAACGTAAACTATAACTGACGATATGGTGGAACCAGAGGATTCAATAGTCCCCGACGAACTGCATCCACTCCGCAGATCTGGTAGGGTTCCTCATCCACCAGAGAGATGCTACGGTTTTCTCATAAACGGTGGGAGCGAGGATTGCATCATGGAGATGACGACCCAACTAGTTTCGAGTAGGCCATCACGAGTGGGGACTCTGTGAAATGGCTGGATGCTATGCGATCTGAGATGGAATCCATGTACACCAGCAAAGTGTTAACTTTGCATGTTGCTCCTGAAGGGGTAAAACCCATCGGGAGCAAGAGGATCTTTGAGAAAGATAATTTTGTGTAAATGGAAAAGTTGAGACTTTCAAAACTAGACTTGTAGCAAAACGTTTTCGTCAACGACCTGGTGTCGAGTATGATGAAACAATTTCTCCTGTCGCTATGCTTAAGTCCATCAGGATCCTACGTGCCATTGGTGCATACCATGACTATGAAATCTGGCAGACTGCACATCAAAACCGCTTTTCTAAATGGTGATTTAGAAGAGAGCGTGTATATGATACTACCAGAGGGCTTCGTAGACAGTGGGAGCAGCGGAAGCATGTGCAAGCTGCTTAAATCCATCTACGGGTTAAAACAGGCATCGCGGAGATGGAACATCTGTTTTGATGAAGCTGTCAAAGAGTTTGACTTCATCAAAAAGGTAGATGAACCATGTATAAATAAGAAGGTTGTAGATAGTATGGTTGTCTTCCTCGTATTGTACATGGATGAAATACTCTTGATAGAAAATGATGTTCCTATGCTACACTCGGTCAAGCTCTTTTTATCACACAAGTTTTCCATGAAGAGATAGCTTGAGTCCGCGTTTCCTCGACGTAGATCATCGTAGACTTTGAAGATTTCAAGCAAGGATGCATCATACACCTCATGGAGCCTCTCTAGAGTCCGGGAGCTTGATGTTCACAGCGAAGGGACCACAACTTGGAGCTTATGAAGTGAAGGAGCGGACTACAAAGCTTGTAATCCCTAAACACTTAGAAGTAAAGTTGTTTGCTTCATGTTAACGTATGATTCTCTAGTTAAAGATCTTGTTAAGGGTTGTTTAAGCATGGCAAAATTTTAATATGGCATGGAAGATGCCACCCGAAACCTTGCTGTCGTGCTTAGAAACCCTACAATGGTATCAGAGCCTAGCTAGAGAATTAGACGGATTGTGTAGGAGTATGAAACCGAAACAACTCCGAAACACTCGTTTATAAACCCTAGTTTCTGTCGAAATTTTTCAGGTGTCAATTTTTTTTTAAACAGTTGCTGAATGATGTATGAGATACATAATGAACACTGTACAAAACTCACCCCCTTACCTCGGATTTTGGCCGGCAACATGGGTAATAAATCCGGCGATCTCGGTTTTTTAAAGGAGTTTGGGGTTGGGTTTTGGGTGGTGTTCCAGTCTCTGGGGTTTGGTACTTCAGGTGTTGTTTGTTTTTGCTAAGATTGCATGTGATGTTAATTTACTGCATTAACTATTCGGAGTGTTTCGTATTCATAATTCTAATGTTGTTACGGGTATTTTAGACAGTGATAAAAAGTTCGAACGGATATCAATAACTCAATTTTTCCCTTGCCGGAAATTTTCCAAGTGTTGGGTATTTCCTTAGTTTAAAACTTTCAGAATATCATGCAAGCGATTCTGTGAACTCTCTAGAAGAACGAAATCTTAACTCGATTATGTGACCATCAGAACCGCCACTAAACCCTAGGGTTTGTGGTAGTTCAGCGGTGCCACATGTGAGGCATTGGTTGACCTTTCTACGGTTAGTTCATAGGAGCTGTTGCATGTTCTGGGGACCTTTTAAACTCCGCTCAAGTGTTGACCTGTTTGGGAAATTTTGGGTGTTTGTTTATTCGATCGGAAAGTTTAACATTGTCTAGTTATCTGGAATGTGATACAATATGTGGAATTCATATAGTTATGCATGAAATCCGTAATATGTGATATTTCGGGTTTATGATGTCTAAGGTGATTGTGGATTCCAAATATTGTAGTTTTTCACTTTTTTTTCTGCGACCGTAAGTGTAATATGTGGTGTATCGCCGGTTTCGTTGCTATACATCAACGACAATTGGGATACGCATATTTACTTACGTTGATGACATGTGATGTTATGTGTTTCTCTGATATGCTATATTGGATCGTCGTGTTTTGAATAGCCGGGGGTTTTATGTGAAATGAGAGTTTTTCATTGCCATTCATGTAAAATTCATTGTATGTAATATTCTTTTATTGGGGCACTTTTGGGTTGAGGATGATGTCACCATTTTTGTATATTATTTAATTTTCCGCATTAGGATACACCCAAGGAGGGGAGCACAAGTAACCGGGTTCTAGGGTCCAGTGGGAGTCCATCTCGAGGAGTCGAGACCGGGTCTCCTAACAGAATTGGTAGGGTTGCTTGCCTCTCTCGTAGGGGTCTAGGGGTGTGAGTTTGGCTATACATCGCGACCGTGGAATACGTGTTTTACACAGGCTCAAAATAAAATACGGACCTCCTAGTATATCCAATATTTCATATGTTATCTTCTGCTGCAATGTTCTGTGATGTGATCATATTACTGCCTTAGACGAATGTTTTATTGTTATATATATGATATATAATAGATGTTGCTTATGTTTTGCACCCGCGCTAGTCCCGTCCCGGTATGCCGTTAGTTAAGTAACCTAACGGTGCATCGATACTCCAGAGTAGACTAGCGTATACGCATCTTGACCCATATGATGGGCGATGGATGATCCCGCATCCATTGGTGTTTGATATCAAAGATGGTATATGGGTGCTTAGTAGAGACTGGGTACACTGAACGGACTCGCCGAGAACTCCTTGTTGGTATTATACCTATCGTCAGATAGCAGTTCTCTGGTGACACTGGTACATGTTAGTCTGTAGACCCGAGATCGTTATAGAGTCTTGTGTGATTCCCACTGTGCTTTGATTTCCACCTTACCACGTTCAAGAGAACGTGCAAAATGGTGGCTTTTGGGTACAGTCCCGAACCACAAGGAGGCAATGAGCGATAGGAGGGGTTTCGTCTCTCCCGGTATTAGGGGTTGATGTTGCGCTGTGTTCGATTGGCTATAACTGGAAGTCCCTGGCCAGGGCTGATATGGAGATTTACTGGTAAGTGTTATCAGTAGTTTCTCGACCCGTTATGAGCCTCACATCGACACGACTTATCGGTTACTGGGGTCTGATTTTACCACCCCTAGAATGGATATGCGACATATAAGATGAAGAGACCGGACTGTACGGTAGTGTTACTGATTGGATTCGCAGGAGTATGTACAGGCTTGGTTGTTGATCTTTTGGTCGCTCAATACCTGGGTGGCTGTTACGTTTAGCTGACCGCTTGCAGCTTGTAAGAGTTTGATATGATCATCATTTACTGCCGGCGTATTGACGAGTCTTTAGAGTCCTACACAGAGGTTTCCTGGCTCAGGCGAAACGGAGTAGGAGCACATATGTGATATGTGCGGGACCGAGATTGATACGCGTATGTGATACCTTCTATTCTCGCGATATGTGATATCGACCGGTTATATATGATATAGCCGGGTTATCAGATCAAGTATTGATTCGATGATATATATATATATATATATATTATGCTCACTTAAATATTTATTATTTTCACTTATGATGCATTTAACATATATGTGGTATATGTTTATTGTATTGTTTTCTTTTGTTACATAAATATTATATATGTGATATATAATATTGTGACATGCTAGGTTATACATGCAACATGTATGTATGAGACTCATACCATGCTAGGGTTTATGTTAGGGTTTCATTTATCATTAAGTAGTTACAAATTAGTGGATTTAATCAAAGATAGAAACTTGTAGAAGCTTAAAGATATGCATTGACTTAGTCCACTCTTTTGTTTCTACTTAAGATATTTTGTGACCTAACCATTAACCCCTTACCATGGTTAACTCTCTACATGAGTTAGTATATGGTTGATATACTCACCCAAGGGTTGCATTTGAACCATGAGAGATATTTTTCATCACTTGAGATATTTTCTTCTTCTTCTTCTTCCTCATTTCTTTTGAGCTCTCTTGTCTTTGAGATCAAGAAGAAAGGTAGTGAGAAATTAAATACTAAAGTGAGCTAAATTCCTACTTCATCATCCTCTTCTATACTAGCCATATAGATTAGTGTGTTTGCTTCACTAATTTTGTATTAGTGATGAG
This sequence comes from Agapanthus africanus, assembly GCA_030015575.1. Taxonomy (NCBI): domain Eukaryota; kingdom Viridiplantae; phylum Streptophyta; class Magnoliopsida; order Asparagales; family Amaryllidaceae; genus Agapanthus; species Agapanthus africanus. The sequence continues at coordinate 824,636,554 of JASDDO010000019.1, read as the reverse complement.
ATAGCTTGAGTCCACGTTTCTTCGACGTAGATCATCGTAGACTTTGAAGACTTCAAGCAAGGATGCATCATACAGCTCATGGAGCCTCTCTAGAGTCCGGGAGCTTGATGATCGCAACGAAGGGACCACAACTTGGAGCTTATGAAATGAAGGAGTGAACTACAAAGGTTGTAATCCCTAAACACTTAGAAGTAAAGTTGTTTGCTTCATGTTAACGTATGATTCTCTAGTTAAAGATCTTGTTAAGGGTTGTTTAAGCATGGAAAAATTTTAATATGGCATGGAAGATGCCACCCGAAACCTTGCTGTCGTGCTTAGGAACCCTACAGTGGTATCAGAGCCTAACTAGAGAATTAGACGGATTGTGTAGGAGTACGAAATCGAAACAACTTCGAAACACTCGTTTAAAAACCCTAGTTTCTGTCGAAATTTTTCAGGTGTCAATTTTTTTTAAACGGTTGCAGAATGATGTATGAGATACATAAGGAACACTGTACAAAACTCACCCCCTTACCTCGGATTTTGGCCGGCGTCATGGGCAATAAATTGGTGAGCTCGGTTTTTTTTAAGGAGTTTGGGGTTGGGTTTTGGGTGGTGTTCCAGTCTCTGGGGTTTGGTACTTCAGGTGTTGTTCGTTTTTGCTAAAATTTCATGTGATGTTAATTTACTGCATTAACTATTCGGAGTGTTTCGTATTCATAATTCTAATGTTGTTTCGGGTATTTTAGACAGTGATAAAAAGTTCGAACGGATATCAATAACTCCCTTTTTCCCTTGCCGGAAATTTTCCAAGTGTTGGATCTTTCCTTAGTTTAAAACTTTCAGAAAATCATGCAAGCGATTCTGTGAACCCTCTAGAAGAATGAAACCTTAACTCGATTATGTGACCGTCAGAACCACCACTAAACCCTAGAGTTTGTGGTAGTTCAGCGGTGCCGCAAGTGAGGCATTGGTTGATCCTTCTATGGTTGGTTCATAGGAGTTGTTGCATGTTCTGGGGACCTTTTAAACTCCGCTCAAGTGTTGAGCTGTTTGGGAAATTTTGGGTGTTTTTTTATTCGATCGGAAAGTTTAACATTGTCTAGTTATCTGGAATGTGATACAATATGTGGAATTCATATAGTTATGCATGAAATCCGTAATATGTGATATTTCGGGTTTATGATGTCTAAGGTGATTGTGGATTCCAAATGTTGTAGTTTTTCACTTTCTTTTCTGCGGCCGTAAGTGTAATATGTGGTGTATCGCCGGTTTCGTTGCTATACATCAACGATAATTGGGATACGCATATTTACTTACGTTGATGACATGTGATGTTATGTGTTTCTGTGATATGTTATATTGGATCGTCATGTTTTGAATAGCTGGGGGTTTATGTGAGATGAGAGTTTTTCATTTTCATTCATGTAAAATTCATTGTATGTAATATTATTTTATTGGGGCACTTCCGGATTAAGGATGATGTCACCATTGTTGTATATTATTTACTTTTCCGCATTAGGATAGACCCAAGGACGGGAGCACAAGTAAACGGGTTCTAGGGTCCAGTGGGAGGCCATCTCGAAGAGTCGAGACCGGGTCTCCTAACCCTAGAATTGGTAGGGTTGCTTGCCGCTCTCGTAGGGGTCTAGGGGTATGGGTTTGGCTATTCATCGCGACCGTAGAATCCGTGTTTTATACAGGCTCAAAATAAAACACGGACCTCCTAGTATATCCAATATTTCATATGTTATCTTCTGCTGCAATGTTCTGTGATGTGATCATATTAATAGACGTTGCTTATGTTTTGCACCTGCGCTAGTCCCGTCCCGGTATACCGTTAGTTAAGTAACCTAACGGTGCATAACGGAACATTATGGCGAATACAGATGGCATAAGCGTACGTTGTATTTTCGTTTCTTCTGTGATGCTTAGGAAGCTTAAATGATGGGATTTCGTTAATGAGATTAATGAAAGAAAAAGAAACCTAAAAGATGTTGTAGAATCAAATTTTCAAAAAAAAAAATGGTAGCTCTAGTTTTTTCTTTGCATAGCGGTATTCCTTGTAGAATATCCAGCACCTTATTTGATAAGGAAAGAGCCGAGATCCCTTCACCGGTAGTGACCTCTTTAGCGAAACTAGCAGATGCTACAACTCACTCGGTTATGTTTTTGATTGCTTCTATAGCTTTTGTTTTGCATAGCGGTATTCCTTGTAGAATATCCAGCACCTTATTCGATAAGGAAAGAGCCGAGATCCCTTCACCGGGAGTGACCTCTTTAGCGAAACTAGTAAAAGCCTAAAAAACACTCCTTTTGAAAAATCACTTGTTTCTACAACGATATCAAGTTTATTACGCTCATGTTTTTCTTAAAAACCTGCGTAGCCCTCCGTCATTTCAGATAAAGACTATTTAGTATTCGTGCTACGGTAGTTTGGCATGCGTCAAGGCGTAGTGTATGGTAGCTGATTAGTACTTATCTGTAGCATGAGATGCGATTGGATTAGAGTATTCGTACGGCGTTGTTTGGCATGCGTCAAGGGTCGTACGGGTAGGTTTAATTCAATCAGGAAATGACGGATTGAACTTGATTAGCGAACTATGGGTTGTTTGGCATGCGTCAAGTTCATAGGACGCTAGGGGCAAAAGTATTATCGGGAATTTCAAGTGTTGAAATTCGCAATGAGATTGCATACCTTCTATGAGATAGTTGAATCCCGATACCCGCTGTGAGCAAGAGTTGCTCCTGGGAGAGTTTTACACTTTACAATTACCTAACCCATTAGGTGTCTAGAAAGGTGGTAATGGGGCTACCCCTAAGGGAAAACGAGGTTTATCTTAATTAGGTCCGTGTGAGAGCACGGAGAACCTCCCTCAAAGTACCGGCACTGGCCTGACTGAACGGTTAGCAAAGTTGTAAACTGTAATTAATCCTGGCTAGTCTTTCCTTTTTAGGGTTTTTGAAGGAAGATTTGATTAAAACATTCGGAGCCATCCTGATTAGATAAGATAATAACCAATCTAATCTTGCAAGAGCGTACTCTAAAGTGTTTTCTTCTCTCTCTCTCCAGGTAGCGACCATGTCAGGTCTTAATCAAGATAATAATATGGATGTATTGACCAAACCTGCTTGTTATACTGAGCAGGGGAACATTGGTCCCGCTCCAACTTATAAATGTTATAAGTTCGAGCAGGGAATAGGGACATATCCGGATTCCCACGCCGCCCAAACGAAGAATAAGCATGCTGATGCATCTTCTTCGGGTGTGTTGGTTATCGAGAACTGTTTCTCAGTTCACTCTATGTCCTGAGTATTAGATACCGGATCAGGATCCCACATATGTAATATGTTACATGGTCTAAAGAAAGGTAGAGAACTGGGAGAGGGTGATCATTCCATAAGAGTAGGGAATGGTGCAAATGTTGCAGCCAAAGCAGTTGGCGAATATCACCTTGTATTACCAAATGGTAATACATTGATTCTGAACGAATGCTATTACATTCCTATCCTGGTATGCAATCTTATATCAGTTTCTTTATTGAGTAAAGAAGGATATAATTTTGTAGTATAGGATAATGTTATGAATATCTTCCTGAATCAAAAGTTGATTGGATCAGGCTCGCTAAATAATGGCATATACGTTCTAAATCAAACTACGGTTCTTAATGTACAAAACACACACAAGAAGAAGAGTTCAGAAATGAACGGATCTTTCTTATGGCATTGTAGACTAGGTCATATCAATGCGACACGAGTAGCTAAGTTGCATAAGGATGGATATTTGAATCCGTTCGAATTTTCATCTTATGACACTTTCCACTCATGTCTCAAAGGCAAGATGACCAAAACTCCGTTTAGTGGACACGGAGAAAGAGTTACAGAACTCTTGGGACTGATACATAGTGATGTATGCGGTCCCATGTGTACACGTGCCAGGAATGGTTCCTCGTACTTCATTACATTCACTGACGATCTCTCAAGATACGGACATGTGTTCCTGTTGAAACACAAGTCTGAAGCTTTTGAGAAATTCAAAGAATATAAGCACGAAGTAGAGAACCAAACGGGTAAAAGTATTAAGATCTTTCGATCTGATCGAGGAGGAGAATACTTGAGCAATGAATTCCGGGACTATCTAAAAGAAAATGGGATTCTCTCTCAGCTTACTCCTCCTTATACACCACAGCACAACGGTGTATAGGAGCGGAGGAATCGCACCCTATTAGATTTGGTGCGCTCTATGATGAGCACCGCTGAGTTGCCTATTTCCTTTTGGGGATATGCACTAGAGATAGCTGCAGACCTATTGAATATGGTTCCTACCAAATCTGTGCCTACCACTCCATATGAGATATGGAAAGGAAAGAGACCATGTTTTAATTATGTTAAGATATGGGGTTGTCTAGCATATGTGAAAACACAAAATTCGGACAAGCTCGAGGCAAGGTCAGTTCTGTGCAAGTTTATAGGATATCTCAAACATTCGTAAGGGTATATCTTCTACCACTCCGAGGAACAAAAGGTGTTTGTTTCTCGACATGCCACCTTCTTAGAAAAGGGTTTTCTTATAAAACAAATAAGTGGCAATGCGGTAGAACAGGAAGAAGTTCCAGTAACACAGGCTAGAACTGACGATTTGGTGGAACCAGAGGATTCGATAGTTCCCAACGAACCTCAGCCTCTCCGACGATCTAGTAGGGTTCCTCATCCACCTGAGAGATACTGCGGTTTTCTCATTGATGGTGGAAGCGAGGATTGCATCATGGAAGATGATGACCCGACTAGCTTCGAGCAGGCCATCATGAGTAGGGACTCTGTGAAATGGCTGGATGCAATGCGATCTGAGATGGAATCCATGTACACCAACAAAGTATGGATTTTGGAAGTTGCTCCTGAAGGGGTAAAACCTATTGGGAGCAAATGGATCTTTAAGAAGAATCTTGGTGTAGATGGAAAAGTTGAGACTTTCAAAGCTAGACTTGTTGCAAAAGGTTTTCGTCAACGACCAGGTGTGGATTTTGATGAAACCTTTTCTCCAGTGGCTATGCTTAAGTCCATCTGGATCTTACTTGCCATTGCTGCATACTATGACTACGAATCTGGCAAATGGATGTTAAGACCGCCTTTCTAAATGGTGATTTAGAAGAGTGCGTGTACATGACTCAGCCAGAGGGCTTCTTAGACAGTGGGAGCAGCGGAAAGGTGTGCAAGCTGCTTAAATCCATCTACGGGTTAAAGCAGGCATCGCGGAGTTGGAACATCTGTTTTGATGTTGTGGTCAAAGAGTTTGACTTCATCAAGAACGTAGATGAACCTTGTATATACAAGAAGGTGGCAGAGAATAAGGTTGTCTTTCTCGTATTGTACGTAGATGACATACTCTTGATAGGAAATAATGTTCCTATGCTGCACTCGATCAAGATTTTCTTATCACAAAGATTCTCAATGAAAGATCTCGGTGATGCCTCCTGCATTTTGGGGATTAAGATCTATAGAGATAGATTTAAGCGGATACTGGGATTGTCCCAATCCAGGTACATTGACACCATACTAAAAAGGTTTAGTATGGAAGAATCCAAGCGTGGGAATTTACCCACGATCTCTGGGCTCACTCTTTCCAAAGAGATTTCTCCAAAGAATGATTTGGAAAGAGCTCGCATGCAAGGGATACCCAAGGTTCGGCAGTTGGCTCTATCATGTACGCGATTCTATGTACCAGACCCGATATAGCATACTCACTAAGTATAGTGAGTAGGTATCAAGCAGATACTAGAAAGAGTCACAGGACAGCTGTGAAGAACATTCTCAAGTACTTGAGAAGGACTAAAGAGATGTTCTTGGTGTATGGTAATGGAGAACTCCAGGTGGAGTCCTTTACCGACTTGAGCTTCCAGAGTGATAAGGATGACTCTAAGTCGCACTCGGGTTTTGTCTTCACCCTCAATGGAGGGGCGGTTTGTTGGAAGAGTTCTAAACAGGAAACCGTGGCAGACTCAACGATGGAGGCTGAATACATCGCTGCCAACGATGCTGCCAAAGAGGCTGTCTGGATAAAGAAGTTCATTACTGAACTTGGAGTGGTTCCGTCCATTGAGCATACAATACTTTTGTATTGTGATAACAATGGAGTTGTGGCTTTGGCCAAGGAACCCAGGTCCCATCAGAGATCTAGGTATATTCTGAGGCGGTATCACCTGATCCGAGAGATAGTTGATCGCCGGGAGATCGAGGTCAGGAGAGTTGACACGAAGGAAAACACTGCGGATCCACTTACGAAGGACATATCCTAGATACAATTTGAGAGACTCTTCGGGATGTTGGGTATGAGATACTACAACAGCTGGCCTTAGTACAAGCGGGAGATTGTTAGTTATGTATATGCCCTAGAGGCCATTGTTGTACATATGATATATATTATAGTGGATGCTTGGATATATATAGAGAGGACTTTCTTGCTCGATATGCTAGTATGCTATCTGGTTGCTCTTTGTCTTAACATGTTGATTTGTATTGGATTACTGTCTTGCTCTCACATGTTGATAAAGCCCTTAGGATGTGTACTTGACTACTAGGACTATGATGGAGATCATACTAGCGGGGCCAGGGTAGTCCACAAGAACATCCTATAACTGTTCTTAGTCGAGGGTGTACCGAGACAGGGCATCGATACTCCAGAGTAGACTAGCGTATACGCATCTTGACCCATATGATGGGCGATGGTTGATCACGCATCCATTGGTGTTTGAAATCAAAGATGGTATACGGGTGCTCAATAGAGACTGGGTACACTGAACAAACTCGCCGAGAACTCCTTGTTGGTATTATACCTATCGTCAGATAGCAGTTCTCTGATGACACTGGTACAGGTTAGTCTGTAGACCCGAGATCGTCATAGAGTCTTATATGATTCCCACTGTGCTTTGATTTCCACCTTACCACGTTCAAGAGAACATGCAAAACGGTGGCTTTTGGGTACAGTCCCGAATCACATGGAGGCAATGAGCGATAGGAGGGGTTTCGTCTCTCCCGGTATTGGGGGTTGATGTTGCGCTGTGTTCGATTGGCTATAACTGGAAGTCCCTGGCCAGGGCTGATATGGAGATCTACCGGTAAGTGTTATCAGTAGTTTCTCGACCCGTTATGAGCTTCACATCGACACGACTTATCGGTTACTGGGGTCTGACGTTTACCACCCCTAGACTGGATATGCGACATATAAGACAAAGAGACCGGACTGTACGGTAGTGTTACTGATTGGATTTGCAGGAGTATGTATAGGCTTGCTTGTTGATCTTCTGGTCGCTCAATACCTGGATGGCTGTTAAGTTTAGCTGACCGCTTGCAGCTTGTGGGTGTTTGATATGATCATCATCTACTGCCGGCGTAATGACGAGTCTTTAGAGTCCTACACATAGGTTTCCTTGCTCAGGAAAAATGGAGTAGGAGCATATATGTGATATGTGCGGGACCGAGATTGATACGCGTATGTGATACCGTATTCTATTCTCGCGATATATGATATCGGCCGGTTATATATGATATAGCCGGATTATCGGATCAAGTGTTGATTCGATGATATATATATATATATATATATATTATATGCTCACTTAAATATTTATTATTCTCACTTATGATGCATTTAACATATATGTGATATATGTTTATTGTATTGTTTTCTTTTGTTACATAAATATTATATATGTGATATATAATATTGTGACATGCTAGGTTACACATGCAACATGTATATATGAGACTCATACCATGCTAGGGTTTATGTTAGGGTTTCATTTATCATTAAGTAATTACAAATTAGTGGATTTAATCAAAGCTAGAAGCTTGTAGAAGCTTGAAGATATGCATTGACATAGTCCACTCTTTTATTTCTACTTAAGATATTTTTTGACCTAACCATTAACCCCTTACCATGGTTAACTCTCTACATGAGTTAGTATATGGTTGATATACTCACCCAAGGGTTGCAATTGAACCATGAGAGATATTTTTCATCACTTGAGATATTTTCTTCTTCTTCTTCTTCCTCATCTCTTTTGAGCTCTCTTGACTTTGAGATCAAGAAGAAAAGTAGTGAGGAATTAAATACTAAAGTGAGCTAAATTCCTATTTCATCATCCTCTTCTATACTAGCTATATAGATTAGTGTGTTTGCTTCACTAATTCCGTATTAGTGAAGAGATATCTTGAGTCCGCGTTTCCTCGACGTAGATCATCGTAGACTTTGAAGACTTCAAGCAAGGATGCATCATACGCCTCATGGAGCATCTCTAGAGTCCGGGAGCTTGATGATCGCAGCGAAGGGATCACAACTTGGAGCTTATGAAGTGAAGGAGCGGACTACAAAGGTTGTAATCCCAAAACACTTAGAAGTTAAGTTGTTTGCTTCATGTTAACTTATGATTCTCTAGTTAAAGATCTTGTTAGGGGTTGTTTATGCATGGAAAATTTTTAATATGGCATGGAAGATGCCACCCGAAACTTTGCTGTCGTGCTTAGGAACCCTACAGATACTACAACAACTGGCCTTAGTGCAAGTGGGAGATTGTTTGGAATATATATTCTCTAGAGGCCTGTTCCCGCCAAAAATTTCTGCGCAAAGAGTCCAAGGTATCAAATGGCAGCGATATGCTTAAGGAAATGCGAACCGGTATCTTCCGGGCTGTTTTTTGACAAACTCCCAAATGAGAAATAGATAAATTCTGATGGTATCGAAAGTGTCTCGAAAAACTCTTCGATTTGATATATTATGGGCCTCGTAATTCATCCGGGATCAAAAGTTATGGGGAATTACGTGTCCACACGTGATGGACTTTTAAGAACCCGCTGGAGGAGTTAAAAAAATATAATAAAAACTCAGAAAAGACCCCAATGGGGCATCACGTGCTCACACGTGACCACGGGTCACGTGCAGACACGTGATGGGCTCTTAAGGCCTCTAAAATAATGAATAGAATTAAATTCTAAAATCTATTCCCTGATTAAAAATCAGAAGATACCTCAATGAGGTATCACGTGCTCACACGTGACCAATGGTCACGTGTTGACACGTGATGGTTAAAACAACAACATAAACAAGCGGCTGTTAAAGGAACCAATTTGGGGGTCACGTGCTCACACGTGACCAAGGGTCACGTGCCAGCACGTGACAGGCTTTGAAAGCCTTACAGTTTAATAGAATTAAAATTCTAAATTTCTCTAAAATCTTTCGAAATAGAATTAAATTCTAAAAGCTTCTAAATCTTTCCAAATGGAAAAGAATTATGGGGACCGTTGGATTAAAGATCCAAGGGTGATTAAAAATCACCAATTTATGGAAAAATCTTAAACATGGAAAGATTTCCCCTAAATCTCACCGAAAATAACAAACAGAATATCTTTGGATTTAAAATCCGACGGTGAATAAAATTCATTGTGTGATCTAAAGGATCATATTAATTATGAAATCAAATCAAATCTTTCAATGAGAGATTTGCTAAACAAATTGATTCTTTTCCTTCTCCTATAAATAGGAGTCAAGAAAAGAAGAGGGGGGATCTAATTTTTTGGAGAGAAAAACAGAGAGAGGAGAATTTAATTCTCTGCAAAAGAAAAACCCTAGGTAAGAAAAAAGAGGCTTCAAAAGAGAATTTAATTCTCAAAAGAGTTTAACTCTTACATAAAGAAAAGAACTTAGTTCTTTCTCTGGTTGAGGATCTGCAAAGAGCACATCTCCCCATGAATTGAGAATTTAATTCTCATTGGGTTGGGATCCTGCCATGCAGATCTAAAACACAGAGGAGGAATTGAGTTTTGAGAATTTAATTCTCCCAAACTTTCAGGAATTTAATTCCTCCTAAAACAAAACTAGGGTTTAACCCTAATCAAGAATTTAATTCTTTTACATATCTGGGAATTTAATTTCTTTGAAAAGAAATTAGGGTTTTACCCTAAATAAGAATTTAATTCTTAAAGATAAGGAGACTTAAAAGATCTCTGTGCATGAAAAGAACTAGGGTCACGTGTCCCACGTGACCCCTGAACAGATCTCCCAAAATGAGAAGAGGAAAGTTTTGAGGCAATGCCTCACGTGTTCCCACGTGACCTTCATTATATATGGAACAAAAGCAAAGGCAAAAACAATTCTGGGCGCTCTCACGTGTTACCACGTGACCCCTAATAAATGTTCTAATAAATCAGGGCATGATTATACATCACGTGCCCACACGTGATGGCTATGAAAATTAAAAGTGTTTAACACTTGTTTGCAGAACAAAATAAAGTGGATCTGGCCCCACTTTTTGATGCCATCACCTGCTCCCACGTGACTCCTAAAACGCAGAAAGAAAAAGCAAAGGAAATGAAAGCTTTGGGCGCTCTCACGTGTTATCACGTGACCCCTCAGCAAATGCTTTAACAATTGGCGTACAGATCCCCATCACGTGCCAACACGTGATGCTCTAAAATAAAAATAAAAGTGTTTAACACTTGTTCGCAGATTTGAGGATAAACCAAAAGGAGATCTGGCTCCACATTTAGGACGCCCTCACGTGTCACCACGTGACCCCTAATGAGCATTCTAACAGACCAGAGCGGGGGCCTTCATCACGTGCTCACACGTGATGGCCGCCAGAATTAAAAGAGTTAAACACTGATCTGCAGAATAAAATAAAGGGAATCAGGGCGCTCTCACGTGTCCACACGTGACCCCTCTCTTCTTAGTGTTTAACACTAATCTGAAGACTTTGTCCTCAGTGTTTAACACTGATTTTCTTAGTGTTTAACACTAATTTGGAAAACTCTATTGGCAGTGTTTAACACTGATTTGCTTAGTGTTTAACACTAATTTGAAAACTCTGTTCCCAGTGTTTAACACTGATTATCTTTTAGTGTTTAACACTAACTTGCTAATCTTATTCCCAATGTTCAACACTGTTGGTCTTTAGTGTTTAACACTAGCTTTAGCCCAATTGGCTAAGTTTCTAGAGGCAAAGCCTCTCCTTCAATGGACCAACAGAGGGCCAATATTTCAAACATAATTGGACTTAGCCCAAACTGGCCATAAGTCCTCAAATCATCTTGAACTGAGCACATCTGCTCTTTCAACCAACTCATTGGTTTAGGGTACATCTCTGAACTCCTCTGATATTTGTCGTTGTAATCCTTCAACGTCTTCAGAGAGGTGACGGGTCCCGACAACCACACATCAACACGGACTGTGGGGTCCTTAAACTCATGGACTTATGCGTCCTTAAACCAAGATACGGACTGCGGGGTCCTTAAACCCGCGGACTTATGCGTCCTTAAACTAACGGACTAATGCGTCCTTAAACACACCCATATGGACTGTGGGGTCATTAAACCCATGGACCACTATGTCCTTAAACTGGCAATGGACCACTATGTCCTTAAACTGGCAATGGACCACCACGTCCGTAAACTGGAACATGGACCACCATGTCCCTAAACTGGAGATAGACCATCATGTCCCTAAACTGGCAATGAACCACCATGTCCCTAAACTGGAACAATAGAGCCCAAATGCTCTTTTGTCGGATCTAAATGATCCCGTTAAGTCGATCTTAGTCCCAAACTGGACTAACGTATCCTTAACAACCGTTTAAGTTGATCTTAGCCTCAAATATGGCTAACGTATCCTTAAACCTTCAAACAGACTTTAGTCCTAAATTGGACTATAAATCCCCAAATCAACTTTGGTTCAAGGGTACATCTCTGAACTCCTCTGACTTCTGTCGTTGTAATCCTTCAACGTCGTCAGAGAGGTGACGGGTCCCGACGGCCATACATGCAATGGACCCCTATGTCCCTAAACTAGAACAATAGAGCCAATTGCTCTTTTGTCGGATCTAAACGATCTCGTTAAGTTGATCTTAGTCTCAAATTGGACTAACGAATCTTTAACAAACGTTTGAGTTGATCTTAGCCTCAAATATGGCTAACGTATCCTCAAACCAAAACCCCAAACCCAAATCTAAGAAAATACGGATTTGGACTAATCCACGTCCTACGGGCGACGACATAAATCAGTCTCCGTATACAATCCACGGGCAACCACAAACAAAACAAACACCCACGACACGAAGTGACCAGCTGGAGAAGGAGAAAGTTGTTACCGCGATGCGGTAGCGTAATTAACTGCAGGGGCTTGCGCCTGCAGGGAAGAGCGTCCCCACAATCAAAAACCCCTCAAGCGAGGGGGAATCTGACGAAGTCTGCTATATCGGACGCATCCGTTTAAACCTTCGATACATGGTGCCATAAATCAACTTGGCATCTTCGGAGAGGTGGACGGATAGCACCTATTAGCATCTGCCCCGAACCTCAGGCAAGACAGTCCATGTCTCGGCCGCCGTTCGGAGGGGAACAAGGCCATTATTGTTGATATAGTGGATGTTTGGACATATATATAGAGGAATTTCTTGCTCGACATGATAGTATGATATCTGGTTACCTTTATCTTAATATGTAGACTAGTATTTATATACTGTCTGTCTCTTACATGTTGATAAAGCCCTTAGGATATGTACTTGACTACCAGGATTATGATAAGATCATACTACAGGGGCCAGGGTGTTAGTTATATGTATGCCCTAGAGGCCATTACTGTACATTGGATGTATATTGTAGTGGATGCTGGGACATATATAGGAATGACTTTCTTGCTCGACATGATAGTACGCTATCTGGTTGCTCTTTATCTTAACATGTATACTTTCTGTCTCTCTGATTACATGTTGATAAAGCCCTTAGGATGTGTACTCGACTTCCAGGACTATGATGAAGATCATACTAGTGGGGCTTGGGAAGTCAGTGAGTACATCCTTCATTGTTCCTAGTCGTGGGAATATCGAGACGGGGCATCGATATTCCAGAGTAGACTAGCGCATATCTTCTCGACCCATGCGATGGGCGATGGATGATCCCATATCCATTGGTGTTTGACATCGAAGATGGTATGCGGGTGCTCAGTGGAGACTGGGTACACTGAACGGACTCGCCGAGAACTCCCAGATGGTATTATACTTCACGTCAGATGGCAGTTCTCTGGTGACACTGGTACAACTTAGTCTGTTGACCCGAGATCGTCATAGAGTCTTGTGTGTCTCCCATTGTGCTTTGATTTCCACCCTACCACGGCTCTACTGAGTTGTGCAAACAGGTGGTTTTTGGGTACAGTCCCGATTCACATGGAGGCAATGAGCGATAGGAGGGGATTCGTCTCTCCCGGTATTGGGGGTTGATGTTGTGCTATGCTCGACTGGCCATAACAGGAAATCCCTGGCCAGGGTTGCAGTGATATACTGGTAAGAGTTATCAGTAGTTTCACGAATGTTATGGACCTCAAGTCGGCATGACTTATCGAGCTACTGGGGTCTGACGTTTACCACCCCTAGGCGAGATATGCGACATATCAGACGAACAGACCGGACTGTACGGTAAGTGTTACTGGTTGGATTCACAGGAGTGTGAGCGGGCTTGCTCGTCGATCTTCTGATCGCTCAATACCCAGGTGGCCGTTATGTTTAGCAGACCGCTTGCGGCTTATGGGTGTTTGATATGATCATCATCTGCTGCCGGCGTATTGACGAGTCTTTAGAGTCCTACACAGAGGTTTCCTGGCTCAAGCGAAACGAAATAGGAGCGCATATGAGATATGTGCGGGACCGAGAATAATGCGTGTATGTGATACCGTATTCCATTCTCGCGATGATTGTATCGATTGGTTATATGCGATGTAACCTAGTTATCGAATCAAGGATTGATTCGATAAGCCGATACATATGATACTAGTCGGTTATATCCGATATGACCGGATCGTTAAATCAAGTGTTGATTTAATGATTGTTAGTTATATGTATGCCCTAGAGGCCATTACTGTACATAGGATGTATATTGTAGTGGATGCTGGGACATATATAGGGAGGACTTTCTTGCTCGACATGATAGTATGCTATCTGGTTGATCTTTACCTTAACGTGTACACTGATTGTCTCTCTATTACATGTTGGTAAAGCCCTTAGGATGTGTGCTTGACTACCTGGACTATGATGTGGATCATACTAGTGGGGACATGGTAGTCCATAAGTACATCCTTCAAAGTCCCTAGTCGTGGGTGTATCGAGACGGGGCATCGATATACCAGAGTAGACTAGCGTATACCTTCTCGACCCATACAGATGGGCGATGGATGATCCCATATCCATTGGTGTTTGACATCAGAGATGATATACGGGTGCTCAGTGGAGACTGGGTACACTGGACGGACTCGCCGAGAACTCCCAGATGGTATTATACCTCACGTCAGATGGCAGTTCTCTGGTGACACTGGTACAGAGTAGTCTGTTGACCCGAGATCGTCATAGAGTCTTGTGTGGTTCCCACTGTGCTTTGATTTCCATCTTACCACGTCCAAGAGGGCGTGCAAAACGGTGGTTTTTGGGTACAGTCCCGAGTCACATGGAGGCAATGAGCGATAGGAGGGGATTCGTCTCTCCCGGTATAGGGGGTTGATGTTGCGCTGTGTTCGATTGGCTATAACAGGAAATCCCTGGCCAGGGTTGCTGAGATTTACTGGTAAGTGTTACCAGTAGTATCTCGAATTGTTATAGACCTCATATCGACACGACTTATCGAGCTATTGGGGTCTGACGTTTACCACCCCTAGGCGAGATATGCGACATATCAGACGATCAGACCGGACTGTACGGTAGTGTTACTGGTTGGATTCACTGGAGTGTGAGCGGGCTTGCTCGTCGATCTTCAGATCGCTCAATACCCGGGTGGCCGTTACATTTAGCAGACCGCTTGCGGCTTGTGGGTGTTTGATATGATCATCGCCTACTGCCGGCGTATTGACGAGTCTTTAGAGTCCTACACAGAGGTTTCCTGGCTCAAGTGAAACGAAATAGGAGCGCATATGAGATATGTGCGGGACCGAGAATAATACGTGTATGTGATACCGTATTCCATTCTCGCGATGAATGTGTCGAATGGTTGTATGCGATATAACCTAGTTATCGAATCAAGGATTGATTCGATAAGCCGATACATAGGATACTAGCCGGTTATATGCGATATGACCGGATCGTTAAATCAAGTGTTGATTTAATGATTTAATGTATAATAATATATTTGATATATTACTTTGTATTAACTAGTATTGGTTCACTTTATATGGATTTTCTCACTCGATGTGCAAGTTGTATATGTGATATACTTTTGTGCATATACATTGTATCATGTTTGATGATACATGTTGACTTGTGCTTGTGTAAAGATTAAACCATGGTTATATGAATGGTTAGGGTTTTATATACTTATTCATTTATTTATATTCATTATTCATTTAAGGAAAAGAAAAGAAAAATGGTGGCATTCTTTTGTTCATTCATGAAGCTTCATGAATACTTTGACTTAGTCACCATTTTTGTCTTCATTCCTAACCTAACCATTCACTTAACTTGGGTTTAGTCTCTACACATAACCATGGTCATGTTATGATAAAGATTGGATTATTCTTTTCTTTTAATAAACTTATCATAACTTTTTCATCATCTTCTTCTTCTTCCTCACAAGAAGAAAGCTCTCTTCATCAATGGTGATTGATGTTTTTGAGTGAGAAATCCAATTCTAAAGTCTACCCACTTCCTATTTCTTCATCCTCTACCTCTTGCCAAGTAGTAGAGTGTGTTTCCTTCACAAGTTTTCAAGACTTGGTGAAGGTGGAGCTTGATCTAGCGATGCCTCGACGTAGATCATCTTCGGCATGGACATCGACGACCTAGCTCGCCTATTCTCCGATGAAGCCGACGCTAGAGCCCGGATTTTATTTGGACAGCGGAGAGGACTTCGGTTCGGAGCTATGGAGGTGGAGCACCGGATCTACAAAGGTTGTATTTCCGTATTCCCTTAGTTAATTGTTAACTAGTTCACTTTTCGCCTAGTTTTCTAGCAAACGATCCGTAATTAGGGTTTCTCGGCACCGTTAAAATTTGAAATTGGCATGGTTGATGCCTTGTGAGACCTCATTAGGATGCCTAGGAACCCTACAGTGGTTTCAGAGCCTAGCTAGAGCCTTAGGCGATCGGTAGACGAAGTTAGAGATCCGATCGAACCGCGAAACCCCAAGCAAAATCGCTCTCTGTACATTTTTCAAAACTGTTGAATTTTGTGAATTAAAAGTATGCAGAAAAATAAGCAGGAAAAACTAAGAATTACTGTGAAATTTGGTCGACTAATTCAATAATTGGAGCGCGGAACCGCGGCCAAACCAGGGGTTTGGCGGCGCTTCCGCGGCCCAAATTTCTACTTAGTCCCTCAAATTTCATATATTTATTCTTAGGTCCTTTCTTGGCAATTTTTGATGTGAATTTTTTAATTCCACTCTGGTGTTGAGTTTTCTAGGGTTTTATTGGGGATTCGTTAATTTGATCGGATAATTTAACTTTGTTTAAGTTTTTCCGGATATTTTAGAAACTATTAAAATGTTCGACCGAATATAAATACCCAATTTTTCCCCTGCCGGGAAATTTCCAAGTGTTGGATTTTTCCGTAGTTTAATAACGTTCTAAGTAGTGCAAGTAACGCGATGGTCCCTCTAGAAGACAACAAACCTTAACTCGATTATGTGATCGTCTTGAACTGCCCTTTGAACCTTCGGTTTTGGGGCAGTACGGCGTGCCACATGTGAGGCGTTGGCTTGACCCTTCTACGGCTGGACCGTTGGTACTGAGGCACGAAGTGAATGTTTTTGAACTTATTTCATGTGTTGATCTGTTTCGGGAAAACTTGGGTGTTCGTTTGTTCGATCGAAAAGTTTAACATTTTCTATTTATCCGGAATGGGATACAATAATTGGAATTCACAAGTAGTTATGAGATAACTGAATGAATGTTATAAATCAAGCACTTTAGTCTCACTTGATCGGTTGCCACGGAATTTTGATGTGATCAAAAGTCCATCGCAATCACGTAGCGTACGCGGATACTCGCCGGATAAACTTAATAGACAGCCTCACCCCATAGCCCCGACCAAGTGACTGTAGGAGAACCCCGTCGCCGAAAGTATCCGTTCGGGTGCTCGCGGCATCGGTGTTCCGTCTTAGTGCACATCGTCGATGGCATCGGGGGTGCGGCCGTCTACTAAAGTTTGCGACGAGCATTCGATCAGAACATCGGGAATCCTGTTGAATTCCCCGACTTGATATTGAAAAGAGTTTTCGATAATGAGACTAAAATGCGGGGTTTATAATTGTTAGGCATGCGATGTCTAAGGAATTCATTTGATTAGGCATGTGATGTCTATGCAGGTTGTGGATTCCAACTGTTGTAGTTTTACACTTTCTTTTCTGTGACCGTAAGTGTAATATGTGATATCGCCGGTTTCGTTGCTATATGTCAACGATAATTGGGATGGACATATTTACTTACGTTGTTGACATGTGATGTTATGTGTTGCTGGATATGTTATATTGGATCGTCGTGTTTGAATAGCCGGGGTTTTTTATGTGAGATGAGTGTTTTTCATTTTCATTCATGTAAAAACTTGTATGTAATATTCTTTTATTTGGGGCACTTCCAGGTTGCGGAAGATGTCACCGTTTGTATATTATTTACTTTTCCGCACTAGGATAGACCCAAGGAGGGGAGCACAAGTAACCGGGTTCTGGAGTCCAGTGGGAGACCAACTCGAGGAGTCGAGTCCGGGTCTCCTAACTCTAGAATTGGTAGGGTTGCTTGCCGCTCTCGTAGGGGTCTAGGGGTGTGGGTTTGGCTATTCATCACGACCGTGGAATCCGTGTTTTATACTGGCTCGTATTGAAAACACGGACGTCCTAGTATATCCAATATTTCATATGTTTCTTCTGCTGCGTTATCTGTGATGTGATCATGTGATGTTCTGTGATAGATACAGTATATAGTATATATGATATATTATATAGGCGTTACTTATGTTTTACACCCGCGCTAGCCCTGCCCTGCTCTGCCGTTAGTTACCTAACCTAACGGTGCACGAGGGGACATCGAGGCGAATGCGGATGGCATAAGTGTACGTCGTATTTATCTGTTATGTTTAGGTACATAATTGATGGGACTTCATTAATGTGATTAATGACAATAAAAGAAACCTAAGATGTTGTAGAATCGAATTTCAAAATAAAACAGGTAGCTACAGTTCTTGCTTTGCACAGAGGTATATGTGATATATCCTGCACCTTATTCGATGAGGAAAGGACCGAGATCCCTTCACCGGGAGTGACTCCTTTAGCAATAACTGGCAGATGCTACACACTCGGTTTGTCTTTTGATTGCTTTTAAGTGTTTTTTCTTTGCACAGTGATATATATGATATATCCCGCACCTCATTCGACGAGGAAAGGACCGACGATCCCTTCACCGGGAGTGACTCCTTTAGCAAAACTAGAAAAGCCTCAAAAGCACTCCATTTTAAAAATTCATTCGATCCTACAACGATATCAAGTTCATTACGCAATAGGTTTTCAGAAAAACCTGTCGTAGCCCTCCGTCATTTCAGATCAGTAGTAGTTAGTATTCGTGCTGCGTTTGTTGGCCTTTGTCAAGGCGCAGTGTGCGGTAGCTAACTGGTGCTTATCTGCTTATGCATATGATGCAGATTGAGTTAGGGTAGTCGTGCGACCTTGTTGGCCTTTGTCAAGGGCCGTGCGGGTGGGTTTAATTCAATCAGGAAATGACGGGTTGAACTTGACTAGCATCCTATGGTTTGTTGGCCTTTGTCAAGGTCATAGGAGGTTAGGGGCAAAATATTATCGGGAATTTCAAGTGTTGAAATTTGCAATGAGATTGCATACCTTCTATGAGATAGTTGGATCCCGATACCCGCTGCGAGTAAGAGTTACTCCTGAGAGAGTTTTATACATTACAATTAGCCGATCAAGTAGGTGTCTAGAAAGGTGTTAACGAGGTTACGCCTCTGGGAAAACGAGGTTTACATTAATTAGGTTCGTGCGAAAGCACGGGGGACCTCCCTCAAAGTACCGACACTGGCCTGGCTGAAAGATTGGCGAACTTGTAGTGTGTAATTAATCCCGGCTAGTCTTTCCTTTTAGGGTTTGAAGGAAGATTTGATAAAAAGCAGTGGGAGCCATCCTGATTAGATAAAATTATAACCAATCTATTCTTGACAGAGCGCACGCTGAGTGTTTTCTTCTCTCTCTCTCCTGGTAGCGACCATATCACGCCTTAATCAAGATAATAATACGGATATTTGACCAAACCCGCTTGTTATACTAAGCTGGGGAACGTTGGTCCCGCTCCAACTTATAATTGTTATAAGACAGAGCAGGAAATTGGGTATTACCAGAATTCCCTTGCCGCCCAAACGAAGAGAGTGCATGCTGATGCATCATCTTCGGGTGTGTTCGTTACACAGAACTGTTTCTCTGTATCCTCTACGTCCTGGGTATGTGATACCAGATCAGGATCCCAGATATGTAATCTGTTACATAGGGCTACAGAAAGGTAGAGAACTGAGAACGGGTGATAAGTTTCATGAGGCAGAAAAAGGGGCAAGTGTTGCAGCCAAGTCTGTTGGTCACTGTCACCCTGTATTACAAATACATTGATTCTGAACGAATGTTATTAGATACCGAACCTGATATACCAAATCATATCACTCTCTTTGTTAGAAAAGAAAGGATATAATTTTGTATTGATGGATAATGTTTTGAACATTTCCTATATCAAAAGTTGATCGGTTCAGGCACGTTATCTAAAAGCATTGATGTTCTAAATCAAACTACAGTTCTTAGTATATGGAACACACACAAGAGGAAGAGTTCAGAAATGAACGAATCCTTCTTGAGGTATTGTAGACTAGGTCAGATCAATGTGACCCGACTAGCTAGAGTTACATAAAGATGCATATTTAAATTAGTTTGAATTTACATCTTTTGAAACTCGCCAGTCATGTCACAAAGATATAATGACACCAGCTCTGTTTATTGGAAACAGAGAAAGAGTTAGTAAACTCTTGGGATGATACATGTTGATGTATGTAGGTCCCCTGTCTACACATGCCAAGACCGGTTCTTTATACTTCATTACATTCTCTGATAATCTCTCAAGATTCAGACATATGTTCCTGTTGAGACATAAGTCCGAACCTTTTGAGATATTCACAGAATATAAGTTAGAAGTAGAGAACCAAAACACGGGTATAAGTATTATGTCCTTTGATGAGATCAAGGAGGAGAATACTTGAGCACGGAATTCCTGGTCTATTTTAAAGGAGAATGAGATTCTCTCTCAGCATTACTCCTCCGTATACACCATAGCACGATGGTATATCGGGGTAGAGCAATAACACCCTATGTGATATGGTGTGCTCTATGATGAGTACTACTGAGTTACCTATTTCCTTTTTTGGGAGTTATGCACTTGAGAAGCTGCATACCTATTGAATAGGGTTCAAACCAAATCAGTTGCCTACCACTTCATATATGATATGGAATAGGAAGAGCCCATATCTTAAGATGGTTAAGATTTAGGGTTGTCCGGGCTATGTCTAAAAGCAAAATCCGGACAAACTCGAGGCAAGGTCTGTAATGTACAACTGGAAATGTTCCAGCTATACAAACTGCAGCTGATGATTTGATAGAACCAAAGGATTCAGTAGAAACCAACGAACCTCAGCCTCTCCGCCGATCTAGTAGGGTTCCTCATCCACCTGAGAGATACTTCGGTTTCTCTATGACAGTGGGAGCGAGGATTGCATCATGGGATGATGACCCAACTAGTTTCGAGCTGGCCATCAGGAGTGAGACTCTGTAAGAATGGCTGGATGTTTAGCGATCTGAGATGGAATCCATGTACACCAGCAAAGTATGGACTTTGGCTGCTATATCTGAAGGGTTAAATCCCCGTCAGGAGCAAGTATATCTTGAGAAGATTACTTGGTGTAGATGGAAGAGTTGAGACTTTCAAAGCTAGACTTGTTAAAAGTTTGCATCATTTACCAGGCGTGGATTATGATGAAACCTTTTTCAAGTAGCTATGCTTAAGTCCATCCAGATCCTACTTGCCACGGCTACATACCATGACTACGATATCTGGTGGTTGGGTGCCATGACAACTTTTCTAAATAATGATTTAGAAGAGAATGTCTATAAGAACACAGCCAGAGGGCCTCGTAAACAGTGGGAGCAGCGGAAACGTGTGCAAGATGCTTTATAGGATAAAGCAGGCATCGCGGAGTTGGAACATTTGTTTTGATGAAATAGTCAAAGAGTTTGACATCATCAAAATGGTAGATGAACCTTGTATATACAAAAAGGTAGTAGGGAGTATGGTGATGATCCTCGTAGAGTATGTGGATGACATACTCTTGATAAGAAAGGAGTTTCTTATGCTACGCTCGATCAATCTCCGCTTATCACTATAATTCTCCATATAGGATAAAAGTGATACCTCATAAATCCTGAGTTTTGGATCTATGAGATAGATTTAATTGGATGATAGGATTCTCACTAGTTGTAGTGAGATGATATCAATCGATCCTGGGGAGAATCACTGGAAGGGTTCCAGGGTGATAAAGACGACTGAATGTCAGTCGCAGGCATTGTCTTTACCCTCAGTAAAAAGACGGTATGCTGGAAGAGTTCCAAACTAGATACCGTGACATACTAGACGATAAAGGCCGGATACATCGCTACTAAAGATGCTACCAAAGAGGCTGTTTGGGTGTATAGTGGTTCAAGAGATGAACTAGGTTCCTACCATTGTGAGACAATGGAGTTGTGGCTTATGCCAAGGAACACCCGTCCCATCAGTGATCCAGACATATTCTAAGGCAGTGTCACCTGATCATGGAGATGCTTGATCTCCAAGGGATCGAGATTAGGAGAGTAGACTCAGAGGACAAACACAGCGGATCCACTCACAAAGGCCTGTTCCCAGAGAGAGAATTTTATGGGATGGTTGAGTATGAGATACTACAACCACTGCTACAGATGGCCCTAGTGCAAGTGGGAGATTGTTAGTTATATGTATGCCCTAGAGGCCATTACTGTACATAGGATGTATATTGTAGTGGATGCTGGGACATATATAGGGAGGACTTTCTTGCTCGACATGATAGTATGCTATCTGGTTGATCTTTACCTTAACGTGTACACTGATTGTCTCTCTATTACATGTTGGTAAAGCCCTTAGGATGTGTGCTTGACTACCTGGACTATGATGTGGATCATACTAGTGGGGACATGGTAGTCCATAAGTACATCCTTCAAAGTCCCTAGTCGTGGGTGTATCGAGACGGGGCATCGATATACCAGAGTAGACTAGCGTATACCTTCTCGACCCATACAGATGGGCGATGGATGATCCCATATCCATTGGTGTTTGACATCAGAGATGATATACGGGTGCTCAGTGGAGACTGGGTACACTGGACGGACTCGCCGAGAACTCCCAGATGGTATTATACCTCACGTCAGATGGCAGTTCTCTGGTGACACTGGTACAGAGTAGTCTGTTGACCCGAGATCGTCATAGAGTCTTGTGTGGTTCCCACTGTGCTTTGATTTCCATCTTACCACGTCCAAGAGGGCGTGCAAAACGGTGGTTTTTGGGTACAGTCCCGAGTCACATGGAGGCAATGAGCGATAGGAGGGGATTCGTCTCTCCCGGTATAGGGGGTTGATGTTGCGCTGTGTTCGATTGGCTATAACAGGAAATCCCTGGCCAGGGTTGCTGAGATTTACTGGTAAGTGTTACCAGTAGTATCTCGAATTGTTATAGACCTCATATCGACACGACTTATCGAGCTATTGGGGTCTGACGTTTACCACCCCTAGGCGAGATATGCGACATATCAGACGATCAGACCGGACTGTACGGTAGTGTTACTGGTTGGATTCACTGGAGTGTGAGCGGGCTTGCTCGTCGATCTTCAGATCGCTCAATACCCGGGTGGCCGTTACGTTTAGCAGACCGCTTGCGGCTTGTGGGTGTTTGATATGATCATCGCCTACTGCCGGCGTATTGACGAGTCTTTAGAGTCCTACACAGAGGTTTCCTGGCTCAAGTGAAACGAAATAGGAGGGCATATGAGATATGTGCGGGAACGAGAATAATACGTGTATGTGATACCGTATTCCATTCTCGCGATGAATGCGTCGAATGGTTGTATGCGATATAACCTAGTTATCGAATCAAGGATTGATTCGATAAGCCGATACATAGGATACTAGCCGGTTATATGCGATATGACCGGATCGTTAAATCAAGTGTTGATTTAATGATTTAATGTATAATAATATATTTGATATATTACTTTGTATTAACTAGTATTGGTTCACTTTATATGGATTTTCTCACTCGATGTGCAAGTTGTATATGTGATATACTTTTGTGCATATACATTGTATCATGTTTGATGATACATGTTGACTTGTGCTTGTGTAAAGATTAAACCATGGTTATATGAATGGTTAGGGTTTTATATACTTATTCATTTATTTATATTCATTATTCATTTAAGGAAAAGAAAAGAAAAATGGTGGCATTCTTTTGTTCATTCATGAAGCTTCATGAATACTTTGACTTAGTCACCATTTTTGTCTTCATTCCTAACCTAACCATTCACTTAACTTGGGTTTAGTCTCTACACATAACCATGGTCATGTTATGATAAAGATTGGATTATTCTTTTCTTTTAATAAACTTATCATAACTTTTTCATCATCTTCTTCTTCTTCCTCACAAGAAGAAAGCTCTCTTCATCAATGGTGATTGATGTTTTTGAGTGAGAAATCCAATTCTAAAGTCTACCCACTTCCTATTTCTTCATCCTCTACCTCTTGCCAAGTAGTAGAGTGTGTTTCCTTCACAAGTTTTCAAGACTTGGTGAAGGTGGAGCTTGATCTAGCGATGCCTCGACGTAGATCATCTTCGGCATGGACATCGACGACCTAGCTCGCCTATTCTCCGATGAAGCCGACGCTAGAGCCCGGATTTTATTTGGACAGCGGAGAGGACTTCGGTTCGGAGCTATGGAGGTGGAGCACCGGATCTACAAAGGTTGTATTTCCGTATTCCCTTAGTTAATTGTTAACTAGTTCACTTTTCGCCTAGTTTTCTAGCAAACGATCCGTAATTAGGGTTTCTCGGCACCGTTAAAATTTGAAATTGGCATGGTTGATGCCTTGTGAGACCTCATTAGGATGCCTAGGAACCCTACAATGATTTAGTGCATATTTATATATTTGATATATTACTTTGCGTTAACTAGTATTGGTTCACTTTAAAAGGATTTTCTCACTTGAATTGTACACATTGTATATGCGATATAGTTTTGTGCACATGTTTGTATCATGTTTGATGATACATGCTTACTTGGTTAAGTGTAAAGAATCAAACCATGGTTTAAGTTAATGATTAGGGTTTTGATTATTTATTCATTTATCTTTTTCTTATTTATTCATTTTGGAAAAGGAAAAAGATAAATGAATGGTTGTATGTTTTGTTTTTAGTTGAAGTTTCTTGAAACTTTGACTAAGTCATTCTTTTGTTGTTTTGCTTAACCCTAACCATTTAACTAACCCATGTTAATTCTATACACTTAACTATAGTTGAAAGTATGATAAGTATTGAATTATTTTATCTAATTATTTAAGACTTATCATATCATCTTCTTCTTCTTCATCTTCTTCTTCCATGGAGAAAGCTTGCTCCTCCAATGGCAAGTGATGAAAACTAGTGAGAAATCCAAAACTAAAGTCTACCCACTTCCTATTTCTTCATCCTCTACCTCTTGCCAAGTAGTATAGGGTGTTTCCTTCACAAGTTTTCTTGACTTGGTGAAGTTGGAGCTTGATCTAGCGATGCCTCGACGTAGATCATCTTCGGCATCGAACCGACGATCAAGCCCGCCCATTCTCCGACGAAGCCGACGCTAGAGCCCGGATTTTGATTTGGACAGCGGAGAGGACTTCATTGCGGAGCCGTGGAGGTGGTGGACCGGATCTACAAAGGTTGTATATCCGTTCCCTTAGTTAAAATGTTAACTAGTTTGCTTGTTTCGCCTAAATATCTGGTAAACGATCCGTAGTCGGGTTTGTTGGCACCCGTAAAATTTGATTTGTGCATGTTTGATCACTTGTGAGACTTAACTAGAGTGCCTAGGAACCCTACAGTGGTATCAGAGCCTAGCTAGAACCTTAGGCGAAGTCCCGACGGAGTTAGAAGTCCGATCGACCCAAAACCCGACTTTGAAAATTGCTCTCTGGACTTTTCTGTAAAATGTGGATTTTTCGAAATTAAAAATAACCAGAAAATTCAGCAGGAAAATGTAAGGGTTACTGCAAAATTCGGTGTACTGATTCCTTAAAGTCACCGCGGATCCACGGCATGAGCATGCTCATGCGGCGGTTCCGCGGCTAGTTTGTCGTTTTGTGCATCGACGTTTGCACAGTAACTCTTAGTAAGTAGTACTGGGTTTCCTGGGATTATTTTAATATTTATTCCAGAGTTTTATTTTCTGGCTTGTATTGGGAACTCTGTATATTCGATCGGACTGTCTAATTTTGTCGGTGTGGCTTTCCGGGTAATTTTAGAATATGTTAAAAAGTTCGACCGGATATAAATACCCACTTTTTCCCCTGCCGGGAAATTTCCAATTGTTAGATTTTTCCGTAGTTTAACGACGTTCTAAGTAGTGCAAGTAACGCGATGGACCCTCTAGAAGACAACAAACCTTAACTCGATTATATGACCGTCTTGAACTACCCTTTGAACCTTCGGGTTTGGGGCAGTACGGCGTGCCATATGTGAGGCGTTGGCTTGACCCTTCTACGGCTGGATCGTTGGTACTGAGGCACGAACTGAATGTTGTTAGACTTATTTCATGTGTTGAGCTGTATCGGGAAAACTTGGGTGTTCGATTGTTCGATCAAAAAGTTTAGCATTTTCTATTTATCCGGAATGTGATACAATAATTGGAATTCACAAATAGTTATGAGATAACGGAATGAATATTATAAACATAGCAGTTTAGTCTCACTTGATCGGTTGCCACGGAATTTTGATGTGATCAAAAGTCCGTCGCAATCACGTAGTGTACGCGGATACTCGCCGGGTAAACTTGATAGACAGCCTCACTCCATAGCCCCGACCAAGTGACTGTAGGAGAACCCCGTCGCCGAAAGCATCCGTTCGGGTGCTCGCGGTAGCGGTGTTCCGCCTTGGTGCACTTTGTCGACGGCGTTAGGGGTGCGGCCGTCTACTGAAGTTTGCGACGAGCATTCGATCAGAATGTCAGGAATCCTGTTGAATTACCCGACTTGATATTGAAAAGAGTTTTCGATAATGAGACTAAAATGCGGGGTTTATAATTGTTAGGCATGCGATGTCTAAGTAATTCATTTGGTCAGGCATGCGATGTCTGAGGTGGTTGCGGATTCCAACTGTTGTAGTTTTACACTTTCTTTTCTGTGACCGTAAGTGTAATATGTGATATCGCCGGTTTCGTTGCTATATGTCAACGACAATTGGGATGCGCATATTTACTTACGTTGATGACATGTGATGTTATGTGTTGCTGGATATGTTATATTGGATCGTCGTGTTTGAATAGCCCGGGGTTTTTATGTGAGATGAGTGTTTTTCATTTTCATTCATGTAAAAACTTGTATGTAATATTCTTTTATTGGGGCACTTCCAGGTTGCGGAAGTCGTCACCCGTTGTATATTATTTACTTTTCCGCATTAGGATAGACCCAAGGAGGGGAGCACAAGTAACCGGGTTCTAGGGTCCAGTGGGAGACCAACTCGAGGAGTCGAGTCCGGGTCTCCTAACCCTAGAATTGGTAGGGTTGCTTGCCGCTTTCGTAGGGGTTTAGGGGTGTGGGATTGGCTATTCATCACGACCGTGGAATCCGTGTTTTACACTGGCTCGTATTGAAAACACGGACGTCCTAGTATATCCAATATTTCATATGTTTCTTCTGCTGTGATTTATCTGTGATGTGATCATGTGATGTTCTGTGACAGATATTATATATACTATATATGATATATTATATAAACGTTGCTTATGTTTTACACCCGCGCTAGCCCTGCCCCGCTCTGCCGTTAGTTACCTAACCTAACGGTGCAGACGGGACATCGAGGCGAATGCGGATGGCATAAGCGTACGTTATATTTATCTGTGATGTTTAGGTGGACCTTAATGATGGGATATTCATTAATGAGATTGATGAAAGAAAATAAACCTAATTGATGTTGTGGAATCGAATTTCAAATTAAAACAGGTAGCTACAGTTCTTGCTTTGCATCGCGGTGTTCCTTGTAGAACATCCTGCACCTTATTCGATAGGGAAAGGACCGAGATCCCTTCACCGGGAGTGACTCCTTTAGCAATAACTGGCAGATGCTACACACTCGGTTTGTCATTTGATCGCTTCTATAGTTTCCGCTTTGCACAGTGATATATATGATATATCCCGCACCTCATTCGACGAGGAAAGGGCCGACGATCCCTTCACCGGGAGTGACCCCTTTAGCAAAACTAGAAAAGCTTCGAAAAGCATTCCATTTAAAAACCGTTTGATTCCGCAACGAGATCAAGTTCAAAGCGTTAAAGGTTTTCACAAAAACCATTCGCAACCCTCCGTCATTTTAGGAAGTAGAGTACTTAGTATTCGTGCTGTGTTTGTTGACCATAGTCAAGGCACAGTGTACGGTAGCTAAGTGATGTCTTCCTACACCGCATATGATGCGATTAGTTAGGACAGTCATGTGGCTTTGTTGACCTTAGCCAAGGGTCATGTGGGTGGGTCTAATTAATCACGAAATGACGGGTAGAACTTGACTAGTACCTATGATTTGTTGACCTTAGCCAAGGTCATAGGTGCTAGGGGTAAAAACCTTTATCGGGAGTTTCAAGTGTTGAAATTTGCAATGAGATTGCATACCTTCTATATGATAGTTGGATCCCGATACCCACTGCGAGTAATTGTTACTCCTGGGAGAGTTTTGGACTTTGCACTTTGCCGATCAAGTAGGTGTCTAGAAAGGTGTCAACGGGGTTACGCCTCTGGGAAAACGAGGTTTTCTGTAATTAGGTCCGTGCGAAAGCACGGGGAACCTCCCTCAAAGTACCGACACTGGCCTGGCTGAAAGATTGGCGAACTTGTAGAGTGTAATTAATCCCGGCTAGTCTTTCCTTTTAGGGTTTGAAGGAAGATTTGATAAAAATAGTGGGAGCCATCCTGATTAGATAAAATACATAACCAATCTAATCTTGCAAGAGCGCACGCAGAGTGTTTTCTTCTCTCTCTCTCCAGGTAGCGACCATATCACGCCTTAATCAAGATAATAATACAGATGTATTGACCGAACCCGCTTGTTATACTGAGCTGGGGAACGTTGGTCCCGCTCCAACTTATAATTGTTATAAGACAGAGCAGGAAATTGGGGAATACCAGAATTCCTATGCCGCCCAAACGAAGAAAGTGCATATGATGCATCTCCTTTGGGTGTGTTCATTACAAAGAACTGTTTCTCAGTATCCTCTGCATCCTGGGTATATGATACCGGATCAGGATCCCAGATATGTAAGTTGTTACATAGGGCTACAAAATGGTAGAAAAACTGAGAACGGGTGATAAGTTTCATGAGACAGAAAACGGGGCAAGTGTTGCAGCCAAGTCTGTTGGTCACTGTCACCCTGTATTACGAATACATTGATTCTGAACGAATGTTATTAGATACCGAACCTGATATACAAAATCATATCAGTCTCTTTATTAGTAAAGAAAGGATATAATTTTGTATTGATGGATAATGTTTTGAACATTTCCTATATCAAAAGTTGATCGGTTCAGGCACGTTATCTAAAAGCATTGACGTTCTAAATCAAACTACAGTTCCTAGTGTACAGAACACACGCAAGAGGAAAAGTTCAGAAATGAACGAATCATTCTTGAGGCATTGTAGACTAGGTCATATCAATGCGACCCGACTGGCTGAAGTTACATTTTAGATGCATATTTAAATCAGTTTGAATTTACATCTTGTGAAACTTGCCAGTCATGTCACAAAGATATAATGACACCAGCTCTGTTTACTGGAAACAGAGGAAGAGTTGGTAAACTCTTGGGACTGATACATGATGATGTATATAAGGTCTCCTGTCTACACATGCCAGAACTGGTTCTTTATACTTCATTATATTCTCTGATAATCTCTCAAGATTCAGTCATATGTTCCTGTTGAAACATAAGTCCGAACCTTTTGAGGTATTCACAGAATATAAGTTAGAAGTAGAGAACCAATAACCGGGTATAAGTATTATGTCCTATGATGAGATCAGGGAGGAGAATACTTGTGCATAGCATTCCTGGACCATTCTAAAAGAAAATGAGATTCTCTCTCAGCATTACTCCTCCGTATAAACCATAGCACGATGGTATATCGGGGCGGAGCAATCACACCCTATATGATAAGGTGTGCTCTATGATGAGTACTGCTGAGTTACCTGTTTCCTTTTTGGGAGTTATGCGCTTGAGAAGCTGCATACCTATTGAATAGGGTTCGAATCAAATCACTGCCTACCACTCCATATAAGATATGGTGTGGGAAGATCCTATCTCTTAAGTAAGTTAAGATTTGGGATTGTCCGGCCTATGTCAAAAGCAAAATCCGGACAAGATCGAGGCAAGGTCTGTAATGTAGAACTGGAAAGGTTCCAGCTATACAAACTACAGCAGATGATTTGACAGAACCAAAGGATTCTATAGTCCCCGACGAACCTCAGCCTCTCCGCCGATCTGGTAGGGTTCCTCGCCTGCCTGAGAGATACCTCGGTTTCTCGATGACAGTGGGAGCAAGGATTGCATCATGAGATGATGACCCAACTAGTTTCGAGCAGGCCATCGAGAGTAGGGACTCTGTAAGAATGGCTGGATGCTTAGTGATCTGAGATGGAATCCTTATACACCAACAAAGTATGGACTTTGGTTGCTATATCTGAAGGGTTAAATCCCCATCAGGAGCAAGTATATCTTGAGAAGATTACTTGGTGTAGATGGAAAAGTTGAGACTTTCAAAGCTAGACTTGTTAAAGGTTTTCGTCATCGACCAGGCGTGGATAATGATGAAACCTTTTTCGAGTAGTTATGCTTAAGTCTATCCAGATCCTACTTACCACGGCTACATACCATGACTACGATATCTGGCGGTTGGGTGCCATGACTGTTTTTCTAAATACTGATTTAGAAGAGAACGTCTATAAGAACACAGCCAGAGGGCTTCGTAAACAGTGGGAGCAGCGGAAACGTGTGCAGGTTGTTTTACATAATGAAGCAGGCATCGCGGAGTTGGAACGTCTGTTTTGATGTGATAGTCAAAGTGTTTGACTTCATCAAAATGGTAGACGAACCTTGTATTTACAAAAGGGTAGTAGAGAGTAAGGTGGTCATCTTCGTATTGTACGTAGACAACATACTCTTGATAGGAAAAGAGTTTCCTATACTACGATCGGTCAATCTCCTATTATCACTAGGATTCTCCAAATAGGATAAAGATGATACCTCCTAAATCCTGAGATTTGGACCTATGAGATAGATCTAAAGGGATATTAGGGTTCTCACTAGGTATAGTGAGATTGTATCAATCAATCTTGGGGAGAATCACTGGAAGTGTTCCAGGGTGATAAAGACGACTGAATGTCAGTCACAGGCATTGTCTTTACCCTCAGTAAAGGGACGGTATGTTGGAATATTTCCAAGCTAGATACCGTGACAAACTAGACGATAAAGGCTGGTAACATCGCTATTAAAGATACTACCAAAGAGGCAGTTTGGGTGTATAT
This sequence comes from Agapanthus africanus, assembly GCA_030015575.1. Lineage (NCBI taxonomy): Eukaryota > Viridiplantae > Streptophyta > Magnoliopsida > Asparagales > Amaryllidaceae > Agapanthus > Agapanthus africanus. Next base: position 824,605,702 of record JASDDO010000019.1, on the reverse strand, counting down.
TGGTTCATAAGATGAACTAGGTTCCTGCCATTGTATGACAATGGAAGTGTGGCTTTGGCCCTGGAACCCTGGTCCCATCAGTGACCCAGACATATTCTGAGGCAGCATCACCTGATCATGGAGATAGTTGATCTCCAGGGTGATCGAGGTTAGGAGAGTAGACTCAGAGGACAACACGGCGGATCCACTCACGAAGGCCTTTTTCCCAAAGAAAGACTTTTAGGGGATGGTTGAGTATGTGATACTGCAACCACTGCTACAGATGGCCCTAGTGCAAGTGGGAGATTGTTAGTTATATGTATGCCCTAGAGGCCATTACTGTACATTGGATGTATATTGTAGTGGATGCTGGGACATATATAGGAATGACTTTCTTGCTCGACATGATAGTACGCTATCTGGTTGCCCTTTATCTTAACATGTATACTTTCTGTCTCTCTGATTACATGTTGATAAAGCCCTTAGGATGTGTACTCGACTTCCAGGACTATGATGAAGATCATACTAGTGGGGCCTGGGAAGTCAGTGAGTACATCCTTCATTGTTCCTAGTCGTGGGAATATCGAGACGGGGCATCGATATTCCAGAGTAGACTAGCGCATATCTTCTCGACCCATACGATGGGCGATGGATGATCCCATATCCATTGGTGTTTGACATCGAAGATGGTATGTGGGTGCTCAGTGGAGACTGGGTACACTGAACGGACTCGCCGAGAACTCCCAGATGGTATTATACCTCACGTCAGATGGCAGTTCTCTGGTGACACTGGTACAGCTTAGTCTGTTGACCCGAGATCGTCATAGAGTCTTGTGTGTCTCCACTGTGCTTTGATTTCCACCCTACCATGGCTCTACTGAGTTGTGCAAACTGTTAGTTATATATATGCCCTAGAGGCCATTACTGTACATAGGATGTATATTGTAGTGGATGCTGGGACATATATAGGGAGGACTTTCTTGCTCGACATGATAGTATGCTATCTGGTTGACCTTTACCTTAACGTGTATGCTGATTGTCTCTCTGTTACATGTTGGTAAAGCCTTTAGGATCTGTACTTGACTACCTGGACTATGATGCGGATCATACTAGTGGGGACATGGTAGTCCATAAGTACATCCTTCAAAGTCCCTAGTCGAGGGTGTATCGAGACGGGGCATCGATATACCAGAGTAGACTAGCGTGTACCTTCTCGACCCATAAAGATGGGCGATGGATGATCCCATATCCATCGGTGTTTGACATCAGAGGAGATATACGGGTGCTCAGTAGAGACTGGGTACACTGGACGGACTCGCCGAGAACTCCCAGATGGTATTATACCTCACGTCAGATGGCAGTTCTCTGGTGACACTGGTACAGAGTAGTCTGTTGACCCGAGATCGTCATAGAGTCTCGTGTGGTTCCTACTGTGCTTTGATTTCCATCTTACCACGTCCAAGAGGGCGTGCAAAACGGTGGTTTTTGGGTACAGTCCCGAGTCACATGGAGGCAATGAGCGATAGGAGGGGATTCGTCTCTCCCGGTATAGGGAGTTGATGTTGCGCTGTGTTCGATTGGCTATAACAGGAAATCCCTGGCCAGGGTTGCTGAGATTTATTGGTAAGTGTTACCAGTAGTTTCTCGAACAGTTATAGACCTCATATCGACACGACTTATTGAGCTATTGGGGTCTGACGTTTACCACCCCTAGGCGAGATATGCGACATATCAGACGATCAGACCGGACTGTACGGTAGTGTTACTGGTCGGATTCACTGGAGTGTGAGCGGGCTTGCTCGTCGATCTTCAGATCGCTCAATACCCGGGTGGCCGTTACGTTTAGCAGACCGCTTGCGGCTTGTGGATGCTTGATATGATCATCATCTGCTGCCGGCGTATTGACGAGTCTTTAGAGTCCTACACAGAGGTTTCCTGGCTCAAGCGAAACGAAATAGGAGCGCATATGAGATATGTGCGGGACCGAGAATAATGCGTGTATGTGATACCGTATTCTATTCTCGTGATAAATATATCGAATGGTTGTATGCGATATAACCTAGTTATCGATTCAAGCGTTGATTCGATAAGCCGATATATTGTATACTAGTCGGTTGTGTGCGACATGACCGGATCATTGAATCAAGTGATGATTTAATGATTTAATGCATAATTATATATTTGATATGTTACTTTGCACTAACTAGTATTGGTTCACTTTAAACGGATTTTCTCACTTGGTTTGTGCACATTGTATATGTGATATACTTTTGTACACTTGATTGTATCATGTTTGATGATACATGTTTAACTATAGTTAAGTGTAATGAATTAAGGCATGGTTAATCTAATGATTAGGGTTTTCTTTTTATTACTTATTTATTTATTTATTTATTTTGATTAGATAAGAAAAGAATGGTTGCTAATTTTGGAGTTTAGTTGAAACTTCATGAAGCTTTGACTTTGTAACCATTCTTGTCTTCATCTTAAACTCTAACCATTAAACTAACCTTAGTTAATTCTCTACACTTGACCATGGTTCTAATATGATAAGTATTCATATTCTTTTCTTTTTTTAATTAACTTATCTTATCATCTTTCTTCTTCTTCTTCCTTGAACTTCAAGAAGAAAGCTTACCTCATCAATGGTGATTGATGAATTAGAGTGAGAAATCCAATTCTAAAGTTAACCCACTTCCTATTTCTTCATCCTCTACCTCTTGCCAAGTAGTAGAGTGTGTTTACTTCACAAGTTTCATGACTTGGTGAAGTTGTGAGCTTGATCTAGCGATGCCTCGACGTAGATCATCTTCGGCATGGACATCGACGACCTAGCTTGCCCATTCTCCGACGAAGCCGACTCTAGAGCCCGGATTTGATTTGGACAGCGGAGACGACCTCGTTGCGGAGCCGTGGAGGTGGAGGACCGGATCTACAAAGGTTGTATTTCCGTTTTCTCAATAGTTAAATGTTAACTAGTTCTTGTTCGCCTAGACATCTAGTTATCGATCCGTAGTTTAGGGATTTGTAGGCATCATAATTTTTGAAATTGCCATGGTTGATGGCTTGGGAGACCTCACTAGCGTGCCTAGGAACCCTACCGTGGTATCAGAGCCTAGCTAGAGCCTTAGGCGAAGTCTAGACGGAAATTGAAGTCCGAACGAACCCGAAACCCCGATTCAAACATGCTCTCTGTCCTTTTTTAAAAATCTGGTCTTTTTCCACATTAAAAATATCCAGAATATCAAGCAGGGTTCACTGTGAAATACTGTGCAAAACGGAGCTGTAACGCCGTCATCACGGCGCGGAACCGCGGCCTAAAGCCACGTGGCGCGGCGCTTCCGCGGCGAGACTGTACATTTGTTGACTTTTCTTTGCACAGTAATTCCTATTTTCTAGAGCTGGATTTTCTGGGGATTTTTAATATTTATTACAGAGTTGAATTTTCTGTGTTGTTTTGGGGATTCGGTGTTTCGATCGGGGTATCAAATTTTGTCTGTGTGGCTTTCCGGATAAATTTTAGAATATGTTAAAAAGTTCGACCGGATATAAATACCCAAATTTTCCCCTGTCGGGAAATTTCCAAGTGTTGGATTTTTCCGTAGTTTAACGACGTTCTAAGTAGTGCAAGTAACGCGATGGTCCCTCTAGAAGACACAAACCTTAACTCGATTATGTGACCGTCTTGAACTGCCCTTTGAACCTTCGGGTTTGGGGCAGTACGGCGTGCCACATGTGAGGCGTTGGCTTGACCCTTCTACGGCTGGACCGTTGGTACTGAGGTACGAACTGAATGTTGTTAGACTTGTTTCATGTGTTGATCTGTATCGGGAAAACTTGGGTGTTAGAATGTTCGATCGGAAAGTTTAACATTTTCTATTTATCTGGAATGGGATACAATAATTGGAATTCACAATAAGTTATATGATAACTGAATGAATGTTATAAACGTAGCAATTTAGTCTCACTTGATCGGTTGCCACGGAATTTTGATGTGATCAAAAGTCCGTCGCAATCACGTAGCGTACGCGGATACTCGCCGGGTAAACTTAATAGACAGCCTCACTCCATAGCCCCGACCAAGTGACTGTAGGAGAACCCCGTCGCCGAAAGCATCCCTCCGGGTGCTCGCGGTAGCGGTGTTCCGCCTTGGTGCACTTCGTCGACGGTATAGGGGGTGCAGCCGCCTACTGAAGTTTGCGACGAGCATTCGATCAGACTGTCGGGAATCTTGTTGAATTGACCGACTAGATATTGAAAAGAGTTTTCGATTTTGAGACTAGATTGCGGGGTTTATAATTGTTAGGCATGCGATGTCTAAAGAATTCATTTGGTCAGGCATGCGATGTCTGAGGTGGTTGCGGATTCCAACTGTTGTAGTTTTACACTTTCTTTTCTGTGACTGTAAGTGTAATATGTGATATCGCCGGTTTCGTTGCTATATGTCAACGACAATTGGGATGGACATATTTACTTACGTTGATGACATGTGATGTTATGTGTTGCTGGATATGTTATATTGGATCGTCGTGTTTGAATAGCCGGGGTTTTTTATGTGAGATGAGTGTTTTTCATTTTCTTTCATGTAAAAACTTGTATGTAATATTCTTTTAATGGGACACTTTCAGGTAGCGGAAGTAGTCACCGTTTGTATATTATTTACTTTTCCGCACTAGGATAGACCCAAGGAGGAGGGCACAAGTAACCGGGTTCTGGAGTCCAGTGGGAGACCAACTCGAGGAGTCGAGTCCGGGTCTCCTAACTCTAGAATTGGTAGGGTTGCTTGCCGCTCTCGTAGGGGTCTTGGGGTGTGGGTTTGGCTATTCATCACGACCGTGGAATCCATGTTTTATACTGGCTCGTATTGAAAACACGGACGTCCTAGTATATCCAATATTTCATATGTTTCTTCTGCTGCGATATCTGTGATGTGATCATGTGATGTTCTGTGATAGATACAGTATATAGTATATATGATATATTATATAGACGTTACTTATGTTTTACACCCGTGCTAGCCCTGCCTTGCTCTGTCGTTAGTTACCTAACCTAACGGTGCACGAGGGGACATCGAGGCGAATGCGGATGGCATAAGTGTACGTCGTATTTATCTGTGATGATTAGGTACATAAATGATGGGACTTCATTAATGTGATTAATGAAATAAAAGAAACCTAAGATGTTGTAGAATCGAATTTCAAAATAAAACAGGTAGCTACAGTTCTTGCTTTGCATAGCGGTATATGTGATATATCCTGCACCTTATTCGATGAGGAAAGGACCGAGATCCCTTCACCGGGAGTGACTCCTTTAGCAATAACTGGCAGATGCTACACACTCGGTTTGTCTTTTGATTGCTTTTAAGAGTTTTTGCTTTGCACAGCGATATATGTGATATATCCCGCACCTCATTCGACGAGGAAAGGACCGACGATCCCTTCACCGGGAGTGACTCCTTTAGCAAAACTGGAAAAGCCTCAAAAACACTCCATTTTTAAAATCATTCGATCCTACAACGATATCAAGTTCATTACGCAATAGGTTTTCAGAAAAACCTGTCGTAGCCCTCCGTCATTTCAGATAAGTGCTGTTTAGTATTCGTGCTGCGTTTGTTGGCCTCCGTCAAGGCGCAGTGTGCGGTAGCTAACCAGTATTTATCTGCTTATGCATATGATGCAGATTGAGTTAGGGTAGTCGTGCGACCTTGTTGACCTCCGTCAAGGGTCGTGCGGGTGGGTTTAATTCAATCAAGAAATGACGGGTTGAACTTGACTAGTAGCCTATGGTTTGTTGACCTCCGTCAAGGTCATAGGACGCTAGGGGCAAAAGATTATCGGGAATTTCAAGTGTTGAAATTTGCAATGAGATTGCATACCTTCTATGAGATAGTTGGATCCCGATACCCGCTGCGAGTAAGTGTTACTCCTGGGAGAGTTTTATACATTACAATTAGCCGATCAAGTAGGTGTCTAGAAAGGTGTCAACGGGGTTACGCCTCTGGGAAAACGAGGTTTACATTAATTAGGTTCGTGCGAAAGCACGGGAGACCTCCCTCAAAGTACCGACACTGGCCTGGCTGAAAGATTGGCGAACTTGTAGTGTGTAATTAATCCCGGCTAGTCTTTCCTTTTAAGGTTTGAAGGAAGATTTGATAAAAAGCAGTGGGAGCCATCCTGATTAGATAAAATAATAACCAATCTATTCTTGACAGAGCGCACGCTGAGTGTTTTCTTCTCTCTCTCTCCAGGTAGCGACCATATCACGCCTTAATCAAGATAATAATACGGATTATTGACCGAACCCGCTTGTTATACTGAGCTGGGGAACGTTGGTCCCGCTCCAACTTATAATTGTTATAAGACAGAGCAGGAAATTGGGGAATACCAGATTTCCCGTGCCGCCCAAACGAAGAGAGTGCATGCTGATGCATCATCTTCGGGTGTGTTCATTATACAGAACTGTTTCTCAGTATCCTCCGCGTCCTGGGTATGTGATACCAGATCAGGATCCCAGATATGTAATCTGTTACATAGGGCTACAGAAAGGTAGAGAACTGAGAACGGGTGATAAGTTTCATGAGGCAGAAAACGGGGCAAGTGTTGCAGCCAAGTCTGTTGGTCACTGTCACCCTGTATTACAATACATTGATTCTGAACGAATGTTATTAGATACCGAACCTGATATACAAAATCATATCAGTCTCTTTATTTGTAAAGAAATGATAAAATTTTGTATAGATGGATAATGTTTTGAACATTTCCTATATCAAAAGTTGATCGGTTCAGGCACGTTATCTAAAAGCGTTGATGTTCTAAATCAAACTACATTTCTTAGTATACGGAACACACACAAGAGAAAGAGTTCAGATATGAACGAATTCTTCTTGAGGCATTGTAGACTAGGTCAGATCAATGTGACCCGACTAGCTAGAGTTACATATAGATGCATATTTAAATCAGTTTGAATTTACATCTTGTGAAACTCGCCAGTCATGTCACAAAGATAAGATGACCATAGCTCCGTTTATTGGAAACAGAGAAAGAGTTAATAAACTCTTGGGATGATACATGTTGATGTATGTAAGGTCCCCTGTCTACACATGCCAGGACTGGTTCTTTATACTTCATTACGTTCTCTGATGATCTCTTTAGATTCAGACATATGTTCTTGTTGAAACACAAGTCCGAACCTTTTGAGATATTCACAGAATATAAGTTAGAAGTAGAAAACCAAAATAAGGGTATAAGTATTATGTCCTTTGATGTGATCAAGGAGGAGAATACTTGAGCACGGAATTCCAGGACTATTCTAAAGGAGAATGAGATTCTCTCTCAGCATTACTCCTCTGAATACACCATAGCACGATGGTATGTCAGGGCGGAGCAGATACACCCTATTTGATATGGTGTGCTCTATGATGAGTACTACTGAGTTACCTATTTCCTTTAGGGAGTTATGCACTTGAGAAGCTGCATACCTATTGAATAGGGTTCGAATCAAATTAGTTGCCTACCATTTCATATGTGATGTGGAAAGGGAAGAGCCCATGTCTTAAGTTAGTTAAGATTTGGGGTTGTCCGGCATATGTCTAAAAGCAAAATCCGGACAAACTCGAGGCAAGGTTAGTTATGTAGAACTGGAAAGGTTCCAGCTATACAAACTACAGAAGATGATTTGACAGAACCAAAGGATTCAGTAGTTACCAGTGAACTTCAGCCTCTCCGCCGATCTAGTAGGGTTCCTCACCCACCTGAGAGATACTTCGTTTTCTCTATGACAGTGGGAACGAAGATTGCATCATGAGATGATGACCCAACTAGCTTCGAGCTGGACATCAGGAGTAAGACTCTGTAAGAATGGCTGGATGTTTAGCGATCTGAGATGGAATCCTTATACACCGACAAAGTATGGACTTTAGTTGCTATATCTGAAGGGTTAAATCCCCATCAGGAGCAAGTATATCTTGAGAAGATTACTTGGTGTACATGGAAAAGTTGAGACTTTCAAAGCTAGACTTGTTAAAGGTTTTCGTCATCGACCAGGCGTGGATAATGATGAAACCTTTTCCAGTATCTATACTTAAGTCCATCCAGATCCTACTTACCACGGCTACATACCATGACTACGATATCTGGTGGTTGGGTGTCAAGACTGCTTTTCTAAATGATGTTTTAGAAGAGTGCGTCTGTAAGTACACAGCCAGAGGGCTTCGTAAACAGTGGGAGCAGCGGAAACGTGTGCAAGATGTTTTATCTGATAAAGCAGGCATCGCAGAGTTGGAACATCTGTTTTGATGAATTAGTCAAAGAGTTTGACATCATCAAAATGGTAGATGAACCTTGTATGAACAAAAAGGTAGTAGGGAGTATGGTGGTGATCCTCATAGAGTACGTGGATGACATACTCTTGATAGGGAAGGAGTTTCCTATGCTACGCTCGGTCAATCTCCGCTTATCACAATGATTCTCCATAAAGGATCAAAATGATACCTACTAAATCCTGGATTTTGGATCTATGAGATAGATTTAATTGGATGTTAGGATTCTCACTAGTTGTAGTGAGATGGTATCAATCGATCCTGGGGAGAATCACTGGAAGGGTTCCAGGGTGATAAAGATGACTGAATGTCAGTCGCAGGCATTGTCTTTACTCTCAGTAAAGGGACGGTATGTTGGAGGAGTTCCAAGCTAGATACCGTGGCATACTAGACGATAAAGGCAGGATACATCGCTACTTAAGATGCTACCAAAGAGGCTGTTTGGGTGTATATTGGTTCATGAGATGAACTTAGTTCCTCCCATTGTGTGACAATGGAGTTGTGGCTTATGCCAAGGAACGCCCGTCCCATCAGTGATCCAGACATATTCTAAGGCAGTAACACTTGATCATGGAGATGGTTGATCTCCAGGGTGATCGAGTTTTGGAGAGTAGACTCAGAGGACAACACGGCGGATCCACTCACAAAGGCCTGTTCCCAGAGAGAGACTTTTATGGGATGGTTGAGTATGAGATACTGCAACCACTGCTACAGATGGCCCTAGTGCAAGTGGGAGATTGTTAGTTATATATATGCCCTAGAGGCCATTACTGTACATAGGATGTATATTGTAGTGGATGCTGGGACATATATAGGGAGGACTTTCTTGCTCGACATGATAGTATGCTATCTGGTTGACCTTTACCTTAACGTGTATGCTGATTGTCTCTCTGTTACATATTGGTAAAGCCCTTAGGATCTGTACTTGACTACCTGGACTATGATGCGGATCATACTAGTGGGGACATGGTAGTCTATAAGTACATCCTTCAAAGTCCCTAGTCGAGGGTGTATCGAGACGGGGCATCGATATACCAGAGTAGACTAGCGTGTACCTTCTCGACCCATACAGATGGGCGATGGATGATCCCATATCCATCGGTGTTTGACATCAGAGGAGATATACGGGTGCTCAGTAAAGACTGGGTACACTGGACGGACTCGCCGAGAACTCCCAGATGGTATTATACCTCACGTCAGATGGCAGTTCTCTGGTGACACTGGTACAGAGTAGTCTGTTGACCCGAGATCGTCACAGAGTCTCGTGTGGTTCCCACTGTGCTTTGATTTCCATCTTACCACGTCCAAGAGGGCGTGCAAAACGGTGGTTTTTGGGTACAGTCCCGAGTCACATGGAGGCAATGAGCGATAGGAGGGGATTCGTCTCTCCCGGTATAGGGAGTTGATGTTGCGCTGTGTTCGATTGGCTATAACAGGAAATCCCTGGCCAGGGTTGCTGAGATTTACTGGTAAGTGTTACCAGTAGTTTCTCGAACAGTTATAGACCTCATATCGACACGACTTATTGAGCTATTGGGGTCTGACGTTTACCACCCCTAGGCGAGATATGCGACATATCAGACGATCAGACCGGACTGTACGGTAGTGTTACTGGTCGGATTCACTGGAGTGTGAGTGGGCTTGCTCGTCGATCTTCAGATCGCTCAATACCCGGGTGGCCGTTACGTTTAGCAGACCGCTTGCGGCTTGTGGATGCTTGATATGATCATCATCTGCTGCCGGCGTATTGACGAGTCTTTAGAGTCCTACACAGAGGTTTCCTGGCTCAAGCGAAACGAAATAGGAGCGCATATGAGATATGTGCGGGACCGAGAATAATGCGTGTATGTGATACCGTATTCTATTCTCGCGATAAATATATCGAATGGTTGTATGCGATATAACCTAGTTATCGATTCAAGCGTTGATTCGATAAGCCGATATATTGTATACTAGTCGGTTGTGTGCGACATGACCGGATCATTGAATCAAGTGATGATTTAATGATTTAATGCATAATTATATATTTGATATGTTACTTTGCACTAACTAGTATTGGTTCACTTTAAACGGATTTTCTCACTTGGTTTGTGCACATTGTATATGTGATATACTTTTGTACACTTGATTGTATCATGTTTGATGATACATGTTTAACTATAGTTAAGTGTAATGAATTAAGGCATGGTTAATCTAATGATTAGGGTTTTCTTTTTATTACTTATTTATTTATTTATTTATTTTGATTAGATAAGAAAAGAATGGTTGCTAATTTTGGAGTTTAGTTGAAACTTCATGAAGCTTTGACTTTGTAACCATTCTTGTCTTCATCTTAAACCCTAACCATTAAACTAACCTTAGTTAATTCTCTACACTTGACCATGGTTCTAATATGATAAGTATTCATATTCTTTTCTTTTTCTAATTAACTTATCTTATCATCTTTCTTCTTCTTCTTCCTTGAACTTCAAGAAGAAAGCTTACCTCATCAATGGTGATTGATGAATTAGAGTGAGAAATCCAATTCTAAAGTTAACCCACTTCCTATTTCTTCATCCTCTACCTCTTGCCAAGTAGTAGAGTGTGTTTACTTCACAAGTTTCATGACTTGGTGAAGTTGTGAGCTTGATCTAGCGATGCCTCGACGTAGATCATCTTCGGCATGGACATCGACGACCTAGCTTGCCCATTCTCCGACGAAGCCGACTCTAGAGCCCGGAGTTGATTTGGACAGCGGAGACGACCTCGTTGCGGAGCCGTGGAGGTGGAGGACCGGATCTACAAAGGTTGTATTTCTGTTTTCTCAATAGTTAAATGTTAACTAGTTCTTGTTCGCCTAGACATCTAGTTATCGATCCGTAGTTTAGGGATTTGTAGGCACCATAATTTTTGAAATTGCCATGGTTGATGGCTTGGGAGACCTCACTAGCGTGCCTAGGAACCCTACACAAACAGGTGGTTTTTGGGTACAGTCCCGATTCACATGGAGGCAATGAGCGATAGGAGGGGATTCGTCTCTCCCGGTATTGGGGGTTGATGTTGTGCTATGCTCGACTGGCCATAACAGGAAATCCCTGGCCAGGGTTGCAGTGATATACTGGTAAGAGTTATCAGTAGTTTCATGAATGTTATGGACCTCAAGTCGGCATGACTTATCGAGCTACTGGGGTCTGACGTTTACCACCCCTAGGCGAGATATGCGACATATCAGACGAACAGACCGGACTGTACGGTAAGTGTTACTGGTTGGATTCACAGGAGTGTGAGCGGGCTTGCTCGTCGATCTTCTGATCGCTCAATACCCGGGTGGCCGTTACGTTTAGCAGACCGCTTGCGGCTTGTGGGTGTTTGATATGATCATCATCTGCTGCCGGCGTATTGACGAGTCTTTAGAGTCCTACACAGAGGTTTCCTGGCTCAAGCGAAACGAAATAGGAGCGCATATGAGATATGTGCGGGACCGAGAATAATGCGTGTATGTGATACCGTATTCCATTCTCGCGATGATTGTATCGATTGGTTATATGCGATGTAACCTAGTTATCGAATCAAGGATTGATTCGATAAGCCGATACATATGATACTAGTCGGTTATATCCGATATGACCGGATCGTTAAATCAAGTGTTGATTTAATGATTTAGTGCATATTTATATATTTGATATATTACTTTGCGTTAACTAGTATTGGTTCACTTTAAAAGGATTTTCTCACTTGAATTGTACACATTGTATATGCGATATAGTTTTGTGCACATGTTTGTATCATGTTTGATGATACATGCTTACTTGGTTAAGTGTAAAGAATCAAACCATGGTTTAAGTTAATGATTAGGGTTTTGATTATTTATTCATTTATCTTTTTCTTATTTATTCATTTTGGAAAAGGAAAAAGATAAATGAATGGTTGTATGTTTTGTTTTTAGTTGAAGTTTCTTGAAACTTTGACTAAGTCATTCTTTTGTTGTTTTGCTTAACCCTAACCATTTAACTAACCCATGTTAATTCTCTACACTTAAATATAGTTGAAAGTATGATAAGTATTGAATTATTTTATCTAATTATTTAAGACTTATCATATCATCTTCTTCTTCTTCATCTTCTTCTTCCATGGAGAAAGCTTGCTCCTCCAATGGCAAGTGATGAAACTAGTGAGAAATCCAAAACTAAAGTCTACCCACTTCCTATTTCTTCATCCTCTACCTCTTGCCAAGTAGTATAGGGTGTTTCCTTCACAAGTTTTCTTAACTTGGTGAAGTTGGAGCTTGATCTAGCGATGCCTCGACGTAGATCATCTTCGGCATCGAACCGACGATCAAGCCCGCCCATTCTCCGACGAAGCCGACGCTAGAGCCCGGATTTTGATTTGGACAGCGGAGAGGACTTCATTGCGGAGCCGTGGAGGTGGTGGACCGGATCTACAAAGGTTGTATATCCGTTCCCTTAGTTAAAATGTTAACTAGTTTGCTTGTTTCGCCTAAATATCTGGTAAACGATCCGTAGTCGGGTTTGTAGGCACCCGTAAAATTTGATTTGTGCATGTTTGATCACTTGTGAGACTTAACTAGAGTGCCTAGGAACCCTACACAGGGTGGTCCAAAAGTACATCCTTTAACTGTTCCTAGTCGAGGAGATATCGAGACAAGGGCATCGATATTCCAGAGTAAACTAGTGTGTACGTTTCTTTTCCCTTGGAGGGCGATGGTTGATCCCACAACCATTGGTGTATGACATCAAAGGTTGTACTGTCACGACCCGAAGGTACGGAACGCAACTGACACTTAAATTACGAAACGTCTAGAGGCGTAACGTAATCTAAGTAAGCCAAAGCCCAGAAATCTAAACCATTTTAAGAAAGAGTGAAGGAAAACTCATTTAAAAGCAACATCGTATTCTCCCGAAAATTTCGGCAGAGTCTCCTTTGTAAATATTGGCCCTCAAATGGGTACAACACATGAAATACATAATAATGAATAAAGGCATCCCCAAGTGGGAGCTAGCTCTTCGCCAATTGGCGGAAACAACCACGCAAGAAATATAATATACAATGCCGAAGGGTGAGGATCAAAACTCAGAAAGAAAACAAACATCCTCAAGAAAACCAGAGAAAAATCATAATAATTCAAGCGCACGACTCTAAGGTTGAAAGAATATACAACTGGTCTTCTTAGTCTATTAAATATACAAGTTTGGTTGATGGAGTTTACTAGATACAACTGAATATAAATACAAGTACTACGGTGGTCACGATACAAGTGAATCCACCTGCCAAAGCAATCACCTGGAAGGAAGCAGTGTGCCAGCAAGCCGCAATGAAACCTGTACGGCCAAATCTGCAAGAAACTATGGCACAACGGGGGTGAGTTGCCAACTCGTGAGTAGAAAACATTACCGAGAAGAAATCGCATGTATGACTCTCTCCTAGGTCATACCAATAAAATACACACATATATATATCAACAAGGGTGACTGTATATCATAAGTGTGATACCAAAGTACTCGTGTCCGTGTCAAGAGTAATAATATATCGATGCATGACATGTACTAATGCATCATCCAACGTGTGTCCAGCAACGACACACAAATCATGAAAAAACCCGAGTGCCCAGCATCGGCACTCAAAACATCATGAAGTCTGTGTCTAACAGCGACACATAATAAAAAAATCTTGGGCTCCGCATAATCAGGATCGGCCCATGGGCTCCGTCAGTCCGGATCGGTCCATATCCATTTCTCTTATAATTCCGAACGGTATCCTCCAGATATCCGTCGAGTTTCCAATACAATCACCGGTAGGTAGTGCTCCCCTGCCAGGCTCATCATCCACCATGAAATCACTCTCGCCCCGGGTATCTTACCGGGTCCACCATGTACCCACAGACGGCTCATACTCCTTCTCGAATCGGGTCTCAAAAACCAACTTAGAACCGAGAAAACATCATGGTGGACGCTACTCATCATATCAAGGAAAACCACATCTTTCTCTTTTAAAATTTTCAAAAGTTTATAAACATTCACATGCGGTTTCGCAAAACCAAAAATCTCATGAAAGATCTGAAATCTCAAAATCACTAGTCAGTGAAAAGTGAATATCGGCATAAAGCCCCACGATATTGCATATCAGAATGAATGTATAAATGCATGAATTAACTAAGTAAGAAATGCAATATCTGAACTAGCATATGAAAGCAAGCGTACCAGTACTAAGTTGGAAATACCAGTTAGCAACTTATACCAATGATGTAATGGTTTCTAATGTGTACGTGACATGGAAATTACCGATGATGATGTGTGTGAGCCGGCAAGCAAGTGTACGAGAAGCATACGCATCATCGGTAATAGTGCTGGTGTCCTGACAACAGGGGTTCATAATAACTAAAGAGAGCACATTTATAAGTATGCAATGTGATGAGAACATCATGAATATACGGAAAATGGTGTAGTAACCGCATCATTTAAGAATATACCTAGCCAAATATGAGTAATACAGTCCTTGGTGTTTGAAATAGCACGAATCGTGGTTTTAGAAAAATAGGGGCTACGGGGTCCTAGAGAAAAAGGTACGAATTTTGAAAAATCCGTAGTATCCCTCGGCCTGTCTTTAAAATATTCACGATTCGTTAGTTTTGAAAATAAGTATGACTCGAGCCCAGTCTAAAGGGCAAGGAAAAATCCGCCTAAAGTCCGAGTCGATATATCTAGTAGTCGGCGATCCCGCCTCAATAGCGCCACGTACGGTAAAATATATAGTACGTCATCCTCGAGTCACGAGTGCGGATCAATCATCGTATCTATAACTCGTACGGTAAAATCCATCGTATGGCATCCTAAAATTGGGGTACGGGTCAAATATCATATATACCTCATTATTCATATGTTATCATCATCGTAAAATCATGAATTAGGGGTACCTTTCTAAAATCTAGCACATCTCAATATCACCAAACATATATACCGTATGTATGAAAACACATCGCCTAACGATCCGCTATAATATCATGTCGTATCATATCATGACCAAAGCACATATCACAAACTCACGGCATCATACCCGATCATATCGGCTCATCTCCAAGTATCATATACTGGGCTCATCATCTGTATATACACACACACATACACCCCCCCAATGGATCAACATATATATATCTATCTATCTATCTATCTATATATATCTATACATACATACATACATACATACATACATACATATAAGCATATACACCCAAGCATATCACGTGTGTGCATGTGTGTGTGTGTCAGCCTTTACCCTATGGTTTCGTGACTAAGAAACTAAACTAAAATCACTTTCTTCCAATTTCACTAAATCCAACTCATGGTCTCCTAAAACCGTTCTTGCTAAGTATCCACATCTCGCAATAACACATATAAAAGTATATATATCATAAACGCATTATATCCTACGAAATTATGGGGGTGCTATACGCCATCCACCCGACTTCCCCCGTAGATATACATCTACTCACCTGGACGTCTTGGCTAACCTGTCTAGCCTAGGCACCACAAAGTCAGGTTAGGATCAACGGTCGATGCCTACAACTATTCCTTTGTCCTATTGAGCGCGAAGTCCTTAGGGCTGAGTCTAATCTTTTTTAATTAACTTGATGGTCAATGCAATATGCTTTATATAATTTTTGGGGTCCTGGGAAGGGTAATGAAATCCCCACCCAATCTGAATTGGTGTTCAAGCCCCTTAAAGTCAATTTAAATATGCAAAGCAGTAAACACAATCACTTGCAAACAATTTTTGTTTTAGCGGCGCAAAGAATCCTGCACAAGATCAAGTTATTGGAGAAGGGGAGAAGTTTTTTTTGCGCAAAGAATCCTGCAGGAAAATTTTACAGAGGAGATAATGGGGTTCAGAAGGAGAAAAGAAGCTCACAGAGGAATTTCCACAAGCTGATGTCAGCACCCTGCCGCGGTTCTGCCGCCAAAAGCGCCTCCTAGCCGCGGTTCCGTGGTCTACTGATTTGTTCAGATCCCCAAAAATTCTTTGTTCTCTGTTCCGATTGTTCTCTATTTGTTCAGATCTGTTGTTTTCTGTTTCGCTCTCTGGATTTTTCCAGATCTGAATTCGTTCGTCGGTCCTGCAAAATTCAAACGAAACACCCTTCAAACAATAACAAGATGATAAATTTTTTTATATTTTTATATTTTTTTAGTTTTTATGAGTTTTATGATTTTATATTAACCCAAAATTGCAAAAAGAAAATACTACGCCATCCCCGGCAACGGCGCCATTAGATTGATATTATTTTTTATGCGTGCGTTTTCAAAAGATGAATCAAAGAATTAATTACCGCAATCAAGAACGACGTCGCTTGGTAGCTAGCCAGTGAGTACGGGTCGGTCCACAGGGATTTTGTGTATTCTCAATTTGTTCTAACGAGTTAATTCCAAACGGTGTTGGGTTGATTATCACTAAAAACTAAAGTTGATCTAGACTAGGATTAAAACCTTACTAGGGTTAGGTTTAGGTTTAGTTTGGAAAGTCAATATTCCTCACCGCTTTCTATGCCCTAATTAAGATTTATTAGGTGTTATGGTAATAATTAATAAGGTGGATTAGTACCATTGTGAAGAAACTAAGTTTCTTGCTCTAGGTTCTTGTCCTTCCTTTCTCAATTCTTATCCTAACCTCCATGGAAAACATACGCAACCGGTCTTTTAAACTACGGTATCACCGCTACCTCGTGGGGTAGGGTGCCGTAGGGAACGGTGTGTGTATGTATGCATGGAGTCCTATGAATTATTATGTGATGGGCAAGAAAAGGGTGAGAGATTTTCATCTCTCAAACCTTCCCTATTCCTAACCCTAACAAGTGAGGAATTACTCACTCATTAGGGAATTGATAAACATGTTCTAAACTAATTAACTAGGGCAGATAATAAAAATTATACTAAGGCAGAAATAAAATTAAGAACTAGGGCAAATAATAAAAATCTTACTTTATTTGATGGCTTTCTCCAAACATTTACACCGAATTAAAATTCTGAATAGATGAAATAAAAAGAGGCATACCTCAAAAAGAGATTTAGGGTTTCTATTTATAGATCATAGAAACCCTAGGGTTACATTCGATACAGATCTGCATTTACAATTTTACCCCTAAGAAGACTAGTCAACGCACCGCCACCACCGTCACCAAAAATTCACCGACACGTGCTTTATATGGCCGCGGAACCGCGGCCATGTGGTGGCTTCTTGAGCTGCAATTTTCGGGGGTTCTTTCTGTTGCTTTTTACTTGGCTTTTCTTCACTTGGTTTCTCAGATTGTCTTCTAGTTCTCTTCCAGATTTCCATAGTGAATAATGTCGTGGACTTTACCGTTTGCTTCGTGTCGAAGTCTTGAACCTTGCGCTGCCTTTGTACTTTGTGAACTTGTTCATTGATCTTCGTTTATTCTCCAAACTGTAGGCTTGATCAAGATTCTTCCATTTGTTGGTCGTAGTCTTACTTTTGTATCGTCTTTTCATCATTTTCACTGTTTTTATTCCGAGAACCTGCAACCTGCAACTATGTAGCAGATGTAACAACCCTAATTTCCCTATACACTTTTCTACACAAAATTTTAAAATTTTTCAAAATCCATAAAGGGGTATTTTAGCCTGAGCACAAGATATAAGTAATTATTTTGTTTCTTAATTACAAGTTACAAGAATGTAATAACTCCATTTTTAGTGTACAAGAAATTACTTTAAATTTAATGTATACTTGGAGTATTTATTCTTGCTGCTATCATTTTAAGTAATTAAATAGCACCATAATTACAAGAAGGAGTTTGTAGCTCATTGGTAATTCCTTGCACTGCTGAACCAAGCCACCAGAGTTCAAATCCCATACCCCACATTATTTTTAATATTGATTTTTTAAAAACCTTTAGAATACCAAGAGTTTACACGTGCATATCTCACAAAAACCCCACTACACCCAAAAATATAACATTTCCAGGAGTTAGATGAACCGTCGGGGGGGGGGGATCCCGGCCGCCTGACTCGGCCGGGAATCGGCCAAATCGGCCTTGACTCGGTCTGACTCGGTCCTCAGACCGAGTCACGGCCGAGTCACGGCCGAGTCGGCCGATTCTTGTGACGGCCCCAACATGAAAGTTGTGTCTTTTCATATTCCCTATGCACCTATAAAATTTCAGCCTCGGACCACTTCTAGAGCGCTTTTAAAACCCCAATTACTCCACTTTTAATACATTTTTAATACATTTTATCACATTTTTCATTTTAACCTTTCACCTACCCTAACCCTAGCCTAACCCTATAAATACACCCCTACCATTTACCCTCTCACCCCAAAATCCTGAGCCTACTCTTTTAAAAAATTTCCAAGAGTCGTGTACTTTGAAAACAAGCTCGAGGCGAAGTTTCGACGAAATTCCGGCGGAACTTCCGGCGAACGTTTTAGGAACTACCGGCGACGACGCAACACCTCGGCGATCCCTCTAGTTCCCTCTCACCCTCTAGTGTAATCTAAAACCCGTAAGTCCCTTTCTATCTCTCTTTCCTATTCAAGAAAAATACGAAATTACAAAACCCGACGGAATCGGAACAAATCCGATTTCCGATTCGGTTTTCTATAAAATTTCACTTTTCACCAATACAATCATGCTTAAACATCCTTATGTTGACTATTAAACACTAATCAAGCAATTTGAACAAGTTTCATCACATAAAATGATAGCTTTATCAAATTATCGTATTTTTCACCTAAATACCACATTGTTTCAATCCTTCATTTAACCCCATCAATCTTGCTATACATTTAAAGTAGATCACGGGGTAACGACTTACCTCCTCACACACTTACATACAAACTAACACGATACCATTAAAAAATTAGAATACGAGAAAACAACATTTTTCATTTAAATACCATATACTTAATAAAACTATTTTTAAAAGATTTAGAGTTGGTACCTTTTTAAATAAATAACTCTTATTATGAAAATACGATAAGTTGTGGACATCGGTCGTTTATTTAAACCTGACTTTGTGGTGTCTAGGCTAGGCAAGTGAGAAAAGTAACTTTAAAAGGCCCGTCTCACGGTGATTCGTGAGCGGATCCCTCCTTTCCTCACTTGTACTTACCTGGCCACAATTGGCCGTGAAGAGACGATTTGAGGTATCTAACAACTTGTCGTTTGGACCAGTTAGGAATAGTCTAGTTGACTTAGGAGACCCTAAAACTTAAAATACAGAAAATTGACATTTTTACAAATAAATACCATTTACTTTATAAAATCGTTTTCTAAAGGATTTAGTATTTTACAATCTTTGCAAAGCGCCGCTACAACCCACTTTGGGGAACCCGTTCGGGATGGTGCGGATTATCGCACATCCTCGGGCTTAGTAGTGCGAGATTCAGACCTCTGCAAGGAGCATTCGGTCTTGAAAGATTTAAAGTACGATATCTTAAGAAAATGAGATTTTTAGAATATAATAAATATATTATAATTATTTTTGTATAAATATATGTATATTTATCATTAAAATACTTATTTTATTATGATATAAATATTCCATATTTTTCTAAAAATCACAAGAATCAATTTTACACTAAAATACCATGAATTCCAAATAAATCAATATTATAAATAAATACCTTTAATTAGGAATCTAGGATATCTTCACTAGAAATATCACAATATAAAATCCACCTTCATTACAACTCTAAAGACGAATAATGAATACTTGAGGTGTATTTTGAAAAGTATATAAAAATATTTTTACATAAAACCCCCTCAAGTTTTATAAATTACCCTAAGGACCTTAGCAATTATAAGTTTAAGAATTAATCAAGATTTCGATTTACATTTCTAATTGTCTGACTCGGGTTTGAGTCTGATTATATTTGACTTGAATATGATTCAAGTACAATCTACAATCTTCAATATTACAATTCAACACTAATCCATGTATCCATTATTCCATATATTCAATATATCAATCTATACAACTTGACCGAACCGAACCATGGATATACATTCCATTTACATGATTATACAGTTACATCCATGATTCTACCGTTACATACATGATTCTCCAGTTATATCCATTTACACGATTCTACGGTTACATCCGTCTACTGATATCATGGTTTCGGTCAGTCAATCAATTATACAAGTTACAATACAATACAATACAATCAAGATAACACTACGGGGTTTAAGGGGTAGACTGGTACGGAATATATTAAAGGTGGCACGAGATGGTCACTTAAGACGTAATTACATCCATGCCGTTGTTCCGTGGTATTATCGACGGAGCCTTGTACTACGGGTTACCAAAGTCCCCGGTGTAAGTGGGACTCCCCTCGTATACACTGGCATCTTCTGTACCAGGCTACAAATAACAGCGTTAATACAACATTACAACATTAAAAGTCACACTCTCTCTCTCTCTCTTACTCTCTGTCTATTTCTCCCTTATCTTTGTGACTTACCGAGCGACCTGTTCGCTGACGACATTCTATTTCTTTTTTCTTTGAATGTCGTCAGGTGGTTTGGACCCGGCAGAGATCGAGCCATCTGCAGAAGACTTGGAGCAGTTTGCTGAAGAATTAGAGCTCTAGTTTCATTGTACATTTTCCATTCAGTACTTTTCATTTCCTGTTATGCCATTGTTTTGGCATCGTTTTATTTCAGTTGTATTTCCTTTTTATGCAATGTACAAAAGAATGTTAATAAATAAAAGTTGCTGTTTTTCTTATATCTTGTCTCTTGTGCATTTACTTTTTATATTGCTTAGATACGCTTAGCCTATTTGCTTCTGAGTAAATACGTAGCGGGCCTTATCGCGTCCCCTTCGCCGTATACCGGGAAGCGGGGCGTGACATCAGACATGGATCAAAAGCACCTGTTTATTTGTAAAATGAATAAGAATAGGGAATATAATAATGCAAAATTATGATATGAACATTCATCATCGTAAAATCATGAATTAGGGGTACCTTTCTAAAATCTAGCACATCTCAATATCACCAAACATGTATACTCGTGTGTATGAAAACATATCGCCCAACGATCTGCTATAATATCATGTCTTATCATATCACGACCAAAACATATATCACAAACTCACGGCATCATGCCCGATCATATCGGCTCATCTCCAAGTATCATATACTAGGCTCATCATCCGTGTATACGTATATGTACACACACACACACACACCAACGCATCAACATATACATATATATATATACACACACACACACACACACACACACACACACACACACACACATATACATACATACATACATACATACATATATATATATACATATAAGCATATACACCTAAATATATCACGTGTGTGCATGTGTGTGTGTGTCAGCCTTTACTCTATGGTTTCACGACTAAGAAATTAAACTAAAATCACTTTCTTCCAATTTCACTAAATCCAACTCATGGTCTCCTAAAACCGTTCTTGCTAAGTATCCACATCTCGCAATAAAACATATAAAAGTATATATATCATAAACGCATCATATCCTACGAAATTGCGGGGGTGCTATACGCCATCCACCCGACTTCCCCCGTAGATATACATCTACTCACCTGTACGGCTCGGCTAATCTGATCCGATTTCAGCTCTGTCATTTCTGCACCACATCCGACGCCTCTGCACCCGATCCCAAAAATGTACACAAGTCAAAAGAGAATAAGTATATAATTAGTCGCGGACATAACCAACACAAGTCAACCACGCGTCCTAACTAGACGCACACACACTTGGTGCACAAACGCGCCGCGACAACGCCACAAACCACAACGAGGATCGCAATACGTGGCAAACCCCAAACCAAAAACCCAATCGCACTAATCGCGCGTTCACAACACACTAAGTGTATATGAAATAGGGTTTATATCATCAAAACCTTAAACTTAATTTAAAATCGATTTATTCCAAAAACCAAGTACGCATCAATTAACCGTTTTAGTACATAACTTGATGTTTTAACAATTCCAGTGGCCACAATGCTCACTAAATATCTTAATTAGGTCACACAACCATTAACTAGATTTTAATCTCACTTGTTTCCATGAGTCCTAAAATTCTAATTTGCAAAATTATTTAATTTGGACAAATTAAATGTATCAATTTGCAATATAACATCTAGTTTAGATTTTGCATGTCTTAAAGTATTAAACTACACATTGCAACCTTAATGGTTTGATAAAAACCCTAACTAGCATTCAAACCCTTCTCTTGAATTTCCAATCTTGAATTTAGAACCACATTTAAACATAAAAATAACTTAATTTGGAGTAATTAATCAACAC
This sequence comes from Agapanthus africanus, assembly GCA_030015575.1. Taxonomy (NCBI): domain Eukaryota; kingdom Viridiplantae; phylum Streptophyta; class Magnoliopsida; order Asparagales; family Amaryllidaceae; genus Agapanthus; species Agapanthus africanus. The sequence goes on along the minus strand of JASDDO010000019.1, from coordinate 824,583,085 downwards.
TTAAACCATAGGTTAAGATTTATACCTCACAAAATCAAGAGATCAAACTTGAAATCCAGCCTCCCAAAATGGTCTTCTTACTCCAAGATCCATACTAGAATAGGTCAAGGAGAAATGGGTAGAGATTGTATTTGGAGTTTGTGAGGTTTTTGATTTAGATTTTTGATAGAATTTTGGGGGTTTAGCATTGAAATGAAGAACGAAATAGGGGGGCTGCTGAATTAGGGGGGCTCGGCCAAATGGTGAGGAGAGGGGGGAGAGAGTGAGGTGGTGTTTTGGTCAAGTCAAAGAAAGCCATACCTCATTTGACTTCAAACCCTTTTTTATTCCTTCATTTTATTTTTCTTTTCTCTTAACTATGAAGTGCGGCCAACTTGGGGGATGGGGCAGCTAGGCTCGGCCAACCTATGAGGATGGGGTGTGTGTGTGAGTGAGTGAGTAAAAAAGCAAAGAAACATGTTCACCTTACCTCAATAATGCCCCATACTTCATTTGCTTTACTTATTTTCACAATTTAAGCATTTTTCCTTTATATTTTATAAACCATCTTGACAAATTTCTTTTCATTTCAAAAACAACATGTTACATTTTGGTTTAGTGTGTCATGATGCATAAAACTTGTATTAACCCATTCTAATTTGTAATTATCACTAATTAAATGTATTAGTGAATGCTTAAAATACTATTTAAATAATTAATTACGGAATATATTTTAGTAAACTAGCAATTTTATAAGTGACCCATTAAATACCAAATACTAGCAATTACATAGCTAGAATACGTATATTTAAGTTTATGTGGAAAAATAATTATATTTTGGTTTTTACGGAAAACACCAGTTATTTTACCGATTATCGGAAACTTCACCTAAACGATTTTTAAAACGTTACATGTACATAGGTGCTCATTAGAGAATGAGTACACCGAACGGACTCGCCGATGACTCCTAGTTGGTATTATACTTATCGTCAGATAGCAGTCCTCTGGTGACACTGGTACAGGTTAGTCTGTAGACCCGAGATCGTCATAGAGTCTTCTGTGGCTCCCACTGTGCTTTGATTTCCTCTCTACCACGCTCAAGAGGAGTCGTGCAAACAGATGGATTTTGGGTACAGTCCCGAGTCACATGGAGGCAATGAGCGATAGGAGGGGTTTCGTCTCTCCCGGTATTGGGGGTTGATGTTGCGCTATACTCGATTGGCTATAACTGGAAGTCCCTGGCCAGGGCTGCTGCTGAGATTTACTGATAAGAGTTATCAGTAGTTTCTCGAACCGTTATAGGATAGATATTGGCATGACTTATCACGTTACTGGGGTCTGACGTTTAACACCCCTAGACATGATATGCTACATATCAGACGAAAAGACCGGACTGTACGGTAGTGTTTCTGATAGGCTTCATGGAGAGCATGGACAAGCTTGCTTGTTGATCTTCATATCGCTCAATACCCGGATAGCCGTTACGTCGAGCTAGTACCGCGGACGGCTTGTAGGTGACTGATGTGATCATCACCTACTGCTGGCGTATTGACGAGTCTTTAGAGTCCCACACAGAAGTTCCCTGGTTCAAGAGAAACGAAGTAGGACACATATGTGATATGTGTGTGGGCCTGATTAAATACCTGTATGTGATACCGTATTGTAATCTGGAAGTTATCTATTATCAAGTTAGGTTATATGTGATATAACCAGATTATCGAATCAAGTGGTGATTTGATAATGTGATACACAGATAAATGATATTAGTCGGTCATATATGATATAACCGGATTATTAAATCAAGTGTTGATTTAATAATGTGATATATATTATATTTGATATAATTATATCTTAACTAATATCATTAGCTCACTAATTATTCTTCATACACACACACACACACATATTTTATGAAGCAAGGCATGATTTTTATTTTTGTGAAAAATTAAGAGGTGTAAAATGAAGAGCATGGGTGAGGCATGGCTTGATTTTATTTTATAATTGTCTCACTTCACTATTGAAGCATGGTTCCATTTATTTATTTGAAACAAATGGATGCTTCAATAAGTGAAGGGGTCAAGCCATTCTTCACTAAGTCTTTGCTCATTTCTTCTTGGCTTGAGCTCACACTCTCCATTTCATCTTCTTCCTCCTCCTCCTCTACATGCATCAAAGTTTCAACCCCTCACATGAGATGTGAACCATGGAACTTTGAACAAACTAGTGAGAAAACAAAATCCCCTACTTCACCATTCTACACTTGACTAGCGATCAAGTGTAGCCTGTTTCCTATACTAAAAGAGTTTAGTGTAGAGGTAGCTTGAGTTGGAGGGACTTCGCGTGGATCATCTTCGGCACGAAGGTCTTCGGAGGAAGCTCGTCCAAACCCTCAAGTGGAGCCTAGTGGAGTCGGGACTACTATATGGAGCATGTGAAGTGAAGGACTCGATCTACGAGGGTATAGCCATCTTCACTTCTTATAGTTTACCTTGATATCAAACTTAAACCCTAATAATCTAGTTAACGATTTAGGTTAGTGTTACTTAGCACCCCGAAAAATTTAAAAATGGCATGCTTGATGCTTGTAAAACCCAGTAGGGAGCTAGCGTACACTTTCAAATAGGGGTAGGCCAACGGTTTTGTGTGCAAAGCCCAGAGAATTTTACCCATGGGGGGCCGTCCCTGCCGGCCATATGCCTATCTCGCTGGCCATTTGGTGTGTAGGGGCCGGTGGATGCTTGCCACGTGTACATCTCGCTGTTAATTCCATTCTGCACATGTTTGTTTTCCCTGAATTTTCATTTTTGTGTGCATTGCACGTAAAAAATTTTGGGCTTCCAAATAGTTTAAAAGAAAAATCAGAAAAAATATAACATGTCTGAGTGGATTCGGACACAGGGGCTACGTTACAGCAGTGCAAGGCTTTACCAATGAGCTACAAGTTATTTCTTACTGTTCTTAAACAAAATTAACTTATAAATTGTACTCAGGCTTGCAATACTCCTTTCTATACATTAAATTGAAAAAAAATTGTACAGTAAATTCAGAGTCGTTACATTCTACCCCCCTTATAAAAATTTCGTCCTCGAAATTTATAGGAGGAAATTGTAACAGATTCAAGAAAAATTTGATTACAGTGGTGGTGAAAGAACTACAGATATGGTACTGAAAGTACCAAAAAAAATGTTTGAAAGAATGAAAGGATGCAAGAGTTTTGTAAAGGCTGAAAAAGATGGGAAGTAATTTACCAGTGATAACTTGGCCAGTGGCTTCGGCTTCTCCAACCGGTATCGTGAATGTCTGTCCTCTTGGCACTTTTCTCTGTGCCTGTTGGTACATTTCGGACTAACAATGTAAAGGTGGTCATTGCGAAGGTGGTGCAGTTACAGTTAAGAGGGTTGTAGGAGCTTGTATAGTCAGTCTTGGTGTGGGGTTTGCGTCTGCTTTGTATTTTGAGCTTGTCCTTAGAGTTTGTATAGACGATCCACAAATCATACAAAGACCATTAGCCTGTCTGCAGTCCTTTACCACATTTCCGAGCTTCTTACAATAATTGGAAGTCCTTGCTGGTGGTGTCCTTTCCTTCTTCTTGATATAACCATGAGCTGCCCTCAAAGCTACCTCAGTGCGAACTAGTCCTTGGTGAAGAAGAGCAGCCTGCTCCCGCTGTCCCTCAACTAGTCTCCTGGTTACTTCAAGGAACGCCATTGATCTTATCAGTAAGTCTGCAATGGTAATTGGTGGTGGTGGTGTATGTGGTGGAGTGTTTCCATTGACGTTCGTGCTGGTGTTATTAGGAGTATCCATGACCTTGATAGAAAAAGAAAGGTTGGGATAGATTCAAGGAATTTGAAATGTAAAGAATGTATAGTTGCCGATTCTTATTATTCTTGTGATATATTGCTTAAGATTCCATACAGAAATGACCTACATGGGCCACTAACAAAACCTGTCACGTCCCGCTCCCAGTGTACGGAGAAGGAGACGTGACGGGCACGCGATGTATTCACTCAAAAATAATTACGTTAAGCATAAATAAGCAATATAAATAAATGCACAAGAAAGACAAGAGATGTAAAATAAACAACAATTTTTATTAACATTCATCTTTACAATATATTGCTTTGAAAAGGAAAGTAAAAGGATATAAAGCAATGTCTAAACAATGGCATATGAAATGAAAAGTAAGTACAAGGAAAAGCTAGAAGTCTGGCTGCTCTGTGAACTGGTCCAAGTCGTCCTGGCTGGGCTCGATCACCTGAAAATCCGATCCTCCTGACGAACATTCCAAAGAAAGAAAGAAAGAAACAGGAATGTCGTCAGTGAACTAGCGCTCGGTAAGTCCCATAAGTAAGAATGGAATAGAACAAGTAAAGAGAAAGAACTGGTAATTGTATAAATATCTGTTTGTTATACTAACGTAGTTGTTTGTAGCTTGGTACATAAGACATCAGTGTATACGAGAGGAGTCCAACTATCCCGTGGACTATGATAACATGTAAGTACAAGGCCCCATCAAAACCCACGGGATAACGACACGAGAGTTCATGTAGGTGCCTTTTAGTGTCCATCATCATGCCACTTTTAATACATTCCGTACCAATTTACCCCGTTAAACACCGTAATGTGTTGTATAGATTATAATTATCAGGCTTGCCGAGACCATGGAAACAAGTTGTTCATGTAATCAGGTTCAGGATGTAAACAAGTAGGTATGTAATCAAGTTAAGTTATAGCCATGGGTCGGTCAAGTCAAGTCATGTTTGCATGTTGATCTTGTTATGGTATTCAGGTTCAGGTTCAAGTATACATGTTAGAGTTTGGATTCATGTTTGAACTCTATTGAGTTTGGATTGAATTCAAGTTTGGTTTAGACTCAGACTTGAGTCAGACACTTAAAACTGATATGGATCCTAAATTATATTTGGGCGTTATCGGTAACTGCTGCACATGGACGGTATGATTTATGTTTTTTTCCAGGACAATTACCATTCATAACACCGTTAAGTTTTTCTACCTTAAATAGGCAAGAACTCACTTTCTCCGGCTCCTTGAGGCTCAAGAGAATTGATCCCGCTTAAACCTATATTTACTAAAGTCCTTAAATGTAATTTTATATAACTTGAGGAGGTTTTATTGAAAATATTTTATATACTTTCAAAATAAATCTTAAGTATTTATTTATATTATTTAGGGTTTACATAATTATGAATTTTAAGAATGTGAAGTATTTTAGTGGTAATAGTTTAGCTTGGATAGTTCAAGGTATTTTACTGTAAAACTAGACTTTTGGATAACTTGAAGGTATTTTGATGAAACTTGTCATTCTTTTATTTTTTAGAAAACATGGAATTTTATTATATCTTGAAAATACGTGGTTTGATAATATTTATATAATTATTAAAAATTAATTTTATTATTAAATAGAAAATCTCATTTTTCTAAAAAAATCGTATTAAAAATCTTTCGAGACCGAATGCTCCGTGAGGAGATCTGCATCTCGCTTTACTAGCCCAAGGATGTGCGATAATCCGTACCATCCAATAGCAGGTTCCCCAAATGAGTTGTAGAGGCATATTTGCATAGTGTTATGATAATACAATTCAAAAGAAAACCGGGTTTTTATAGTACATGGTATTTTGATGAAATATTGTAATTGTAACCAAGAATATGCTAAAAGAGTATCTTGCTATGAAACCATATGTGTTTGTGAGGGGTAGGTCATTACCCCGTGAGGTTTTCTAAAGGTATTAAGCAAAACAATTAAATATGGTAGATACAAAATTAATGGTATTTTAATGTAAAAGTTGATTTAAAATTATGTTTCATAATATTTTTGAGTGAAAGTTGTTCTAAACATTAGTTATATGATCACAAACATAGGGTAAGAATTTGAATGAAAGATATGGAAGATATAGTGAAATTTTTAGGTTTAGAATAAAAGGTCGATGTTAAGTCCACTTACCTACATGTTTTGAAACAAAGAACTTTTTAAGAAGTAAGAGAAGAATAGGGAGGGACTTACTAGCTAGATGGATGAAGAGGAGGTAGAAAGAGAGGGGGTAGTCATCGCGGGGTCGCCGGAATTGCCTCGATTCCTCGCCAGAAGTTGGTCGTTGGTTAACTCCACTTGTACTCTTCTTGTACTTGAAAAAATGTGATAGTTTTGGCTAGAATTTTCAGAATGAGGAAGGCCTAGGGTATGTGGTTGTATTTATAGTGTGGAATCAGGGTTTTGGAATTGAAAGAATGAATTAAAATGCATTGAAATTTGTTTTAAGGTGAAATTGAAGTCTCTGTTTAATTTCAGAGTAATCAAACAGTGCAGGGGTAATAGGGGTAGGCCAAGGGTTTTGTGTGCAAAGCCCGGGGACTTTTACCCACGGGGGGCCCATCCCCGCCGGTCATATAGCCTATCACGCCATCCATTTGGTGTGTAGGGGCCGGTGGATGCTTGCCACGTGTACATCTTGCTGTTAATTCCATTGTGCACATGTTTGTTTTCCCTGACTTTTCATTTTTGTGTGCATTGCACGTGTAAACTTTTGGGCTTCCAAATAATTTAAAAGAAAAATCAGAAAAAAATATATAATGTGTTTGAGGGGATTCGAACACAGGGGCTACGTTACAGCAGTGCAAGGCTTTACCAATGAGCTAAAAGTTATTTTTTGCTGTTCTTAAACAAAATTAACTTATAAATTGTACTTATGCTTGCAAAACTCCTTTCTGTACTTTAAATTGAAAAAAATTCGTACAGTAAATTCAGAGTCATTACATTTTACCCTCCTTATAAAAATTTCATCCTCGAAATTTATAGGAGGTAGTTGTAACAGATTCAAGAAAAATTTGATTACAGTGGCGGTGAAAGAACTACTGATATAGTACTGAAAGTGCCAGAAAAAATGTTTGAAAGAACGAAAGGATGCAAGAGTTTTGTAAAAGCTGAAAAAGATGGGAGGGAATTTACCAGTGATAACTTGGCTAGTGGCTTCGGCTTCTCCAACCGGCATCGTGAATGTCTGTCTTCTTGGCACTTTTCTCTATGCATGTTGGTACATTTCGGACTGACGAGGAGAAGGTGGTCTTTGTGAACGTGGTGCAGTTACAGTTAAGAGGGTAGTAGGAGCTTGTATAGTCAGTCTTGGTGTGAGGTTTGCATCTGCTCTGTATTTTGAGCATGCCCTTTGAGTGTGTTTAGGCGATCCACAAATCATACAAAGACCATTAGCCCTTCTGCAGTATTTTACCACATGTACGAGTTTCTTACAATAATTGTAAGTCCTTGCTGGCGGTGTCCTTTCCTTCTTCTTGATATAACCATGAGCTGCCCTCAAAGCTGCCTCAGTGCGAACTAGTCCTTGGTGAGGGAGAGCGGCCTGCTCCTGCCGTCCCTCAACTAGACTCCTAGTTTCTTCAAGGAACGCCATTGATCTTATCAGTAAGTCCGCAACGGTAATTGGTGGTGGTAGTGTATGTGGTGGAGTGTTTCCATTGACGTTCGTGCTGGTGTTATTGGGAGGATCCATGACCTTGATAGAAAAAGAAAGGTTAGGATAGATTCAAGGAATTTAAAATATAAAGAATATATAGTTGCTGATTCTTATTATTCTTATGATATATTGCTTAGGATCTATGTAGAACTGACCTGCATGGGCCGCCAAAAAAATCTGTCACGCCCCGCTCCCCAGTGTACGGTGAAGGAGACGTGACGGGCACGCGATGTATTTACTCAAAAATAAATACGTTAAGCGTAAATAAACAATATAAATATATGCATAAGAAAGACAAGAGATATAAAATAAACATCAATTTTTATTATCATTCATCTTTACAATACATTACTTCGAAAAGGAAAGTACAAGGATATAAAGCAATGCCTAAACAGTGGCATATGAAATGAAAAATAAGTACAAGGAAAAGCTAGAAATCTGGCTGCTCTGTGAACTGGTCCAAGTCGTCCTAGCTGGGCTCGATCTCCTGAGAGTCCGATCCTCTTGACGAACATTCGAAAGAAAGAAAGAAAGAAAGAAACAGGAATGCCGTCAGCGAACCAGCGCTCGGTAAGTCCCAGAAGAAAGAATGGAATAGAACAAGTAAAGAGAAAGAACTAGTAATTGTACAGATATATGTTTGTTATACTAACGTAGTTGTTTGTAGCTTGGTACAGAAAATATCAGTGTATACGAGAGGAGTCTAACTATCCCGTAGACTATGGTAACATGTAAGTACAAGGCCCCGTCAAAACCCACGGGACAACGGCACGAGCGTTCATGTAGGTGTCTTTTAGTGTCCATCATCATGCCACTTTAAATACATTCTGTACCAATCTACCCCGTTAAACCCCGTAATGTGTTGTATAGATTATAATTATCAAGCTTGCCGATACCATGGATACAAGTTGTTCAAGTAATCAGGTTCAGGATGTAAACAAGTAGGCTTGTAATCAAGTCAAGTTATAGCCATGGTTCGGTCAAGTCAAGTCATATTTTCATGTTGATCTTGTTCTAGTATTCAGGTTCATGTTCAAGTATACATGTTAGAGTTTGGATTCTTGTTTGAACTGTATTGAGTTTGGATTGAATTCAAGTTTGGTTTAGACTCATCAGACACTTAGAACTGATTTGGATCCTGAATTATATTTGGGCGTTATCGGTAACTGCTGCACATGGACGGCAGGATTTGTGTCTTTTTCCAGGACAATTACCATTGATAACACCGTTAAGTTTTTCTAACTTAAATAGGAGAGCACCCACTTTCTCCAGCTTCCTGAGGCTCAAGAGAATTGATCCCGCTTAAACCTATATTTACTAAAGTTCTTAAATGTAATTTTATATAACTCGAGGGGGTTTTATGAAAAATATTTTATATACTTTCAAAATAAATCTTGAGTATTTATTTATATTATTTAGGGTTATCATAGTTGTGAATTTTAAGAATGTGAAGTATTTTAGTGATAATAGTTTAGCTTGGATAGTTCAAGATATTTTACTGTAAAGCTTGACTTTTGGATAACTTGAAGGTGTTTTGATGAAACTTTTCATTTTTTTATTTTTTAGAAAACATGGAATTTTATTATATCTTGAAAATATGTGGTTTAATAAAATCTTGTTTTTTTAAAAAAATCGTAAAAAAAATCTTTCGAGACCAAATGCTCCGTGAGGAGGTCTTCATATCGCTTTACTAGCCCTAGGATGTGCGATAATCCGCACCATCCAATAGCAGGTTCCCCAAATGGGTTGTATAGGCATATTTAGAAAGAGTTTGGATAATACAATTCAAAAGAAAACCGGGTTTTTATAGTACATGGTATTTTGATGAAATATTGTAATTGTAACCAAGAATATGCTAAAAGTGTATTATGCTATGGAAACCATGTGTGTTTGTGAGGGGTAGGTCATTACCCCATGAGGTTTTCTAAAGGTATGATTAAGCAAGACAATTAAATATGGTAGATACAAAGTTAATGGTATTTTAATATAAAAGTTGATTTAAAATTATGTTTCATGATATTTTTGAGTGAAAGTTGTTCTCAATATTAGTTATATGATTAAAAATATAGGGTAAGAATTTGAATGAAAGATATGGAAGAAATAGTGAAATTTTTAGGTTTAGAATAAAAGGTCGATGTTAACTTCACTTACCGACATGTTTTGAAACAAAGAACTTTTTAAGAAAAAATAGAAGAATAGGGAGGGACTTACAAGCTAGATGGATGAAGAGAAGGTAAAAGGTGAGGGGGTAGTCGCCGTGGCATCGCGGGGTTGCCAGAATTGCCTCGATTCTTCGCCGGAAGTTGGTCGTTGGCTAACTCCACCTGTACTCTTCTTGTACTTGAGAAAATGTGATAGTTTTGGCTAGAATTTTCAGAATGAGGAAGGGCTAGGATATGAGGTTGTATTTATAGTTTGGAATTAAGGTTTTGGAATTGAAAGAATGAATTAAAATTTATCGAAATTTGATTTTAAGGTGAAATTGAAGTCTCTGTTTAATTTTAGAGTAATCAAACAGTACAGGGGTAATGGGAGTAGGACAAGGCTTTTGTGTGCAAAGCCCGGGGACTTTTACCCATGGGGGGCCCGTCCTCGCCAGCCATATAGCCCATCTTGCCGGCCATTTGGTGTGTAGGGGCAGGTGGATGCTTGCCACGTGTATATCTCGCTGTTAATTCCATTGTGTACATGTTTGTTTTCCCTGACTTTTCATTTTTGTGTGCATTGCACGTGTAAACCTTTGCGCTTCCAAATAGTTTAAAAGAAAAATCAGAAAAAAATATAATGTGTCTGAGGGGATTCGAACACAGGGGCTACATCACAGCAGTGCAAGGCTTTACCAATGAGCTACAAGTTATTTCTTGCTATTCTTAAACAAAATTAACTTATAAATTGTACTCAGGCTTGCAAAACTCCTTTCTGTACATTAAATTGAAAAAAAATTCGTCCAGTAAATTTAGAGTCGTTACTGTTCTATCTCTGCTTTTCTTTACCTAACATTTTTGAAGAGCATGGATCTTTTTTCTTTAGAGGAGAATTCAATTCTCAGTTTTTTTGTGGAAAGAAGCTTGTGGTGTTGTTTCTCTCTTTTTTTATGAAGATTTCTATCATTTATATAGAAGAGTCAATTTTGTTGATTTGTTTGAGAAAATCTCTTAATTTGAGAGATACTAATTGATTTACTTAGCCTCAAAGATTATTTGGGGGATTTTATCCATCGTTGGATTTTTGATCCAGTGAATTTTATTTCACAGAATATATATTCTTGTTTTTAACAAGATTAGGGAAATATTTTCCCATAAATAGAATTTTATTTCTATCAATCAGTGATCATTTGATTTTTAATCAAATGGTGCTCTGTTTAACAAAGCACAATCTTCTTTTTTTTGAGAATGATTGGGAAAATATATTCCCAAAATAGAATTTAATTCTATCATTGGATGATTTATCATCACCATTGGATCTTTGATCCAGCGGCTCTGTTTAACAGAGAATATTCCGGATTTTTGGGAAAATATTCCTCATGTAGAATTTAATTCTACCCATTTTAGTTTGGGCGCTGGTGCTCACGTGTTATGCACGTGGACGCCACTTAAGAATTTAATTCTTATATATATCAAGCGCTCCTATGCTTTTTCATGTTAGCGCTCACGTGAACTTTACATGAGGCGCTGCTGTAGGATTTAGTTCTTTAAGAGGCCGACGCTGGCGCTCACGTAGGGAGCACGTGAGGCGCTGCCTCATTGGGTTTGAACAGAGCTTAGCACTTATTATTGTGTTTAATTAATTGGGGAACAAATGCCCCCCACCGCTGTTCTCACGTGGCTCACACGTGAGTGAAATGGTGTCAATTTTACCACCGTTGGATTACCTAGGGAAGTTGAACCGATCCCCACATGTCTTATTAATGAGGCATTTGGCCCTTGAGATGACTACTGTCTCATCATCTTCTTACCTAAGCTTTCCTTTCTTTTGAGAATTTAATTCTCGTTCCACATCTTAGATCTCTGTCTTCAAGAACTTTTTTGAACAAAGTAAACTCTGCAAAACATTTTGGTGAGGACTATGAACATAGCATAGCTTTTAATCCCCTTTGGGGCATATATACACACACACTTTTGGATTAAGAAATCTATTATCATATTCGACAAAGCTTAGCTCTTTTCTTGAATCGATCTCTTAGAGATCTTAAAAAAAATCCTTTTTTATATAGACTGTGGATCTTGATGTCCATATCCAAGACTTGAGTCAATGGACATTCTTGAGAATCTTTGATTCTCCTCTTAGGGTTTTACCCTACTGTCAATCTTGACATTAGAGGTTTTCTGAAATTTGATTCCATCAATTAACCCCTAAGTTTTTTAATATGGGGATTTCTAGGATTTAATCCCACTGTTTGGGGGAATTTAATTCCATTTTTTTTGCAGAGCTTAGCTCTGGTTTGAATCTTAAGAACTTTGGGAATTTTATTCCCTTTGCTGTTCTTGGATATTTTCCTTTTCTAGAATTTTTAGGGTTTTAATACCCTTTTTCACATATTTGAATCTTTTGTTTGTTTAAAAGAACTCGCCTTTCGGGGAATATTGTGAGTTTTAACTCCTCTGTTCATTTAATGAGCACTATTCATTTAATGAGAATCCTTTTGAATTCTCACAATGGGCATATGTCTCATCATTGATGAGCTGCCACCTTGATTTTGTGGGGCTTACTATTTTTTTAGACTTAGTGATTTTAGTATTTTTATTGCTAACCCTCCACTGGGTTTCTTTTCAGGTACCATGGCTTGTGGTTCCTTTTTTCCCTATATTCGCTCGGAGAGTGCTTTTGCTGACGCTCCTACTGATCGTGAAGTCCTTACTTTAATCCGGGACTACGATCCGGAACAGAAATCTCTTCATCTATAGGGAGCGTAGTACAGCTACATCATCCGGGGTCGGCGCAGCTTTACTTGCGAGGTGATATCAGAATCGATCCCCTCGATTCAGTATGTTAACCCTCCGCCGGTTGCTTATGCTATGGAAGAGATTAATTAGACTGCAGAGGGACGTCTTCAACCATCTATGGAATCGAAACCTGTCCAACCGCCGATGGCCCTAGATATTTTAGGGCGTCGTATATGTCAGGGAGAAGCACGACCTTGGGGTCAGGTTTATACAATAGGAGTGACCCCTTGACCTCCGGCTGGTTACCTCATTTGGGCCCGCTACATCTTATCGGCCAAGAAATCGTTGTTGCTGAAAACCGGGTTATACCTAGTGGTTTATGCATCTCTCTTTTATTACCATACTCCTCATGTGTGGTGGGTTAAGTCTTTCTTCGAACAGTAGAACATCCAACCCACACGTTTCTACTATTGGGCCGGAAAGTATCAATTTCGCTGGAGGAATTCATAGATATTTCTGGATTACCCGTCAAGGGGGGGGGGGGCACTATAAGGAGATACTTCTTCCCGACGAGTATATCTTTGTCACCGAATTGGTTGTCACGCCCCGCTTCCTGGTGTACGGATAAGAAGACGTGACTAGGCCCGCGGCGTATTTACTCAGAAGTAAACACGTAAAGCGTAAATAAGAAATATAATATAAATATACATAAGAAAGACATGAGATGTAAATGAATGGCAACTTTCTATTTATTAAGCATTCTTTAAAATACAACTGTAAAGTAAATACAATGCGGAAAGCAATGCCTAAACAATGGCATGAACTGAAAGTAAATGTATATATAAGTGACTAGAGCTCGGGATCCTCGATGAACTGCTCCAAGTCTTCTGAGCTGGGCTCGATCTCCAGAGAGTCGGGTCCTCCTGACAACATTCCAAAGAAAGAATAGAAAGGGAATGTCGTCAGCGAACAATCGCTCGGTAAGTCCCAAAGAGATAGAATTAGAATAGACAGATAAGAGAGAATATAACTGTATGCTTGTTATACTAACGTAGTTGTTTGTAGCTTGGTACAGAATATGCCAGTGTATACGAGAGGAGTCAAAACTATTCCGTGGACTAAGGTATACGGAGCACAAGGAACCGTTAAGCCACGGAACAACAGCAACAGATATTCAGGTTAGGTGTATTAAAGTGACCATCATCATGCCACTTTTAACACATTCCGTACCAATCTACCCCATTAAAAAACCCTGTAATGTTTATTGTGTTGTTTTATAGATGTAAGATTTTCCGAAACCATGATATCAATTGCTCATGTAAACGGATAAGGATGTAAACGAATAGTCATGTAATCAAGTCAATGTATATCTATGGTTCGGTCAGTTCAAGCCATGCTGATATTTGATAGTATTCAGTATATATGAATTCAGGTTGTATTGGAGTTATATTTGGATTGTATTCATGTATGGATTGTTTTTAGATTAGCTTGAGACTTCGTCTGAGTCAGACACTTAAACATAATTTGATTCCTGAATTAGGTTTTGGAGTTATCGGTAACTGCTGCACATGGACAGCAGGATTTGTGACTTTTTCCAAGCCAATTACCATTGATAACCCCGTTTTAGTTTTCTATCTTAAATAGGCAAGCACCCACTTTCTCCGGCTCTCTGAGGCTCAAGAGAATTGGTCCCGCTTAAACCTATATTTACTAGGATCCTTATTGTAAATTAATAAACTTGAGGGTTTTTATGAAAAATAGTTTTGATATAATTTCAAAATAAACCTCAAGTATTTATTAGTCGTATTTAGGGTTTTCATGGATGTAATTTTTAAAAGTGAAGTATTCTAATGATTATAAACCTAGATTGAATAGTATATGGTATTTTAGTGTAAATTGGAATTGTATGGATTTGTGATGGTATATTCATGAAATTTGTGATTCCCTTGTTTAGAAAACATGGAATTTATTATATATATTTAAAATAGATATTTTGATAATATATATATAATTATTAAAAATAGAATTTATTTATTAAATACAAAATCACATTATTCTTAAAAATTGTATTAAAAATTCCATCGAGATCGGATGCTCCGTGAAGAGGTCTGCATCTCGTTCTACTAGTACCGAGGATGTGCGATAACCCGCACCATCCAAATCGGGTTCCCCAAAATGGGTTGTAGAGGCTTAATTGCAAGGAATTTAATTAAAACAATTTTAAAGAATACGGTTTTATTAGTTTAAGGTATTTTTTTGTAAAATTGTATTTATCCCACAAAATACTGTTCCAAAAGCCATCAAGCTATGTCATGATGAGTGTTGTGATGAGTTTGGTCATTACCTCGTGAGTTTTCTAAAGGTAATATGAGCAAATATGATGAAAGATGTCGAATAGAAAACTTGTGGTATTTAACCGTAAAAGCGAAATAAAAGTTGCATAGCATTGTATATTGAATTGAAACTTGCTCTAAATGTTTGTTTATGATTACTAAACAAGTTGTAACAATATGGGTATTTAGTTATTAAGAAAAATTATGTTTTAATCAAAATTAAAATCGGAAGTCGGAATAACTCCACTTCCGACGAGTTTTGAAAAGATGTCTTTTTTGGAATAGGAAGAGAGGAGAAGAGAATGGAATTACTGTTTGAAAAGAGAGAAGGGAGGTATGGGAAAGGTTTGAGAGCTTCGTGGAGTCACGGGGTCGCTGTATTTGTCCCGAGTCGTCACCGGAAGATGACCTTGGGCTAACTCCACTTGTACAACTAATTTGACTTGGAAGAATTTGAGAGTTTTGATGATAGATTTCAGAATAAAGGGGGCTAGGTATGGGATGGTATTTATAGGATAGAATTAGGGTTTAGGGAATTAAAAATGCATTAAAATGGATTAAAGATGTGAATTTAATCTCTTTGTAAATTTACAGAGAAATCAAACAGTACCGAGGTTAAGGGGGCAGGCCAAGAGACTAGGGTTCAAAAATTGGAGGCATTCCCCACGAGGGGGCCTGGCGCCTCCGGCCTTTTGGCCAATCTCGCCGGTCGATGTAGGGGGTCGTGGTCTTAGATGTTTGCCATGTGTCCCTATCTGTTCATATGACATTTTCAACATGTTTGATTTTAGTGACTTTTCATTTTTACGTGTATTGCACGCGTAAAATTTTGGGCTTCCAAAAAGTTTAAAAGAAAAATCATTAAAATTAATATGTGGCTGGGGGATTCGAACACATGGGTTATATCACAGCAGTGCAAGGCTTTACCAATGAGCTACAAGTGCTTTCTTGCTGTTCTAAAACAAATTAAATACTTATAGCATACTCAGGGTTGCAAATACTCTATTTAGTACTTTAACTTTAAACAAATTTCTGTACATTAAAAACAGAGCCAATACATTCTACCCTCATTACAAAAATTTCGTCCTCGAAATTTACAAATATTTAAGGACTAATTTACAAATAAGAAAAGGTATCTTGCACGCATGCCGTCTTCTCTTTCCCACGTTGATTCTCCTGGTGAGTCTTTTCTCCACATCACTTGGACCAAGTTTACTTCCTTGTTCTTAAGTTACTTTACCTTTCTGTCCAGGATTTCAATGGGTTGTTGCTCACAAGATAGATCCGTCTATACAGTGAGCTTGGAGCGATCAAGAATGTGACTGTGGTCACTCACATACCTTCTGAGTTGGGATATGCGGAACACATTGTGTACTCCTTCCAATGAGGGTGGAAGTGCCAAGCGATATGCCACTTCTCCGACTCGTTCGAGCATGTCGAACAATCCAATGTACCTCGGACTTAGCTTACCTGTAACACTTTAGAATACGGTTAGTGTTAATTAACCGATAATACGGGTTTTAATGAAATTTAACTAATAATTATTTTCTTCATATTTTATTTAATTAATTAATATTTTATTTAATTGTTTTTACACTTGCACACATATGTGCATGTTGAATTAGGGTTAAAGAAGTGTTAATCATGCTTATATAGCCATGGCACACTTAACCCTCTCTTTTAATAAGACATGCTACATTTTAACATGTATATCTGTTTTAATTATTGAAACAAAAGGTTTAATTATTTTTATAAAAGAAAAGAGAATAGAAGAGAAGAGAAGAGAAGAGTTGATTTAAGAGGAGGCTTAGGGGGGATGGCTGCCATTAATGGCATTAATGAGAGAGAGGGAGAGTGTAATGCCTACACTCACCTCCCACACTCACATACACTCAATTTCCTCACACTTACCTCTCATTCTCACTTCACTCTCTCAATTATTGTTCTCAACTCAGTTGTTCTCTCCTCCTTCACAATCCTTTAAGTTCTCCACTTGATATATATATTTGCATCACAATCCTAAGCCTAACCTTGATCCAACCTAACTAAAACCTTCACAATTCATGCTAAAACCTATTGTGATGACTTGGAGCTTGGAAAGTTTGGGTTTTCCCTAAGTTTTGGAGTGGTAATGATCTTAAACTGTTTGTTAGGCTCTAATGAAGTTTGCATACTTATTAGTTTCAGTTCTAAACACTAAGTTATAGTTTTTGTGCAAATATCGTATTTTGATTAGGTTTTGTGTCTCGTTGGAATCTGCTATCAAACCAGGTTTTTTTTGAGAAGTTGCCATCACAGAGACCTAGTTTGGAGACCTGGAAGCTATCCTGAAAACCTGATACCACCCCCTCAATTCTGGGCTGCAAATAAATTTCTTTTGGCCGTAATTTGCGGCCAGACTGGGGGCTGGGGTGTTGTGTCCGAGTCGTAGGGTCTCTGGGGTTATTTGTGCAGGGTTCCCTAGGCGGCCGCTGGGTTTCGGGAGGCATCGACCATGCCGTTTTCAAAAAATTGGTGTGCTAAAGAACCCTAACGCTAGAATTTAAACTAGAGAATTAGACGAACAAGAATGTAAACATCTTTACATCTAAATGAACAAGGAATACAACCTTTGTAGACCGGTCCTTCACTTTAATAGCTCTGTGTAGTAGTCCCTTCACTCCTAGTAGTGATCTCCCGGACTCTAGTGAGGCTCCACAAGGTGAAATGAACAAGCTTGCTTGAAGTCTTCGAGGCCGAAGATGATCTACGTCGAGGAGACACTAACTCAGGCTACCTCTTCACTAAGTGATGATCTAGTGAAGAAACAACCCAATCTAAATGGCTAGTAGAGAAGAGGTTGATGAAGTAGGAATTTTGCCCACTTTAGAAATTATTTTCTCACTATTTTTCTTCATCTCCCATAAACCTAGAGAGCTAAGCTCTTGATGAAGAAAAAGATGAAGAGAGAAGAGAATGAAACTCATGAGGTGAGAATAGCAACCATGGGTGAGTTAGTGTCGTACACTAACTCATGTAGAGATTAAACCATGGCTAACAATAATAATTAGGTTAATAAATATCTACAAGTAAAACAAAATTAATGGACTTGGTCAATGGTTTCACAAGCTTCTACAAGCTTGAACCATATGACTAATTTCCAACAAATTTTGATTAACTTTAAATAAATAAAACCTAACATTAACATAAGCATGGTATGAGTCTCATACACCCATGTAGCATGTGGCATCAAGCATGACACAAAATAATGTACATTAATATATATCACATATATACTAAGTGCACACAAGTGAGAAAAAGAAATGTTTAAGTGAGCAAATATTAGTTAATGTAAATTAATATATCACATATATAATTATACATTAAATTATTAAATCAACACTTGATTTAATAATCCGGCTATATCACATACAACCGACTAATATCAAATGTAACAACTTATCGAATCAACACTTGATTCGATAACTCGGCTATATCACATATAACCGATCGATATCATATATCGTGAGTATAGAATACGGTATCACATACTCGTATTAATCTCGGTCCCGCACATATCACATATGTGCTCCTACTTCATTTTTCCTAAGCCAGGAAACCTCTGTATAGGACTCTAAAGGCTCGTCAATACGCCGGCAGTAGGTGGTGATCATATCAGTCACCCACAAGCCGCAAGCGGTCTACTAAACGTAACGGCCACCCGGGTATTGAGCGATCATAAGATCAACAAGCAAGCCTGCTCATACTCCTGCGAATCCAATCAGTAACACTACTGTGCAGTCCGGTCTCTTCGTCAGATATGTCGCATATCTCAGCCTGGGGGTGGTAAACGTCAGACCCAAATAGCCCTGATAAGTCATGCCGATGCAAGGTCCATAACAGTTTGAGAAACTACTGATAACACTTACTAGTAAATCTCAGCAACCCTGGCCAGGGATTTCCTGTTTTGGCCAATTAAGCATAGCGCAACATCAACCCCCAATACCGGGAGAGACGAAATCCCCTCCTATCGCTCATTTCCTCCAGGTGACTTGGGAATGTACCTAAAAACCACTGTTTTTCACGATCTCTTGAACGTGGTAAGGTGGAAATCAAAGCACAGTGCGAATCACACAAGACCCTATGACGATCTTGGGTCGACAGACTAGCCTGTACTAGTGTCACCAGAGAACTGCTATCTGACGATAGGTATAATACCATCTAGGAGTTCTCGGTGAGTCCGTTCAGTGTACCCAGTCTCCACTGAGCACCCGTATACCTTCTCTGATGTCAAACACCAATGGATGTGGGATCATCCATCGCCCATCATATGGGTCAAGAAGCGCATATGCTAGTCTACTCTGGAGTATCGATGCCCTGTCTCGATACTCCCACGACTAGGAACCATTGAAGGATGTACTTACCGACTACCTCTGCCCCACTAGTATGATCTGCATCATAATCCTGGTAGTCAAGTACTCATCCTAATGGTTTTATCAACATGTAATAGAGAGACAATAAGTGTACATGTTAAGATAAAGTGCAACCAGATAGCATACTACCGTGTTGAGCAAGAAAGTCCTCCCTATATATGTCCAAGTATCCACTACAATATACATCACATGTACAGTAATGGCCTATAGGGCATACATATAACTAACAATCTCCCACTTGCACTAAGGCCATTTGTTGCAGTATCTCATACTCATCGTTGTATAGAAGTCTCTCTAGGGAAAGGCCTTTGTGAGTGGATCTGCCGTGTTATCCTTTGCGTCAACTCTTCTTACCTCGATCCCTTAGAGATCAACCATCTCCCTGATCAGGTGATACTTGCCTCAGAATATGTCTGGATCGGTGATGGGACCGGCATTCCTAGGCCATTGCCACAACTCCATTGTTGTCACAATAACAGTTATTGGACGCTCAATTGTAGGAACCATGTTCATCTCATGAACAAGAAATGCCCAGACAACCACTTTGGCAGCATCGTTGGTAGCGATGTATTCAGCCTTTATCGTCTAGTATGCCACGGTATCTAGCTTGGAACTCTTCCAACATACCGTCCCTCCACTCAGGGTAAAGACAAAGCCTGTGACTGACTTTCAGTCGACCTTATCACTCTGCAAGCTGGAATTGGTAAAGGACTCCCACTGGAGTACACCGTTACCAAACCCCAAGAACATTTCTTTAGTACTTCTCAAGTACTTAAAAATGTCCTACGCAGCTGTCCAGTGATTATCCCAAGATTCGATTGATTCCTAATCACTACACCTAGTGAGTTAGCTACATCTGGTCTGGTACATAACATCGCATACATGATAGAGCCTACTGCCGAAGCATAGGGTATCCATTGCACGCGATCTTTCTCCAAATCAGTCTTGGAAGACATCTTTTTGGAGAGAGTGATTCCTGAGTAAGTGGGCGAACCACCATGCTTAGAATCTTCCATACTAAACCCCTTTAGTACGGTGTTAATGTACCTGGATTTGGGACACTCCCAACATCCACTTAGATCTATCACCATAGATCATGATCCACAAGATGTAGTAGGTATCATACAGATCTTCCTTGGAGAATCCTCGTGATAAGAGGAGCTTGACCGAGTGTAGCATAGGAAACCATTTCCTATCAGGAGTATGTCATCTACGTACAATACGTGTACGACAACCTTACTCTCTACAACCTTCTTGTATATACAAGGTTCATCTACCATTTTGATGAAGTCAAACTCTTTCACTGCCACATCAAAACAGATGTTCTAACTCCGCGATGCTTGCTTTAATCCTGATAGACTTAAGCATAGCTTTAAAAGTCTCAACTTTTCCATCTACACTAATAATCTTCTCAAGATTCTTTTTCTCCTAATGGGTTTTACCCCTTCAGGTGCACCATTCAAAGTCATACTTTGTTGGTGTACATGGATTCCATCTTTGATTGCATAGCATCCAGCCATTTCACAAAGTCTCCACTTGTGATGGCCTGCCTGAACCCGGTTGGGTCATCATCAACCATGATGCAATCCTTGCTCCCACTATCACCGAGAAGACCGTAGTATCTCTCAAGTGGATGAGGAACCCTACCAGATTCGCGGAGAGGCCGAGGTTCGTTGGAGACTATCGAATCCTTTGGTTTCACCAAATCATCAGCTGTTAGTTTGTCTAGCTGGAACTCCTTCTAGTTCTACCTCATGACCACTAATTTCTTCATAATAAATTCCTTTTCTAAAAAGGTAGCATGCTGAGAAAAAAAACACCTTTTGCTCCTCGGTTAGGTAGAAGATATTCCCTCGCAAATGTTTGGGATATCCTACAAACTTACATAACTGATCTTACCTCGAGTTTTTCCGGATTTTGCTTTTCAACATAGGCCGGTACAACCCCATATCTTAACTCGTTTAAGACATGGTCTCTTCCCATACCATATCTCATATGGAGTGGTAAGCATCTGATTTGGTTGGAACCGTATTCAATAGGTATGTAGCTTCTCAAGTGCATAACCCCTAAAGGAAACAGGCAACTCAACAGTACTCATCATAGAGCGCACCATATCTCATAGGGCGCGATACCTCCGCCCCGATATACCGTTGTGCTGTAGTGTACTCGAAGGAGTAAGCTGAGAGAGAATCACATTCTTCTTTTAGAAACTCTAGGAACTCCATGCGCAAGTATTCTACTCCTCGATTACATCGAAGGACTTAATACTTCTACCCGTCTGGTTTTCAACTTCAAGCTTATATTCCTTAAATTTCTCAAAAGTTTCAGACTTGTGTTTCAACAGGAACATATGTCTAAATCCTGAGAGATGATCAGTGAATATAATGAAGTACAAATAACCAACCTTGGCATTTTTAGACATAGAACCGTATACATCATCATGTATCCGTCCCAAGAGTTCAATAACTCTTTTTCTGTTTCCAGTAAACGGAGTATTGGTCATTTTACCATTGAGACAAGACTGGCAAGTATCATAAGATGAAAATTCGAACAGATTCTCATATTCATCCTTATGTAACTTAGCTAGTCGTGTCGCATTGATATGACCTAGTCTACAATGCCACAAGAAAGATTCATTCATTTCTGAACTACTCCTCTTGTGTGTGTTCTACATACTCTGAACTGTGGTTTGATTTAGAACGTATATGCTATTATATAACGTGCCTGATCCAATCAACTCTTGATTCAGGAAAATGTTCACAACATTATCCTCTAATAAAAAATTATATCTTTCTTTAACTTATTAAAGAAACCGATGTAATGTTGTACATCAGGTTCGGTTTGTAATAACATTCGTTCAGAATCAATGTATTAATACAAGGTGATATTTGCCAACTGACTTGGCTGCAACAATTGCACCATTCTCTAACACTTAGAAACATATCACCCAATCCCAGTTCTCTACCTTTCTGTAGCCCATGTAACAGATTACATATATGGGATCCTGATCCGGTATCTCATACCCAGGACGTAGAGGATACTGAGAAAAGTTCTCGGTAACTAACACACCCGAAGAATATGCATCAACATGCTTTTTCTTTAATTGGGTGGCATGGGAATCCAGATATTCTCCTATTTCCTGCTCGGACTTATAACAGTTATAAGATAGAGCGAAACCAATGTTCTCCAGCTCAGTATAATAAGCAGGTTCGGTCAATGCATCCATATTATTATCTTGATTAAGGCGTGACATGGTCGCTACCAGGAGAGAGAGAGAGAGAGAAGAAAACACTCTGCGTGCTCTCTTGCAAGATTATATTGGTTATTATTTTATCTAATCAGGATAGCTCCCACTGTTTTTATTAAATCTTCCTTCAAACCCTAAAATGTAAGACTAGCCGGGATTAATTACACCCTACAAGTTTGCCAATCTTTCGGCCAGGCCAGTATCGGTACTTTGAGGGAGGTTCCCCATGCTTTCGTACGGACCTAATTAAAATAAACCTCGTTTTCCCAGGGGCGTAACCCCGTTAACACCTTTCTAGACACCTACTTGATCGGCTAATTGTAATGTGTAAAACTCTCCCAGAAGTAACTCTTACTCGCAGTGGGTATCAGGATCCAACTATCTCATAAAAGGTATGCAATCTCATTGCGAATTTCAACACTTGAAATTCCCGATAATATTTTGCCCCAAACGATCTATGACATTTACAAGGTCAACAAACCATAGACCGCAAGTGAAGTTCAACCCGTCATTTCTTGATTGAATTAAACCTACCCGTACGACCCTTGACAAGGTCAATAAGGTCGCACGACTACCCTAATCCAATCGCATCATATGCTTTGCAGATAAGCACTAATCAGCTGCCGCACAGTACGCCTTGACAAGGTCAACAAATGCAGCACGAATACTAAATACTACTTATCTGAAATGACGGAGGGCTATGGCAGGTTTTTATGAAAAACCCTTTGCGTAATGAACTTGATATCGTTGTAGAATCGAGTGATTTTGAAAAAGGAGTGTTTTTGAGGCTTTTACTAGTTTTTCTAAAGAGGTCACTCCCGGTCAAAGGATCTCGGCTCTTTCCTCATCGAATGAGGTGCTAGATATTTCACAAATACCACTATGCAAAGCATGAACTAAAAAATCAATCAAAAGACAAAACCGAGTGGGTTGTAGCATCTGCTAGTTTCGCTAAAGAGGTCACTCCCGGTGAAGGGATCTCGGCTCTTTCCTTATCGAATAAGGTGCTGGATATTCTACAAGGAATACCGCTATGCAAAGCAAGAACTAGAGCTACCATTTTTTCAACAAGTTTCTACAACATTTTTAGGTTTCTTTTATTTCATTAATCTCATTAATGAAGTCCCATCAATTATGTTTCCTAAGCATCACAGAAGAAACGAAAGCATCAATATTAATTATATATCATATATATAATATAAGCATCCGTCTCAGAATATCAAGCGACCACATCACTAAATATCAGCAGCAGAAGAACACATATGAAATATTGGATATACTAGGAATTCCGTGTTTCAATTAAGCCAATAAAAAACACGGATTCCGCGGTCGTGATGAATAGCTAAACCCACATCCCTAGACCCCTACGAGAGTGGCAAGCAACCCTCCTAACTCTAGAGTTAGGAGACCCTGTTTCGACTCCTCGAGATGGTCTCTCACTGGACCCTAGAACCCGGTTACTTGTGCTCTCCTCCTTGGGTCTATCCTAATGCAGAAAAGTAAATAATATACATCAATGGTGACATCATCCTCAACCCGGAAGTGCCCCAATAAAAGAATATTATATACAAGCTTTTACAGGAATGAAAATGAAAAACTCTCATCTCACATAAAATACCCCGGCTATTCAAAACACGACGATCCAATATAATATATCACAGCAACACATAACATCACATGTCATCAACGTAAGTAAATATGCGTATCCCAATTGTCGTTGACATATAGCAACGAAACCGGCGATACACCACATATTACACTTACGGTCGCAGAAAAGAAAGTGAAAAACTACAACAATTGGAATCCGCAACCACCTTAGACATCATAAACCCAATATATCACATACTTCGGATTTCATGCCTAACCAAATGAATTCCTTGGACATCTCAAGCCTAACAATTATAAACCCCGCATTTTAGTCTCGATATTGAAAACACTTTCCAATAACCTGTCGGGTAATTCAACAAAATTCCCGATAACCTGATCGAATGCTCGTCGGAAACTTTAGTAGACGGCCGCACCCCGATGCCGTCGACGAAGTGCACTAAGGCGGAACACCGCGACCGCGAGCACCCGAATGGATGCTTTTGGAGGCGGGGTTCTCCTACAGTCATTTGGTCGGGGCTATGGGGCGTGGCTATCTAGTAAGGTTACCCGGCGAGTATCCGCGTATACTACGTAATTGCGACGGACTTTTGATCCGCATCAAAATTCCGTGGCAACTGTTCATATCAGATTTTTGCATTTTCATACCGCCCAATTTTTATCACATTGCATATCCGTAGATACTCTTGAGCCGTGTTTGCTAGTCAATTGCAGGATACAGGTTCCCGGTTCTCAAACGGAGAAACTCATGAAAAACACGACAAAATCCGGTTCCTGCCAACCACAGATAAAAACTCGGTCTCTGCTCTTCATCCGTATGTTGCCAGATATCAATAGGAAGACAAAAGATCAAATCAATGTCATTCTCATGCACAAGGCTCAATGGTAGCACAAAATCCAAGAGATCTACGCGGAGCTCGAGGCAATCATGACAAAATCTTGACAAAAAGTCCACCTTTCCCTCAACAGAAATTCTGGAAAATTCGTGAAGAAATTATGATAAAATACATATACCAGAATAACGTACACACCAAACCAGGCCACCACCAGAAATTTGGGCACCCAACTCCTCTAAACGGCCGCGGAAGCGCGGCCAAAGGTGGGATTTGGCCGCCCTTCCGCGGCAGTTCTGGAGCCAATTGCGCAGAAATTTCAGGGGCTCTCTGGTCTTTTCACATGTGCCCGTATGGTTGCCCTAGATTCTCATTTCTCACCCTATAAATACCCCAGAATTCTGTGAAGAGAGGATCCATTCTTGTAATCTCATTTTGCCTAGTTGTAATGTGTTTCTTCTTCCTCTTCTCACCTCTTCTCCATTAAACTTGTAAGTGAGCTTTTGAGTGAAGAGTGATGAATAAAGAAGAACAATTTGTTATCATGCTTGTCTCTTTATTTGTATGCTTATTATAATTTTATTTGTTGCAATTTTACTTGTTGTAATTTTAATTTGTTAAGTAGTTGTTGTTATTTTAGTTGTTTCTTTCTTCTCTCTTTTTCTTTATCCTTACATACGACAATGATACTTACGCTAGATCCTCGCCAAGGTGAGGTCGCAAATAGTTAGTCGTATTCTTCTAATCTCCCTCTTTCTGTCTTTCTCTTTTGTTTTGTTTTGTTTTTCCTTATCATGAAGTGTGAGTAGTTTTATACTTGTTAGGGTTGGATAAGGGAAGTTTGAGAGAAGGAAATCTCTCTCTCTCTTTCCTTGCCCAACAACTTGAATCGACTCTCGTTAATTGAACCACAATCCGCTCCTTACGGCACCCTATCCTACATGATAGCGGTGATTCCGTAGTGAGACCGGTTGTGGTTGAATTAACCGGAGGTTATGGATAAGAGCCAAGAACGGACGGACAAGCACCAAAAGGAAGGACTATGCGTTGGAAAGCCTAGCTTATACTCGCAAGTTCCTTCCTAGTCGTGCTAATCCCCGTTGTTGCCGATTACCGTAACACCGATATTAAGTGGGGCAACGAAAGATGTGGAGACTCCTAACTCAAACTAACCTAATCCTCACCCTAACAAGCTCTCTTTAAATATCAACTTACACTTAGATAACCACAACAAAATCTGAACAACCGGACTTAACTCGTCGAAAAACACATAGAAAAAGATTCCCATCTCCCTGCGGACGACCCGTACTCAACCGGCTAGCTACGTGCGAAACCGTCTTGATTGCGGTATTTAAACTAGAACTTGAACATGCTCGTAACCTAACAATCAAATGGCGCCGTTGCCGGGGAGACGGTAGTCTATTTCTAAGTGAAATTTCGGGTTAATTTGTGAATATAAAAACAACCAAAAACCAAAAAAAAATATATACTTTGTAAAAATCATCTTGTTATTCTTGATTAGTTTTTGTGCAAGTGTGCAGGAAATACGAAGCTCAAGATCGACGCCTAAGACGTTGGAAATACGGAGTTCAAGTACAGTGCCAAAGACGTGGGAAGATAGACCCACAGTTCGCGGCTACACCGCGACGGACAAAAACGAAGCATCCGGTCTACTGTAGAAATCTGGAGCAGATACAGTGAGCATATTAGAATTCCACACATCCAGACAAGTAGAGGAGATCAAACAGAGCCCACACCAGAAAAATTAATCACCAATTCCTCATTTCCGCCGCGGAACCGCGGCATTAGGGCCTTTTTGCCGCCCTTCCGCGGCCACTTGGTGGGGTCAGTGTGCCATCTTCTCTCTGTAAGTCCCTCTGCCTCTCTCCACTCCTCTGAGCTCCACTGAATTGTGTTTTCTGCAGCCTTCTTTGCGCAAATTCTTCTCCCCCTTCCAATAAACTGTTCTTGTGCAGGATTCTTTGCGCCGCAAATAAAAATTGTTTGCTGTTGATATTGTTACTGTTTTGCATTCTTTAATACGGACTTAAGGGGCTTGAAACCAATCCAGATTGGGTGGGGATTTCATCACCCTTCCCAGGACCCCGGAAATCACTAAAGCATATGCATTGTCCATTGTAATTAAAAAAATACTAGACTTCAGCCCTAAGGACTTCGCGCTCATTAGGAGAAGATAAACCTTGTTTAGAAGCTCGCTTAACCGTATATTGTTTACGGGGTGTCTAGGAAAGTGTTAAAGGCGCAACCGCCGAAAGAGAAAGGGTTATTTAATTAAGGAACTTCGCGAAAGCGTTGGACAACCTCCCCTTATCTCTGCACTTACCTGGCCTCGTGATCAGTGTATTTTTAAGCCCGTTTCTCGACATTGTTTAACTTCGACAATCAAGTTCAGGAGCAGGTCTAGTAGACCTAGGTTACCCTAGATCTAGGTGTGATTGTGCATATCTTGTTTGTGATTGCTTAAGCCGTATTCCCGTACATACTTCTGTAAATCTCTTTCTAAAAACAAAATAAAAAAAGAAAAAAATCAAAAACTTTTATAAAAACTTGCCCTTTTGTCGCCAAATCCATTTTCACCCAACACCCATCGCCTTTCTTCATTGACGTTTTCTTACCCTCACCTTCTCCGCTTTGACTATACTAAACTCGTTTAGTGTATGTCCGCTTGGACTCGGGACACTAGCGCCCGTCTAGTCCGCGTTACGTTAGTCGCGACCGACTACGCGATCGACTCCGAAGTCGATACTCCGTCCACTCCTCTTTCACCCCTTCCTTTGCCGGCCAACTCCGACGTTGACCGGAATTCTGTTCATACATCTTCACCTTCACCTTCACCTTCACCAACCTCTTCTTCCGCGATGTCGGGATTTATTCCGAACATCTCGTTGACCACCCCTGGATTGGCTCTACCTCCTATGGAGACCAATCTCCCACCACCTCCGCCTGTTGTAGCGCCGCAGCGAATTGCGCTCCAGGATCGTTTCTACCCTACCCGTTCTGCACTTCCAACCTGCCTTTCTCTTCCTCCGGCCAATGGGGACAACTTTGAAATTAAGCCCCATTTCATCAACATGCTTCCACGTTTTCATGGGCTTGAATCTGAAGATGCCTATATCTTCATTAACAAATTTCAAAACGTCTGTGCCATGATGAAAACAACCCAGCTGTCGGACGATGCTATACGTCTACGGGTCATTCCGTTCACTTTATGCGATCTCGCAGAAAAATGGCTGTATAGCACCGCTTCCCACTCAATCACCAGCTGGGACGAGTTTGTTAAAGCGTTTCTGAAAAAATTCTACCCAAATCATAAGACCGCAAGAATTCGAAATGAGATCAACCAATTCTCCCAGCTTCCTTCTGAACCCTTTTGGAAGTGCTTTGACCGATACAAAGACCTTCTTGTTCAGTGTCCTCACCACGGTATAGAGAAATGGCAACTCTGCCAAACCTTATACGAGGGACTGAACCCAGCAACGAAGCAGTTGCTGGAAACCATCTGTCAGGGCCACTTCCTATCCAAATCTGACGAGGAAGCGTGGCAGTTCTTTGACGATCTTGCGGAGCAAACGCTACAGTGGGAGAGCACCAGACCGACTCCTTCTTCTTCTTCTACCTCCACTTCTACCGGTCAGTCTAGGGTAGGAATTCACCAGCTTGATGTCTCTATTGCGATGAGAGCTGAAATGGCTGCAATAACAAAAAAGCTTGAAGCAATAGAGAGCAAATTTTCTTCTCCTACTCCTGCCCCTGTTCTCCCCCTTCGTACCATCTGCGCTTGTTGTTCCGATCCGTCCCACTTGACTGAAGAGTGTCCTTACAATCCACCCTCGCAAGGACAGGATCAGGTTAATGCATTCCAGCAAAGACCAAGGAATGATCCATACTCTTCCACCTACAATCCCGGTTGGAGGAACCACCCCAATTTCGCCTGGAATCAGAATCAGAATCAATTCCAGGGCAACAATTTCCAAAGGGCCCCTCCACCGCAACAACAAGCGCAACAACAAACTCAGTATCAGCAGCCCTTCCAACCCCAGCCTTACCAAAACCAGACGAACAACTTTGCACCGAACAATTCCTTTCCACCAAACAACTTTGTTCCGTCGAACAATGATAAGGTTTCCTCGCTCGAGCGAAGTCTGGATGCGTTTGTTAAACAATCGACTCAATCCACCGCCAACATCCAGTCTTCGATCCAATCTTTAGTGCAACACACCGCCGCACATGGGCAGAGCATCAAGACCATCGAGGCCCAGATTGCACAGCTGAACGCGGCCTTGAGCGAGCGAGAGAAGGGGAAGCTCCCGTCCCAGCCACTTCCAAATCCCGGCCACCCACATAATGCACATGTTGCTCTTGAACAACAAAACCATAATGTGAGTGCCGTGACCACACTGAGATCAGG
This sequence comes from Agapanthus africanus, assembly GCA_030015575.1. Classification (NCBI taxonomy): domain Eukaryota; kingdom Viridiplantae; phylum Streptophyta; class Magnoliopsida; order Asparagales; family Amaryllidaceae; genus Agapanthus; species Agapanthus africanus. The sequence goes on along the minus strand of JASDDO010000019.1, from coordinate 824,553,874 downwards.
GAGGGTGCTGCAAAACAACATTGGCAAGCAAATCAACAATGACACCCCGGCTTCTTCTTCTTCTTCTTCTCCTGCTTCTTCTTCTTCGTCTTCCGAGCCTATTCTTCGTTCTTCACAAGGCTCTCCTTCCTCTTCTTCTCTAAATGGACCCGCTTCTCACTCCACGAAAACACCTATTCTGGGATCCGTTCCAACTCCAAAATCTCCTCCTCCAGCATTAGACTCAACCAATTTTCAAAATGTTCCATTTCCAAACCGGTTGAGGTCTAACAAACAAAATCCACAAATGGAGAAGATTTTGGAGTTATTCAAGCAAGTTAACATTAACATTCCTCTTTTAGATGCTGTCCAACAAGTCCCTTCTTACGCGAAAATCTTAAAGGACTTGTGCACGAAAAAGAGGAAGTCTCAGGTACCCAAGAAAGTTTTCTTGGCTAGTGCTGTGAGTGATGCCCTTACCCAATCTTTACCACAAAAACGGAAGGACCCTGGCTGTCCTACTATTTCAATTACTATTGGGGATAAGAACATCAACCGCGCACTATTAGATCTTGGTGCCAGTGTTAACTTGCTTCCGTATTCAGTATACGAGCAATTAGGCGTCGGAGAGCTGAAACCCACACACTGCACTCTCCAGATGGCCGACCGATCGATCACCCATCCTAGGGGTGAGCTAGAGGATGTGTTAATCAAAGTCGGGGATTTCATATTCCCCGTCGACTTCATTGTCTTAGATACACAGCCTGTAGCTAACCCCCGGAATCAAATTCCGGTGATACTCGGTCGCCCATTTCTCGCAACCTCAAATGCTGTGATCAATTGTCGCAATGGTTCAATGAACCTCTCTTTTGGAAATATGACAATTGAACTCAACATTTTTAGGTTGGGGAATCAGCCCGCCGAACCTAATGCTCATATACTGGATGTCTGCTCGATCCAGGAGATCACACCAGAAGAGTGTGAATTCGAGGAGTTTCTGTTTGAACACAATGATCTTGACGCCACTAGTGCGTGTCTCTTCGAACCTGCTGCTGTTTCTGCGCCCGATAACGACTACGAGTGTTTCACGTTCTCGAACGATCTTAGCCGCGCACAACCCGAGTTCGAATCTTTCGACTTTTCGGATGAGTTACCTGAACCATCCGACTCGGTTACCTACACTCGTTTTGAACCTTTGCTGGAGTCCTTTGAGTTCGAGACCTTTGCACCAGTCTTGCCTTCCATCATTTCACCTCCAACGCTCGAACTCAAGCCGTTGCCGTCTCACCTTAAGTACGCTTACTTAGGTGAGAACGAGACCCTCCCTGTCATCATCTCGGCTTCTCTAGCTCCCGAGCAAGAGAAAGCCCTTCTAACGGTCTTGCACGGCAACAGGCAAGCTTTTGGCTGGTCCATGGCGGACATCAAAGGGATTAGTCCCCTCATCGTTGAGCATCACATTCATCTGATGGATGATGCCAAACCAGCCCGGGATCCACAAAGACGTCTTAATCCAGTCATGAAGGAGGCTGTGAAGAAGGAGATCGTCAAATGTCTAGATAGTGGTATCATTTACCCTATCTCTGATAGCCAGTGGGTTAGCCCCATTCACGTTGTCCCCAAGAAGTCGGGCATCACGGTCATAACCAACGAGGCGAATGAGTTAATCCCTACTCGCACCCAAACTGGGTGGCGAGTTTGCATTGATTACAGAAAACTCAACGCCGCAACGCGGAAAGACCACTTTCCGCTACCTTTTATTGACCAGATGCTCGAACGATTGGCCGGACATGAGTACTATTGCTTTCTTGATGGCTACTCTGGCTATAATCAAATTCCCATCGCCGAAAAAGACCAGGACAAGACCACTTTCACTTGTCCTTTCGGCACGTTTGCATATCGACGCATGCCCTTTGGGTTATGCAATGCGCCCGCTACCTTCCAGCGGTGTATGATGGGGATTTTCTCAGACATGGTGGAGAAATTTCTGGAGATTTTCATGGATGACTTCTCCATTTTCGGCGATTCTTTTGACGAGTGTCTGCTGCATCTCGACGCTGTCCTTACCAGATGTAAGGACAAGAATCTCACTTTGAACTGGGAGAAATGCCACTTCATGGTGCGTGAAGGTATTGTCTTAGGACATATCATCTCGCAAAATGGCATAGAGGTCGACAAAGCAAAGATTGAGGTCATTTCCAATCTGCCTCCTCCCCGATGCGTCCGAGATATCCGAGCCTTCCTTTGCCACGCCGGTTTTTATAGACGGTTTATCAAGGACTTTAGCAAGATTGCTAAGCCCTTGACTCTTCTCCTGGCCAAGGACACGCCATTCGACTTCAGCTCAAGTTGTGCGGCTGCTTTTGAATCATTGAAACACTCACTCACTTCTGCTCCCGTTCTCTCTTCCCCTGACTGGACGCACCCATTCGAGATTATGTGCGATGCATCCGACTTTGCCATCGGTGCTGTCCTTGGACAGCACATCAACAAGATGCCGCACGTGATCTATTACACAAGCCGAACCCTGAACGACGCACAACTCAATTATACAACAACTGAGAAGGAATTCTTAGCTGTTGTATTTGCTTTAGAGAAGTTCAGGCCGTACCTCATCGGCTCTCCAATCATCGTTTACACTGATCATTCTGCTCTGCGCCATCTTTTTGCGAAGAAAGATGCCAAATCTCGGCTTATACGTTGGATCCTCTTGCTTCAAGAATTTGACCTTGTCATTAAGGACAAAAGAGGATGTGAAAACGTTGTTGCCGACCATCTTTCACGACTTCCTTCTTCGCCGTCGCTTCCTATCCCAATCAATGACGTCTTTCCGGATGAACAACTCTTGACAGTATCTCGCGAACCCTGGTTTGCAGATATTGTGAACTATTTGGCCACGGGATTACTACCGACTGAATGGTCGAGTCAGGACAGACTTCGCTTCTTATCCCAAGTAAAACAATTTTACTGGGACGAACCCTACTTGTTCAAGTACTGTCCCGACCAGATTATTCGTCGGTGTGTCCCTGATGAGGAATTCAAGAGTGTGCTGTCATTTTGCCACGACCAAGCATGTGGCGGGCATTTTGGGCCCAGAAAGACAGCTGAGAAGATCTTGCAATGTGGTTTCTACTGGCCACAATTTTTCAAAGACGCTCACGACTATTGCAAGACTTGCTTCCGGTGCCAACACATGGGCCGGATATCCCGGAGGAACGAGATGCCGCTCCAACCAATCTTGGTTGTGGAGATTTTCGATGTTTGGGGGATAGACTTCATGGGGCCGTTTCCCAGCTCTTTTGGGAACTTGTACATCCTTCTAGCTGTTGATTACGTCTCTAAATGGGTCGAGGCTGTGCCCAGCCGAACTAACGACAACAAGGTTGTCGTTAGGTTCCTTAAAGAAAACATTTTCTCACGGTTTGGGCACCCCCGAGCGATCATTAGCGACAATGGAAGTCATTTCTGCAATAGGACTTTCGAGGCCTTGATGCGGAAATACTCCATTAATCATAAGCTTTCTACGCCCTACCACCCCCAAACCTGCGGGCAGGCCGAAGTTTCAAATCGGCAAATCAAGCAGATACTGGAGAAAACGGTTTCCAAGAACCGTAAAGATTGGTCTTTGAAACTCACTGATGCCCTTTGGGCATTTAGAACCGCTTATAAGACCGACCTTGGCATGTCTCCCTATCGGCTTGTGTACGGAAAAGCCTGCCACCTTCCTGTCGAAATCGAGCATCGCGCGTTTTGGGCGATAAAGGAGCTGAATCTGTCTCTGGAGGACGCGGGCAGCCATCGGAAGCTGCAGCTGAACGAACTGAGCGAGCTTAGGGATGAGGCTTACGACAACGCGGTTGTCGTTAAGAATCGAACGAAGGTGTTTCATGATAAACACCTTGTGCGCAAAACCTTCGTACCTGGTCAACAGGTACTTCTTTACGACACCCGACTTCATTTCCATCCTGGAAAGCTCCGATCTCGCTGGAAAGGGCCGTATTTTGTGCGGACTGTGTATCCGCAGGGCGCTGTGGATTTGGAAAATCCAAAGGACGGTTCACTCTTCAAAGTGAACGGACACCGATGCAAACCGTACCTTAGCGCCGAACCAACAGAGGAGCTCCTGTTCTTACAGGAGCCGGTTTACCTTGCTTGATCTTCCTCTGCCTACCTCCAAACTTCGGTTATCCAGCCAAGCACAGTGGACACTGTTCCAAATAAGTTTGGGGGTATGTATAAACCATTTTGTTTATATTTGTGTATATTCTTTTTCTTTTCTTTCAAAAACAAATAAAACTTGTGTATCGCTAACCGACAATTTTGAACCTTCAAACTGATCTCTTCATGCAACGACAGTGAGGACACTGTCCAGTTTAAGTTTGGGGGTACGCTCGGTACGCATTTCTTACCTTCGCATTCATATGTATATTTTGCATCTGCATATTTAAATTCATAAAATCCATAAAAATTTGAAAATTTTCTAAAAAATATAAAAACTTTTTTGTCAAGTTAGCTTGTGGAAGAACTCTGATTCAACATTCGACGGTTTTTTGTTTGAAAAAATAGGAATAACTAGATCTTATGTTTGGATTTTGAAAACCTGAAAGATAACTCTCCTTTGAAGTTAACTATAGCTGATATAAGTCTTTACATCACACTACACGTGTCGTAAGATTTTGGGAAATAGATGACAAGTCTTTCATGTTTAAACTTTTAAACAGATAAATGATTTTCTGAGGATCAAATAGGTTTGTTCTGAAATAAGTAATGTCAAGAATAGTTTATGAAGTAAAGCGAATATGAAGGAATGTTATTGATGCCATAATTGGAGCTAAGTCTGAAAAATAACCCATCTGAAACTTGATTGGAATGATTACACACCAAACCCACTAGACACGTCTTTTATCCAAAAAAATATTTGAACTGCCGGTTATATCTCCGTTCGTATTAAATCATCTGATTTTCACGCCAAACTGTCTTTTGTTTTTTGACCTAGGTAACTTGAGTAATTAAGTCCGCTGGGGTGTTTCTACACCTAATGCCCTAAAACCAACTGGTTTGGGTGCATTGGCCCAAAGCTCGCTAAGAAGCCTAGAAAGTCCAGTTTAAAACAAAGTCAAGCAAGTGTTCTCTCCGAGTTAAAATTCCTAACGGTTCTTTGTGTGAGAATAATCTTGATAAAAGACAGGCTTTTATAAAAAAAAAATTTAACGGAGATATGAAGGTTTTACTCTTTGATAAAGACTATCGCACGTTCACAGAGGTGTGTATGAAATGAAAACAAGAAAAATGTGGAGTGAAAAATACGACTTAGTTTCCTGTTAAGGAAGATAGAAATTCTGAAGTTGAAACCTTACTGGAAAACGAAACTTGAAAAATGCTTAACTCGTTATAAAACTTATGTGATCCTTTTAAAATTATTATCTGGGCTTTATTGTGCGACATGATGACTCTAATCGATCCTTCTGGAACTTAACGACACTATCCGCACTGCACGTAAAGACATATAAAATCTGTAGTTAAATAAGATGTGAGGTGTGAAAAATAAAGGTTCGATAGTCTAGACTTAGGATTATAGAATTGTTATTTTTTAAAAACAAAACTTTAGGGTTTGAAGCTTAGTTATTTTACAAAACCAACTTGACCGGATTTTGTGGGTAGTATCCACTGAAAACCCTCAGGAGACAACACTCCTCCTACTAGGGACACCTAGAGGTTTAACGGCTTGTTGCACATGCTCAGTGCAATCGCGTTCCCTGCGAAAGTGAGGTTAGGAAATTTTTGTGAATAAATGGGCTTTGCTCGGGACGAGCAAATGATAAGTTTGGGGGTATTTGTTCATATCAGATTTTTGCATTTTCATACCGCCCAATTTTTATCACATTGCATATCCGTAGATACTCTTGAGCCGTGTTTGCTAGTCAATTGCAGGATACAGGTTCCCGGTTCTCAAACGGAGAAACTCATGAAAAACACGACAAAATCCGGTTCCTGCCAACCACAGATAAAAACTCGGTCTCTGCTCTTCATCCGTATGTTGCCAGATATCAATAGGAAGACAAAAGATCAAATCAATGTCATTCTCATGCACAAGGCTCAATGGTAGCACAAAATCCAAGAGATCTACGCGGAGCTCGAGGCAATCATGACAAAATCTTGACAAAAAGTCCACCTTTCCCTCAACAGAAATTCTGGAAAATTCGTGAAGAAATTATGATAAAATACATATACCAGAATAACGTACACACCAAACCAGGCCACCACCAGAAATTTGGGCACCCAACTCCTCTAAACGGCCGCGGAAGTGCGGCCAAAGGTGGGATTTGGCCGCCCTTCCGCGGCAGTTCTGGAGCCAATTGCGCAGAAATTTCAGGGGCTCTCTGATCTTTTCACATGTGCCCGTATGGTTGCCCTAGATTCTCATTTCTCACCCTATAAATACCCCAGAATTCTGTGAAGAGAGGATCCATTCTTGTAATCTCATTTTGCCTAGTTGTAATGTGTTTCTTCTTCCTCTTCTCACCTCTTCTCCATTAAACTTGTAAGTGAGCTTTTGAGTGAAGAGTGATGAATAAAGAAGAACAATTTGTTATCATGCTTGTCTCTTTATTTGTATGCTTATTATAATTTTATTTGTTGCAATTTTACTTGTTGTAATTTTAATTTGTTAAGTAGTTTTTGTTATTTTAGTTGTTTCTTTCTTCTCTCTTTTTCTTTATCCTTACATACGACAATGATACTTACGCTAGATCCTCGCCAAGGTGAGGTCGCAAATAGTTAGTCGTATTCTTCTAATCTCCCTCTTTCTGTCTTCCTCTTTTGTTTTGTTTTTTTTTTCCTTATCATGAAGTGTGAGTAGTTTTATACTTGTTAGGGTTGGATAAGGGAAGTTTGAGAGAAGGAAATCTCTCTCTCTCTTTCCTTGCCCAACAACTTGAATCGACTCTCGTTAATTGAACCACAATCCGCTCCTTACGGCACCCTATCCTACATGATAGCGGTGATTCCGTAGTGAGACCGGTTGTGGTTGAATTAACCGGAGGTTATGGATAAGAGCCAAGAACGGACGGACAAGCACCAAAAGGAAGGACTATGCGTTGGAAAGCCTAGCTTATACTCGCAAGTTCCTTCCTAGTCGTGCTAATCCCCGTTGTTGCCGATTACCGTAACACCGATATTAAGTGGGGCAACGAAAGATGTGGAGACTCCTAACTCAAACTAACCTAATCCTCACCCTAACAAGCTCTCTTTAAATATCAACTTACACTTAGATAACCACAACAAAATCTGAACAACCGGACTTAACTCGTCGAAAAACACATAGAAAAAGATTCCCATCTCCCTGCGGACGACCCGTACTCAACCGGCTAGCTACGTGCGAAACCGTCTTGATTGCGGTATTTAAACTAGAACTTGAACACGCTCGTAACCTAACAATCAGCAACCGATCAAATGAGACTAAACTGCTAGATTTATAAAATTCAAACTAGTTATCACATAACTAATTTTGTGGATTCCAAATATTGTATCACAATCACAGATAGCTAGACGATGTTAAACTTTTCAATCGAATAAAAAAACACCCAAAATTTCCCAAAGAGCTCAACACTTGAGCGGAGTTTAAAAAGTACCCAGAACATTTCACAGCACCTATGAACCATCCGTAGAAGGGCCGACCAATGCCTCACTCATGTCGCCACGGAACTGCCGCAAACCCTAGGGTATAGCCGCGGTTCCGCGATCCAAAAAGTTGAGTTTGGGTATCGTTCTTCTAGAGGGTCCACAGAATCGCTTGCATGATTTTCTGAAGATTTTAAACTTGGAAAAAATCCAACTCTTGGAAAATTTCCAGCGAGGGAAAATATGGGTTATTGATATCCATTCGAACTTTTTAACGTCGTCTAAATAACCCGAATAGATGTTAGAATTACGACTACGAAACACTCCGAATTGCCTTTGCATAAAGATAACATCACATGCAAATTTAGCAAAAACAAGCAACACCTGAAACACCAAAACCCAGAGACTGGAACACCCTAAAAATTTGAAGCCAAAATGCCCCAGGAAAACCGGTGAGCTCGAATTTTCATGGATTGTGGCCGGATAAAAACAGGTGGGGAGGGTTCAAATTTCTACTGTGTTCATGTTACATATCATATAACATTCTGCAGTTGCTTAAAAAATTTTTAGACACTCTAAAAAATTCGACAGAAACTAGATTTTTGTATCGGGTGTTTCGGAGTTGTTTCGGTTTCTTAATCCTACAAACATCGTCGAATTCTCTAGCATGGCTCTGATTCCACTGCAGGGTTTCCTAGGCGGTCGCTGGGTCTCGGGAGGCATCGACCATGCCGTTTTCAAAAAATTGGAGCGCTAAAAAACCCTAACGCTAGAATCTAAACTAGAGAATTAGACGAAAAAGAATGTAAACATCTTAACATCTAAGTGAACAAGGAATACAACCTTTGTAGACCGTTCCTTCACTTCAATAGCTCTGTGTAGTAGTCCCTTCGCTCCTAGTAGTGATCTCCCGGACTCTAGTGAGGCTCCACAAGGTGAAATGAACAAGCTTGCTTGAAGTCTTTGAGGCCGAAGATGATCTACGTCGAGAAGACACTAACTCAGGCTACCTCTTCACTAAGTGATGATCTAGTGAAGAAACAACCCAATCTAAATGGCTAGTAGAGAAAAGGTTGATGAAGTAGGAATTTTGCTCACTTTAGAAATTGTTTTCTCACTATTTTTCTTCATCTCCCATAAACCTAGAGAGCTAAGCTCTTGATGAAGAAAAAGATGAAGAGAGAAGAGAATGAAACTCATGAGGTGAGAATAGCAACCATGGGTGAGTTAGTGTCGTACACTAACTCATGTAGAGATTAAACCATGGCTAACAATAATGGTTAGGTTAATAAATATCTACAAGTAAAACAGAATTAGTGGACTTGGTCAATGGTTTCACAAGCTTCTACAAGCTTGAACCATGTGACTAATTTCCAACAAATTTTGATTAATTTTAAATAAATAAAACCTAACATTAACATAAGCATGCTGTGAGTCTCATACACCCATGTAGCATGTGGCATCAAGCATGACACAAAATAATGTACATTAATATATATCACATATTTACTAAGTACACACAAGTGAGAAAAAGAAATGTTTAAGTGAGCAAATATTAGTTAATGTAAATTAATATATCATATATATAATTATACATTAAATTATTAAATCAACATTTGATTTAATAATCCGGCTATATCACATACAACCGACTAATATCAAATCTAACAACTTATCGAATCAACACTTGATCCGATAACCCGGCTACATCTCATATAACCGACCGATATCACATATCGCGAGAATAGAATACGATATCACATACGCGTATTAATCTCGGTCCCGCACATATCACATATGTGCTCCTACTTCGTTTCTCTTGAGCCAGGAAACCTCTGTAGGACTCTAAAGACTCGTCAATACGCCGACAGTAGGTGGTGATCATATCAGTCACCCACAATCCGCAAGCGGTCTGCTAAACGTAACGGCCACCCGGATATTGAGCGATCAGAAGATCAATAAGCAAGCCTGCTCATACTCCTGCGAATCCAATCAGTAACACTACCGTACAGTCCGGTCTCTTAGTCAGATGTGTCGCATATCTCAGCCTGGGGGTGGTAAACGTCAGACCCCAATAGCCCTGATAAGTCATGCCGATGCAAGGTCCATAATGGTTCGAGAAACTACTGATAACACTTACTAGTAAATCTCAGCAACCCTGGCCAGGGATTTCCTGTTATGGCCAATCATGCATAGCGCAACATCAACCCCCAATACCGGGAGAGACAAAATCCCCTCCTATCGCTCATTGCCTCCATGTGATTCGGGACTGTACCCAAAAACCACCGTTTTGCACGATCTCTTGAACATGGTAAGGTGGAAATTAAAGCACAGTGGGAATCACACAAGACTCTATGACGATCTCGGGTCGACAGACTAACCTGTAACAGTGTCACCAGAGAACTGCTATCTGACGATAGGTATAATACTATCTAGGAGTTCTCGGCGAGTCCGTTCAGTGTACCCAGTCTCCACTGAGCACCCGTATACCTTCTCTGATGTCAAACAACAATGGATGTGGGACCATCCATCTCCCATCATATGGGTCAAGAAGCGCATACGCTAGTCTACTCTGCAGTATCGATGCCCTGTCTCGGTACTCCCACGACTAAGAACTATTGAAGAATGTACTTACTGACTACCTTTGCCCTACTAGTATCATTTGCATCATAATCCTGGTAGTCAAGTATTCATCCTAATGGCATTATCAACATGTAATAGAGAGACAATAAGTGTATATGTTAAGATAAAGTGCAACCAGATAGCATACTATCATGTCGAGCAAGAAAATCATACCTATTTATGTCCAAGCATCCACTACAATATACATCACATGTACAGTAATGGCCTCTAGGGCATACATATAACCAATAATTTGTAGGCTCGTGGGACTTGCAACTTTCCCGAATTCTTTGTGTAGAAAAATCTGGGACCGTTTAGCTAGAATTCAAGTGTTTCGGATTGGTGCGATACGGATTTATCCGATATTCATTTAAATGTTTCGTATGTTTGGTAGCCGTAGGGTTGGTATAGGATATCGCTGCACGCGTTTAGCCGCTAAGCGAACACTTAGTACCTAGTGGGAGTCGGGTTGTTGTTGCCGTTGTACTTATATGTTATCGCTAGTGCTAATTTCATTTGATGCTGTGTGATATTAGGATCGATTGCGGGGACTTCGAGCACTGCAAGAAAAGGGAAATAGGTGGTTGGATTCACCTAGCTCGAGATCATCGGTGAGTAGATTTAACATCTACGGGAGAATCGCCCGTATGGCGCTAAGCGTCAAGGGCTGGATTCAGTGATATAAACCTATGTTGTTGGTATATACATTGATTGTGTATGAACATCATCTTGCACATCCCATTACTTGTTGTACATTGACACTGTATTGATTAGACACTACACCATTACTAACAGTTCATGTTGCACGAGTACTGAATTGAATGCCACACACACACCGTTAGTAATTGCCATGACACACACACTATAAAAATTACCATGGATAATATATATTGCATCACTTTCTTTATCATTTACAGTTAGATATTAATTCTCGTCCTATTGCGCATGTGAATTGCGTCATACATACATACATATATACATTGCTAGCCACATATTTACTTTTATATGATGTTGCATTTCGACTTCGGGGATTTGGGAAACCGCAAGATACCTTCGAAAACTTGATATACTAAAAGAGCGGTTTTCTCTTGATATGCTCACATTACTGTTCCGTATTTGCATATCTCGTATTTCATGGACATATGCATTGATATACTGATTTCATACGATTTCTGGATTTGAGAACCGTGGTTATATTTAAGAAAAAGGGGAAAATATAATATATTGCTTATAAGAAAAATGTGGTTTCTTTTGATATGATATTTCGAGACGTCCACCATGAGTTTTCTCGGTTCTGAGCTTGTTTTCGAGACCCGATTCGAGAAGTTGGCGGATGCCATTTGCGGGTACACGGTGGACCCGGTATGGTACCCCGGGGCAAGAAATGATTTTTGTGGTGTAGACGATGAGCCTGGAAGAGGGAACACTACCTACCGGTGATTGTATAGAACTCGACGGATATCCGCAGGGTACCGTTTGGAGTTTTGATATGAGATGGATGAAGGCCGACCTGAGTATGCGGCGCCTGAGATGAGATAGATATGAGGGCCGATTTGAGTATGCGGCTCCTGAGATATGAGTATTTACGTGTCGATATTGGACACGGGTTTCATGATGTTTCGAGTGTCGATGTTGGACACTCAGGTTTCATGATGTGACGAATATGAGGGCTGATCAGTGTGACGGGGCCTGAGATATTGGAATTTGGGGCGTCGTTGATGAACATCGGTTTTCCATGATGATGATTCATACATGAGGTTTTATGTGTTATCCCATACTCAGGATTTATTAGATATGCATTGTTTCATATAGTTGTTGTACCCCGGTGGTGTACCTTGATCATGATTTTACTGCATATCCGTATTGTTATATTCATGCCATCAGATTGCATATTTCAGATTATCGCTTTTCATGCATACTTGCGATTATCTGTATGATATTATTTACTATTCACGAGTTGGCAACTCACCCCCGTTGTGCCACAGTGTTTTGCAGGCTTGACCCTCAGTATAGTCGCGACAGGGCTTCTCATTTCATCTATTTCTGCGGATACCACTGCTGTTGGTCGTGATTTTGGATAGGTGGGTATTTTTGCGGATATCCGTATGATCTCATTGTATATCTTATTGTATCTAGTACTCTCCATCCACCGCTTTCATGTATATTGACTTAGAGACGAGTTTGTGAGGATCGGTATTGTATTATTTGTGACTTTGGGTGTCGAGCTTGTTTGAGCCAGCTATTTTATTTATGTTTTGATGTTGTTTCACTTCTTTATTGCTTATTCCTTCACTACGGCGTCGTATATATATTTATATAAACTTGTTGTGGCTGTGTTCCGCCTTTTGGCATGAGTTGCTCCCGTTTGGGATGCTTTTTATTTATGTTATGCTTGTACCCGTTTGGGGCTGGTTTTTACAAAGGAGATGTTGCCAAAATTTTTAAGAATATAAATTAAGTTAAGATTTTATAACTTAAGATTTTATAACTTAAGATTTTCAAATGTTTTAGCAATTATTTTAAATGGTTTATCTTTCTATCTTTTATGGTTTAGATTTCTGGGTTGTCGGCTTACTTGAATTACGTTACGCCTTTAGACGTTGCGTGATTTAAGTGCCGGTCACGTTCCTAAATTGGGTCCTGACAATGTTGGTATCAAAGCGCTAGGTTTTACCTTTCGGAGTGTAGGACGACCTTGGTATGATGGAGTAGGTAGCTTAAGCAGTGTGACGTAGCGTGTGTATGTTCCGCAGCATACTTACGACACGGTACTCCGCCTAAGTGACCTTAGGAAATGTAGCTTGAATTCCTTCCTTGATTATATATCCTTATGATTTGATTTCTATGTTCTTATCTAATCCTGTTTCCTTATTCCAGCCATTATGCCGCCGAAGACTACAAGGGCGCAGAGAGCTGCCGTGAGAGCCGAGGTCAGGGCAGGCTCGTCCGAGACGAGGACTGACCGGGGCGATACGCCTATTTTTCAGGAGCAGTTTGATCCACCTACTCCGGATCGTATTACTAGGATAGAGGCTGGTATGCAGGATTTGCGCCAGATGATGGGGTCGTTGGTTGAGGCCAGTCGAGCGCAGAGATCGGAGGTTGTCCCACCTGTTACAGGGACCGTGATGGTGCCTACTGTTCCGGCAATCGTACCTGCAGCTACGGAGGTTATCACCGTATCCTTATCTAAGTTCATGAGGCTGAAGCCTCCGGTTTTCACAGGCACCGACGCAGTTGAGGATCCACAGTCATTCATAAATCGAATGGCTAGGATCTGTCGTTCGTTGAGATGCTCAGACAAGAAATGGGTGGAGTTCGCTAGTTTCTGTTTGTAGGGTCTTGCCCAGACTTAGTGCGAGTCTTTAGAGAGAGGTCGAGCCGCAGGTCTTCCTCTTATGACCTGGGTTGAGTTTATGATGGTGTTTATTGCCCGATTCCTACCTCAGAGCGTTAGTGATGCTTGAGCTCGCAGATTTGAGTCGTTGCGCCAGACTCCGGTTATGAAAGTGGCGGAGTATGATGTTCAGTTTACCCAGCTATCCGTGTATGCTCCATATTTAGTAGATACCGAGGAGAGGCGTGTCAAGAGATTTGTATGAGGCCTGATTACCTAGTTGTTCCTTTCTATCGGCGCCCATCATTTTGACATATATGCAGCCGCGGTGGACACAGCGTTACTAGTTGAAGAGCGTCTTTCTGAGACTTCGGTTGTTCCGGGAACGAAGAGGATGCGTACTGATGTATCAGCCCGGAGACCGATATATGGACGCCGCGATAGATTCTTTTCAGGCCGTGGGGGTAGCGGAGGCTCGAGACGAGGCCGGTTATATAGCTCTTACCCACAGGGTCAGCTGCCATCGTCTGGATGTTTCCAGTGTGGGAGTCAGTATCATCACATCAGAGATTGTACTAAGGTACGCCAGGGTGAGGCAGTAGTTTCACATGTTACCTTACCACCTTCTCCAGCTCAGAGGGCGTTGCCTCTTACACCTTTTGTTGCTCCGCGCCAGACTTATGCTCAGAAAGGTCGTGGTCACGGTGGGTTTGTTCAGAGAGGACGGGGTGGCAGAGGCAGAGGCCAGCGAGTTGCCGGTAGAGGGCATGCTAGGGTATTTTCTTTGACTCATCAGGACGCGCAGGCGTCAAATGTAGTCGTGTTAGGTACTCTTTCTGTATGATATTTTGATGCGCATGTTTTATTTGATCTGGGATCTACTCACTCGTATGTTTCCACACACTTCGTACCGAGGTTGGGCCGAGAGCCGTCTTTGCTAGATCAGCCGCTTGTCGCGACTACTCCTGTTGGAGAGTCTTTTTTTGCGCGACATGTGTTTCGGTCGTGTGCCGTTCGTATTGGAGATAGAGTTTTGTTCGTCGACTTGATCCTTCTTGATATGTTGGACTTCGACGTTCTTCTTGGCATGGACTGGCTAGCTACTTGCTATGCGTCTGTGGACTGCCGTAAGAAGGCAGTCAGGTTTTGTTTTCTGGGCGAGTCAGTTCTTGTTGTACAGGGGGACCGTAGTGCTGCTCCTCATAGTTTGATTTCCGCCCTTTGTGCTAGTCGGCTCTTGAGGAGAGGATGTTTGGGATTCTTAGCTTTTATTCATGATACCGGTGCCACAGTAGATTCGTTGGACCCGGTTCCTATTGTGAGAGAGTTTCCCGACGTATTTCCCGATGAGTTGCCTGGATTGCCGCCAGAGTGCGATATTGAGTTTTGCATTGATTTGATCGCCGGCACGGGGCCTATTTCTATACCGCCTTATCGGATGGTCCCGGCGGAGCTGAAAGAGCTTAAGGATCAGTTGCAAGGGTTTCTTGATAGGGGACTTCTGTGTCCGAGTGTTTCACCTTGGGGAGCTCCTGTTCTGTTCGTCAAGAAGAAAGACGATAGTTTGAGGTTGTGCATTGATTATCGTCAATTGAACCGAGTTACGGTGCGGAATAGGTATCCATTACCTCGCATTGACGATTTGTTTGATCAGCTCCAGGATGCGGTACATTTTTCCAAGATTGATTTGAGGTCGGGTTATCATCAGTTGCGGGTTTGGAATGATGACATTCCGAAGACTGCTTTTCATACGCGCTACGGGCATTATGAGTTTTTGGTGATGTCGTTCGGACTCACCAATGCCCCAGCAACGTTCATAGATTTGATGAACCGGATTTTCAGGCCGTTTCTCGACCAGTTTATTATTGTGTTTATTGATGACATTCTTGTCTATTCCAAAAGTCGAGAGGAGCATGAGCAGCACCTGAGAATTGCCTTGCAGATATTGAGAGAGCACCAGCTGTTCGCAAAATTCTCAAAGTGTACATTCTGGCTTGATAGTGTTGACTTCTTGGGTCATGTGGTTATGGGAGACGGTATTCGAGTGGACCCGAAGAAGATCGAGGCTGTACAGCTTTGGCCCAGACCTGTATCGGTGACTGAGGTCCGCAGCTTTCTGGGCTTAGCTGGTTATTACCGCCATTTCGTGCAGGATTTCTCGAGTATCGCTGCACCGCTGACCGGACTGACCCGGAAGGGGGTTCCTTTTCATTAGACTGAGGTATGCAAGCAGTGTTTTCAGCAGTTGAAGACTCGGTTGACGACTGCACCAGTTTTATTTTTGCCATCTGGACCGGACGGCTATGTCGTTTACTGTGATGCTTCTCGAGTGTGGCTCGGTTGTGTATTGATGCATCATGATAGAGCTATCGCTTACGCTTCTCCGCAGCTGAAGAAGCACGAGAAGAATTATCCCACTCATGATCTTGAGATGGCCGTTGTGGTCTTTGCGCTTAAGATTTGGAGACACTACTTGTACGGAGAGGCGTGTCAGATCTTCACAGACCATAAGATCTTGAAGTACATCTTCCAGCAGCGGGATTTGAATCTGAGGCAGCGCCGTTGGATGGAGCTCATGAAGGATTATGATTGTGAGATCCTTTATGACCCAGGTAAGGCGAATGTAGTAGATGATGCTTTGAGTCGTAGGCCCGGAGGTAGCTTATCCAAGTTGAGCGCAGTTCAGAGACAGTCTTCTGCAGATTGGCAAATCTTGTGCGACAGTAGAGTGCAGTTTGAGTTTACCTCGACTGGGGGACAGCTTGCTCATGTACGCGTCCGTCCACTTTTACTTGATCGTATCCATGAGGCACAGCCCGACGATGCCCGTTTGTCTGAGATTTTTGAGCATGTTCAGCAGGGTAGAGAGTCGGAGTTTTTGATTGATGACTAGGGTGTGCTACATTTTGGGACTTGTCTGTGTGTACCAGATACCGAGGGGCTGAGACGCGAGATCCTAGAGCAGGCACATCAGTCAGCTTATAGTGTTCATCCCGGTTCCACCAAGATGTATCGTGACTTGAGAGATGTCTACTGGTGGGCAGGGATGAAGAGCGATGTTTCGGATTTCGTTTCGAGGTGCCTGACTTGTCAGCAAGTCAAGGCTGAGCATCAGAGACCGGCCGGAGAGTTGCAACCTTTACCCATTCCGGAGTGGAAATGGGAGCAGATCTCCATGGATTTCGTTTTGGGTCTACCCAGGTCCAGTCGAGGGTATGACTCCATTTGGGTGATTGTTGACCGGTTGAAGAATGCATCTCACTTCCTTTCAGTGAAGACCACTTTCGGATTTGCTCAGTATGCTCAGTTGTACATTGATGAGATTGTGTGTTTGTGCTGGGTTATGCCGGCGCCCTGGCCATCAAAAGTGGCCGGTGCGGAGCAAAAACAACGAATAAAAATCTGGCGCCGACGGAACCCAATCCCAAGATCGAACCCATAAACACTATATTAGCTAACAATAGGTTTTAAACTACTATGTTAGAAGGAATATACCGAACGAATCTAGTCCTTCGGGTCTTCATCTTTCTCCATGGCTCCTTAAGGCATGCTCGAACGAAATTGGTCGCCGGTTTTCCTTCATCAAAGACGATCCACCTGAGGGATGTAATTCCGGCTCTAGCTCCACACCAAGATGCTAATGGAGCAACTAGAGTCTCTAGGATGCCACCCTAGAGAGCCTAGGATGTAGTGTAGAAAATATACTATGTGTTTGCTATCTCTTATCATGAAGAAGGTGGAAGCAAGCATGAAAGCTAGAGGAGGTGAAGCTAATGGTGAAGGAGGAGGAGCTCAAGCTCAAGTGGAAAAACTTAGCATGCACAAAAAAATGAAGACCATAGAAAGAGAAAATCAAGCATGCTTGGTTTTGTAAACCCTTTTTCCATTTTAAAAATCCTACCATGCTTGAATAGTGCACACAAATGAATTAACAATTCATTTGTGAGCACTATTCCAAGCATGGTTGTCACCATACCTCATCAAGCTATTTTCCACCTCATTTATCCATTTAATAAAATAGTCAAACCAAAAATGAGGTGGCGCCTTCTAGAATGTTATCCGGTAAAAAATACGGATTACATTCTACTGTATATACATACCTGTATCCGTACCGAAATACGAACACCCAAAGAGATAGAATAACACAAAGAATATAATACTAGAATATACGTATCGAAATACATATACGCAAATTATTAAATCAATACCTGATTTAATAATCTGGCTCAAACCCGAGCCGGCTAGTATTATCAACTGTCCAATCGAAAGTCCGAGTATAATGTACACCAATCGATCGGAACCCTGCACGTATCCAATACGGCAACTACATCATTTCTCCAGAATCACGGAAACCCTCTATGTGGGACTCTAAAGACTCGTCAATACGCTGGCAGTGGGTTTAACCACAAGCACGTCAGTGGCACTAGCTGTACGTAACGGCTATCCAGGTATTGAGTGAAAGGAAGGCTGACGAGCAAGCTCATCCAAACCCCTACTGAGCCTGTCAGTGACAATATCCGTACAGTCTGGTCTGTTCGTCTAAGAGTATCGCATATCGAGTCTAGGGGGTGGATAAATTCAGACCCCTAATAACGCGATAATTCATGTCGGTATGAAGCCCATCACCTCCTGAGAAACTACTGATCCAAATCAGTAATTCTCCACTACCCCGGCCAAGGATTTCAGGTGATGGCCACCCGTGCACTGTGCGACATCAACCCCCAATACCGGGAGAGACGAATCTTGATGATCCGCTCACTGCTTCCATGTGGCTCGGGACTGTACCCAACTAAAACCTGTTTGCACGTCTCCTTTGAGCGTGGTAGGGTAGTAATCAAAGCACAATGGGAACTCACATGAGACAAATGACGATCCCAGGTCGACAGACCAACCTGTACACATGTCACCAGGGAACTGCTATCTGACAATAGGGATAATACCAACTAGTATGTTCCCGGCGAGTCCGTCCAGTGTACTCATAACCCAATGAGCACCTGTATACTATCTTAGGTGAACAACTAACACCAATGGCTTGTGAGACCGGCCACCGCCCCTTGTCAGGGTCTAGATAAGTATACACCAGTCTACACTGGAGTATCGATGCCCGGTCTCGATACTCCCATGACTAGGGACATTTAAGGATGTGCTTATAGACCCCCAGCTCCCACGTATATGATCGCCATCATAATGCTGGTAGTCAAGCAAGAATCCTATGGGCTCTATCAACATGTATATGATGATAAAGACAAACCAGATAACATACTATCATTTCGAGTAAGACCGTTCTATCGGTATAGGTCCTCACTCAATCATCATAATCACATGTCCGCGACTATGATAATTGTCTTGAGGGCACTATAGCCAACAATCTCCCACTTGCACTTAAGGCCAATTATTGTGATGTCGCATACTCACAGCTTGTGTGATACCGAGCACCCAACTCCTCTACTAATCAGTTTCACAAAGCTCTTTTGTAAAACTATTGCGTTTGAGAAATAGCCTCAGTGAGTGGATCCGCCATGATGTTTCTTTCTATGTTTCTCTTTATCTCAAGTTCGCGGAGAAAGCCATCTCCCGAATTGAGAAATACCTATCTTTAGAATATGTCTGGACATCTGATGGGACCTAGTTCATAAATGAACTCCAAATCCAAACTTCTTAGACTGTATCCTCAACTGAATTTAATCAGTATCATGTGCCATGCCTCCCTCAGTATCCGCTCGGACCACCTGTCCAAACTACCGCCCCTCGTAAGAGGGAAAAACTATAACTCTGACAGTCACTCTGTCATCCAGGTCACTTTGGAAGCCTAGAATGATAACCGTCTCCCGAAGGAGGCTGCCGTTATCAAATCCTTAGAACATTCACTTATATTCATAAACTTCTTCCTAACGTTTCTCCAGGATTGGATTAATATCTCAATTTATTGCATCTAGTGCAAAAACAACATCTGGTGTGGTACTTGATATCTCATGATTGACTCAATTACCTAAGCAAGTGATATGCCAATCATGCACATCTCTCTCCCCTTTAGTCTGTAAGACACCTTTAGAGAGGGTGACTCCATCACTTGCAGGTTTACCACCATGCCAGAAGTCGTCCATTCTAAAATACCTTTAGAATACTGTCTAAGTACCCAGATTGGGAAACTACCCAAATCTAGATCTAAAACCATAGATCTAGTAACCTGAATGCCTGATATAATATCCAAATCCTATGTGGAGAAATCACTGTGTGACAACCACAGTATAACCGATCGTAGTATAGGAATTTTATTTCCTACTTTGTGTATGTCATCTAAATACCAGGACATCACACTCTACTACCTTCTTAATTGATCCGTCTCATATTCTGATGAAGTCAAAAACTATGACTGTCACATCAAAAATAGATGATCCATCTCCGCTATATCTGCTTTAGTCTATAAATAAACATAAGCTACTTGTCCACTATGCTTCCGCTGCTCCCGCTGACTACAACAACCCTCTGCCAGTGTCATATACACGTGCACTTCTAAAGCTAGTTTAGAACGACGCTATACTCATCCCCTTGCCAGGTCTCATAGTCTGGAACAACAGTAGTGTCAAGTTTGGGTAAACAAGAACCTCCCTGTCACCGTCCTTGAAGATACCGGAGTACCTCTCGGGTGCCTGAGGTTACCCACCATATCTGCGGAGTGGCTAATGGAATGTCAAATTCAATTGAATCCTTAGGTCCTATTAAATTATCAGTAATCGTCTGCGGTTCTGGAATCACTTCCAGTTCTACCATACTCCCACTACTGTTTTCTGAAAAAATCCATTTTATTAAAACAGGTGGCGAGTCAAGAACAATATTACTATTGATCTTCCTAATGGTAGAAAGTTAACCCTCGTCAAAACCCGGGATAACCCACAAATGGCCATTACTGAAATATGCCTTGAGTTTGTCCAGATTTTGGTTTTAAGCATCAGCCGGACAACTCCCTATATCTTAATATCGTTAAGATACAAATTGATTCTATATATCATATAGAAACAAATGCACTAATTTTATTGGAACCAGATTCAAAATTGTAACACCCAAGCCCAATGCTACTATTTTTAGTTACTGTTTATGCATAATGTGGTACTCATTTCATTTTAGCCTGCTTGATTGTTACTTATTGAAAATTTTACCCGGCAAAGTCATTTCTGCATATAACAATTTTTGGCATCTAAAATAAGATTAAAAATATTCATCTTGGCCTACTTGACACCACTAACCCCGTTGTAGCATCCGTGCATCGTGTTCTCGTCCCGTTCAGTGAAACGGGCGAGTTTGGATGGTTACGTGCGCGTACGTGTGTCCGTTTTGGGGGTATGTTTTTTGATCATAAAACACTTTATTTTAAAATTTGGATCCCGCTTAAAATCCTATTATTTCAATTTCAAAATTTTGGACCCGACCCGGGTGCGATTTGGAAATGTTTTATTTGGCGCCAAAATCCCAAATTTTAATATTTTAAAAACCATCGTATATTTAATCTTAACCAATCTAATATTCTTTCTAACCGTATAATATTTCTTATATTTTTAAAATCTTTCAAATTTAATTTCCCCAGCCAATCACATGTCTCATTACTCCCATGGGCCCCACTTTATTCCTACGCCTCTCCCTCTCTCTCTCTATCTCTTTCTCTATCTCTATCTCTTTCTCTATCTCTCTCTCTCTCTATCTTTATCCCAGTATCTCTTTCTCTCTCTCTTTATATATATTTCAAAATCTTTCCCTCTCTCATTTCTTTTGCTGCAACCCATCACGAGCCCAGCGAACCCCCGGCCGCCTTACCCTCGCCGCCGCAGCTCCAACGCCGACGACACCAACACCCTATCCTCCTCTTCCTCGGCTCGCCCGAACCCTCCTTCTTCCCTTCTTTCCAACACCCTGCAGCTTCTCTACGGCCACCAGCGACCACCCCTGCACGCCGTGCACCGCCTTGAGTCGCCGCCGGCGATCTCGATCTGCCTCCCCAGCCTTCGTACGACCCACTGTAAGCCTTTTCTCCCTCTCCTCCTCTTTACTTTCCCCCTTCTTTCCCCTCTGTAGAAATTTTCTTGTATCGGCAGAATTCCCCCGCGGTCACTGTAGGCCACCGCCGGAGCCCGTCGACCTCGTCGTCGTTCTTGCGTCTCCTCTCTGTAACCACAGAGCAGTATCTTGTAAGCCCCTTCTTCTTCTTCTTCTTTATCTTCTTTCCCTTCTTTTCTTGATTGCAAGTCTTGACCGTTCACCGTTCTGTTTTCGGACGGAATCCTGCGATGCCGACGACGTGATCCGACGTTCCAGCGAGGTACCCCGACCCGCGTGGTTCCATTGTTCGTTGTTTGGGTTCAATCCGTGAACCGTGCGCACGTCGCGAGTTTCCCAGCCGACGTTACGTTCCGTTTTTCCCGGTTCGCGACCCGTCGAGGCAAGTACCCCTTGCTACATGCTATACAATATTTACAAATATATTATGACACCCCAAAACCTGTAAATTTAACTTGGTACGATCGCTTCCTATTTTCGGGTACAATATTGCATTATATCATTTTACTGTTAAACATGGAACCTACAGTTGCAAATTGAAACAAATCACCATATTTACCTGTTTAATCACATTTATAATGTTAATGTAGCTTATGGCATTTATCCCTGTAGTTCTGTTCCATTCGGACACTCGTAAGCATTTAACCTGAAATAGCTGTACGTAACCGTTACATAAATCATTGCACCTCTAAGGGTTCTTAAACCTGTTAACCTGACTAAACGGCTATACTTGTCTTACTGCACTCTTGTAATCATCTCTGTAACAAATTTGATAACTATATTGCAAATTGAATGAAACTGCCTATTACTTAATTCATTGCTTATCTCATGCTGTTGATACCCATGCTAGATTATATAACTGATTGTGAGTACACCCACGATATTGTTTACATCTTGACCTGACATTGCTACACATATATATATTGATAAACCTGACATGGTACCGTATACTATTGACTTGACCTGATGTACCATGACCTGACCCGTTACCTGATCTTGTGTCTAATGCCAACAAACCTGACATGTAGTCCTCATAGACCGTTCATGTTGTCTATCCAGACAAACCTGCTTTTACCTGATCCTGTGCTGGCATTAGTTCTTGACTACTGAATACCTGACTTGACATACATAACTTGGGGGTATGGGGAAATCAAAGGTGAAACCTGACTTGTAACTCAACAGTTCACTACCTGTTCTGATCAGTCTTACGGGCTAGGCCAGCCCCGGAGTGATGATGCTGACATCACTCGCCCATCCTGCTACCTGTTACTGCCTAGCGGCACGTCTCGGATTCAGCCCGAGAGTCTTGACCGTGGTCCCGGGCATGCACGGGATACTATTGAGTTACATCGACGATTCATCAATTGATTTCAAAGACTTTAGAATAAAAAACCTGATAGAACAGTTTAGTTTACCCACTGCACACCACCCTGCACTGCTTTGATTCATATTATTTTTACTCTAGTTTTATTCATGTTCATATTGCATTGCCTGCTACACTGTTCGTATTATATTACTTGATGACATGACGCGCTGACGTCTGGGTTTTGCATGGCCCAGATTTCGTACCGCTGTTGCAGTCCGAGCAGGAGTACTTTGTTAGTTGTATGTATGCCCTAGAGGCCAGTATTGTACAGATGATGTATATTATATTGGATGCTTGGACATATATAGAGATGACTTTCTTGCTCGACATGATAGTATGCTATCTGGTTGCTCTTTATCTTAACATGTACACTAGTCTCTTTATACTGTCTTATAGTTACATGTTGGTAAAGCCCTTAGGATTTGTACTTGACTACCTGGACTATGATGCAGATCATACTAGTGGGGACATGGTAGTCTATAAGTACATCCTTCAAGGTCCCTAGTCGTGGGTGTATCGAGACGGGGCATCGATATACCAGTGTAGACTAGCGTATACGCTTCTCGACCCATGTGATGGGCGATGGATGATCCCATATCCATTGGTGTTTGACATCAGAGATGGTATACGGGTGCTCAGTGGAGACTGGGTACACTGGACGGACTCGTCGAGAACTCCCAGATGGTATTATACCTCACGTCAGATGGCAGTTCTCAGGTGACACTTGTACAGGTTAGTCTGTAGACCCGAGATCGTCATAGAGTCTTGTGTGATTCCCACTGTGCTTTGATCTCCACCTTACCACGTCCATGAGGGCGTGCAAAACGGTGGTCTTTGGGTACAGTCCCGAGTCACATGGAGGCAATGAGCGATAGGAGGGGTTTCGTCTCTCCCGGTATTGGGGGTTGATGTTGCGCTGTGCTCGATTGGCCGTAACAGGGAAGTCCCTGGCCAGGGCTGATCAGAGATTTGCTGGTAAGTGTTACCAGTAGTTTCTCGACCCGTTATGAGCCTCACATCGGCACGACTTATCGGTTATTGGGGTCTGACGTTTACCACCCCTAGACTTGATATGCGACATATCAGACGAAGAGACCGGACTGTACGGTAAGTGTTACTGATCGGATTCGCAGGAGTGTGAGCGGGCTAGCTCGTCGATCTTCTGATCGCTCAATACCCGGGTGGCCGTTACGTTTAGCAGACCGCTTGCGGCTTGTGGGTGCTTGATATGATCATCATCTGCTACCGGCGTATTGACGAGTCTTTAGAGTCCTACACAGAGGTTTCCTGGCTCAAGCGAAACGAAATAGGAGCGCATATGAGATATGTGCAAGACCGAGAATAATGCGTGTATGTGATACCGCATTTCATTCTCGCGATATATGTTTCGATTGGTGATATTCGATATGACCTAGTTATCGAATCATAGATTCGATAAATCGATGTATTGGATTCTAGTCGGTTATGTGCGACATGACCGGATCATTGAATCAAATGTTGATTTAATGATTTAATGTATAATTATATATTTGATATATTACTTTGCATTAACTAGTATTGGTTCACTTTAAATGGATATTCTCACTTGATGTGCAAATTGTATATGTGATATATTTTTGTGCACATGTTTGTATCATGTTTGATGATGCATGCTCATTTGGTTAAGTGTATAGAATTAAACTTAGGTTAAGAAAGTGATTAGGGTTTTTATTTATCCATTCTTTTATTTATTCATTTTTGGAAAAAGAATGGGATAAGAATACAAAATGGTCGCTTTCATTCTTGAACATTGTTGAAGCTTCATGAAGCTTTGACTTTGTGACCATTTTGTCTTCACACTAAACCCTAACCATTCTTCTAACCTTAGTTAACTCTCTACACTTAACTATGGTTCTCTTTATGATAAGTATTGATTTAATTTTATTTTTATCTCAACACTTATCATATTCTTTCTTCTTCTTCATCTTCATCTTCAAGGAGAAAGCTTGATGCCATCAATGGCAACTTGATTTCTAAAGTGAGAAATCCAATTCTAAAGTGAACCCACCTCCTATTTCTTCACCCTCTACCTCTTGCCAAGTTGTTTTGGGTGTTTTCTTCACAAGTTTCACAACTTTGTGAAGTCGGAGCTTGAACTTGTGATGCCTCGACGTAGATCGTCTTTGACACGAAGCCGACGACCTATTCCGCTCGCTTTCCCGATGAAACCGATAAACGAGTCTAAGATTGGAAAAGGACAGCGAGAGGAGCACTACGTGGAGCTAAGGAAGTGGATATCCAGATCTACAAAGGTTGTAGAATCTAACTTTTAGTTAAGTAGTTAACTAGATTATCTTTTCGCCTAAACATCTAGTCTAAGATCCGTAGTCTAGGGTTTCTCGGCACCATTTTTTTAAATTGGCATGTTCGATACCTTGTGAGACCTCACTAGAGTGCCTAGGAACCTTTCACTGGTATCAGAGCCTAGCTAGAGCCTTAGGCGAAGTCTAGACGCAATTTGAAGCCCGAACGAACCCGAAACCCTAAACCAAATGAGCTCTCTGGACATTTTCCAAATATGGGGTTTTTTCCATATTAAAAATATGCAGAGAAATCAGCAGGAGAATGTAAGACTTACTGTGAAATTCGATGGCATAGTTCGATTAAACTGCCGCGGTTCCGCGGCACGAGCATGGCTCGTGCGGCGGTTCCGCGGCCGTACGGCCCCACTGTTCAAAAATATTCACACAGTAATTCTTACCTTGCAGTGCTGGAGTTTCTGGGAATTTTTAATAATTATTCCAGAGTTGGATTTTCTGGGGTGTTTTAGAGCTTCGGTGTTTCGATCGGGGTATCAAATTTCGTCTTTGTGTTTTTCCGGATAATTTATAGAATATGTTAAAAAGTTCGACCGGATATAAATACCCAACTTTTCCCCTGTCGGGAAATTTCCAAGTGTTGGATTTTTCCGTAGTTTAACGACGTTCTAAGTAGTGCAAGTAACGCGATGGACCCTCTAGAAGACAACAAACCTTAACTCGATTATGTGACCGTCTTGAACTGCCCTTTGAACCTTCGGGTTTGGGGCAGTACGGCGTGCCACATGTGAGGCGTTGGCTTGACCCTTCTACGGCTGGACCGTTGGTACTGAGGCACGAACTGAATGTTGCTAGACTTATTTCATGTGTTGGACTGTATTGGTAAAACTTGGGTGTTTGAATGTTCGATCGGAAAATTTAACATTTTCTATTTATCTGGAATGTGATACAATAATTGGAATTCACAAACAGTTATGTGATAACTGAATGAATGTTATAAATCTATCAGTTTAGTCCCACATAATATTGAAAAGAGTTTTCGATAATGAGACTAAAATGCGGGATTTATATCTGTTAGGCATGTGATGTCTAAGTATTTCATTTGATTAGGCATGTGATGTCTAAAGAAGTTGCGGATTCCAATTGTTGTAGTTTTACACTTTCTTTTCTGTGACCGTAAGTGTAGTATGTTTATATCGCCGGTTTCATTGCTATATGTCAAAGACAATTGGGGTATGCATACTTACTTACGTTGATGACATGTGATGTTATGTGTTGCTGGATATGTTATATTGGATCTTCGTATTCGAATAGCCGGGGTTTTTTTTATGTGAGATGAGTGTTTTTCATTTTCATTCATGTAAATACTTGTATGTAATATTCTTTTATTTGGGGCACTTCCAGGTAGCGGAAGATGTCACCTTTTGTATATTATTTACTTTTCCGCATTAGGATAGACCCAAGGAGGGGAGCACAAGTAACCGGGTTCTGGGGTCAAGAGGGAGACCAACTCGAGGAGTCGAGTCCGGGTCTCCTAACCCTAGAATTGGCAGGGTTGCTTGCCGCTCTCGTAGGGGTCTAGGGGTGTGGGATTGGCTATTCATCATGGCCGTGGAATCCGTGTTTTATACTGGCTCATATTGAAAACACGGACGTCCTAGTATATCCAATATTTCATATGTTTCTTCTGCTGCGATATCTGTGATGTGATCATGTGATGGATATAGTATATAGTATATATGATATATTATATAGACGTTACTTATGTTTTACACCCGCGCTAGCCCTGCCCTGCTCTGTCGTTAGTTACCTAACCTAACGGTGCACGAGGGGACATCGAGGCGAATGCGGATGGCATAAGTGTACGTCATATCTATCTGTGATGTTTAGGTATTTAAATGATGGGACTTCATTAATGTGATTAATGAAAGAAAAGAAACCTAAGATGTTGTAGAATCAGATTTTAAACAAAACAGGTAGCTACAGTTCTTGCTTTGCATAGCGGTGTATATGATATACCCTGCACCTTATTCGATGAGGAAAGGACCGAGATCCCTTCACCGGGAGTGACTCCTTTAGCAATAACTGGCAGATGCTACACACTCGGTTTGCTTTTGATTGCTTTTGAGTTTTTTGCTTTGCACAGTGATATATATGATATATCCCGCACCTCATTCGACGAGAAAAGGGCCGACGATCCCTTCACCGGGAGTGACCCCTTTAGCAAAACTAGAAAAGCCTCAAAATCACTCCATTTCAAAACTCCATTTGATTCTACAACGATATCAAGTTCATTACGCAATAGGTTTTAAGAAAAACCTGTCGTAGCCCTCCGTCATTTCAGATAAGTACTATTTAGTATTCGTGCTGCGGTTGTTTGGCATGCGTCAAGGCGTAGTGTACGGTAGCTAACTAGTATTTATCTGCTTATGCATATGATGCAGATTGGATTAGGGTATTCGCACGGCGTTGTTTGGCATGCGTCAAGGGTCGTGCGGGTGGGTTTAATTCAATCAGGAAATGACGGGTTGAACTTGACTAGCGGACTATGGGTTGTTTGGCATGCGTCAAGGTCATAGCACGCTAGGGGCAAAAACATTATCGGGAATTTCAAGTGTTGAAATTTGCAATGAGATTGCATACCTTCTATGAGATAGTTGGATCCCGATACCCACTGCGAGTAAGAGTTACTCCTGCGAGAGTTTTACACATTGCAATTAGCCGATCAAGTAGGTGTCTAGAAAGGTGTTAACGAGGTTACGCCTCTGGGAAAACGAGGTTTACATTAATTAGGTTCGTGCGAAAGCACGGGGGACCTCCCTCAAAGTACCGACACTGGCCTGGCTGAAAGATTGGCGAACTTGTAGTGTGTAATTAATCCCGGCTAGTCTTTCCTTTTAGGGTTTGGAGGAAGATTTGATAAAAAGCAGTGGGAGCCATCCTGATTAGATAAGATAATAACCAATCTGATCTTGCACGAGCATACGCTAAAGTGTTTTCTTCTCTCTCTCTCCAGGTAGCGACCATTTCATGCCCTAATGAAGATAATAATATGGATGTATTGACCGAACCCGCATGTTATACTTGTTAGTTATATGTATGCCCTAGAGGCCATTACTGTACATAGGATGTATATTGTAGTGGATGCTGGGACATATATAGGGAGGACTTTCTTGCTCGACATGATAGTATGCTATCTGGTTGAACTTTACCTTAACGTGTATACTGATTGTCTCTCTGTTACATGTTGGTAAAGCCCTTAGGATGTGTGCTTGACTACCTGGACTATGATGCGGATCATACTAGTGGGGACATGGTAGTCCATAAGTACATCCTTCAAAGTCTCTAGTCGTGGGTGTATCGAAACGGGGCATCGATATACCAGAGTAGACTAGCGTGTACCTTCTCGACCCATACAGATGGGCGATGGATGATCCCATATCCATTGGTGTTTGACATCAGAGATGATATACGGGTGCTCAGTAGAGACTGGGTACACTGGACGGACTCGCCGAGAACTCCCAGATGGTATTATACCTCACGTCAGATGGCAGTTCTCTGGTGACACTGGTACAGAGTAGTCTGTTGACCCGAGATCGTCATAGAGTCTTGTGTGGTTCCCACTGTGCTTTGATTTCCATCTTACCACGTCCAAGAGGGCGTGCAAAACGGTGGTTTTTGGGTACAGTCCCGAGTCACATGGAGGCAATGAGCGATAGGAGGGGATTCGTCTCTCCCGGTATAGGGGGTTGATGTTGCGCTGTGTTCGATTGGCTATAACAGGAAATCCCTGGCCAGGGTTGCTGAGATTTACTGGTAAGTGTTACCAGTAGTTTCTCGAACAGTTATAGACCTCATATCGACACGACTTATCGAGCTTTTGGGGTCTGACGTTTACCACCCCTAGGCGAGATATGCGACATATCAGACGATCAGACCGGACTGTACGGTAGTGTTACTGGTTGGATTCACTGGATTGTGAGCGGGCTTGCTCGTCGATCTTCAGATCGCTCAATACCCGGGTGGCCATTACGTTTAGCAGACCGCTTGCGGCTTGTGGGTGTTTGATATGATCATCATCTGCTGCCGGCGTATTGACCAGTCTTTAGAGTCCTACACAGAGGTTTCCTGGCTCAAGCGAAACGAAATAGGAGCGCATATATGTGCGGGACCGAGAATAATGCGTGTATGTGATACCGTATTCCATTCTCGTGATGAATGTGTCGAATGGTTGTATGCGATATAACCTAGTTATCGAATCGAAGATTGATTCGATAAGCCGATACATTAGACACTAGTCGGTTATATGCGATATGACCGGATCGTTAAATCAAGAGTTGATTTAATGATTTAATGCATAATTATATATTTGATATATTACTTTGCATTAACTAGTATCGGTTCACTTTAAATGGATTTTCTCGCTCGGATGTGCACATTGTATATTTGATATAGTTTTGTGCACATGATTGTATCATGTTTGATGATGCATGTTTACTTGGTTAAGTGTAAAGAATAAACCATGGTTAAACTAATGATTAGGGTTTTATTTATCCATTACTTATTTATTCATTTATTAATTTGTTTATTCTTTTTGGAAAATAAATGGCATGAATATAAAATGGTGGCTTGATTTGTTTTGTAGTTGAATCTTCATGAAGGTTTGACTTTGTAACCACTTTGTCTTCATGCTTAACCCTAACCATTTAATCAAACCATGGTCTACTCTCTACAATTAACTAGGGTTAGGAGATGATAAGTATTCTTATTATTTTCTTTTTAGAAAATAACTTATCATAACTTTCATCTTCTTCTTCTTCTTCACTTCAAGAAGAAAGCTTACCTCATCAATGGTGATTGATGAATTAGAGTGAGAAATCCAATTCTAAAGTCTACCCACTTCCTATTTCTTCATCCTCTACCTCTTGCCAAGTAGTAGAGTGTGTTTTCTTCACAAGTTTCTTGACTTGGTGAAGTCGGAGCTTGATTTAGCGATGCCTCGACGTAGATCATCTTCGGCATGGACATCGATGACCTAGCCCGTCCATTCTCCGATGAAGCCGACGCTAGAGCCCGGGACTTGTTATGGACAGCGAGGAGACTTCATTGCGGAGCTATGGACGTGGAGAACCGGATCTACAAAGGTTGTATTTCCGTATCTCTTAGTTAAGTGTTAACTAGTTTACTTTTCGCCTAGAAATCTAGCCAACGATCCGTACACTAGGGTTTCTCGGCACCATATTTTTGAAATTGGCATGGTTGATGC
Organism: Agapanthus africanus; assembly: GCA_030015575.1. Classification (NCBI taxonomy): domain Eukaryota; kingdom Viridiplantae; phylum Streptophyta; class Magnoliopsida; order Asparagales; family Amaryllidaceae; genus Agapanthus; species Agapanthus africanus. The sequence goes on along the minus strand of JASDDO010000019.1, from coordinate 824,523,338 downwards.
CTTGTGAGACCTCTTGAGAGTGCCTAGGAACCCTACAGTGGTATCAGAGCCAAGCTAGAGCCTTAGGCGAAGTCTAGACGCAATTTGAAGTCCGATCGAACCAAAACCCGACCCCGGATCATGCTCTCTGTCCTTTTTTCAAAAACTGGGATTTTTCCAAATTAAAAATTACTAAAAAATTCAGCAGGGAAAAATAAGAATTACGGTGCAAAAATATTTTTGGTGAACAGTGAATAGTGCGGCGGAACCGCGGTAGAAGCCTGGCTTCTGTGGCGGTTCCGCGGCATTAATGTGACGTCAGCCCTAAATAGATGCACAGTAATTCCTGATAAATTATGCTGAGTTTTCTGGAAATTTTTAATATTGATTTAAGAGTTGAATTTTTCTGCTGTGTTTTTGGGGATTCGGTGTTTCGATCGGAGTATCAAATTTTGTCTGTGTGGCTTTCCGGATAAATTTTAGAATATGTTAAAAAGTTCGACCGGATATAAATACCCAATTTTTCCCCTGTCGGGAAATTTCCAAGTGTTGGATTTTTCCGTAGTTTAACGACGTTCTAAGTAGTGCAAGTAACGCGATGGTCCCTCTAGAAGACAACAAACCTTAACTCGATTATGTGACCGTCTTGAACTGCCCTTTGAACCTTCGGGTTTGGGGCAGTACGGCGTGCCACATGTGAGGCGTTGGCTGACCCTTCTACGGCTGGACCGTCGGTACTGAGGCACGAACTGAATGTTGTTAGACTTATTTCATGTGTTGATCTGTATCGGAAAAACTTGGGTGTTCGAATGTTCAATCGGAAAGTTTAACATTTTCTAATTATCTGGAATGGGATACAATAATTGGAATTCACAAGAAGTTATGAGATAACTGAATGAATGTTATAAACATAGCAGTTTAGTCTCACTTGATCGGTTGCCACGGAATTTTGATGTGATCAAAAGTCCGTCGCAATCACGTAGCGTACGCGGATACTCGCCGGGTAAACTTAATAGACAGCCTCACTCCATAGCCCCGACCAAGTGACTGTAGGAGAACCCCGTCGCCGAAAGCATCCGTTCGGGTGCTCGCGGCAGCGGTGTTCCGCCTTGGTGCACTTCGTCGACGGCGTCGGGGGTGCGGCCGTCTACTGAAGTTTGCGACGAGCATTCGATCAGGATGTCGGGAATCTTGTTGAATTGCCCGACTCGATATTGAAAAGTGTTTTCGATAATGAGACTAAAATGCGGGGTTTATAATTGTTAGGCATGCGATGTCTAAGTAATTCATTTGGTCAGGCATGCGATGTCTGAGGTGGTTGCGGATTCCAACTGTTGTAGTTTTACACTTTCTTTTCTGTGACCGTAAGTGTAATATGTGATATCGCCGGTTTCGTTGCTATATGTCAACGACAATTGGGATGGACATATTTACTTACGTTGATGACATGTGATGTTATGGGTTGCTGGATATGTTATATTGGATCGTCGTGTTTGGATAGCCGGGGGTTTTTATGTGAGATGAGTGTTTTTCATTTTCATTCATGTAAAAACTTGTATGTAATATTCTTTTATTGGGGCGCTTCCAGGTTGCGGAAGTTGTCACCGTTTGTATATTATTTACTTTTCCGCACTAGGATAGACCCAAGGAGGAGGGCACAAGTAACCGGGTTCTGGAGTCCAGTGGGAAACCAACTCGAGGAGTCGAGTCCGGGTCTCCTAACTCTAGAATTGGTAGGGTTGCTTGCCGCTCTCGTAGGGGTCTAGGGGTATGGGTTTGGCTATTCATCGCGACCGTGGAATCCGTGTTTTATACTGGCTCGTATTGAAAACACGGACGTCCTAGTATATCCAATATTTCATATGTTTCTTCTGCTGCGATATCTGTGATGTGATCATGTGATGTTCTATGATAGATACAGTATATAGTATATATGATATATTATATAGAAGTTACTTATGTTTTACACCCGCGCTAGCCCTGCCCCGCTCTGTCGTTAGTTACCTAACCTAACGGTGCACGAGGGGACATCGAGGCGAATGCGGATGGTATAAGTGTACGTCGTATTTATCTCTGATGTTTAGGTACATAATTGATGGGACTTCATTAATGTGATTAATGAAAATAAAAGAAACTTAAGATGTTGTAGAATCGAATTTCAAAAATAAAACAGGTAGCTACAGTTCTTGCTTTGCACAGCGGTATATGTGAGATATCCTGCACCTTATTCGATAAGGAAAGGACCGAGATCCCTTCACCGGGAGTGACTTCTTTAGCAATAACTGGCAGATGCTACACACTCGGTTTGTCTTTTGATTGCTTTTAAGAGTTTTTGCTTTGCACAGTGCTATATATGATATATCCCGCACCTCATTCGACGAGGAAAGGACCGACGATCCTTTCACCGGGAGTGACTCCTTTAGCAAAACTAGAAAAGCCTCAAAAGCACTCCATTTTTAAAATCATTTGATTCTACAACGATATAAAGTTCATTACGCAAAAGGTTTTCTTAAAAACCTGTCGTAGCCCTCCGTCATTTCAGATAGGTAATAGTTAGTATTCGTGCTGCGTTTGTTGACTCAGTCAAGGCGTAGTGTGCGGTAGCTGATTATTGCTTATCTGCAAAGCATATGATGCGATTGGATTAGGGTAGTCGTGCGGCCTTGTTGACTCAGTCAAGGGTCGTGCGGGTGGGTTTAATTCAATCGAGAAATGACGGGTTGAACTTTACTTGCGGTCTATGGTTTGTTGACTCAGTCAAGGTCATAGATCGCATGGGGCAAAATATTATCGAGAATTTCAAGTGTTGAAATTTGCAATGAGATTGCATACCTTCTATGAGATAGTTGTATCCCGATACCCGCTGCGAGTAAGAGTTACTCCTGGGAGAGTTTTATACATTACAATTAGCCGATCAAGTAGGTGTCTAGAAAGGTGTCAACGGGGTTACGCCTCTGGGAAAACGAGGTTTACATTAATTAGGTTCGTACGAAAGCACGGGGGACCTCCCTCAAAGTACCGACACTGGCCTGGCTGAAAGATTGGCGAACTTGTAGTGTGTAATTAATCCCGGCTAGTCTTTCCTTTAGGGTTTGAAGGAAGATTTGATAAAAAGCAGTGGGAGCCATCCTGATTAGATAAAATAATAACCAATCTATTCTTGACAGAGCGCACGCTGAGTGTTTTCTTCTCTCTCTCTCCAGGTAGCAACCATATCACGCCTTAATCAAGATAATAATACGGAATATTGACCGAACCCGCTTGTTATACTGAGCTGGGGAACATTGGTCCCGCTCCAACTTATAATTGTTATAAGACAGAGCAGGAAATTGGGGATTACCAGAATTCCCGTGCCGCCCAAACGAAGAGAGTGCATGCTGATGCATCATCTTCGGGTATGTTCATTATACAGAACTGTTTCTCAGTATCCTTTACGTCCTGGGTATGTGATACCAGATCAGGATCCCAGATATGTAATCTGTTACATAGGGCTGCAGAAAGGTAGAGGACTGAGAACGGGTGATAAGTTTCATGAGGCAGAAAACGGGGCAAGTGTTGCTGCCAAGTCTGTTGGTCACTGTCACCCTGTATTACAATACATTGATTCTGAACGAATGTTGTTAGATACCGAACCTGATATACAAAATCATATCAGTCTCTTTATTAATAAAGAAATGATAAAATTTTGTATTGTTGGATAATGTTTTGAACATTTCCTATATCAAAAGTTGATCGGTTCAGGCACGTTATCTAAAAGCGTTGTTGTTCTAAATCAAACTACAGTTCTTTAATATACGGAACACACACAAGAAGAAGAGTTCAGAAATGAACGAATCCTTCTTGAGGTATTGTAGACTAGGTCATATCAATGCGACCCGACTAGCTGAAGTTACATAAAGATGCATATTTAAATGAGTTTGAATTTACATCTTGTGAAACTCGCCAGTCATGTCACAAAGATAAGATGACCACAGCTCCGTTTATTGGAAACAGAGAAAGAGTTAGTAAACTCTTGGTATGATACATGTTGATGTATGTAGGTCCCCTGTCTACACATACCAAGACTGGTTCTTTATACTTCATTACATTCTCTGATGATCTCTTTAGATTCAGACATATGTTCCTGTTGAAACACAAGTCCGAACCTTTTGAGATATTCACAGAATATAAGTTAGAAGTAGAGAACCAAAATGGGTAAAAGTATTATGTCCTTTGATGTGATCAAGGAGGAGAATACTTGAGCACGGAATTCCTGGATTATTATAAAGGAGAATAAGATTCTCTCTCAGCATTACTCCTCTGTATACACCATAGCACGATGGTATATCGGGGCGGAGCAGATACACCCTATCTGATATGGTGTGCTCTATGATGAGTACTACTGAGTTACCTATTTCCTTCTTGGGGGTTATGCACTTGAGAAGCTGCATACCTATTGAATAGGGTTCTAATCAAATCAGTTGCCTACCGCTTCATATGTGATATGGAATGGAAAGAACCCATGTCTTAAGTTAGTTAAGATTTGGAGTTGTCCGGCCTATGTCTGAAAGCAAAATCCGGACAAGCTCGAGGCAAGGTCTGTAATGTAGAACTGGAAAGGTTCCAGCTATACAAACTGCAGCTGATGATTTGAAAGAACCAAAGGATTCGATAGTTACCAACGAACCTCAGCATCTCCGCCGATCTAGTAGGGTTCCTCACCCACCTGATAGATACTTCTGTTTCTCTATGACAGTGGGAGCGAGGATTGCATCATGAGATGATGACTCAACTAGTTTCGAGCTGGCCATCAGGAGTAAGACTCTGTAAGAATGGCTGGATGCTTAGTGATCTGAGATGGAATCCTTATACCACCACAAAGTATGGACTTTGGTTGCTATATCTGAAGGGTTAAATCCCCATCAGGAGCAAGTATATCTTGAGAAGATTACTTGGTGTATACGGAAAAGTTGAGACTTTTAAAGCTAGACTTGTTAAAGGTTTTCGTCATCAACCAGGCGTGGATAATGATGAAACCTTTTCAAGTATCTATGCTTAAGTCCATCCAATCCTACTTACCACGGCTACATACCATGACTACGATATCTGGTGGTTGGGTGTCATGACTGCTTTTCTAAATGATATTTTGGAAGAGAGCGTCTATAAGTACACAGCCAGAGGGCTTCGTAGACAGTGGGAGCAGCGGAAACGTGTGCAAGATGCTTTATAGGATAAAGCAGGCATCGCGGAGTTGGAACATCTGTTTTGATGAATTAGTCAAACAGTTTGACATCATCAAAATGGTAGATGAACCTTGTATATACAAAAAGGTAGTAGGGAGTATGGTGGTGATCCTCGTAGAGTACGTGGATGACATACTCTTGATAGGGAAGGAGTTTCCTATGCTACGCTCGATCAATCTCCGCTTATCACAATGATTCTCCATATAGGATCAAAGTGATGCCTCCTAAATCCTGGGTTTTGGATCTATGAGATAGATCTAATTGGATGTTAGGATTCTCACTAGATGTAGTGAGATGGTATCAACCGATCCTGGGGAGAATCACTGGAAGCATTCCAGGGTGATAAAGACGACTGAATGTCAGTCACAGGCATTGTCTTTACCCTAAGTAAAGGGACGGTATGTTGGAAGAGTTCCAAGCTAGATACCGTGGCATACTAGACGATAAAGGCAGGATACATCGCTACTTAAGATGCTACCAAAGAGGCTGTTTGGGTGTATATTAGTTCATGAGATGAACTACGTTCCTACCATTGTGAGACAATGGAGTTGTGGCTCATACCGAGGAACGCCGGTCCCATCAGTGATCCAGACTTATTCTAAGGCAGCATCGCCTGATCATGGAGATAGTTGATCTCCAGGGTGATCCAGGTTAGGAGAGTAGATTCAGAGGACAACACAGCGGATCCACTCACAAAGGCCTGTTCCCAGAGAGAGATTTTTATGGGATGGTTGAGTATGAGATACTACAACCACTGCTACAGATGGCCCTAGTGCAAGTGGGAGATTGTTAGTTATATGTATGCCCTAGAGGCCATTACTGTACATAGGATGTATATTGTAGTGGATGCTGGGACATATATAGGGAGGACTTTCTTGCTCGACATGATAGTATGCTATCTGGTTGAACTTTACCTTAACGTGTATACTGATTGTCTCTCTGTTACATGTTGGTAAAGCCCTTAGGATGTGTGCTTGACTACCTGGACTATGATGCAGATCATACTAGTGGGGACATGGTAGTCCATAAGTACATCCTTCAAAGTCCCTAGTCGTGGGTGTATCGAGACGGGGCATCGATATACCAGAGTAGACTAGCGTGTACCTTCTCGACCCATACAGATGGGCGATGGATGATCCCATATCCATTGGTGTTTGACATCAGAGATGATATACGGGTGCTCAGTAGAGACTGGGTACACTGGACGGACTCGCCGAGAACTCCCAGATGGTATTATACCTCACGTCAGATGGCAGTTCTTTGGTGACACTGGTACAGAGTAGTCTGTTGACCCGAGATCGTCATAGAGTCTTGTGTGGTTCCCACTGTGCTTTGATTTCCATCTTACCACGTCCAAGAGGGCGTGCAAAACGGTGGTTTTTGGGTACAGTCCCGAGTCACATGGAGGCAATGAGCGATAGGAGGGGATTCGTCTCTCCCGGTATAGGGGGTTGATGTTGCGCTGTGTTCGATTGGCTATAACAGGAAATCCCTGGCCAGGGTTGCTGAGATTTACTGGTAAGTGTTACCAGTAGTTTCTCGAACAGTTATAGACCTCATATCGACACGACTTATCGAGCTATTGGGGTCTGACATTTACCACCCCTAGGCGAGATATGCGACATATCAGACGATCAGACCGGACTGTACGGTAGTGTTACTGGTTGGATTCACTGGATTGTGAGCGGGCTTGCTCGTCGATCTTCAGATCGCTCAATACCCGGGTGGCCGTTACGTTTAGCAGACCGCTTGCGGCTTGTGGGTGTTTGATATGATCATCATCTGCTGCCGGCGTATTGACCAGTCTTTAGAGTCCTACACAGAGGTTTCCTGGCTCAAGCGAAACGAAATAGGAGCGCATATGAGATATGTGCGGGACCGAGAATAATGCGTGTATGTGATACCGTATTCCATTCTCGCGATGAATGTGTCGAATGGTTGTATGCGATATAACCTAGTTATCGAATCGAAGATTGATTCGATAAGCCGATACATTAGACACTAGCCGGTTATATGCGATATGACCGGATCGTTAAATCAAGAGTTGATTTAATGATTTAATGCATAATTATATATTTGATATATTACTTTGCATTAACTAGTATCGGTTCACTTTAAATGGATTTTCTCGCTCGGATGTGCACATTGTATATTTGATATAGTTTTGTGCACATGATTGTATCATGTTTGATGATGCATGTTTACTTGGTTAAGTGTAAAGAATAAACCATGGTTAAACTAATGATTAGGGTTTTATTTATCCATTACTTATTTATTCATTTATTAATTTGTTTATTCTTTTTGGAAAATAAATGGCATGAATATAAAATGGTGGCTTGATTTGTTTTGTAGTTGAATCTTCATGAAGGTTTGACTTTGTAACCACTTTGTCTTCATGCTTAACCCTAACCATTTAATCAAACCATGGTCTACTCTCTACAATTAACTAGGGTTAGGAGATGATAAGTATTCTTATTATTTTCTTTTTAGAAAATAACTTATCCTAACTTTCATCTTCTTCTTCTTCTTCACTTCAAGAAGAAAGCTTACCTCATCAATGGTGATTGATGAATTAGCGTGAGAAATCCAATTCTAAAGTCTACCCACTTCCTATTTCTTCATCCTCTACCTCTTGCCAAGTAGTAGAGTGTGTTTTCTTCACAATTTTCTTGACTTGGTGAAGTCGGAGCTTGATTTAGCGATGCCTCGACGTAGATCATCTTCGGCATGGACATCGATGACCTAGCCCGTCCATTCTCCGATGAAGCCGACGCTAGAGACCGGGACTTGTTATGGACAGCGAGGAGACTTCATTGCGGAGCTATGGAGGTGGAGAACCGGATCTACAAAGGTTGTATTTCCGTATCTCTTAGTTAAGTGTTAACTAGTTTACTTTTCGCCTAGAAATCTAGCCAACGATCCGTACACTAGGGTTTCTCGGCACCATATTTTTGAAATTGGCATGGTTGATGCCTTGTGAGACCTCTTGAGAGTGCCTAGGAACCCTACAATACTGTGCTGGGGAACGTTGGTTCCGTTCTTTCCTATAAGAATTATAGGAATGAACAGGATATAGGGGAATACCAGGATTCCCATGCCACCCGAATGAAGAAAGTACATGTTGATGCATTTTCTTCGGGTGTGTTCGTTACTGAGAACTGTTTCTCTATTTGCTCTACGTCCTGGGTATTGGATACCGGGTCGGGATCCCATATATGTAATCAGTTACTTGGGCTAAAGAAAGGTAGAGAACTTGGAGAAGGTGATAAAGACATTAGAGTTGGAAATGGTGCAATTGTTGCAGCTAAGACTGTCGGGGAATATCACCTTGCATTACCAACTGGTAATACATTGGTTCTGAACGAATGCTATTACATGCCGAACCTGATATGCAACATTATATCGGTTTCTTTACTGAGTAAAGAGGGATATAATTTTGTATTACAGGATAATGTTATGAACATTTTCCGTAACCAAAAGTTGGTTGGATCAGGAACGTTGTGCAATGTCATTTATGTTCTAAACCAATCAACAGTTCTGAGCATAACAAACACACACAAGAGGAAGAGTTCTGAACTGAACGAATCCTTCTTGTGGCATTGTAGACTGGGTCACATCAATACGACACGACTGGCTAAGTTGCATCAGGATGGATATTTAAATCCGTTTGAATTTTCATCCTATGACACTTGCCAGTCATGTCTCAAAGGCAAGATGACCAAAGCTCCGTTTACGGGACACGGAGAAAGAGTTACCGAACTCTTGGGACTGATACATAGTGATGTATGCGGTCCCATGTCTACACATGCCAGGGATGGTTCTTCGTACTTCATTACATTCACTGACGATCTCTCTAGATTCGGATATGTGTTCCTGATGAAACACAAATCAGAAGCTTTTGAGAAATTTAGAGAATATAAACAAGAAGTCGAGAACCAAACCGGAAAAAGTATTAAAATCCTACGATCTGATCGAGGAGGAGAATACTTAAGCAATGAATTCCTGGAATTCCTAAAAGAGAATGGGATTCTCTCTCAGCTTACTCCTCCTTATACACCACAGCACAACGGTGTATCTGAACGGAGAAACCGCACCCTATTAGATATGGTGCGCTCAATGATGAGTACAGCTGAGTTACCTATTTCCTTCTGGGGATATGCGCTTGAAACAGCCATGGACCTATTGAATAGAGTTCCTACCAAATCAGTGCCTACCACTCCATATGAGATATGGAAAGGGAAGAGACCACATCTTAATTATATTAAGATATGGGGTTGTCCAGCCTATGTCAAAAGACAAAATCCGGACAAACTCGAGGCAAGATCTGTCCTATGTAAGTTTGTAGGATATCCCAAAAATTCACAAGGGTATATCTTCTACCACCCCGAGGAACAAAAGGTGTTTGTTTCTCGACATGCCACTTTCTTAGAAAAAAGTTTTCTTATGAAACAGATAAGTGGCATTGAGGTAGAACTGGAAGAGGTTCCAGCGACACAGACTACAACAGAAGATTTGGTTGAACCAGAGGATTCCGTAGTTCCCGATGAACCCCAGCCACTCCGCCGATCTAGTAGGGTTCCTCGCCAACCTGAGAGATACTACGGTTTTCTCATGGATGGAGGGAGCGAGGATTGCATCATGGAGGATGATGACCCAACTAGCTTCGAGCAGGCCATCATGAGTAGGGACTCAGTGAAATGGCTGGATGCTATGCGGTCCGAGATGGAATCCATGTACACCAACAAAGTATGGACTTTGGACGTTGCTCCTGAAGGGGTAAAACCCATTGGGAGCAAGTGGATCTTCAAGAAGAAACTTGGTGTAGATGGGAAAGTGGAGACTTTCAAAGCTAGACTTGTAGCAAAGGGTTTTCGTCAAAGACCAGGTGTGGACTATGACGAGACCTTTTCTCCAGTGGCTATGCTTAAATCCATCAGGATCATGCTTGCCATCGCTGCTTATCATGATTACGAAATCTGGCAAATGGATGTTAAGACCGCCTTTCTAAATGGTGATTTAGAAGAGTGCGTGTACATGACTCAGCCACAGGGCTTCGTAGACAGTGGGAGCAGCGGGAAGGTGTGCAAGCTGCTTAAATCCATTTATGGATTAAAGCAAGCATCGCGGAGTTGGAACATCTGCTTTGACGTCGTTATCAAAGAGTTTGATTTCGTCAAAAATCCAGATGAACCTTGTATCTACAAGAAGGTGGCAGAGAGTAAGGTTGTCTTCCTCGTATTGTACGTGGACGACATACTCTTGATAGGAAATGATATTCCTATGCTGCAATTGGTCAAGCTCTTCTTATCACAAAGATTCTCAATGAAAGATCTTGGTGATGCCTCCTGCATATTGGGAATTAGGATCTATAGAGATAGATCCAAACGGATTTTGGGATTGTCCCAATCCAGGTACATTAACACCATACTAAAGAGGTTTAGTATGGAAGAGTCCAAGCGTGGGAACTTGCCCACGATCTCTGGAGTCACTCTCTCCAAAGAGATGTCTCCCAAGACTGATTTGGAGAGAGCTCGCATGCAAGGGATACCCTATGCTTCGGCAGTAGGCTCTATCATGTATGCGATGCTATGTACCAGACCCGATGTAGCATACTCACTAAGTGTAGTGAGCAGGTATCAAGATGATCCTGGAGAGAGTCACTGGACAGCTGTGAAGAGCATTCTCAAGTACTTACGAAGGACTAGAGATATATTCTTGGTGTATGGTAACGGAGAGCTCCAAGTGGAGTCCTTTACCGATTCGAGCTTCCAGAGTGATAAGGACGACTCTAAGTCGCAGTCGGGCTTTGTCTTTACCCTTTACGGAGGGGCGGTTAGCTGGAAGAGTTCCAAGCAGGAAACCGTGGCAGACTCGACGATGGAGGCTGAATACATCGCTGCCAACGATGCTGCTAAAGAGGCTGTCTGGATCAAGAAGTTCATTACTGAACTTGGTGTGGTTCCATCCATTGAGCATCCAATACCTTTGTATTGCGATAATAATGGAGCAGTGGCTTTGGCTAAGGAACCCAGGTCCCATCAGCGATCCAGGCATATTCTGAGGCGGTATCACCTGATCCGGGAGATAGTTGATCGCCGGGAGATCGAGGTCAGGAGGGTTGACACGAAGGACAACACTGCGGATCCACTCACGAAGGCCATTCCCCAGATACAGTTTGAGAGACTCTTCGGGATGCTCGGTATGCGATACTACAGCAGCTGGCCCTAGTGCAAGTGGGAGATTGTTAGTTGTATGTATGCCCTAGAGTCCAGTATTGTACAGATGATGTATATTATATTGGATGCTTGGACATATATAGAGATGACTTTCTTACTCGACATGATAGTATGCTATCTGGTTGCTCTTTATCTTAACATGTACACTAGTCTCTTTATACTGTCTTATAGTTACATGTTGGTAAAGCCCTTAGGATTTGTACTTGACTACCTGGACTATGATGCAGATCATACTAGTGGGGACATGGTAGTCCATAAGTACATCCTTCAAGGTCCCTAGTCGTGGGTGTATCGAGACGGGGCATCGATATACCAGTGTAGACTAGCGTATACGCTTCTCGACCCATGTGATGGGCGATGGATGATCCCATATCCATTGGTGTTTGACATCAGAGATGGTATACGGGTGCTCAGTGGAGACTGGGTACACTGGACGGACTCGCCGAGAACTCCCAGATGGTATTATACCTCACGTCAGATGGCAGTTCTCAGGTGACACTTGTACAGGTTAGTCTGTAGACCCGAGATCGTCATAGAGTCTTGTGTGATTCCCACTGTGCTTTGATCTCCACCTTACCACGTCCATGAGGGCGTGCAAAACGGTGGTCTTTGGGTACAGTCCCGAGTCACCTGGAGGCAATGAGCGATAGGAGGGGTTTCGTCTCTCCCGGTATTGGGGGTTGATGTTGCGCTGTGCTCGATTGGCCGTAACAGGGAAGTCCCTGGCCAGGGCTGATCAGAGATTTGCTGGTAAGTGTTACCAGTAGTTTCTCGACCCGTTATGAGCCTCACATCGGCACGACTTATCGGTTATTGGGGTCTGACGTTTACCACCCCTAGACTTGATATGCGACATATCAGACGAAGAGACCGGACTGTACGGTAAGTGTTACTGATCGGATTCGCAGGAGTGTGAGCGGGCTAGCTCGTCGATCTTCTGATCGCTCAATACCCGGGTGGCCGTTACGTTTAGCAGACCACTTGCGGCTTGTGGGTGCTTGATATGATCATCATCTGCTACCGGCGTATTGACGAGTCTTTAGAGTCCTACACAGAGGTTTCCTGGCTCAAGCGAAACGAAATAGGAGCGCATATGAGATATGTGCAGGACCGAGAATAATGCGTGTATGTGATACCGCATTTCATTCTCGCGATATATGTTTCGATTGGTGATATTCGATATGACCTAGTTATCGAATCATAGATTCGATAAATCGATGCATTGGATTCTAGTCGGTTATGTGCGACATGACCGGATCATTGAATCAAATGTTGATTTAATGATTTAATGTATAATTATATATTTGATATATTACTTTGCATTAACTAGTATTGGTTCACTTTAAATGGATATTCTCACTTGATGTGCAAATTGTATATGTGATATATTTTTGTGCACATGTTTGTATCATGTTTGATGATGCATGCTCATTTGGTTAAGTGTATAGAATTAAACTTAGGTTAAGAAAGTGATTAGGGTTTTTATTTATCCATTCTTTTATTTATTCATTTTTGAAAAAAGAATGGGATAAGAATACAAAATGGTTGCTTTCATTCTTGAACATTGTTGAAGCTTCATGAAGCTTTGACTTTGTGACCATTTTGTCTTCACACTAAACCCTAACCATTCTTCTAACCTTAGTTAACTCTCTACACTTAACTATGGTTCTCTTTATTATAAGTATTGATTTAATTTTATTTTTATCTCAACACTTATCATATTCTTTCTTCTTCTTCATCTTCATCTTCAAGGAGAAAGCTTGATGCCATCAATGGCAACTTGATTTCTAAAGTGAGAAATCCAATTCTAAAGTGAACCCACCTCCTATTTCTTCACCCTCTACCTCTTGCCAAGTTGTTTTGGGTGTTTTCTTCACAAGTTTCACAACTTTGTGAAGTCGGAGCTTGAACTTGTGATGCCTCGACGTAGATCGTCTTTGACACGAAGCCGACGACCTATTCCGCTCGCTTTCCCGATGAAACCGATGAACGAGTCTAAGATTGGAAAATGACAGCGAGAGGAGCACTACGTGGAGCTAAGGAAGTGGATATCCGGATCTACAAAGGTTGTAGAATCTAACTTTTAGTTAAGTAGTTAACTAGATTATCTTTTCGCCTAAACATCTAGTCTAAGATCCGTAGTCTAGGGTTTCTCGGCACCATTTTTTTTAAATTGGCATGTTCGATGCCTTGTGAGACCTCACTAGAGTGCCTAGGAACCTTTCATACTTCAGCCAGCAGGCTGAGCTGTGAGGTGTCAGTAGTAGTTAGTTTTATTTCCTGCATTTATTTCCAGATGTGAGCCCGCATTATGGGACATACATTTCAGTTATTTGTATTGGATCATTTGCTTCCGCATTTATTTATTATTAACTCCTGTTATCTTGGATTATGGACATGTTTTAGATAGTTTTATTGTGTTCTTGATATCCCTACAGCCGTAATGTGACTGTGGATGGATGCTTCCTACCCACAGGTAGCATGGTTGGCTATGTCACGTGCCCATTTTAGCATACTCTGGGAAGCGGGGCGAGATATGGTTCTTTTGGTATCAGAGCCATAGGTTAGTTGGGTTGATTCTTTTGTAGTTGGGTATTGTACCCAATACACGAATCAGAATGCCCGTGTTTAGGAAACATGTCCTTCCATTTTGCCGTTTACCATTCTTGAATCACATTCTTCCTGATTATATTTGTTACGATGTGCAAACTTCCTTTGCATATCGACTCGAAAAACCTGATTCCTTGTTATCTCTAGGACTTAGGCGACTTGGGTGGAGTTAAGCAATTGTGGCTATGATACCGCGGCATAGTTACAATGCGGTACTCTATTTAAGTATCTTGGAGTTCTAGCCTTGATCTATATATTGAATCTATCATCATGCTAATGTTGGGTGTTTTGATTTCAGGAATATGGTAGATAAGAATTTGAAGATGTACCAGAGGCGTGTAGATGAAGCCGCCATGCTTGGAGTGATAAGGGGAATGCTGGAGAATCAAAAGAGACAGACCGAGCTGATCCAGCAGCAAGCAGACTCGTTTCAGGAAGGTTTGCGGACCGTTCAGCAGTCCGTAGATAAGGTTGAAGCTAAACCAGTTGATCGAGTTGGGACCGTGGCAGATTTCAGACGTTTGGGTCCGTCTACATTTACTGGTTTGGAGGAGCCGTTTCCAGCAGAGCAGTGGCTAGTTGACACAGAAAACTTGCTTATTGCGGCATAGATTCCAGATGACAAAAGAGTGGATGTGGTACGCATTCAGTTAGTGGACTACGCCCGAGAATGGTGGCTTGTGGAGGAGACCCGCTTGCCCAAGCCGATCAAGTGGGCGGATTTTTATAAGAGTTTCCTGGAGAAGTTCTTCCCACGGACTGCACGGGAGGAAATGGAAGAGAAATTTATTGGGCTAAGGCAGAATGGAGCACCCGTGGATGTGCATGCAGCAGAGTGGACGAGACTCAGCAGATTTGCTGGACCTTTAGTTGCCAACGATGCAGACAGGGCACGAAGGTTCATGCGCAGCTTGGATGTGGACATCCAGAGGCAGATTGTCTCCCTGGGTTTGACCACTTTCTCACAGGTTCTTACGGCAGCTCGGGAACAGCAGAGTTTATCTGGGATGAAAGGGAGCTTGCAGCAGACAGCAGTTGCGGCAAGGAAGCCCGCATTTGTACCTAATCGAGCTCATGGTCGCAGAGGTATTCCAGTGGACCGTCGAGGTGTAGCACTAATGAAGAAGCCTGTAATCGTTGATCGAAGAAAGAGCATGATTTGTGACTACTGTCGTTTACCTGGGCACGTGCAGAAGGAGTGTCGAAGGAGGCTGGGACTTTGTTTGGTTTGTGGAGCGGCTGATCACGCAGTTGGTGCTTGTCCGTCGAAGCTTCGTACGAGGGATGATATTCAGAAGCCTCCGCAGAAACCGTTCCAAGGGCAGAAACAGCTGACTGAAGGACCTAATCAGGCTCGATCTTTTACCTTGACAGCTGAGGAAGCTAAGGCATCAGGAGAAGTCGTTTCAGGTATTCTACTCGTTCATGGTTTTCTCGCATTGGCATTATTTGATTCTGGTGCATCCCATTGTTTTATGTCATCCAAGTTTATAACTACACACTCGATTACCTGCACGACCCTGTCTAGTTTCTGGAACATACACACTGGGAATGGGAAAATCATATCTAGTAGGGAATGTAAAGATTATACAGTTGTTGTGTGCGGACGGGAGCTTTTTGCAGATTTCTTGGTGATTGATACGGGCAGCTATGAAGTCGTCTTGGGAATGGATTTTCTTGGCACTTTCCACGCTCACATTGATTGTAGGGCAAAGAAAGTAATTTTCCAGATTCCCGGACATCCCGAGTTTACCTTCACTGGAGGAAGCAGTTCTGTCGGGCCAGTCGAGTTTAGGGCTAGGCCGACAAACAATATTCTTGCGGCAATGGAAGTTGATAATAGTGAAGAGCCGGCTGTTGTTCGTGATTTTATGGACGTGTTTGAAGATATATCGGGTTTACCGCCGAAGCGAGACGTGGAGTTCGCAATTGATCTTATTCCTGGTGCAGCGCCAGTATCTAAAGCGTATTATCCAATGGCACCAGTAGAGTTGGAAGAAGTTAAGAAACAGGTTGCTGAATTGCTTGAGAAGGGTTGGATTCGAAGCAGTAACTCGCCTTGGGGAGCTCCAGTTCTTCTAGTAAAGAAGAAGGATGGCACGAGAAGGATGTGCATCGACTATCGAGAATTAAACCGGGTGACTATTAAGAACAAGTACCCGATCCCTCGCATTGGAGAACTTTTTGAGCAGCTTAGTGGCGCGAGGGTATTCTCGAAGCTGGATTTGCGATCCGGATATCATCAGGTTCGAGTGAAAGCAGAAGATATTTGCAAGACGGCGTTCCGAACTCGGTATGGACATTACGAGTACTTAGTGATGCCCTTCGGAGTAACGAATGCGCCGGCAGTATTCATGGACTTGATGAACCGAATCTTTTCACCGTTCTTGGACCAGTTTATCGTGGTCTTCATTGACGATATTCTGGTTTATTCGAAGAGTTTTGAAGAGCATGCTGAGCATTTGAAGATCGCACTGCAGACGTTGAGACAGGAGAAGCTTTATGCGAAGATGAGTAAGTGCGGGTTTTGGCTGGAAGAAGTAAAGTTTTTGGAGCACGTTGTGTCTGGCGATGGAATTGCCGTCGATCCAGAAAAGATTGCAGCAGTTCGAGATTGGCCGATTCCAAAGAATGTTGCGGAGATAAGAAGTTTCCTTGGATTGGCCGGATATTACAGAAGATTTGTGGAGAACTTTGCTCGTCTGGCAGAGCCGTTAACCAAGCTTACACGCAAGGAGGTACCTTTTGTATGGACGGATAAATGTGCGTTAGCTTTTGAGACGTTGAAGCAGAAGTTGATAACCGCCCCTATTCTGACCGTGCCGGACAATTCCGGAGGATTAGTGATTCACAGCGACGCATCTGGGAAAGGATTGGGATGTGTTTTGATGCAGCATGGGAAGGTTGTAGCATACGCATCGAGACAGTTGAAGACCCATGAGAAGAATTATCCAACTCATGACTTGGAGCTTGCGGCTGTGATTTTCGCTTTGAAGATTTGGAGACACTATCTTTTAGGCGAAAGGGTCGAAGTTTTTACAGTTCATAAGAGCTTGAAGTATGTGTTCACACAGAAGGAGCTTAACATGAGATAGCATAGATTGGAGCTGATGGCTGACTACGATCTTGATCTTAAGTACCATCCGGGGAAGGTTAATGTCGTACCGGATGCGCTTAGTCGGTTACCAGCAATTCAGGTATTAACTACACAGAAGGAGATCGTTGCAGATTTTTCGAAGATTTGACTTGGAGGTTGTGCTACCGCGTTCTACGGGACAATTGATGCAGCTGCAAGTACTTTCGTCATTAATCGAGAATATTAAAGCAGCCTAATCGCAGGATCCTAGACTGCAAAAGTTTCGAGAGCAGGTTGAAGCCGGACTACGAACAGATTTACTGATCCACGAAGATGGTTCATTGAGGTACGGTAGCGGTTTGTGTGTGCCAAAGGGAGATATTCGTGAAGAGCTTTTGAAGGAGGCATACAGTTCAGCTTATTCTGTACATCCAGGAGGCACGAGGATGTACCGAGATATTCGACAGCATTTCTGGTGGGAAAGCATGAAACGGGAGATTGCTCGCTTTGTGGCAAAGTGCTTGGTGTGTCAGCAAGTTAAGGCTGAACATCAAAGGGTTGCTGGTTTATTGCAACCGCTTCCGATTCCTCAGTGGAAGTGGGAACATATAACCATGGATTTCGTGACGGCTTTACCGCGGAGTCCAAAAGGCAACAATGCTGTATGGGTGATTGTTGATCGGTTGACCAAGGCAGCTCACTTTATTCCTTTCCGGGTTGGTCAATTAACAGAGACTTTGGCAGAGCGGTACATGCAGGAGATTGTAAGGTTGCATGGAGTACCGGCGAGCATCGTGTCCAATCGGGACACTCGGTTCTTATCACACTTTTGGCGGAGTTTACAGGAATGTTTGGGGACTCGATTGAAGTTTAGCACAGCTTATCATCCTCAAACTGATGGTCAGTCGGAGAGAGCGATCCAAACTCTTGAGGATATGTTGAGAGCATGCATGTTGGACTTCAAGGGTTCTTGGGAGGATCATCTACACTTGGTGGAGTTTTCTTACAACAACAGTTTTCAGGCAACTATCCAGATAGCTCCATTTGAAGCATTGTATGGTCGTAAATGCCGTTCACCTGTTTGTTGGGATGATGTCGGTGAACGAAGATTATTGGGACCAGATTTGGTTGTGCAGACAGTTGAAAAGGTTAACACTATCAGAAATCATATGAAGGCAGCTCAAGACCGACAGAAGAGTTGGGCAGACACGTCAAGAAGACCTCTAGAGTTTGCCGTGGGTGAATTGGTGTTCTTGAAGATATCACCGACTAGAGGGGTGATTCGTTTTGGGAGTCGAGGAAAGCTTAGTCCTCGATTCGTTGGACCCTTTGAGATCTTGGAGCGTGTTGGTGAGGTAGCGTTCCGTTTGGCGTTACCGCAGTCTTTGGCAAGTGTGCACGATGTGTTTCACGTATCTCAACTATGAAGGTATGTTCGAGATGAAACGCACGTATTGGATCATTCGGAGCTAACAGTATGGGAAGACTTGACTTTTGAGGAGCGACCGATTGAAATTGTGGATCGAAGGGAAAATGTTCTTAAGAACAAGGTGATCCCTCTTGTGCTTGTTTCTTGGGGTAATCGCTCGCATGGAGAGTCCACTTGGGAATGAGAAGATGAAATCCGGCAGAAGTTTCCTCACCTTTTCCTGTAGTTTTCTATCTTTGTATTCTTGGAATTTCGAGGACGAAATTCTTTTTGTAGTTGGGTATAATGTAACACCCAAGCTCAATGCTACTATTTTTAGTTACTGTTTGTGCATAATGTGGTACTCATTTCATTTTAGTCTGCTTGATTGTTACTTATTGAAAATTTTACCCGGCAAAGTCATTTCTGCATATAACAATTTTTGGCATCTAAAATAAAATTAAAAATATTCATCTTGGCCTAGTTGACACCACTAACCCCGTTGTAGCGTCCGTGTATCGTGTTCTCGTCCCGTTCAGTGAAACGGACGAGTTTGGATGGCTACGTGCGCGTACGTGTGTCCGTTTTGGGGGTATGCTTTTTGATCATAAAACACTTTATTTTAAAATTTGGATCCCGCTTAAAATCCTATTATTTTAATTTCAAAATTTTGGAGCCGACCCGGGCGCGATTTGGAAATGTTTTATTTGGCGCCAAAATCCCAAATTTTAATATTTTAAAAACCATCGTATATTTAATCTTAACCAATCTAATATTCTTTCTAACCGTATAATATTTCTTATATTTTTAAAATCTTTCAAATTTAATTTCCCCAGCCAATCACATGTCTCATTACTCCCCTGGGCCCCACTTTATTCATACGCCTCTCTCTCCCTCTCTATCTCTTTCTCTATCTCTCTCTCTCTCTCTATCTCTTTCTCTATCTCTCTCTCTCTCTCTATCTTTATCTCAATCTCTCTCTCTATTTCTCTCTATCTTTATCCCAATATCTCTCTCTCTATTTATATATATTTCAAAATCTTTCCCTCTCTCATTTCTTTTGCTGCAACCCATCACGAGCTCAGCGAACCCCCGGCCGCCTTACCCTCGCCGCCGCAGCTCCAACACCAACGACACCAGCACCCTCGCCTCCTCTGCCTCGCCTCGCCCGCACCCTCCTTCTTCCCTTCTTTCCAACACCCTGCAGCTTCTCTGCGGCCACCAGCGACCACCCCTGCACGCCGTGCACCGCCTTGAGTCGCCGCCGGCGATCTCGATCTGCCTCCCCGGCCTTCGTACGACCCACTGTAAGCCTTCTCTCCCTCTCCCCCTCTTTACTTTCCCCCTTCTTTCCCCTCTGTAGAAATTTTCTTGTATCGGCAGAATTCCCCCGCGGTCACTGTAGGCCACCGCCGGAGCCCGTCGACCTCGTCGTCGTTCTCGCTTCTCCTCTCTGTAACCACAGAGCAGTATCTTGTAAGCCCCTTCTTCTTCTTCTTTTTTATCTTCTTTCCCTTCTTTTCTTGATTGCAAGTCTTGACCGTTCACTGTTCACTTTTCGTCCGGAATCCGGCAATGCCGACGACGTGATCCGATGTTCCAGCGAGGTACCCCGACCCGCGTGGTTCCATTGTTCGTTGTTTGGGTTCAATCTGTGAACCGTGCGCACGTCGCGAGTTTCCCCACCGACGTTACGTTCCGTTTTTCCCGGTTCGCGTCCCGTCGAGGCAAGTACCCCTTGCTACATGCTATACAATATTTACAAATATATTATGACACCCCAAAACCTGTAAATTTAACTTGGTACGATCGCTTTCCATTTTCGGGTACAATATTGCATTATATCATTTTACTGTTAAACATGGAACCTACAGTTGTAAATTGAAACAAATCACCATATTTACCTGTTTAATCACATTTATAATGTTAATGTAGCTTATGGCATTTATCCCTGTAGTTCTGTTTCATTCGGACACTCGTAAGCATTTAACCTGAAATAGATGTACGTAACCGTTACATAAATCATTGCACCTCTAAGAGTTCTTAAACCTGTTAACCTGACTAAACGGCTATACTTGTCTTACTGCACTCTTGTAATCATCTCTGTAACAAATTTGATAACTATATTGCAAATTGAATGAAACTGCCTATTACTTAATTCATTGCTTATCTCATGTTGTTGATACCCATGCTAGATTATATAACTGATTGTGAGCACACCCATGATATTGTTTACATCTTGACCTGACATTGCTACACATATATATATTGATATACCTGACATGGTACCGTATACTGTTGACTTGACCTGATGTACCATGACCTGACCCGTTACCTGATTTGTGTCTAATGCCAACAAACCTGACATGTAGTCCTCATGGACCATTCCTGTTGTCTATCCAGACAAACCTGCTTTTACCTGATCCTGTGTTGGCATTAGTTCTTGACTACTGAATACCTGACTTGACATACATAACTTGGGGGTATGGGGAAATCAAAGGTGAAACCTGACTTGTAACTCAACAGTTCACTACCTGTTCTGATCAGTCTTACGGGCTAGGCCATCCCCGGAGTGATGATGCTGACATCACTCGCCCATCCTGCTACCTGTTACTGCCTAGCGGCACGTCTCGGATTCAGCCCGAGAGTCTTGACCGTGGTCCCGGGCATGCACGGGATACTATTGAGTTACATCGACGATTCATCAATTGATTTCAAAGACTTTAGAATAGAAAATCTGATAGAACAGTTTAGTTTACCCACTGCACACCACCCTGCACTGCTTTGATTCATATTATTGTTACTCTAGTTTTATTCATGTTCATATTGCATTGCCTTCTACACTGTTCGTATTATATTACTTGATGACATGACGCCCTGACGTCTGGGTTTTGCATGGCCCAGATTCCGTACCGCTGTTGCAGTCCGAGCAGTACTTCAGCCAGCAGGCTGAGCTGTGAGGTGTCAGTAGTAGTTAGTTTTATTTCCTGCATTTATTTCCAGATGTGAGCCCGCATTATGGGACATACATTTCAATTATTTGTATTGGATCATTTGCTTCCGCATTTATTTATTATTGACTCCTGTTATCTTGAATTATGGACATGTTTTAGATAGTTTTATTGTGTTCTTGATATCCCTACAGCCGTAATGTGACTGTGGATGGATGCTTCCTACCTACAGGTAGCATGGTTGGCTATGTCACGTGCCCATTTTAGCGTACTCTGGGAAGCGGGGCGTGACAAAAATCATGCAGCTGTCTCCAGTGCATATCTGCCAAATGGAATGAGGCTAATCAGTATTACTCAACTAGGAGTGCATCCATATATGAGTAACCTGAAAGAGAATCAAGTTCTCAAAACCATTACTATCAACTGAATACCAAACACAAGTATCTACTTCTTCAATCACCTTGAAGAATCCTGATACTTGCAACACGCGGTTCTCTACTTTGTTCTTAAACCTACAACTTCTCAAAACTTAGACCTTGTATTTCTACGAAACACTTGTCTAAAACTAGAGAAGTCACAAGTAAACAGAATATAGTACGAGGACCTTCCCCTTTGTCCTAATGGACACTGGACAGCATACAATACTTTGTATAAGTCTCTTGAGTTGAATAACTCAAACCCTGTGCGTCGTAGGTTGAAAACTGTACCCAGGAGATTTCCTCAAATATCACCAATTACAACGAATTCCGATATAATGAGGATGGTCACCTAATTCCCAATAACTTACTCCCACTCATCATCTGTAAAACCATACAGATGTGAGAATCATACCTGGTAAATACATACCCTGGAGTAAGGGTCTAATTGGGAAATCAGTTTACAATAAAGAATGCACAGTGAAACTGAAACATGAAAATGTTTCGAAGGGGTATCCGGGTATTGCTAGTAATGCCTCTTCCATTACCAGATTCATGACTGTAACCGTATATTTCTTTGCTATCTCTCCAAATCCCTTTATTTGTCTTTAGTTGTTACCTTCTGTACACTTTCGTTAGGCTTAAATGGTTTTCTTCCTTCCCTACCGTTCAGCACTAGCCTATGGTTTGGAAGAAAACTATCCAATAAGCGTAATATGTGTACTCTCCTAATCCTAGGAGTACTCACAACCGGAGAGAAGGTGATGATAAAAGACAACTGAATAAATCTTATTCCTATTTCTCCTGTACCAGAATCCATCCTCAAAAAATTTCCTTTGAGTTCGTATGTAACTATACGATGGATTTATCCAATAGGATTGGATGTTCGTAGTGATATGGGGTGTTGTAGAGAAACACAAAGGTGAAGTAGGAGTGGCAATAAAAGACTTGGTTTGGTCGTGAATAGCAGTTGCAATTTATTTTGCCCTCTTTCTAATCCTTTTATTTTTCTTTACTCATTACCTTCTGTACACCACACTTAGGCTAATTGGTTTTCTTCATTCCCTACCGTTCGGCACCTGCCTATGGTTTGGAAGAAGATTATTCAATAAGCGTAATAGGTGTACCGTCTCCTAATCTTAAGAGCCCTCACAACCTGAGAGAAGGTAAAAGGAAAAGACAACTGAATAGTCCTATTCATTCTCTCCAGAACCAGAATCCATCCTCGAAAAAGTTCCTTCAAGTTCGTATATAACCATACGATGGATTTATCCAATGGAAGTGGACGTTCGTAGTAATACGGGGTGTTCTGGAGAAATGAAAAGGGTAAAAGAAAGAGTGGCAATGTTGCATGCAACTCAGACAATCCAAAAGCCAGTGTTTTAAAAAAGTTCGGTTAACTTGGTTACTGAGTTATAGTCCAGGGTCAGGCCACGGTCGTTGTTAAAGAGAGAGAGAAAAGAAACACTCTGCGTGCACTCTAGTCTAGATCAGAATGGTTAATCACTTTATCTAATCTGGATGGCTCCCACTGTTTCCTTGAATTCTCCTCCAAACCCAAAAGGAGAATTAGTCGGAATTACCCGAGGAGTAATCCTACTCATCAGTGAGAATCGAGATCCAACTATCATCGCATGATAACTTGATGGAAGCCACTCAAGTTATCACACTCCAGAAGGTATGCGCATGCCTGGCAAGTTTCCTGTATGTTTGAAACTCCCGATTTAATTTTTATCCTATGCTCTTATGACCTTGACGTAGGCCAACAAATCATAAGTCACATGTCAAGTTCTACTCGTCATTATCCAGGTTAATTTGAATCCACCCGTACATACCCTTGACGTAGGCCAACAAGGTAGTACGACTGTTCCAAACCAACGCATCTATCTATGCAACAGAAAAGTAACAAATAGCTACCATACACTATGCCTTGACGTAAACCAACAAACATAGCATGAATACTAAGTGCTACCCGTCTGAAATGACGGAGGACTACGAATGGTTTTTGGCGAAAAACCTTTAACGTAATGAACTTGATATCGTTGAAGGAACCAGATAACTTTTATAAAAATATAGCTGCGAAAACCTTTGCTAAAGAGGTCACTCCCGGTGAAGGGATCTCGGCTCTTTCCTCGTCGAATGAGGTGCAGGATATTCCAAACTGAATACCACGATGCAAAGCAAAAATAATCGACCATAGTAAAGTTATTACGTTGACGCAAAATTTTACTCAAGGGGTCACTCCCGATGAAGGGATCTCGGCCCTTGCCTCGTCGAATGAGGTGCTGGATATTCATAACCGAATACCACTGTGAAAAGCAAAAGCGTACGTCTGTAATGTCAGTTTTTAAAATTGGTTCCAACAACATCAAATATAGGTTTGTTTTATCCTTTCACTGATAAGAATCAATGCAGTCCCATCAATTAATCACACCAGAAAAGAATGAAAATAAAATGTACGTATATGCCATCCGCATTTGCCACTGGGTCCCGTCATCACCCGTTAGGTTACTTAACTAACGACAGAGCGGGGACTGGACTAGCACGGGTGCAAAACATATACAACATCTACTAGTATATATATAAATATATATGACATTCTTCCCAGGCATGATATAAGCAACATCACAGAAGAGCGGTAAGCATCACAGAACAAAACAGATAAACTGGGAGCCCCGGGTTTCCATTGAGCTATAAATGAAAACCTAACGTTCCCCTGGTCGTGTGGATAGCCTGTGAAATGAAAGTCCTAGACCCCTACGAGCGCGGCAAGTTACCCGCCAATCCCAGAAGTGAGGTAACCCCTTTCAACAACGTGAATGGGCCACTCAGCACTTCACGGAATCCGGTAACTTGAGCACCCCTCCGTGGGTCATACCTATACCCCCTACGAGTATGGCGAATAAACCGCCAATTCTAGAGTAAGGTCCCCTTCGTCCCAATGCCATGAGATGCGGATCCGTTGCCCTCTAGAACCCGACTATTCGTGCACTCCACCGCGGGGTAATCCTATTACAGAAAAGAAAAATAATATACAAGGGTGATATCGACCTCAATCCGGTCGTGCCCCAAACAAATAATATACAAGGTGGCAGTCACGGCAGTCCACATGTCGGACGCTCGCCCCGCAATATCAAATGTACAAATAAAATGAAACTGAACAGTACTAACATTGTACCCAAGCTATCCACCATGACGATCCAGCCACTACACAGCACAACACAGAACATCAACATGAATATCACGTTCACAAACTCTTCTAAAAGAACATATAGCAATTAGACGGGTTTACCGATCGAGTGACATTCACGATCGCAGATGCTAAACTAAGTACTGATAATTACACAGTTAAAATTTCGATCAATTAAAATTTCTGTCTAGCCCCAAGTGCAAACCAGTACTCAAGAGAATCTGGCCTAAACTTAAACATCACAAAAATTATTTTTCCTTGTCGGAGAGTGCCAGAAAAAATTTGGAGGCATTTGGCCACAAAAGCGCGGCGGAACCGCCGCCAAATGGCATGTTTTGTGGCGGTTCAGCGGCCAAAAAATTGATTCAAGCTTCCAAATTTCTTGTGGTGCTCTACAATTGCCTGCACGGATTTTTAAGCTATATAGAAAGATTTTTCGAGCAAGTTTTAAAATCGACAGAAACTTGGCAAAATGGAAAAATGATTTGGAAATTTTGATCGATCGATGTTCTAACTTCGTGCAACCTAGCTAGTAATGGTTTATGGGTTGCTCTGATACCACTACTGGGTTATGCCGGCGCCCTGGTCATCAAAAGTGGCCGGTGACCAACGAATAAAAATCTGGCGCCGACGGAACCCAATCCCAAGATCGAACCCATAAACACTATATTAGCTAACAAGAGGTTTTAAACTACTATGTTAGAAGGAATATACCAAACGAATCTAGTCCTTCGGGTCTTCATCTTTCTCCATGGCTCCTTAAGGCATGCTCGAACGAAATTGGTCGCCGGTCTTCCTTCATCAAAGACGATCCACCCGAGGGATGTAATTCCGGCTCCAGCTCCACACCAAGATACTAATGGAGCAACTAGAGTCTCTAGGATGCCACCCTAGAGAGCCTAGGATGTAGTGTAGAAAATATACTAAGTGTTTGCTATCTCTTATCATGAAGAAGGTGGAAGCAAGCATGAAAGCTAGAGGAGGTGAAGCTAATGGTGAAGGAGGAGGAGCTCAAGCTCAAGTGGAAAAACTTAGCATGCATAAAAAATGAAGACCATAGAAAGAGAAAATCAAGCTTGTTTGGTTTTGTAAAAACCATTTTTCCATTTTAAAAATCCTACCATGCTTGAATAGTGCACACAAATGAATTAACAATTCATTTGTGAGCACTATTCCAAGCATGGTTGTCACCATACCTCATCAAGCTATTTTCCACCTCATTTATCCATTTAATAAAATGGTCAAACCAAAAATGAGGTGGTGCCTTCTAGAATGTTATCCGGTAAAATATACGGATTACATTCTACTGTATATACATACCTGTATCCGTACCGAAATACGAACACCTAAAGAGATAGAATAACATAAAGAATATAATACTAGAATATACGTGTCGAAATACGTATACGCAAATTATTAAATCAATACTTGATTTAATAATCTGGCTCAAACCCGAGCCGGCTAGTATTATCAACTGTCCAATCGAAAGTTCGAGTACAATGTACACCAATCGATCGGAACCCTGCACGTATCCAATACGGCAACTACATCATTTCGCCAAAATCAGGGAAACCCTCTGTGTGGGACTCTAAAGACTCGTCAATACGCTGGCAGTGGGTTTAACCACAAGCACGTCAGCGGCACTTTCTGTACGTAACGGCTACCCAGGTATTGAGCGAAAGGAAGGCTGACGAGCAAGCTCATCCAAACCCCTACTGAGCCTGTTAGTGACAATATTCGTACAGTCCGGTCTGTTCGTCTAAGAGTATCGCATATCGAGTCTAGGGGGTGGATAAAGTCAGACCCCTAATAACGCGATAATTCGTGTCGGTATGAAGCCCATCACCTCCTGAGAAACTACTGATCCAAATCAGTAATTCTCCACTACCCCGGCCGAGGATTTCAGGTGATGGCCACCCGTGCACTGTGCGACATCAACCCCCAATACCGGGAGATACGAATCCCTGATGATCCGCTTACTGCTTCCATGTGGCTCGGGACTGTACCTAATTAAAACCTGTTTGCACGTCTCCTTTGAGCGTGGTAGGGTAGTAATCAAAGCACAGTGGGAACTCATACGAGACAAATGACGATCCCAGGTCGACAGACTAACCTGTATACATGTCACCAGGGAACTGCTATATGGCAATAGGTATAATACCAACTAGCATGTTTCCGGCGAGTCCGTCCAGTGTACTCATAACCCAATGAGCACCTGTATACTATCTTAGGTGAACACCTAACACCAATGGCTTGTGAGACCGGCCACCGCCCCTCGTCTGGGTCTAGATAAGTATACACCAGTCTACACTGGAGTATCGATGCCCAGTCTCGATACTCCCACGACTAGGGACATTTAAGGATGTGCTTATAGACCCCAGCTCCCACGTATATGATCGTCATCATAATACTGGTAGTCAAGCAAGAATTCTATGGGCTCTATCAACATGTATATGATGATAAAGAAAAACCAGATAACATACTATCATTTCGAGTAAGACTGTTCTATCGGTATAGGTCCTCACTCAATCATCATAATCACATGTCCGCGACTATGATAATTGTATTGAGGGCACTATAGCCAATAGTTTGCATGGCATTCCTACATGCATCGTATCCGAAAGGGGCACCCAGTTTACCAGCCGTCTTTGGCAGAAACTTCAGGAAGCTTTAGGTACCCGGTTGAGTTTTAGCACCGCTTTCCATCCGTAGACCGATGATCAGTTAGAGCGGACTATACAGACTCTTGAGGATATGCTTCGTGCGTGCGTGCTCGATTTTGGTGGCAGTTGGGACCGACACTTGCTTTTGATAGAGTTCTCCTACAACAACAGCTTTCAGGAGACAATTCAGATGGCACCTTTTGAGGCCTTGTATAGTAGGAAGTGTCAATCGCCAGTCTGTTGGACCGAACTCAGCGAGAGCAGGATTTTGGGACCACAGCTAGTCCAGGAGACTACGGAGAAGATCCAGTTGATTCAGGACAGAATGAGAGCAGCCCAGTGCAGGCAGAAGTCTTATGCCGACCGTCGTCGTCGCAGACTTGAGTTTGCAGTAGGTGATCATGTATTCCTACGGATTTATCCGATGAAGGGTGTGATGAGATTTGGGAAGAAGGGAAAGCTTAGTCCAAGATTTGTGGGTCCTTTCGATACCCTTGAGCGAGTTGGTGCTGTTGCCTATCGTTTGGCACTTCCGCCCAGTTTTCCGGATGTTCACCCCGTATTTCATGTATCTATGCTTCGCAAGTACTTTCATGACACCTCTCACGCGATTCATCATCAGACGATCCAGCTGGAGTGTGACCTTTCTTCCACCGAGCAGCCGGTGGTCATTCTAGATTGGCAGGTGAAGAAACTGAGGTCAAAGGTCTTACCGTCTGTCAAGGTTCTTTGGCGTGGCCCGAACAGCGAAGAGGTCACATGGGAAGCCGAGAGCGAGATGCAGAAGAAATTTTCTTATCTCTTCGAAGGTACGCATAGTAAGATTTTTTTTAATTCGGGGATCAAATTTCTTTAAGGGGGAAGATTGTAACACTTTAGAATGTGGTTAGTGTTAATTAAGCGATAATACAGGTTTTTAATGAAATTTAACTAATAATTATTTTCTTCATATTTTATTTATTTAATTAATATTTTATTTAATTGTTTTTACACTTGCACACATATGTGCATGTTGAATTAGGGTTAAAGAGGTGTTAATCATGCTTATATAGCCATGGCACACTTAACCCTCTCTTTTAACAAGAAATGCTACATTTTAACATGTATATCTATTTTAATTATTGAAACAGAAGGTTTAATTATTTTTATAAAAGAAAAGAGAATAGAAGAGAAGAGAAGAGAAGAGTTGATTTAAGAGGATACTTAGGGGGGATGGCTGCCATTAATGGCATTAATGAGAGAGAGAGAGTGTGAGTGTAATGCCTACACTCACCTCCCACACTCACATACACTCAATTTCCTCACACTTACCTCTCATTCTCACCTCACTCTCTCAATTATTGTTCTTAACTCAGTTGTTCTCTCCTCCTTCACAATCCTTCAAGTTCTCCACTTGATATATATTTGCATCACAATCCTAAGCCTAACCTTGATCCAACCTAACTAAAACCTTCACAATTCATGCTAAAGCCTATTGTGATGACTTGGAGCTTGGAAAGTTAGGGTTTTCCCCAAGTTTTAGAGTGGTAATGATCTCAAACTGTTAGTTAGGCTCTAATGAAGTTTGTATACTTATTAGTTTCAGTTCTAAACACTAAGTTATAGTTTTTGTGCAAATATCGTATTTTGATTAAGTTTTGTGTCTTGTTGGAATATGATATCAAACCAGGTTTTTGTTTAAGAAGTTTCCATCACAGAGACCTAGTTTGAAGACCTAGAAGCTACCCTGAAAACCTGAGACCACCCCCTCAATTCTGGGACGCAAATAAATTGCTTCTGGCCGCAATTTGCGGCCAGAATGGGGGCTGGGGTGTTGTGTCTGAGTCATGGGATCTCTGGGGTTATTTGTAGGCTCGTAGGACTTGCAACATTCACTAATTCTTTGTGTAGAAAAATCTGGAACCGTTTAGCTGGAATTCAAGTGTTTCGGATTCATGGGATACGGATTTATCCGATATTCGTTTAAGTGTTTCGTACGTTTGGTAGCCGTAGGGTTGGTATAAGATATCGCTGCATGCGTTTAGCTGCTAAGCGAACACTTAGTAGCTAGTGGGAGTTGGGTTGTTATTGCCGTTGTATATGTGTGTTATCGCTAGTGCTAATTTCATTTGATCCTGTGTGATATTAGGATCGATTGCTGGGACTTCGAGCGCTATAAGGAAAGGGAAAGAGGTGGTTGGATTCACCTAGCTCAAGATCATCGATGAGTAGATTTAACATCTACGGGGGATCGCTCGTATGTCGCTAAGCTTCGAGGGCTGGATTCAGTAATATAAACCCATGTTGTTAGTATATACATTGATTGTGTATGAACATCATCTTGCACATCCCATTACTTGTTGTACATTGACACTGTATTGATTGGACACTACACCATTACTAACGGTTCATGTTGCACGAGTACTGAATTGTATGCCACACACTCACCGTTAGTAATTACCAGGACACACACACTATAGAAATTACCATGGATAATATATATTGCATCGCTTTCTTTATCATTTACAGTTAGATATTAATTCTCGTCCTATTGCGCATGTGAATTGCGTCATATTTACATACATACATTGCTAGCCACATATTTACTCTTATATGAAGTTGCGTTTCGACTTCGGGGATTTGGGAAACCACAAGATACCTTTGAAAACTTGATATACTAAAAGAGCGGTTTTCCCTTGATATGCTCACATTACTGTTCCGTATTTGCATATCTCGTATTTCATGGACATATGCATTGATGTACTGATTTCATGCGATTTCTGGATTTAAGAACCGCGGTTATATTTAAGAAAAAGGAGAAAAATATAATATATTACTTATAAGAAAAATGCGGTTTCTTTTGATATGATATTTCGAGACGTCCACTATGAGTTTTCTCGGTTCTGAGCTTGTTTTCGAGACCCGATTCGAGGAGTTGACGGATGCCGTTTGCTGGTACATGGTGGACCCGGTATGGTACCCCGGGGCAAGAAATGACTTTTTTGGTGCAGACGATGAGCCTGGCAGAGGGAACACTACCTACCGTTGATTGTATAGAACTCGGTGGATATCCGGAGGGTACCGTTTGGAGTTATGATATGAGATAGATGAGGTCCGACCTGAGTATGCGGTCCCTGAGATGAGATAGATATGAGGGTCGATCTGAGTATGCGGCGCCTGAGATATGAGTATTTACGTGTCGATGTTGGACACGGGTTTCATGATGTTTCGAGTGTCGATATTGGACACTCAAGTTTCATGATATGACGGATATGAGGGCCGATCAGTGTGACGGCGCCTAAGATATTGTGATTTGGGGTGTCGTTGATGGACATCGGTTTTCAATGATGATGATTCATACATGAGGTTTTATGTGTTATCCCATACTCAGGATTTATTAGACATACATTGTTTCATGTAGTTGTTGTATCCCGGTGGTGTACCTTGATCATGATTTTACTGCATATCCGTATTGTTATATTCAAGCCATCAGATTGCATATTTCAGATTATCAATTTTCATGTATACTTGCGATTATCTGTATGATATTATTTACTATTCACGAGTTGGAAACTCACCCCTATTGTGCCACAGTGTTTTGCAGGATTGACCCTCAGTATAGTCGCGACAGGGCTTCTCATTTCATCTATTTCTGCGGATACCACTGCTGTTGGTCGTGATTTTGGATAGGTGGGTAGTTTTGCGGATATCCGTATGATCTCATTGTATATCTTATCGTATCTAGTACTTTCCATCCACCACTTTCATGTATATTGACTTAGATACGAGTTTGTGAGGATCGGTATTGTATTATTTTTGACTTTGGGTGTCGAGCTCGTTTGAGCCGGCTATTTTATTTATGCTGTGATGTTGTTTCACTTCTTTATTGTTTATTCCTTTGCTACGGCGTCGTATATATGTTTATATAAACTTGTTGTGGTTGTGTTCCACCTTTTGGCGTGAGTTGCTCCCGTTTGGGATGCTTTATATTTGTGTTATGTTTGTACCTGTTTGGGGCTAGTTTTTACAAAGGAGATGCTGCCGAAATTTTTAAGAATATAAATTAAGTTAAGATTTTATAAATTAAGATTTTCAAATGTTTTAGCAATTGTTTTAAATGTTTTATCATTCTATCTTTTTATGGTTTAGATTTCTGGGTTGTCGCCTTACTTGAATTACATTACGCTTTTAGACGTTGCGTGATTTAAGTGCCGGTCACGTTCCTAAATTGGGTCATAACATTACCCCTCTTTCCAAAGCGAATCACTCCATGGTTTAAAGAGATATTTAGAAAGTCATGATCGCCCGGTTGGAACTCCAAGTGTCGGCGCTTTGCATCAGCCCAATGCTTCTGTCGGTTTTGGGTTATGTGCATTCATTCCCTGATAGTGCAAACTACATTTATAGTCGCCACTATCATTTCAGGTCCAAGGAGTTCCCTATCTCCAATGTCGTCCCAACCTAATGGTGAACGCCACTTCCTTCTATAGAGCGCTGCAAACGGTGCCATTCCAATACTCGCTTGGTAGTTGCTGTTGTATGAAAACTCCACAAGATGTAGGCGATCTTCCCACGATCCTCCGAAGTGTAGAATACAAGCTCTTAGCATATCTTCAAGAATCTGAATTGTTCGCTCAGAATGACCATCTGTTTGTGGATGATAAGCTGTGCTAAAGTTCAGACTCGTTCCCAAGCTAGCTTGCAGACTCTGCCAAAACTGCGATCGAAATCTGGTGTCACGATCGGAGACAATGCAAACTGGTACTCTATGCAATCTCACGATCTTCTCCATGTACTTCTTTTCTAGTGTCTCGGTAGAATGGCCAACTCGAAATAGGATGAAATGAGCCGAATTTGTGAGTCGATCCACAATAACCCATACTGCATCGTTACCTTTTGTGCTGCGAGGAAGAGCAGTCATAAAATCCATGGTAATGTGTTGCCACTTCCATTCCAGGATAGGTAATGGTTGAAGTAAACCATCTGTCCTGTGGTGTTCAGTTTTTACTTGCTGACACACCAAGCATTTGGCTACGCTTCTGGCTACTTCACTCTTCATTTCATGCCACCAGTAATGTTGTCGCAGATCTTTGTATATCTTTGTACCACCAGGGTGTACTGAGTATGGAGAGCTTTGAGGTTCTTTCATCAACTCTTCCCGAACAGGACCTTATGGTACACACAATCTGCTTCCGTATCTCAAAGATCTATCTTCATGGATGATGAAGTCTGTTCTAAGTCCACTTTCTACTTGTTCTCTGATCTTTTGGAACTTGGCATCACTTGCTTGAGCTGCTTTGATCTGATTGACAATTGTAGACTGAACTTATAAGTTCATCAAACTTGAAGCGTTACCTGGAATGATCACTTCTATCTCCATCTAATGTAAATCTTATTATAGCATCCACTGTGCGGTGAGATTCATTGATAGTGGGTGACGACTAAGCGCATCAGGAACTACATTCTCCTTTCTCGGATGATATTGTAGGTTGATGTCGAAATCCGCCATAAGTTCTAACCATCTTCTCTGCCACATATTCAACTCTTTCTGAGTAAACACATACTTCAGACTTTTGTGGTCCGTGTAGATATCTACCCGTTCTTCAAGAAGATAATGACGCCAAATCTTAAGTGCAAATATAACAGCTGCCAACTCTAAGTCATGCGTTGGATAATTGTGCTCATGAATCTTCAACTGTCTTAATGCATAAGCTACAAATTTACCGTGCTGATGTAGAACACATCCTAATCCTATACCGGATGCATCGCAATGCACTACGAAAACTCCAGATTGGTCCGGTATGACGAGAATAAGTGATGATGTCAATCTTGACTTGAGTTCTACGAAAGATTGTTCGCATGCTTCTGACCATACGAATTATTCATCTTTACGTGTGAGCTTGGTCAGGGGTGTTGCAATCTTCGAAAATCCTTCAATATATTTTCGGTAGTATCCCGCTAATCCCAAGAAATTTTCAATGTCCTTCACTGTCTTTGGTGTCGGCCATTCGCTTACTGCGGATACTTTAGCTGGATCCACAGAGATTCCTTCACCTGAAACGATATGTCCAAGAAATCCAACTTGATCTAGACAAAACTCGCATTTGTTGTACTTGGCATAGAGTTGATGCTGTCGCAAAGTCTCCAGGACAATTCGTAAATGTTCAGCGTACTCTTTCCGATTCTTAGAATACACCAGGATGTCGTCGATGAATATGACAACGAACCTGTCTAGGTACTCTTGGAAAACTTGATTCATCAGATTCATGAATATGGCTGGTGGATTGGTCACTCCAAATGGCATCACCTGATGATAACCCGAACGAAGATCTAACTTTGAGAAAACGCAAGACCCACTTAGTTGATCGAACATATCGTCAATTCGCAGTAGTGGATACTTGTTCTTTATCGTGACTTCGTTCAAAGCTCTATAATCAATGCACATTCTGTATGAACCTTCCTTCTTCTTCACAAGCAACACTGGAGATCCCCAACTTGATATGTCTTCAGGAAATATATCAGCGATCAACTTGACATGGAGATCCCCAAGCAATGTCAAATCGGGCAGTCTCGGAAACGCGAAATATTTAGGGCTCCATGTCAAATCGGGCAGTCTCGGAAAAATATTTCGCGTCGAACATGTCGCGAAAAGTCTTCCATTCGATCGGCTGAGTAAGACGGCTTTCTTCCGCCTTCCACCATACTTGGGCGTTATCCGTAATATGCAGCTTCATAAGCCTTACCCAAGCAATGTCTGGCACTTGTGCTGCTGCCAAATCGTCCTCAATGGATTGAGCCCATTCTTCAGCTTCCAGAGGGCTCTCTTTCCCAGAAAATTGCTTAGGATGCAGTGCCCGGAATTGTTTCACTCCAGGTGCCTCAGCTTCTGGGCGGTTCATTAGGATAGCAGTCTACTGCTGCTGTACCTCAAAGAGGCTCTTTATTTCCTTGAGCAGTACCATCTGCTCGTTGATTGGAACTACAACGGTAGGCGTAAGTGGAAGAGGTGGTGGTGTGGTGTTGCCGATCACGTTAATGCTAGTATTGTTCGGGGAATCCATAACCTTGAAAGAAAAATAGGGTTAGGATAGATGAAGGAATATGAAATATAAAGAATGTTTAGTTGCCGAGTCTTATAATTCTTGTGTTATATTGCTTAGGTTTCTATGCAGAACTGACCTGCATGGGCCGCCAACAAAACCTGTCACGCCCTACTTCCCGGTGTTCGGATAAGGAGACGTGACTAGGCCGCGACGTATTTACTCAGAAGTAAACACGTTAAGAGTAAATAAGCAATTTAATATAAATGTACAAAAGAAAGACATGAGATGTAAATGAACATCAACTTTTTATTTATTAAACATTCTTTACAATACAACTGAAAAGTAAATACATTGCGGAAAGCAATGCCTAAACAATGGCATGAACTGGAAGTAAAAGTATATACAAGTGACTAGAGCTCAGGGTCCTCGATGAACTGCTCCAAGTCTTCTGAGCTGGGCTCAATCTCCAGAGAGTCGGGTCCTCCTGACAACATTCCAAAGAAAGAATAGAAAGGGAATGTCGTCAGCGAACAATCACTCGGTAAGTCCCAAAGAGATAGAAATAGAATAGACAGATAAGAGAGAATATAACTGTATACTGTATGTTTGTTCTACTAGCGTAGTTGTTAGTAGTTTGGTAAAGAATATGCCGGTGTATATGAGAGGAGTCCAACTATTCCGTGGACTACGGTATACGGAGCACAAGGAACCGTTAAGCCACGGAACAACAACAACGGATATTCAGGTTAGGTGTATTAAAGTGACCATCATCGTGCCACTTTTAACACATCCCGTACCAATTTACCCCATTAAAAAAACCCCATAATATTTATTGTGTTGTTTTATAGATGTATGACTTGCCGAAATCATGATATCAATTGCTCATGTAATCGGATAAGGATGTAAACGGATAGTCATGTAATCAAGTCAATGTATATCCATTGTTCGGTCAGTTCAAGTCATGCTGATATTTGATAGTATTCAGTATATATGGATTCATATTGTATTGGAGTTATATTTGGATTGTATTCATGTATGGATTGTTTTTAGATTAGACTGAGACTCCGTCTGAGTCAGACACTTAAATAAAATTTGATTCCTGAATTAGGTTTTGGAGTTATCGGTAACTGCTGCACATGGACGGTAGGATTTATGACTTTTTCCAAGCCAATTACCATTGATAACCCCATTTTAGTTTTCTACCTTAAATATGCAAGCACCCACTTTCTCCGGCTCTCTGAGGCTCAATAGAATTGGTCCCGCTTAAACCTATATTTACTAAGGTCCTTATTGTAAATTAATAAACTTGAGGGGTTTTATGAAAAATAGTTTTGATATAATTTCAAAATAAACCTCAAGTATTTATTAGTCGTATTTAGGGTTTTCATGGATTTAATTTTTAAAAGCGAAGTATTCTAATGATTATAAACCTAGATTGAATAGTATATGGTATTTTAGTGTAAATTGGAATTGTATGGATTCTTGATGGTATATTCATGAAATTTGTGATTCCTTTGTTTATAAAACATGGAATTTATTATATATATTTAAAATAGATATTTTGATAATATATATAATTATTAAAAATAGAATTTATTTATTAAATAGAAAATCACATTATTCTTAAAAATTGTATTAAAAATTCCATCGAGATCGGATGCTCCGTAAGGAGGTATGCATCTCGTTCTACTTGTACCAAGGATGTGCGATAACCCGAACCATCCAAATCGGGTTCCTCAAAATGGGTTTTAGAGGCTTAATTGCAAGGAATTTATTTAAAACAATTCTAAAGAATACGGTTTTATTAGTTTAAGGTATTTTATTGTAAAATTGTATTTATCCCACAAAATACTGTTCCAAAAGCCATCGTGCTATATCATGATGGGTGTTGTGATGAGTTAGGTCATTGCCTCATGAGTTTTCTAAAGGTAATATGAGCAAATATGATGAAAGATATCGAATAGAAAGTTTATGGTATTTAACCGTAAAAGTGAATTAAAAGTTGCATTGCATTGCATATTGAATTGAAACTTGTTCTAAATGTTTTTTTATGATTACTAAACAAGTTGTAACAATATGGGTGTTTAGTTATTAAGAAAAGTTATGTTTTAATCAAAATTAAAATCGGAAGTCGGAATAACTCTACTTCCAACGAGTTAAGAGGTCTTTTTTTGGAATAGGAAGAAATGAGAGGAGAGGGGACTTGCAGTTTGAAAAGAGAGAGGGGAGGTATGGGAAAGTTTTGAGAGCTTCTTGGAGTCATGGGGTCGCCGGATTTGTCTCTAGTCGTCGCCGGAAGATGACCTTGTGCTAACTCCACTTGTACAACTAATTTTACTTGGAAGAATTTGAGTGTTTTGATGATAGATTTCAGAATAGAGAGGGCTAGGTATGGGGTGGTATTTATAGGATAGAATTAGGGTTTAGAGAATTAAAAATGCATTAAAATGGATTAAAAAAGTGAATTTAATCCCTCTGTAAATTTACAGAGAAATCAAACAGTACTGGGGTTAAGGGAGGAGGCCAAGAGACCAGGGTTCAAGAATTGGAGGCATTCCCCACGGGGAGGGCCGGCGCCGCCGGCCTTTTGGCCAATCTCGCCGGTCGATGTAGGGGGTCGGGGTCTTGGATGTTTGCCACGTGTCCCTATCTGTTCATATGACATTTTCCATATGTTTGATTTTAGTGACTTTTCATTTTTACGTGTATTGCACGTGTAAACTTTTGGGCTTCTAAAAAGTTTGAAAGAAAAATCATTAAAAATAATATGTGGCTGGGGGATTCGAACACATAGGCTACATCACAGCAGTGGAAGGCTTTACCAATGATCTACATATGCTTTCTTGCTGTTCTAAAACAAATTAAATACTTATAGCATACTCATGGTTGCAAATATTCTATTTATTATTTTAACTTTAATCAAATTTCTGTAAATTAAAAACAGAGTCTTTACATCGGTCGTCATTGGCCTTACGCCGAAAAATGCTATCCAACACAAGTTCCCAAGTCTGATCAAAGTGTTGAATATTTATGAAAGCCTGTTTTTAGAGTCTGTGGGGGCATGGGGTTAGCTTTGCGGATTTTGTCGCCCGTTTCCTTCGCCCAAAAGTTTTGTTGAAGAAGACTGCAAAATTTTCCAAGCTTGATGATCCATTCGAGTTTAAGTTGGACAAGTTGCCGACTGCTGATGCGCATCTGAAGCAGTTTTTTTATTCCAGACACCCCAATCGTCCATTTTGCAGAAATTGCTGCTCCAGATATTGATGAGGAAACATTTTTTGTGTGCTTTATTAGCTTGTGGCTTAGCTGGTTTGCACTCCCAATGCATCCTCGATACATGAGACCGTCCGTCTTCTACCCGGTTTATCGTATTGCGGCAGGAACGCGTATGGCCGTTGGAGTTGCGGGATTGGCTCATTTGTATAATGGCCTATGTATGGCAGCTGACACCACCCAGCCAGGTGTGAAGCCTGTAAATCTCCCTCTCCATTATTTCACATCATGAATAGAGATGCATGTATTGGGTTCCTTCGGTGTGCATAAGATACTCAAATTTTATGAAGGGTATAATTTCCTCCGGGTCATACAATTAATCGACACTTCTTCTCCAGATCCAACACGACGAGAGGCTCGGTGGTTGCTTCTGCGTCCATGCATGGTTGGGGATAGCATGACCTTTGTTGATAGGGTCCTGACTATTGGTAAAGAACCCTCCAAAGTGTTCCAGACACTTCATGACATATTCAAGGATGGGGTTTCTGCTTTGAAGGCCAGGGAAATCATGCATTTGTAGTCCATCAGGCCGGGATTTTTAGTATTCAAGCAAAATTCATCAGTGCTGTTCACGAGGTATAAGCCGCATCGTTTCGCTCAACAGTCAGGCTATAACCAAGGTATTCCCCTCGAGGCGTTTCTTGTCGATCCGGTTGCTTCAGAGGAGAGCGTTCGCAATGTGGTCCACTATTTTATGCGACTGAATACGAGATCTTATTTCCTGATTGCTGAACCTAGTCATATTTTGAAGGCCTCAAATGCCTATATAGCCTGGTATCAGCATGCGACGGGTGCTGTTATCAAAGAAGAGAGGCGGATGCTCCTTGATTACAAAGATTCCGTCCCGGCTAGTAACCCTGCGGTCCCGCTGAAGCGACGCATAGTCGTCCGCCATTCCTTGAGAGGGAGCGATGCGGTAGTAGCTCCTCGTGTCTTTCCAATGGTATCGACGGCTAAGCCACGACCCGATATGACGCCTGGAATGCTTCCCGAGTCAGACATTGGCTCGAAGATTGGAACACACCGCCCCAAGATACCGACAAAAAGAAAGCACTTATCTTCGGGAGTTGCTCTTGGTTCGCAAAAGAAAAAGAAATCTATGTTTTCGGCCGACATTGTCTTTGGTCAAGAGCCCCATGCTCCCTATAGTGAAGGCCTGTTAGAGTACGAGACCAATGATGATCATTTTCGTTCTGAAGCTTCTATCGACGAGAACGCGGCGACTGATCTGTAGGCCGCTCTTGAGGCTTCCGAACGATTGGTACATGAGCAAGCAACGCTTGCTGCCCTTGCAGCGTCGGGTACGTGTCATTTATACTCTTTGTATATTTTAGAGTTTATTGCGCTTTATTAACACTCCTTTCTTAACAGGCATCTCTGCTGAAGAAGCTTTTCGGGTGTCCATCAAAACATACGAGAAAGAGGAGAG
This sequence comes from Agapanthus africanus, assembly GCA_030015575.1. NCBI lineage: Eukaryota > Viridiplantae > Streptophyta > Magnoliopsida > Asparagales > Amaryllidaceae > Agapanthus > Agapanthus africanus. The sequence goes on along the minus strand of JASDDO010000019.1, from coordinate 824,483,863 downwards.
GCTTCGTGTTTCTATGGGCCTTGGAATGATTTATTTTGTGAAGCTTTTAAAATATTTAGCTAATTGTTCCCACACCCTGACTCCTTTCTTTTCATTATAGAAACCACCGTAGTTAGTGCTGTTTCGAGTGCGGTGCCATCTTTAGGTGTTTGTGCATAGGATATTCCTCCCTCGACGGTCCCTACGAAATCTTCAGAGCTGCCGACTATTGCTCAGGCCACCTCTGGGCCACTACGGGAAGTGTCATTAAAGCAGCCGATGACGGATATTTTAGCAGATCCGGAGGCTGAGTTTGATTTAGATGAAGATCTTCCTTTGTCGGTGGTTCTTGAGAGATCTTTTCGTACGGCTAAGACCGAGAGGAAACGTCGGAAGCACGAAGCGAGGGAGCATCAAGATAGCTTTTCCACAGGTACGGGTTCGAGTGAAATACGAACCCCTGATGCTCCTATGGAGGACATCCCCCTGCCTTGTCAACCGCTCATAGGCAGATCGCTCGTGCAGCCGGTGAAGAGGCTGAGCGTTTACTTCAAGGTGAGACAACGCACGAGATTTTAACGAAACCTGGTAAGACTTATTTATTGTCCAAGTTTCTTTCCACAGGCACTTATTAGAATCATAACATTCCCTCATTTTTTTGAATGATACAGTAGAGACAAGTTTAGATGTCGGGGCTGTGGATGAGGTGGCGGCATCGGAGATTCTGGGATGGAGGGCCTTCATCTTGAGTCTAATTTGCTCCAACTGCCACTCCTTCTCCCGGTGGATCTCCAGTATCCGCGGGTAATGCTGGCATAGCGACAACCCTTATTGATTCGGGGGACGAGGCCGTAGATTTTGAATCCGTCTCCTCTGTGGTGGTGGAAGTCGAAAAGGCTATCGCGATTAGTGATGCTTCAGATACAATCATGGTTCCCGCACCGTCGGTTCTCATGAAATCCGCAGGTATTTTCTGTGCTATTACTTTCGGATCCTTATTTCTGCTAGACACATTTGCTAATGTTTTCTTTATTTCTGGTATAAGCACGACAAACCCTGGTGATCTGCTGACTGTAGAACCCCCATCAGCTATCACCATGACTATTGTTGCTTTACCTATCTCTTTTGCACATCCCTGAATCTTCTCGGGCTCAGCGACGGAAGGTAATTTTCCTTCAAATTTTTTTATTTCTTTGTTTCAGTATTGATATCACTCCTTAGATTAATTGCTTAATGTATATCGTGTCAATCTTGTAGGAGTGCTTTTTAACCATCTGTGCCAAATGTTAGTTTCGCACTTTGCCTTCCAATCAGGATCTGTCCCTCCTTTTGGCGTTGGTTAGTATATCTTTCATTTCTTATTTCATCTTTCTACAAGTAATCCTTCTTTAATAAGCTTTTTCTTGTACTACTACAGTATTATGGCTCGAAGGAGAAGACGAAGAAATGGCTGAGCCATCTATGCTCCCCGATTTTCCGCTTTCAACTATTGGTAGGTTAGATCTTATTTACTTTTTTTTATTTTAAGCTGAAATCTGACCCGTCTTTGTACATGTCTTATTCTGTAGTAGCTCCACTAGCTTTGGTTCCTTTTGAGTCCTGCATTTCTATTCCCGCAGGGTCTTTCATTAAACGCCAATTATCTAGAAGCGCAACTAATAGTAGGTGCATGCTAAGCGAATTTATTGAAGACCTTAATGTCAAGGCTCTCACTTCTGCTGTGGACTTTGCGGATGAAGTCAATCCTATACTGGCGACTCTTGTGACTTTCCATAATTAAGATTTTGTCTGCAAATATCTTATGCCTGAGGCATTATCCTCAAAGTCTCAATTGATCACGTGGATCGAACAAAGCGCCCCTTTCATTCAATATTACGAGCAGAAGCTGGTCCTGAAGCAGAAGGAACACGAAATGGCTTTTAGCAAGTCAAGACAATTACGTGCTCAGGTAGAAGCGAATGATGCATGGCTCCAAGTTATCTTTGAAAACCTTCAACGATGCATTTATGAAGGAATGGTGCTGAAGCGAGACCTTGACACTACCGAGCGAGGAATGCGGGACTACGAAGTTGCTAAGCAGGAAATTTCTAAGAAGCTTTCTTCGTGCTTACAACAATGAATTCAAATCGAAGCAATGCTAGCCGCAATAGTAGAGCGCGAGAATGAGCTCCGGCAGGAGAATGAGCGGGTTGCCGCTTTATTAAAACCCCCGCCCTCTCAGAAGCTATAATTGTATCCATTTTTCTTTACAAATTGTATCTTTCAAACATTTTGATTCATGAATAAAGAATATACATTTTTTATTCGCACGCACTCTTCTGTTTCTTGATGTCTTGATCTAGCGCGAAGTAGTTTATGTACTCATTTCGGAGTTTATAGTTTATTCACTCATTTCAGAGTCTCTAGTTTATTCACTCATTTTGGAGTTTTTTTAGTTCACCTCCTTTGGGTTTACAGGAAAACTTTCCCTAACGTTTGATGTATATAACCCCTATTCTACCATGATAGGGGTCTGTTAGGTTTGTGGTACTAGCTTTAAGTCCGTCGTACCATCGCATTGGCTCGTGTATTTCTCGATATGCAGTCCTTAGACTTCTATTCGAATAGCCCCGCGACTGTCATTTCTCTGATCCCTTCTGAGGCTGGACAAGACGTTTTCAAGTAATCTTCTTTAGGTTGGTGTATATGTATTACCGTCAGAAGAACAAGCGTTAGGCATTTTCCATGGCGCTTTTTTACTTGAAGTTAGGCTCAATTTGGAGCCCCAATGAGTCATAACCGCTCCCTTCTGGGTGGGATGATCTCCAATGGTCTTTATGCTTTGTATGTATTGCCGTCAAGACCCAAAACTTGGAATATGCCGTCACTTCGTTTTTGGTTTGATGATGTCGAGCCGATTCTTTGCTGAAATAGGGTAGACATCCGTAGGACCTCTATGCTATATGTATTGCAATTAAGGTCTAGAGCTAGGAATATGTGTTGCTCCAATTTTATTTGATAGTTGCGTCCGCACCCTGCTAAAATGAGGAGGGAGCACCGAGATGATCTCTTGGCTGTAGATGTTTCCATTAAGACCTAAAGCTAGGATTTTGCCGTCACTTCACTTTTATTTGACCCCTGGGTCCTTGTTGACATCACGTATGCACTTTAATGAAGCAGGAAGGACGTCCAAATAGTCTCTAGGCTGTAGATGTGCCATCAAGACTTGGTTCTTCTTTTGACGAAGCGTGGTAGGAAAATATGGTTCACTTTCTTTCATTTGTGCCCATGACTTGTATACAAGAGTCAATATGGACCTATTTGCAGGGCAGAAAAAGTTTCATTTTCATTTTTTTTACTTTTTTCCGCGATGCGCTATCTTTTCAGCTTTTATACTGCGAAAGTCGCGATTGCCCAATCATTTCGGCTATTTTTCGCGGTGTCCAATCATTTCGACTATGCCATTTTTTAAATATTTTTACTCGCTATTTTTTTATTGCGAGTTGTCCCATAATTTTGGATTTTTTTACTCGCTGAGTTTTATTACAAGTCAGGAACTTGAGATCTGATGTCAATCTTGGCATCAGTATCGCTGCAACTGGAATATTGTCAGGAGTGAATCATCAATTGCCGTGTGAGGACTTAAAGTTTGATACCTGTTTAAGTATCAGCTACAACTGGGATATTGTCAGGAGCGAATCATCATTTGCCTTTATCGATTTGAACAAATGTGGCTTAATAAAAAGGGTTAGGATTCCGTCGGCTAAGGCTTTTTGACTTTATGAGCCGTAAGGGTCTCATAAAGGTATTTCTCCCTACGAGTCGTGAGGATCTCGTTGGTGTATTTTTTCCTTAGGAATCATGGGGATTCCTAAGTAATGTTTTCTCTTGTAAGTCATAAGGATCTTACGAGAGTATTTTCTCCTTGTAAGTCGAGAGGACTTACAAGTGTCATTCACCATATGGGGATATTTCTCGCCATTGGTGAAACTCGGTTGGAACATATTTTGTTCGTGCCTGTGGATTGTATACAAGAGTTGATATCGAACTACTTGTAGGGCAAGAAAGTTTTGTAGGATTTTGATGGCTTAAGAACAGGTTCAGGTCCCTGTATCTCAAGGCTTTTGAATTCTATAAGCCTGAGGGTCTTATAGAGGGTATATTCTCCTTACGAGTCGTGAGGATCTCGTAAGTGCATTTTCTCCTTAGGGATCGTATGGATTCCTAAGTGTGTTACTCCTTTGCGAGTCGTAAGGATCTCACGCAGGTGTTTTCTCCTTACAAAGTCGTGAGGGCTTTGTAAGTGCATTTTTTTATGAGTTCGCACCCTTTCGGGTTTTCACTAGCTCGCAGACAGTCCTGCTGTTTTTACTCACGGTGCCCTTTCGGGTTTCTATCCGTGCCTATTTTTCTTGTGAACATCCTTTTTTTTCTAAGCGGCCCGTAATGTAACGCACCATTAGCTGTAGACCCCGATTTTTTTCCAAAGGACTACATCATGTGAGGCTTGAAAGAGTTATGAATCGTTTATGCCCGTGGATTGTATATGGTAATCAGGGTGAGGATTCACCGTAGGGCTAAACGTGTTAGTTTAAGGACATGACGGTCCATTATCGCCGTATTTTGGGGCGAAATGCTAGTTTAGGGTCGTTCCGGTCCAACATTCCTATTTTTTGGGGACGAATGTTAGTTTAAGGACATTTCGGTCCATTATCGCCATATTTCGGGATGAGCATTAGTTTAAGGACCTTTCGGTCCATTATTAGTTTAGGGACGTTTCGGTCCTATCGCCGACGTTTCGGTCTATTGTTAGTTTAGGGACGTTTCGGTCCATTATCGCCATTTTTGAGGCGATGAAGCTTTTTTGATACTACTCTCAGAGTTCTGACTCAAGATGATAGCGAGCAGACATAAGCGTCATCATCTATCATTGATCTAAGTCATGGCTCATTAGACATAGTACTTTTTGAGGAATCGGCCGTTTATTGGCCGGAAGGGTCTTTCACCATGCATATCCATGAGCAGGTAGGCTCCACCCTGGTAGAATTTGTCTATAATGTATGGGCTTTCATAGTTCGGCTCGAACTTTCCCTGTTTTGCATGATTGGGGATCATTGGTCTTTTGACGACGAGCATGAATTCGCCTTGGCGGAACGTTCTCGACCTGGTCAATCTTTTATATGACCGTATTATTCTTTCCTTATAAGCCTCCAGATTTTGCAGTGCTATAAGGCGAGTTTCGTCAAGGGCGTCGATCTCCTCAAGCCTAAGATGAGCATTTTCTTCATATGTCAGCTCGTATTGAACCGTTACTCATAGAGATGGGAGTTCTATTTTCAATGGGAGCACTGCTTCCGTGCCGAACACCAATGCGTATGGTGTTGTATTCATGGTTGTCTTGAACTTTGTTCGGTACGCCTAGAGAGCTTCATGCAGCCTTTTGTGCCTGTCATTTTTGTTTTTGGACACCATCTTTTTATAATCTTTGTCATGATCTTGTTGAAAGCTTCAGCTAGACCGTTGGCCCGAGGATTATAGACTGAAGAGTATCTCTAATTTATTTTATGTTGCTGTGCAAAGCGGCTTATTTTATGGCTTCTGTAAGCTGGCCCATTATCCGAGATTATCCGTCACGGAGTTCCAAACCGGTATATGACATGGGTCTTGAAGAAATGGAGGATATTCTCTGTCTTCACTTCCCTTAACGGTAATGCTTCTGCCAACTTAGTGAAGTAGTCGGTTGTTGCTAGTATGAACTGATGTCATTTGGAAGATGCATGTTCGATAGGGCCGATTATATCCATTCCCACATCTCGAACGGCCAGCTGGCCACTGTCGAGTGTAGCGAATTTAGGTGTTGATGTATGAAGTCTCCATGAATTTGGCATGAGTGAAACTGTTTTGCATGTTCGAGACAGCCCTGAATCATCGTGGGCCAGTAATAGCCCATCCTTTTTATCTTCAGTTTCATCTTTGGCCCACCTTGATGAGAACCGCAGAGTCCGTCGTGTACTTCTTAGATGACTTTCTTTGCTTCCTCCGGCCCCAGGCATCTTATCCATAGGTAGTTGAATGATCTCTTATATAGAGTATCATTAACGAAGGTAAATGACAAAGCTCGTTTCATGAGCTGATGTCTAGACGATGCATTTTCGGGCGTTCATTGGGACATGAAGTAGTCTATGAAGATTTCTCTCCAATTCTTGACCTTTTCTTCGTCCTCTATTTGAAGGGTTACTTGTTAAGTCGTTTCTTTCCCTTCAGATGGCTCTATCAGGTCTTCCGAAAATATATCTATTAGTGCGAGGACCTTACGGCTTTGCACAATGATCCTTACGTCATCAAGGTCTTCATCGGCCAATTTCTTAGCCAATTTGGCCAACGCATCCGCTTTGTTGTTTTTCGCTCGCGGTATACTTTCCAGGGTATAGGAAGAGATTTGTGTCAGCAGTTGGTACACTCTTTCACCATGCTTTATCAGCTTTGTCTTGCATATTTGATAATCGCCGTTTACTTGACTAACGATTAGCTGGGAGTATCCATATATGAGGAGGTCTTGGATTCCCATGTCGATAGCGATCTCAAGACCTGCTATTAAAGCTTCATATTCAGCTTTGTTTTTAGTCCTTGGCTCCGTTAAGGAGAAGGCATAACGCAGTATCCCTCCTTCCGGGGTTACGAAGATAAGGCCCACCCTAGCTTTGATTATGGGGATATTTTGCTTTTGCCGCTTCATGGAGGATGCTCTATCGAAGTAAAGCTCCCATTGAGGCTTATCTTCTTCTTCTTACTTCTTCTTCAATTGCATTGAATGCATGCTCATCCGGCAACTTGCAATTTAAGGGGGAGTCAGCTGATATCGGATGCTCCGCGAGAAAATCGACGATGGCCTGACCTTTCACTGCTTTGAGGGGTCGATACGTTATCGAGAACTCCATCAGGAGGGCCTATTTGGAAAGCCTTCCTGTTAGTATGGCCTTTGACATTAGATATTTGAGAGGATCCGCCTTCGATATGAGAACTCAATGATGCCTAAAGCTATACAAATGCCAGTTTAAGGTCCCGTGATGGGAAAAGTAGAGAAAGAACTTCTTTGCTTCAAACCTAAGCTAATAAAGAACCCTAGAAAGAGTGCTAGCACCGACCAGGGATAGGAGTAGCACCAAGAAAAAGGGCTTCATGGACCTCATGTGCCAATGCGTAATGTCTGAGATTCGTTATCGCGAAGATCAGCGCCAGGCAATGCTATTCGATAGGGGAATAGTTGTTTTCTGCCCACAAGAGAACTCGACTTAAATAGTACAGAGCTCTCTCCTTTCCTTGATCATTCTCTTGAGCCCATAGCGCACTTAGAGAACCCTCAAGAGCTGTTGTATATAGGATAAGGGGTTTTCCCTTGACTAGGGCGGCCAATACCGACGGATTCTGCAGGTATTGTTTGATTTCGTTTAGTGCGTTTTGGCACTTCTGATCCCAGAAGAATGGGGTCCCCATCTTCATCAAATTACTGTAGGGACGGTATTTTCCGGAGAGGTTGCTTATGAACCGCTGGATATATGCGAGCTTTTCTTAGAGAGACCGCAGTTGTTTGAGGGTTCTTGGCGTGGGCATATCCATAATCACCCTAATCTTTGAAGGATCGATTTCGATACCCCGGTGATGTATGATGAATCCTAGGAATTTAACTGAGAAAACTCCAAACGCGCATTTTAGATGATTCATCTTCAGATTATACTTCCGAAGACGTTGAAACACTGTTTTTTTATGTTCCCAATGTACCTCATGAGATTTTCTCTTCACTACAAGATCGTCGATGTAGCATTCGATAATCTCATGTATGAGGTCATCGAAGATCTTTGTCATGGTCTTCTGGTAGGTAGCGCCAGCGTTCTTCATGTTGGGTTACGGCAGCGCCCCGGCCATCAATCCGTGGCCAAACGCGGAACAAAAAATTTGTAAAACTTGGCGCTACCACAACCAATTACCCGGATCGAACCATTAGCCGTTTACTATCAATCTATAAAGTGTTTAGAGATTATCCCGATCGATCCGTGTCCTTCGGTCTTCAATCTCTTCCCAAGCTCCTCGCCGGCTGCCCCGAACAAGTCTGCTCTCCGGTCTCCCTCGTTGAAGATGATCCACCTCGAGGATTCTTAATACGGGCTCCCGCTTCAAACCGAAGCAAATCGAACAACTAGTTTGCTAACCTAGGTGCCTAAAATGATGTAGAGATAGTATATGAATACTTTGTCTCAAAACACTCTAGGGTTCTCAACGCATGAGAGTGATAGAGTGGAGGTTAAAGAAGATGCCCGTGTATGTGTGAAGTGTGAGCTCAAGACATTAGCTTGCAAAAGAAAAAGCAACACTTGAGAAGGAAAGAGGGGCTGCCTTCTCATTTGGTGTTGTGTTGTATTTGTGATGATCTAGCAAAAAGAAAAAATCATAGCACAAATAATATCTCATGCTATCACAAATATCCCACAACAATTGTAAACAATAAAGCATGGTCCATGCTTTATCATTAAATGCCTACAAGCCAAAATTGCCTTCACACTTTACACATAATCAATATTAAACATTTAACCAAAAACCCTAAATGTTTAATACAATAAAAAGAAATGGCATCAACTAAAGTTATCTTGTAACGAATTACAAGAATACCCCTCATCCGTATATACATACCCGCATCCGTATTCCGACTGAATACGAATACTACGATACGAAAGTAATCCAACAATCTAATATTAGGATCCGGCTTAAACCAAAGCCCACTAGTATGATCCGTCCGATCATGATCCATGCACGAGTGCACGTATATGATCGAACCCTGCCATAAAACCATACGGCCTCTACAATATTTCACCCGAACTAGGGAAACACTCTATGTGGGACTCTAAAGACTCGTCAATACGCTGGAAGTGAGTTTAACCACAAGCACTTCAGTGGCACTAGATGTACGTAAAAGCTGCCCAGGTATTGAGCGAAAGGGAGGCCAACGAGTGAACTCATCCTGAAACCCTACTGAGCCTGACAGTGACAATATTCGTACAGTCCGGTCCGTTTGTCTATGAGTATCGCATATCGGGCCTAAGGGGATGGTAAACGTCAAACTCCCAATAGCGGTAAAAGTCGTGTCGGAGTGTAGCCCAGAACACCCTGAGAAACTACTGGAATACCTACCAGTAAATCTCACTTGCCTTGGCCAAGGACTTTGTGTAATGGCTCTCCTAAACACAGCGCGATATCACCCCCAATACCAGGAGAGATGAATCCCCTGCCGATCAGCTCACTGCCTCTATATGGCTCGGGACTGTACCCAACTAAAACCTGTTTGCACGACTCCTTTGAGCCGTGGTGGGGTAGTAGTCAAAGAACAGTGGGAACTCACACGAGACAAATGACGATCTCAGGTCGATAGACTAACCTGTACACATGTCACCAGGGAACTGCTATCTGACGAGCTATAATACCAACTAGCATGTTCCCAGCGAGTCCGTCTGGTGTACTCATAACCCAATGAGCACCTGTATACATCTTAGGTGAACCAACTGACACCAATGGCTTGTGAGACCGGCCACCACCCCTCATCGGGGTCTCGATCTGTAAACACTAGTCTACTCTGGAGTATCGATTCCCTGTCTTAAAACTCCCTCGACTAGGGACCTTTTAAGGATGTGCTTATAGACTACCCAACTCTCACATATATGATCGCCATCATACTGCTGGTAGTCAAGCAAGAATCGTATGGGCTCTATCAACATGTAATAGTGATCTGTAATGTCACCTGAAGCATGTACACGATGATAAAGACAAACCAGATAGCATACTATCATCTCGAGCAAGACTGTTCTACCGGTATAGGTCCTCCCTCAATCATTGCAATCACGTGCCTGCGATCCAATAATTAACTTTGAGGGCACTATAGCCAACAATCTCCCACTTGCACATAAGGCTAATTATTGCGATGCCGCATACTCATAGCCCGTGTGATACCGAACACCCAACTTCTCTACTGATCAGTTTTACAAAGCCTATTTGTGAAACTCTTGTGTTCGAGAAATAGCCTCAGTGAGTGGATCCGCTCTGATGTCTCTTTCTATGTCTCTCTTTATCTCAAGTTTGCGGAGTAAGCCATCTTTCGAAATGAGCAATACCTGTCTTAGAATATGTCTGGATGTTTGATGGGACCCAGTTCATAAATGAACTCCAAATCCAGTAAACTTTTTAGACTGTACAACTGAATTTAATTAGTATCCTGTGTCATGCCTCCCTCAGTATCCGCTTGGACCACCTGTCCAAACTACTACCCCTTGTCATAGGGAAAACTATAACTCTGACAGTCACTCTGTCAACCAGGTCACCTTAGAAGCCTGGAATGATAACCATCTCCCGAACGAAGATGCCATTATCATATCCCTAGAACATCCACTTATGTTCATAAACTGCTTCCGAACTTTTCTTCAGGATTGGATTAATATAAATTTATTGCAGCTAGTGCAAAAATAACATCTGGTGTGGTACTTGACATTTCATGATTGACTCAATTGCCTAAGCAAGTGATATGCCAATCATGCACATCCCTCTCCTCTTTGGTCTGTAAGACACCTTTAGAGAGGGTGACTCCATCACCTGCAGGCACACTACCGTACCAGGAGTCGTCCATTCTAAACTACCTTTAGAATTCTGTCTAAGTACCCGAATTTGGAAACTACCAAAATCTAGATCTAAAGCCATAGATCTAGTAACCAGAATGTCTGATATTACATCCATATCCTATGTGGAGAAACCACTGTGTGACAACCACAGTATAACCGATCGTAGTATAGGAATTTTACTTCCTACAAAGTGTATGTCATCCAAATACCAGGACATCACACCCTACTACCTTCTTAACAGATCCATCTCCTATTCTGATGAAGTCAAAGCTTATGACTGTCACATCAAAAATAGATGATCTATCTCCGCTATATCTTCTTTAGTCTAGAAATAGACATAAGCTACTTGTCCACTATGCTTCCGCTGCTCCCACTAACTACGACAACCCTCTTGCAGAGTCATATACACATGCACTTCTAAAGCTTTTAGAATGACGCTATACTCATCCTCCTGCCGGGTTTCATAATCTAGAACAGCAGTAATGGCAAGTCTGGGTAAATAAGAACCTCTATGTCACCGTCCTTGAGGATACCGGAGTACCTCTCGGGTGCCTGAGGTTACCCACCATATCTGCGGAGTGGCTAATGGAATGTCAAACATGATTGAATCTTTATGTTCTTATTAAATTTTCTGTAATCGTCTGTGGTTCTGGAATCACTTCCAGTTCTACCATACCCCTACTACTGTTTTCTGAAAAAGTCCATTTTACTAAAAACGTGGCGAATCAAGAACAATATCACTATTGATCTTCCAGATGGTAGAAAGTTAACCTTCGTCAAAGCCCGGGTTAACCAACAAACTGCCATTACAGAAACGTGCCTTGAGTTATCCAGAGTCTGGTTTTAAGCATAAGCCGGACAACTCCATATAGCTTAACATCGTTAAGATATGAACCATTCTATATACAATATAGAAACAGAGGCACTGATTTAATTGGAACCAGATTCAAATCATGCAGCTGTCTCCAGTGCATGTCAACTAAATGGAGAGAGGCCGATCAACATTACTTAACTTAGGAGTGCATCCAAATATGAGTAACCTGAAAGAGAAACAAGTTTCTCAAAACCATTACTATCAACTGAATATCAAACACAAGTATCTACATCTTCGATCACTTTGAAGAATCCCGATACTTGCGACACCTGGTTCTCTACTTTATTCTTGTACTTATAACTTCTCAAAACTTAGACTTTGTATTTCTATGAAACACGTGTCTAAAACTTGAGAAGTCACAAGTAAACAGAATATAGTATGATGACCAACCCCTCTGTCCTAATGGACACTGGACAACATACAATACTTTGTATAAGTCCCCTGAGTTTAATAACTAACACCCTGTGCGTCGTAGATTGAAAACTGTACTATGGTTATGAAGAATTACACCCCTGTTGAATGCTCCTTACCTAACCATCAACTGATATAGGTAAATGTCATGGACATAATTTCAAAAATTTATATCTCACTTTATAAAATAAATGTACAGATATATCAATTTGAAATTGGTGCATAACAACGGATATTCAAAACCAAATATTTGCCGTCCGGCAAAAAAAACCCAGGCAATTTTCTCAAATATCACCAATTACAACGAATTCCGATATAATGAGGATGATCACCTAATTCCCAATAACTTACTCCCACTCATCATCTGTAAAACCATACAGATGTGAGAATCAAACCAGGTAAATACATACCCTGGAGTAAGGATCTAATTGGGAAATCAGTTTTCAATTAACAACGCATAGTGAAACTGAAACATGAAAATGTTTCGAAGGGGTATCTGGGTATTCCTAGTAATGCCTCTTCCATTATCAGATTCACGACTGTAACCGTATATTTCTTTTCCATGTCTCCAAATCCCTTTATTTGTCTTTACTCGTTATCTTCTGTACACCACACTTAGGCTAATTGATTTTCTTCCTTCCCTACCGTTCGGCACCAGCCTATGATTTGGAAGAAGAATATCTAATAAGCGTAATAGGTGAACTCTCCTAATCCTAGGAGCCCTCACAACCTGAGAGAAGGTAAAGATAAAAGACAACTGAATAATCATTATTCTATTTCTCCTAAACCAGAATCCATCCTCGAACTGGAATAAGTTCCTTCGAGTTCGTATATAACCATACGATGGATTATCCAATAACTGTGGATCTTCGTAGTGATACGGGGTGTTCTGGAGAAATACAAAGGTGAAGTAGGAGTGGCGATGAGATACTCGGTTTGGTCGTGAATGATAGCAGTCGCAATTTACTTTGCCCTCTTTCTGATCCCTTTATTTGTATTTACTCATTACCTTCTGTACACCAAACTTAGGCTAATTGGTTTTCTTCATTCCCTACATTTTGGCACCTGCCTATGGTTTGGAAGAAGACTATCCAATGAGCATAATAGGTGTACCCTCTCCTAATCCTAGGAGTCCTCACATCCTGAGAGAAGGTAAAAGGAAAAGACAACTGAATAGTCATTTTCATTTTCTCCAGAACCGGAAACCATCCCCGAATCTGAAAAATGTTTCTTCGAGTTCGTATGTAACTATACGATGGTCATAACCAAATAAAATTGGATCTGCGTAGTGATACGAGATGTTCCGGAGAAAAGCAAAGGGTAAAAGTAGGAGTGACAATGAAGTATGCAACTCATACAATCTAAAAGCCAGTGTTTTAAGAAAGTTCGGTTAACTAGATCACTGAGTTATAGTCTAGGATCGGGACATGGTCGCTGCCAAAGAGAGAGAGAAAAGAAACACTCTGCGTGCGCTCTAATCTAGATCAGAATGGTTAATAACTTTATCTAATCAGGATGTCTCCCACTGTATCCTCAAATTCTCCTCCAAACCGGAAAGAAGAATTAGTCGGGATCACCCGAGGAATAAACAACTCATCAGTAGGTATCGGGATCCAACTATCATCGCATGATAACTTGATGGAATCCACTCAAGTCACCACACTCCAGAAGGTATGCGCATACCTGGAAAGTTTTAGTTTCTTTAGAAACTCCCGATGTGTGTTTTTACCCCTAGGAACCAAGTGACCTTGACTGAGCCAACATATCAAAGGATACTAGTCAAGTTCAATCCGTCATTATCTTGATTGCATTAGACCCACCCACACGAGTCCTTGAATGAGCCAAAATGACCGCACGACTGTCCTAACCAATCGCATATCCATGCAACAGAAAAGCACTACATTGCTATCGAACACTACGCCTCGGCTAAGCACGACATACGTAGCATGAATACTAAGCAATACTAATCTGGAATGACAGTGGGCTACGGCTGGTTTTTGGCGAAAAACCTTTAACGTAATGAACTTGATATCGTTGAAGGAATCTAAGTGGTTTTTCAAATATATAGTAGCGAAAACTTTTACTGAAGTGGTCACTCCCGGTGAAGGGATCACGACTCTTTCCTCTTAGAATGAGGTGCAGGATATTCCTAACCGAATACCACGATGCAAATCAAAAGAATCGACTATAGTGAAGTTATTACGTTGACGCAAACTTCTGCCCAAGGGGTCACTCCCGGTGAAGGGATCTTGGCATTTGCCTCGTAGAATGAGGTGCTGGATATTCATAACCGAATACTACTGTGCAAAGCAAAAGAAAACGCCTGTAATGTCTGTTTTAAAAACTTGGTTCCAAAAACATCAAATAGGTTTGTTTTCCTTGCATTGATCAAAATCAACGCAGTCCTATCAATTAATCACACCAGAAAAGAATGAAAATATGTATGTATATGCCATCCGCATTCTCTACTGGCTCCCGTCATCACTCGTTAGGTTACTTAACTAACGACAGAGCGGGGATTGGACTAGCGCGGGTGTAAAACATATACAACATCTACTAGTATATATATCAATATATAATAATCGCACCAGGCGTGATAAATGCAACATTACAGATAAGCAATAAGCATCACAGAACAATACAGATAATCTGGGAGCCCCGGGTTTCCTTTGAGCCGCAAGCAAAACCCGACGTTCCCCGGGTCGTGTGGATTGCCTGTGCAATGAAAACCTAGACCTCTACAAGCGCGACAAGTTACCCGCCAAAACCAGAAGTGAGACATCCCCCTTCAGCAAAGTGAATGGGCCACCCAGCACTTCACGGAATCCGGTAACTTAAACACCCCTCCTTGGGTCAACCTGTACCCTCTACGAGTGCGGCGAATAGCCCGCCAATTCGAGAGTGAGGACCCCTCCTTCTCAACACCATGAGATACGGACCTGTTGCCCTCCAGAACCCGTCTATCCCTGCACTCCATCGCGGGGTAATCCTAGTACAGAAAAGAAAATATGTACAACGGTGACATCGATCTCAACCCGTGAAGGGTTACTAGGCACTCTCACAAGGTTCTACAAGGCATCAACCATGCCCGATTTAAATTTTAGACGTGCCGAACAACCCTAACCAAGATCTTAGACTAGAGATTAGGCGAAACAAAAAGCAAGTAAACAACTTTACTTCTAAGAGTTAGGGATTACAACCTTTGTAGTCCGTTCCTTCACTTCTAAAGCTCCGTGTTGTGGTCCTTTCGCTGCAATCATCGAGTACCCGGACTCTAGAGAGGCTCCATGAAGAGAAAGATGCAAGCTTGCTTCCGATCTTCGATAACAAAGATGATCTACCTTGAAGAAACTCAAGCCCAAGTTTTTTCTTCACTAATCAAGTATTAGCAAAGCAAACACCCTAATCTAAGTAGGTAGAATAGATGAGGATGATGAAGTAGGAATTTAGCTCTCATTTGTTTTCAATTTCTCACTCATTTTCATCACTTTGCAGAAAGCTAGAAAGCTTTTTCAAGAGGAAGAAGAAGAAGAATCTATTCGTGATGAATAATGAAAAGTGTGTGAGGTTAGAATTGCAACCATGGGTTAAGAATGATAACTTAACCCATGTATAGACTTAACCATGGTAAAGGGTTTGGGTTTGGTTAAGAAATATCAACCAAATATCTTTAGAAAATATCTTTAGTTAAAAACAAAAACAAAGCTTCTAGAAGCTTCAAGAATGCTTAACCCTAATCCAAACCCTAACCATGTTTAAACTCCACAAAACATGTTGCATTTGTAACCTTAACCGGTTACAAGATTATATATCACATATATAATATATTTTGTAACAAAATAAAATAATACAATTAACATATATCACATATATATCAATGCATTACCCAAGTGAGAAAAAGAATCTTTAAGTGAACTTATATTAGTTAATGTAATTTAATATATCAAATATATAATTATACATTAAATTATCGAATCAACACTTGATCCGATGATCCGGCTATTTCATAAATAACCGACTAATATAATCTGTATCAGTTCATCGCATCAACATTTGATCCGATGACCCGGCTATATCATATATACCCGGCCGATATCACATATCGCGAGAATCTAATACGGTATCACATACTCGTATTGTTCTCGGTCCCGCACATATCACATATGTGCTCCTACTCCGTTTTCCCTGAGCCAAGAAACCTCTGTGTATGACTCTAAAGCATCGTCAATACGCCGGCAGTAGGTGATGATCATATCAAACACCCACAAGCTGCAAGCTGTCAGCTAAACGTAACAGCCACCCAGGTATTGAGCGATCAGAAGATCAACAAGCAAGCCTGTACATTCTCCTGCGAATCCAATTAGTAACACTCCCGTACAGTCCGGTCTCTTCGTCTGATATGTCGCATATCTCGCCTAGGGGTGGTAAACGTTAGACCCCAGTAGCTTGATAAGTCGTGTCGATATGAGTTCTATAACAGTTCGAGATACTACTGATAACACTTACCAGTAAATCTCAATAACCCTGGCCAGGGATTTCCAGTTATAGCCAATCGAACACAGTGCAACATCAACTCCCTATACCGGGAGAGACGAAACCCCTCCTATCGCTCATTGCCTCCATGTGATTCGGGACTGTACCCAAAAGCCACCTTTTTGCATGCCCTCTTGGACGTGGTATAATGGAAATCAAAGCACAGTGGGAATCACACAAGACTCTATGACGATCTCGGGTCTACAGACTAACCTGTACCAGTGACACCAGAGAACTGCCATCTGACGTGAGGTATAATACCATCTGGGAGTTCTCGGCGAGTTCGTCCAGTGTACCCAGTCTCCACTGAGCACCCATATACCTTCTCTGATGTCAAACCCAATGGATATGAGATCATCCATCGCTCATCATATGGGTCAAGAAGCGCATACGCTAGTCTACTCTGGAGTATCGATACCTTGTCTCGGTACTCCCTCGACTAGGAACATTTGAAGGATGTACTTGGCGACTACTCGGTCCCCACTAGTATGATTTGCATCATAGTCCTGGTAGTCAAGTACTCATCCTAAGGGCTTTATCAACATGTAACATAGAGACAATCAGAGTACATGTTAAGATAAAGAGCAACCAGATAGCGTACAATCATGTCGAGCAAGAAAGTCCTCCCTATATATGTCCAAGCATCCACTAAAATATACATCGTATGTACAGTAATGTCCTCTAGGGCATACATATAACTAACAATCTCCCACTTGCACTAGGGCCATCTGTTGTGGTATCGCATACCCAACAATCAGCTGTGGTTGAAGTATCTCATACTCAACCATCCCATAAAAGTCTCTACTGGGAAATAGGCCTTTGTGAGTGGATCCGCGCTGTTGTCCTCTGTGTCTACTCTCCTAACCTCGATCTCCCTGGAGATCAACCATCTCCATGATCAGGAGATACTGCCTAAGAATTATATCTGGATTTCTGATGGGACAGGGGTTCCTAGGCTAAAGCAATAACTCCATTGTCACACAATGGTTGGAACGAAGTTCATCTCATGAACTTATATATATCCAGACTGCCTCTTTGGTAGCATCCTTGGTAACGACGTATCTTGCCTTTAATCGTCTAGTAATTCATGATATCTAGCTTGGAACTCTTCCAACATACCGTCCTTCCACTGAGGGTAAAAACAATGCCTGTGAGTGACATTCAGTCATCCTTATCATCCTGGAACTTTTCCAGCGATTCTCCCCAGGATCGATTGATACCATCTCACTACACCTAATGAGAATCCTAACATCCATTTAGATCTATCTCATAGATATAAAAGCTAGGATTTAGGAGGTATCACTTTGATCCTATATGGAGAATCCTTGTGATAAGCGGAGATTGATCAAGCGTAGCATAGGAAACTCCTTCCGTATCAAGAGTATATCATCCACGTACTCTACGAGGATCACTACCATACTCTCTACTACCTATTTGTATATACAAGGTTCATCTACCAATTTGATGAAGTCAAACTCTTTGACTACCACATCAAAACAGATGTTCCAACTCCGCGATGCCTGATTTATCATATAAAACATCTTGCACATGTTTCCGCTGCTCCCACCATCTATAAAGCTCTCTGGCTGTGTACTTATAGACGCCCTCTTCCAAAACATCATTTAGAAAAGCTGTCATGACACCCAACTGCCAGAAATCGTAGTCATGGTATGTAGCAATGGCAGGTAGGATCTGGATGGACTTAAGCATAGCTTTGAAAGTCTCAACTTTTCCATGTACACCAAGTAATCTTCTC
The DNA here is from genome assembly GCA_030015575.1 of Agapanthus africanus. Lineage (NCBI taxonomy): Eukaryota > Viridiplantae > Streptophyta > Magnoliopsida > Asparagales > Amaryllidaceae > Agapanthus > Agapanthus africanus. The sequence goes on along the minus strand of JASDDO010000019.1, from coordinate 824,465,673 downwards.
AAGATATACTTGCTCCTGATGGGGATTTAACCCTTCAGATAAAGCAACCAAAGTCCATACTTTGTTGGTGTATAAGGATTCCATCTCAGATCGCTAAGCACCCAGCCATTCTTACAGAGTCCCATTCCTGATGGCCTGCGCGAAACTAGTTGGGTCATCATCTCATGATGCAATCTTCGCTCCCACCGTCATAGAGAAAACCGAAGTATCTCTTAGGTTGGTGAGGAACCCTACTAGATCGGTGGAAAGACTGAGATTCGTTAGAATCTATTGATTCCTTTGGTTCTACCAAATCATCAGCTGCAGTTTGTATAGCTGGAACTCTTTCCAGTTCTACCTCATGACCACTAATTTTTTTACAAGAAATTCCCTTTCACAAAGGTGGCATGCTGAGAAACAAAACAACTTTTGTTCCTCGGTTTGGTAGAAGATATCCTCTTGCGAATGCTTGGGATATCCAACAAAGTTCCACAGAACTGACTTTGCCTCGAGCTTGTCCGGATTTTTCTTTTAGACATTGGCCGGACAACCCCAAATCTTAATATCCTTAAGAGATGGGCTCTTCCTAAACCATATCACATATGGAGTGGTAGGCAACTGATTTGATTGGAACCCTATTCAATAGGTATGCAGCTTCTCAAGTGCATAACTCCCAAAAGGAAATAGGAAACTCAGTAGTACTCATCATAGAGCGCACCATATCAAATAGGGTGTGATTACTCCGCCCCGATACACCGACGTGCTGTGGTGTATACGGAGGAGTAATGCTGAGAGAGAATCTTATTCTCCTTTAGAATAGTCCAGGAATCCCGTTTTGGTTCTCTACTTCTAACTCATATTCATTGAATTTCTCAAAAGGTTCAGACTTGTGTTTCAACAGGAACATATGTCCGAATCTTGAGAGATAAACAGTGAATGTATTGAAGTATAAAGAACCGGTCCTGGCATGTGTAGACAGGGGACCTATATACATCATCATGTATCAATCCCAAGAGATCACTAACTCTTTCTCTGTTTCCAATAAATAGAGCTATGGTCATCTTATCTTTGTGACATGACCGGCAAGTTTCACAAGATGTAAATTCAAACTAATTTAAATATGCATCTAAATGTAACTTAGCTAGTCGGGTCGCATTGATATGACCTAGTCTACAACGCCTCAAGAAGGATTCGTTCATTTCGGAACTCTTCCTCTTGTGTGTGTTCTGTACACTAAGAACTGTAGTTTGATTTAGAACGTTTATGCTTTTAGATAACGTGCCTGAACCGATCAACTCTTTATATAGGAAATGTTCAAAACATTATCCAATAATACAAAATTATATCCTTCTTTACTAATAAAGAGACTGACATGATGTTGTATATCAGGTTCGGTAGCTAATAACATTCGTTCAGAATCAATGTATTTGTTAATACAGGGTGATAACTACCAACAGACTTGGCTGCAACACTTGCACCGTTTCTATCTCATGAAACTTATCACCCATTCTCAGTTCTCTACCTATCTGTAGCCCATGTAACAAATTACATATGTGGGATCCTGATCCGGTATCTCATACCCAAGACGTAAAGGATACTGAGAAACAGTTCTCTGTAATGAACACACCCGAAGAAGATGCATCAGCATGCACTTTCTTCGTTTGGGCGGCACGGAAATTCTGGTAATCCCCTATTTCCTGCTCTGTCTTATAACAATTATAAGTTGGAGCGGGACCAACGTTCCCCAGCTCAGTATAATAAGCGGGTTCGGTTAATATATCCGTATTATTATCTTGATTAAGGCGTGACATGGTCGCTACCTAGAGAGAGAGAGAGAAGAAAACACTCAGCGTATGCTCTTGCAAGATTAGATTGGTTATTAATAGACCTAATCAGGATGTCTCCCACTGTTTTAGTCAAATCTTCCTTCAAACCCTAAAAGGAAAGACTAGCCGGGATTAATTACACCCTACAAGTTCACCAATCTTTCAGCCAGGCCAGTGCCGGTACTTTGAGGGAGGTTCCCCGTGCTTTTGCACGGACCTAATTAAAATAAACCTCGTTTTCCCAGGGGCGTAACCCCGTTGACAAATTCTAGACACCTACTTGATCGGCTAATTGTAATGTGTAAAACTCTCCAAGGAGTAACTCTTACTCGCAGCGGGTATCGGGATCCAACTATCTCATAGAAGGTATGCAATCTCATTGCAAATTTCAACACTTGAAATTCCTAATAATATTTTTCCCCAAGCGATCTATGACCTTGGCTAAGTCAACAAATCATAGACCGCAAATAAAGTTCAACCCGTCATTTCCCGATTGAATTAAACCCACCCGCACGACCCTTGACTAAGTCAACAAGGCCGCACGACTATCCTAATCCAATCGCATCATATGCTTTGCAGATAAGCACTAATCAGCTACCGCACACTACGCCTTGACTAAGTCAACAAACACAGCACGAATACTAAATACTACTTATCTGAAATGACGGAGGGCTACGACAGGTTTTTAAGAAAATCCTTTGCGTGATGAACTTTATATCATTGTAGAATCGAGTGGATTTTGAAAAGGAGTGTTTTTGAGGCTTTTCTAGTTTCCCTAAAGAGGTCACTCCCGGTGAAGGGATCTCGGCTCTTTCCTCATCGAATAAGGTGCAGGATATTTCACAAATATCACTATGCAAAGCAAAAACTATAGAAGCAATCAAAAAAACAAACCGAGTATGCAGCATCTGCTAGTTTCGCTAAAGAGGTCACTCCCGGTGAAGGCATCTCGGCTCTTTCCTTATCGAATAAGGTGCTGGATGTTCTACAAGGAACACCGCTATGCAAAGCAAGAACTAGAGCTACCAGTTTTTAAACAAGTTTCTACAACATCTTTAGGTTTCTTTTATTTCATTAATCTCATTAATGAAGTCCCACTTTAATTATGCTTCACAAGCATCAGATATGAAACGAAATCAGCAATATATAATATATATCTCATATATACAATATAAACATTCGTCTCAGGCAGTAATATGATCTCATCACAGAACATTACAGCAGAAGAACATATATGAAATATTGGATATACTAGGAGGTCCGTGTTTTTAATACGAGCCTGTATAAAACACGGATTCCACGGTCGCGATGAATAGCCAAACCCACATCCCTAGACCCCAACGAGAGCGGCAAGTAACCCTGCCAGTTCTAGAGTGAGGAGACCCAGTCTCGACTCCTCGAGATGGTCTCCCACTGGACTCTAGAACCCGGTTATTTATGCTCCCCGCCTTGGGTCTAACCTAATGCGGAAAAGTAAATAATATACAATGGTGACATCATCCTCAGCCCGGAAGTGCTTCAATAAAAGAATATTACATACAAATGAATTTTACATGAATGAAAAAGAAAAACTCTCATCTCACATAAAACCCCCGGCTATTCAAACATGACGATCCAATATAACATATCACAGCAACACATAATATCACATATCATCAACGTAAGTAAATATGCGTATCCCAATTGTCGTTGATGTATAGCAACAAAACCGGCGATACACCACATATTACACTTACGGTCGCAGAAAAGAAAATGTAAAACTACAACAGTTGGAATCCGCAACCTCCTTAGACATCGCATGCCTAACCAAATGAATTCCTTAGACATCGCATGCCTAACAATTATAAACCCTGCATTTTAGTCTCAATATCGAAAACACTTTTCAATATCTAGTCGGGCAATTCAACAAGATTCCCGACAACCTGATCGAATGCTCGTCGAAAACTTTAGTAGACGGCCGCACCCCCGATGTCGTCGACGAAGTGCACTAAGGCGGAACACCGCTGCCGCGAGCATCCGAACGGATGCTTTTGGCGACGGGGTTCTCCTACAGTCACTTGGTCGGGGCTATGGGGTGTGGCTGTCTATTAAGTTTACCCAGCGAGTATCCGCGTACGCTACGTGATTGCGACGGACTTTTGATCGCATCAAAATCCCGTGGCAACCGATCATCTGAGACTGAACTGCTAGATTTATAACATTCAAATTAGTTATCTCATAACTACTTGTGGATTCCAAATATTGTATCACACATTCCAGATAAATAGACAATGTTAAACTTTCCGATCGAATAAACAAACACCCAAGATTTCCCAAATAGTTCTCAACACTTGAAATTAGTATAAAAACATCCATCACATACTACAGTATCAATGGTCCAGCCCTAGAAGGGTCAAACCAACGCCTCACATGTGACAACGCCGTACGGCCCCAAACCCTAAGGTTTAGAGGCGGTTCAGACGGTCACATAATCGAGTCAAGGTTTGTGTTCTTCTAGAGGGTCCACCGCGTTACTTGCACGACTTTGAACGTTCTTTAACTAAGGAAAAATCCAACACTTGGAAATTTTCCGACAGGGGAAAAAGTGAGTTATTGATATCCGTTCGAACTTTTTAACACATTCTAAAATACCCAGAAAAACACTTAAACGAAGTTAAACTTTCCGATCGAATCAACGAATAGAAAACATCTCCAGAAAACTCAACTCTTGAGTAATATTAAAAATTCCCAGAAGCATGTAGAAGTACCTAAGAATAACACCCTTAAGTATGAGCCCCTGACTCCCTAAGATGGCCGCGGAACCACCGCCAAACGCATGGTTTGGCCGTGGTTCCGCGGTCTCTTGGAGGGATCATGGGTCCGTACTTCACATTAATTCTTATAATTCCCTGCTTAATTTTTTGAGCATTTTTAATACGAAAAAAACAACATTTTTAAAAATTTCCAGAGAAGGGGTTCGTCGCGACGTTTCGGGGTTCGATCGGACTTTAAACTTCGTCTAGACTTCGCCTAAACCTCTAGCTTGGTTCTGATACCACTGTAGGGTTACTAGGCACTCTCACAAGGTTCTACAAGGTATCAACCATGCCCGATTTAAATTTTAGACGTGCCGAACAACCCTAACCAAGATCTTAGACTAGAGATTAGGCGAAACAAAAAGCAAGTAAACAACTTTACTTCTAAGAGTTAGGGATTACAACCTTTGTAGTCCATTCCTTCACTTCTAAAGCTCTGTGTTGTGGTCCCTTCGCTGCAATCATCGAGTACCCGGACTCTAGAGAGGCTCCATGAAGAGAATGATGCAAGCTTGCTTCCGATCTTCGATAAGAAAGATGATCTACCTTGAAAAAACTCAAGCCCAAGCTTTTGCTTCACTAATCAAGTATTAGCAAAGCAAACACCCTAATCTAAGTGTCTAGAATAGATGAGGATGATGAAGTAGAAATTTAGCTCTCATTTGTTTTCAATTTCTCACTCATTTTCATCACTTTGCAAAAAGCTAGAAAGCTTTTTCAAGAGGAAGAAGAAGAAGAATCTATTTGTGATGAATAATGAAAAGTGTGTGAGGTTAGAATTGCAACCATGGGTTAAGAATGATAACTTAACCCATGTATAGACTTAACCATGGTAAAGGGTTTGGGTTTAGTTAAGAAATATCAACCAAATATCTTTAGAAAATATCTTTAGTTAAAAACAAAAACAAAGGTTCTAGAAACTTCAAGAATGCTTAACCCTAATCCAAACCCTAACCAAATTTAAACTCCACAAAACATGTTGCATTTGTAACCTTAACTTGTTACAACATTATATATCACATATATAATATATTTTGTAACAAAATAAAATAATACAATTAACATATATCACATATATATCAATGTATTACCCGAGTGAGAAAAAGAATCTTTAAGTGAGCTTATATTAGTTAATGTAATTTAATATATCAAATATATAATTATACATTAAATTATCGAATCAACACTTGATCCGATGATCCGGCCATTTCACAAATAAACGACTAATATAATCTGTATCAGTTCATCGAATCAACATTTGATCCGATGACCCGGCTATATCACATATACCCGGCCGATATCACATATCGCGAGAATCTAATACGGTATCATATACTCGTATTGTTCTCGGTCCCGCACATATTACATATGTGCTCCTACTCCGTTTTTCCTGAGCCAAGAAACCTCTGTGTAGGACTCTAAAGAATCGTCAATATGCCGACAGTAGGTGATGATCATATCAAACACCCACAAGCTGCAAGCGGTCAGCTAAACGTAACAGCCACCCAGGTATTGAGCGATCAGAAGATCAACAAGCAAGCCTGTACATTCTCCAGCGAATCCAATCAGTAACACTCCCGTACAGTCCGGTCTCTTCGTCTGATATGTCGCATATATCTCGCCTAGCGGTGGTAAACGTCAGACCCCAGTAGATTGATAAGTCGTGTCGATATGAGGTCTATAACAGTTCGAGAAACTACTGATAACACTTACCAGTAAATCTCAACAATCTTGACCAGGGATTTCCAGTTATAGCCAATCGAACACAGCACAACATCAACTCCCTATACCGGGAGAGGCGAAACCCCTCCTATCGCTCATTGCCTCCATGTGATTCGGGACTGTACCCAAAAGCCACCTTTTTGCACGCTCTCTTGGACGTGGTATGATGGAAATCAAAGCACAGTGGGAATCACACAAGACTCTATGACGATCTCGGGTCTACAGACTAACCTGTACCAGTGTCTCCAGAGAACTGCCATCTGACGTGAGGTATAATACCATCTGGGAGTTCTCGGTGAGTCCGTCCAGTGTACCCAGTCTCCACTGAGCACCCGTATAGCTTCTCTGATGTCAAACACCAATGGATATGGGATCATCCATCGCCCATCATATGGGTCAAGAAGCACATATGCTAGTCTACTCTGGAGTATCGATACCCTGTCTCGGTACTCCCTCTACTAGGAACATTTGAAGGATGTACTTGGCGACTACTCTGTCCCCACTAGTATGATCCGCATCATAGTCCTGGTAGTCAAGTACTCATCTTAAGGGCTTTATCAACATGTAATATAGAGACAATCAAAGTACATGTTAAGATAAAGAGCAACCAGATAGCGTACTATCATGTCGAGCAAGAAAGTCCTCCCTATATATGTCCAAGCATCCACTACAATATACATCGTATGTACAGTAATGGCCTCTAGAGCATACATATAACTAATAACCCAGTCGTTCCCCAAACAAATAATATACAAACAGGCAGTGACGGCAATCCACATGTTGGACGCTCGCCCCGCGATATCAAATGCATAAATAAAACTAAATTGTACTAACATTGCAATCAAGCTATCCACCACGACGAATCCGCAACAACACAGCACAACACAGAACATCAGCGTGAATGTCACGTTCGCAAACCCGTCTAAAAGAATTATAGCAATTAGACAAGTTGTACCGATCAAATGATATTCACGATCGCAGATAGAAATGTATGTACTGTAAACTTTAAACAATGTTAGAAAATATCGATTTCGAAATAACCCCGAATAGCCCCTAAACAAGTAGATAAAACCATATCCAAACCGGGCTAAACAAACAATACCACTGAACCAAGATTCCAGAGACAAGACCACAGCCCAAATACGAAACCCTAATTCATTAAAGAGGCCGGCCTAGCCGGATTTTTGAGCAATGTGCTCGGTTTTTTCAGGGTAGAATTGTCTCGTATTTTGTCTTTGGTCTAGTGGTCAGGTCAGTAGTCTTCTGCAGTTACTAAAAAATTTTTAGAAGACCATATGAAAATTTACAGAAACTGGAATACATAGGGCAGTGAATTGGAGTTGTTTCAGTTTCGATAATTTAACATTGTCTAAACCAACTTGTATACGGTTAATGGGTTGGCTCTGATACCATGTTGGGTTACGGCAGCGCCCTGGCCATCAATCCGTGGCCAAATGTGGAACAAAAAATTTGTAAAACTTGGCGTTACCACAACCAATTACCCGGATCGAACCATTAACCGTTTACTAGCAATCTATAAAGTGTTTAGAGATTATACCGATCGATCCGTGTCTTTCGGTCTTCAATCTCTTCCCAAGCTCCTCGCCGGCTGCCCCGAACAAGTCCGCTCTCCGATCTCCCTCGTCGAAGACGATCCACCTCGAGGATTCTTAATACGGGCTCTCACTTTAAACCGAAGCAACTCGAACAACTAGTTTGCTAACCTAGGTGCCCAAGATGATGTAGAGATAGTGTGTGAATATTTTGTCTCAAAACACTCTAGGGTTCTCAACACATGAGAGTGATAGAGCGGAGGTTGAAGAAGATGCCCATGTATGTGTGAAGTGTGAGCTCAAGACATTAGCTTGCAAAAGAAAAAGCAACACTTGAGAAGGAAAGAGGTGGCTGTGTTCTTATTTGGTGTTGTGTTGTATTTGTGATGATCTAGCAAAACGAAAAAATCATAGCATAAATAATATCTGCCATCACAAATATCCCACAACAATTATAAACAATAAAGCATGGTCCATGCTTTATCATTAAATGCCTACAAGCCAAAATTGCCTTCACACTTTACACATAATCAATATTAAACATTTAACCAAAAACCCTAAATATTTAATACAATAAAAAGAAATGGCATCAACTAAAGTTATCTTGTAACGAATTACAAGAATACCCCTCATCCATATATACATATCCGCATCCGTATTTCGAATAAATACGAATACTATGAGACGAAAGTAATCCAACAATCTAATACTAGGATCCGGCTTAAACCAAAGCCTACTAGTATGATCCGTCCGATCATGATCCGTGCACGAGTGCACGTATATGATCGAACCCTGCCATAAAACCATACGGCCTCTACAACGTTTTGCCCGAACCCGGGAAACCCTCTATGTGGGACTCTAAAGACTCGTCAATATACTGGCAGTGGGTTTAACCACAAGCACATCAGTGGCACTAGCTGTACGTAACGGCTGCCCAGGTATTGAGCGAAAGGGAGGCCGACGAGCGAACTCATCCTGAAACCCTACTGAGCCTGACAGTGACAATATTCGTACAGTCCGGTCCATTCGTCTATGAGTATTGCATATCGGGCCTAGAGGGATAGTAAACGTCAGACCCCCAATAGCGGTATAAGTCGTGTCGGAGTGTAGCCCAAAACACCCTGAGAAACTACTGGAATACCTACCAGTAAATCTCACTTGCCTTGGCTAAGGACTTTGTGTAATGGCTCTCCTAAGCACAGCGCGATATCACCCCCAATACCGGGAGAGATGAATCCCCTGCCGATCTGCTCACTGCCTCCATGTGGCTCGGGACTGTATCCAACTAAAACCTATTTGCACGACTCCTTTGATCCATGGTAGAAAGTAGTCAAAGCACAGTGGGACCTCACACGAGACAAATGACGATCTCAGGTCGATAGACTAACCTGTACACATGTCACCAGGGAACTGCTATCTGACGACAGGTATAATACCAACTAGCATGTTCCTGGCGAGTTCCTCTGGTGTACTCATAACCCAATGAGCACCTGTATACATCTTAGGTGAACCAACTGACACCAATGGCTTGTGAGACCGGCCACCGCCCCTCGTCGGGGTCTCGATCTATATACACTAGTCTACTCTAGAGTATCAATGCCCTGTCTCGAAACTCCCTCGACTTGGGACCTTTTAAGGATGTGCTTATAGACTACCCAACTCTCATGTATATGATCGCCATCATACTGCTGATAGTCAAGCAAGAATCCTATGGGCTCTATCAATATGTAATAGTGATCTGTAATGTCACCTGAAGCATGTACACGATAATAAAGACAAACCATATAGCATATTATTATCTTGAGTAAGACTGTTCTACCGGTATAGGTCATCCTTCAATCATTGCAATCATGTGCCTGCGATCTAATAATTGACTTTGATGGCACTATAGCCAACACTTCAGACCGGAAGGCATCACCTTATAGCAAAATATGCTCAACGGGATCTAGAAGGTGGTATGCTTCTGATCTTCAGGATGCATTTTTATTTGGTTGTATCCTGAAGATCCATCCATGAAGGAGAAGATCTGGTAGATGTATTATCGATCATCAGCTCGGTAACGGGTACTGGGAAGTCATCCTTCTGGCTAGCTTTATTGAGGTCCCGAAAGTCCACGCAGATGCGAACCATCCTATTTTTCTTCATCACTCGAATGATGTTAGCGATCCAGTCAGGATATTGAACATCTTGTACGAAGCCGGAGTCAATTAGTTTCTTGAATTTAGCGTTGATACTCATCTCAAGTTCGAGTTGCATCCTTCTTGGCGCCTGTTTGATTGGCTTTATACCTGGCGATATAGCTAGCTTATGTACTGCTACTTTTGGATCTAGACTCGGCATCTCGGAGTAGTTCGATGCGAGGCAGTCTTTATATTGCATAAGCATATCTTTTAACGTGGCTACCTGTTTTTCAGAGAGTAGCTCATTGACGAACGTCGGCCTCGGATCATTTTCTGTTCCTAAATCGATCTTTCTTAGGTTGTCAGCCGTGGTGTGTATCCTATCTTCCAGCTCTTTTAGTGCTGGTGGAAATTCTGAGACCATCTCGTCCTCTTCATCATTTGCGAAGCACCTGTAGAGGTCATTCATACTCTCATGCCCACTCTCTTTCGAGAGTGTTATCATATGGCAGGTATGAGTACGCTTCACTTTTTGTTATCGAGCTAGTCCTATCTTGACGGTGTAGGTTCTTTTTGGCTCGTGCTTTTGCAGCGGGCTTATCTTCTAGCTGTCGGATAAGGAAAACCTGTCTTGTCGATACTGGTCTTCTACCCGGTCCTTGAAGATGAAGCGGTCTTCAAGTTGGTGACCTATTGCTCGGTGATAGGAGCAATAATCTGGATGATAGACCTCGTTTATTTGTTCAGGGTGCCGAGATTCCGGAAGCGTCGCCATTTGATGCTTTATGAAAAGGTTAAATATTTGCCTTGTCTTTTCTTAAGAGAAAGAGTATTTCCGACCCATCTTCTTTATAAAGGATGGGCTCCAATCGAGTTTTCCACGATTGCACGGCATCTTGGATCCGCTTTGTTTTCTTCGAGCATTGTTTGCGTCCTTTTCCGTATTTGTATCTCCATTTCGGGGGTTTCCCTTTTCGCGAGAATATATAGCGGGCTGGGGATTAAGAGCATTACGGTATATTTTCTTCGCAGATTGCTGAATAAGACGCTGCATCCTGGCCTTTTCATAAATGGTCATTTCACGGCTGTGGTTGTCCCGGCTCGTTTGACAAGCTTCTTTTATTAACTTGTAAATTTGTTCTTCAAGTGACGGACTTAACGTTTTCGAAGCGGGATTTCACTCCGATTCAACGTTACGGCAATTTGGAAAAGCGTTTTCCTCTTCACTCGAACTGTTTACGATGTGGCAGCTGTAGATTTTCTCCCGCTTCTTAGACCAAACGTATCCCAGCCTAGTTGTCTCCATCTTCCCGTTGGGTTTCTTTCGTTGAGTCCAGAGGGTATCCCAAATCTTTTTGTAGAATTGGGCTTGTCGAAGAGTTTGTTCGAGAGGTACGCTTTGGCTTCTTAACAGCTTTTTTAATCCCTCCGCGTAATATCTTGGCAGACGGATGGGTTGAATCCTGTCAAGCGCAAAATCAACATCGAGCCAAATTTCTTTCTCTACTTTGGTCTCCGTAGATTTGTAGAAGAGGATCATCTTTTCACCTCTTCGCTTAGGAGGTACGTATAAAGTTTGCAGTTCTTGTACGCTGTATTTATCGAGCGCATCAAGTTCCTTGTAGTGTTGAGGCGGAGCCATAATGATTTGTAGACTCTGATCCGCTTCGGCAAGAATCTACATTGACAGGCGGAATGAGAACACTGCATTTGTTTCATCCTCGGAGTTGCTGCCAAAGACCAGAATAGGAGTAGATGGTTCGGATTTATTCTTTTCTTTTTGGGGTTGCCTCGAGTAGACTATTTCTCCATCTTCCTCGGTATCTCTCCCAAAGATTAGGATAGTGGCAATGGATTTTTGTTTACTTTCTGGCTTGTGACACCTTTCAGTATCCTCGAAATCCAGCAGAAAGTAGTTTGCATCTTCATACATCCGCACTCATTCACCGAGAATGGATTTAGCTCTCCCATGACGGTGTACTTCGAGCCATCCTTGAAATACTTCATATACTGATGTTGTGTAGAAAAGATGATGTTGTACTTGTGTAACCAAGGCCGGCCGAGCAAAGCGTTATAGCAAGTCTTGGCGTCAATGATATGAAATTTGATGTCAGTGACAAGCAGCCCGAAGCGTAGCGTCAGTATTACGGAGCCAAGCATCCGTGATGACTGTGAGTTGAACCCGGAGATGGTAATTTTATTTTGGGCAAGGTGCTAAACGTTTATGCAAATTTCCTTCAGCAATCCACGTTGAGAAGGTTAACGGAGGATCCGTTGTCGACAAGGATTTTCCCTATCTTGATGTCATGGCAGTATCCGGTGACGTATAACGGGCAATTATGCTCGCACATATCGAGAAGTAGATCTTCATTGGTGAATGTAATATCAGCCGTATGAACTTATGTCAGTCTATTTTTCATCTTCTCTTCCGCGAAAAAAGCTTGGAACTGATCGGGCTCTTGCAACGACTTGATCAGGGAATCCCGTGCCTCCTTGGAAAGAAGGAGGGCCTCCAATATGCTTAGCTGCGAGGGTATTTTCCACAAATATTTTAGGACATTGTAATCCACTTTGTTTTTTTTAGGCGGGTCCTTCGTGGTGAGCTCTTTTACCACTTCTTCATCGAGGGCGATTTCCTCGGGGAATTTCCCTTTTTCTTTGTCTTTTTTGTTCGAACCTTTGTTTGTAGGTCCGAGATTCTTCTCACGCAGCGTGCGGTTAGGCAGCTGAATATTCTCGCAGTTCTTTTCCTCCTTTTCTTTTTCGGAGGCGGAGTACTTGAAGAGAGGGTTAAGGGGTGTTTCATCCTCAGAATCTCTCCCCAACTTAAGAACTGTAGGTTTTCCTCCATCCGAACTGGTACCAGCCATATGACAGTTGGCAGTCAATTCTTCATGCACGTTCTTCTCGCTATTTTGATGTCGATGAGCGTGAGTTTCGCGCTTCATTCTCTTGAAGTGTTTTTTATGGGCAATGTATCCTTGCCACCAATTCTTGAAAGCACTGCATTCCTCGATGGGGTGGGTGACCCTCCAATGATATAGACAGTAGTTTGGATGTGATTCTTCTCCATCGAAGCATATGACCCCAAGAGTGTTCTTTATGAGAAGTGGTAGCTTCATCCCCATTGATAGGGCTTTGGCGAATCGTTTCTTTGATTTGATACTGCTCTTATTTGTTGCAGATGTGCTTTAGATTGGTTGGAGCACTTTACGACTCGTCCTCACTGCAGTTTCTTTATCCAGACGCTAACGCTTAGCCTTTTCATATATGGTTGTCTCGCATTCTCGGTTAACTTTGCTTTTTTGAAAGGTTTCGTTTAGCAGCCTCTCAATTAGGTCTTCTTCTGGCAGTTTCGAGTATTTTAGCACCGATTCTACCTCTAGTTCCTCTGTTTTGTTATTTAACGCCGAGGGAGCCACTTCATCACATAACAACGAATGGGAGACTATGTGGCAACTTGCTACACCGTCTTCTTCTGATGAGCCATTTCCCTCATCATTGTCACTTTACAACCCTATACCTAAGCGAAATCATAAATTGAAACACACACACAGAATAAAACTCATACTTGGGTATCTTCAAACCTAATTTTGTTAATCGATAATTTTTCCTTTTCAATGACAAACTTGTCCCTACGGATTTTCTTCTTTGTCAATTCTTAGATTTCTCAATATAGTCACCATAACAAACCAAAATCCATAACTTACAATTTATATGATATACAGTCTAACATAGCCAATGAGTACATCGGAGTTAAGGACTGGATGTATATGGATTGGCAACAACGCATGTAATCTAAGTTTGTCGCAGGAGTTGTTGCTTTCATTAAATTTTCACGCGCACATAATAAGATCGTGTTAGAGAAGATTATCTGTCCGTACGATAGATGTGGGAATAAGTTTTGGTAGAAGATAGAAATCGAGAGCTTCACATTATTAAACATGGTTTTACTAGACTTTGTACAACTTGTCTATATCACGGGGAAGGACAAGAAGAAGACGGTAATGCGGCGGAAGAAGAAGGAGAAGACGGTTATGCGGCGGAAGAAGAAGAAGGCGATAACTTCTTTCTCGGAGAAGAAATGGAGGATATGGTAGAGGCTGCCCTCGGTGATAGTAAACCTACCAAAGAAGACATTCCTTCCGGTTAAGGACCGCATGCGGATAAGTATGAAAAGTTCATGAATGATGCTAGAAAACCAATTTATGAGAATGCAAAGTATTCTGACCTATCATGGACCGTCCTACTTTTCCAGATTAAGTGCCTAAATGGATAGAGCAACAAGTCATTCACAATACTTCTGAAGTTCCTAAAAGATTCTATGCCTCCAAGAAATAACGTGCCCGAGAGATGGTATGAAGCCCAGAAGATGATGTCAGATTTGGGTCTGAACTGTGAGAAAATTCATGCATATCCCAAAGATTGCGTGTTGTACCGGAAAAAAATTCAGATTTAAAAGAGTGTCAAACATGCGGAGAGGCCTGGTATAAGCCGAAAGAATCAGATAAGAAGCCCGATATACCTGTCAAGATAGCATGATACTTTCTCTTAACACAGAAACTGCAGAGGCTATTGAGGTGCAAGAAAACAGCCGAGTCAATGATTTGGTATCACCGTACTGCTCCAAGCGAAGATGGAAAAGTGAGTCATCCAAGAGATTCACTGGCATGGAAGGATTTCGATAAGAGGCACCAAACATTCAGTAGTGATTCTCACAATGTCAGACTCGGACTGGCTAGTGATGGATTCTTACCATTCAACTATATGGCTGGAAGCCACAGTGCATGCTGTTGTAATGATGGTGTATAATCTGTCGCCTTGATTGGTTATGGATCAATCCTACTTTATGATGCCTCTTCTTATTGACGGACCAAACTCACTGGGAAACAATATCGACGTCAATCTCCGACCTCTAATCGATGAGTTAAAATCTTTATTCATTGATGGTGTAGAGACTTACGATGCAAACACAGATACAACCTTCATGATGCATGCGGCTTTAATGTAGACAATTAGTGACTTTCCTACATATGGAATGCTATCAGGTTGGTCCGTACATGGTCACAAAGCATGCCCTTACTGCCATCAAGATACAACATTAAAATGGTTGAATTTTAGCAGGAATGTTTGTTATTACGGTCATTGGCGTTTCCTGCCACTAGACCATCCCTACATGTTAGATAATGTTCACTTTAATGGTCATCAGGAGCTTCTTAAGCCTCCAGCCTCATTGTCCGGAGAGGACGTGATAGCTCAGTGGGATGATTACAATAACGTGACCTTCGAGATAGATCCGGCAAAACATGACAAACCACCCTACTAGAACAAGTTAAACATTTTCTTCGAGCTTCCGTACTGGTCAAAAAATTTAGTGCGTCATTGTCTAGATGTCATGGACATAGAGAAGGGAGTATCCGAGCATGTACTTAACTTGCTTCTTTGTAAAGATGGAAAATCGAAAGACAACCTCCATGCTCGGATGGATCTTCAGGACTGGGAAATTAGAAGTGAATCGAATCCTAAACCGATAGCGGGTAAACCAGGAATGTTTGTAGTTCCAAATACCGCGTATCATATGTCATAACCGGAGAAGAAAAGGTTCCTGCAGTTGTTACATAATTTGAAAGTTTCTATAGGTTTCTCAGGATCATTTAGCAAGAATATAAAGATTATGAAAGGTAAGATCGATGGGTTGAAAAGTCATGATCACCATGTTATTATGTAGCACCTTCTCCCATTAGCCCTCAGGACTTCCCTTCCAGAATCGTTTGGTCTAGTAATCAATGACCTTTGTTGCTTTTTAAGGAATTGTGCGCTAAAACCTTGGATGTTGTGACACTGGAGAATCTAGAAAAATCTATTTTCTTGATACTTTACAAGATGTAAGTCGATGTCGCGCACCCCGCGTGTTCACGGGGAGGCGGAAATAGCAAAAAGTAAATTTTTCGGGCTTCGCAACACCGACTTGAACCAAGGATCGATCATAAACCCTAGCTAGCATACTACTTGAGGTTTAACTACTCGGATGAATGATATACCTCGTAGTATCATGTCCTTCTAGTCTTCTTGCTGTCCTCTTCCTCTTCGTGAGCTCCTTGGAGTGAAAATGGATCGCGCCTTCTCGTCGGCTTCTCGAAGTCGAAGAAGATCCACCCGAGAGCACTAACCTTGAGATTTAACCTCCAAGATGAGGTAACTAGGATACTTGGTGTGCTAAACTAAGTAGCCTAGAGTGAGTAGAGAGTGATAAAGGATTTAGTTGTCTCACAAACCCTAGGATTCTCAAATCATGAGACAATTAGGGTTCTTGAGGGAGATGAAGAGAGCTTGAGAGGAGAGAGAATCTATTTGTATTAATCAATAAAGAATATGGCTCATGTGAAGACTAAATGGAAAATGAAAATATCTCACACAAATATCTCACAAATATATCAAAATATATAAGTCTTCATTTGCCACAAATGAGTCCAAGAAAGTCAACAAGAAGCCATGTTCAATTTCACTAAAATAAAATAAAGTTCTCCACCTCATAATCCACCTCATTAAGCATTTAACTTAAATGCTAAACTAAATAATGAGGTGTAATCATCTAGATGCAAACTTGAGTAATTACAAGAATGTCCCTCACATCTATATATACATACCCGTATTCGTATTCCGAGAAACACGAATACAATGAGACAAAACTAATCTAATAATCGAATACTAGGATCCGGTTTAAACCAAAGCCCACCAGTATTGTCCGCCCGAACATCATACGCCCACAAGTACACGTATGTGATCGAACCCTGTCGTAAAACCATACGACCTCTACATCGTTTCGCCTGAAGCAGGGAAACCCTCTGTGTGGGACTCTAAAGACTATGCTGGTAGTGGGTTTAACCACAAGCACGTCAGCAGTACTAGCTGCACGTAACGGCTACCCAGGTATCTGTAGACAAGAAGGACGATGAGAAAACTCATCCGAACTCCTACTGAGCCTGTCTGTGGCAATCTCCGTACATTCCGGTCTGTTCGTCTAAGAGTATCACATATCGGGCCTAGGGGGCGGTAAACGTCAGACCCCTAATAGCATAATAAGTCGTGTTGGAGTGCAGCCCAAAACACCCTGAGAAACTACTGGAGTACCTACCAGTAAATCTCGCTTGCCCTGGCCAGGGATTTTGTGTAATGGCTTTCCGAACACAGCACGACATCAACCCCTAATACCGGGAGAGACAAATCCTATCTAACTGCCACTGCCTCCAAGTGCTTCGGGACTGCACCCAACTACTACATGTTTGTACGACTCAATAAAGTCGTGGTAGGATAGTAATCTAAGAACAGTGGGAACACACTTGAGGCGAAGTAGCAGTGTCAAGTCGACGGACAAAGCTGTACTCATGTCACCTGGGAACTGCTACCTGACGATAGGTATAATACCAACCAGCAGTACCCTATGAGTCCGTCCAGTGTAACTCATAACCCAATGAGCATGTGCATACTATCTCCAGTACGACGTACTGATGGCTGTGGGACAGACCATCTCCCGTGCTGGGATGAGAAGCATATACACTAGTCTACTCTGGAGTATCGATGCCCTGTCTCGATAATCTTACGACTAGGGACCTATATAAGGATGTGCATGTAGACTACCCAGCCTCTATTAGTGTGACTGTCATCACAACGCTGGTAGTTAAGCAAAGATCCTAAGGGCTCTACCAATATGTATTAGTGATACGTTAAAAGAAACATATTCACATATTAAGATAGATACATACCAAGTAGCATACTACTATATTGAGCAAGACTGTTATAAATCCGTGTATATATCCTAAGCTTCCAAAATGTAATATACAAACTAGTACTATACAATAATGGCCTCTAGGGCATATTACATTGACAATCTCGCACTTGCACTAAGGCCATGTGCTGGCATATCGTATACCTATCATCTCGAATAGCCTCTCGAACTGTGTCTGGGGGATGGCCTTTGTGAATGGATCTGTAGTGTTGTTCTCCGTAGGAACTCTCCGCACCTCGATCTCCCGGTGATCCACTATCTCCCTAATCAGGTGATACCGCGTCAAGATGTGTCTGGACTTCTGATGGGACCTGGGTTCCTTTGGTAAAGCTATAGCCCCGTTGTTGTCACAATACAGAAGTATTGGATCAACAATGGATGGAACCACCTGAAGATCAGTTAAGAACTTCCTCATCCAAAAGGCTTCTTTTGTGGCGTCACAAGCTGCGATATACTCTGCTTCCATCGTCGAGTCAGCAACGGTGTCCTGCTTGGAACTCTTCCAACATACCGCCCCTCCATTGAGGGTAAAGACATAACCCGACATAAACTTGGAGTCATCCTTGTCACTCTGGAAGCTGGAGTCAGCAAATGCCTCGATCTGGAGGTCTTTTCCGCCGTACACCAAGTACATCTCCTTAGTCCTTCTCAGGTACTTGAGAATGTTCTTTACTGCTATCCAGTGCTTCTCCCCAGGGTTTGACTGATACTGGCTTACCACACTCAGTGCATAAGCAACATCTGGTCTAGTGCACAACATCGCATATATTATAGAGCCTACCGCAGAAGCGTAGGGTATAATAGACATGCAATCCCTTTCCAAATCAGTCTCGGGAGACATCTCTTTGGAGAGGACGATTCCGTGACAAGCCGGTAAATTACCGCACTTTGAATATTCTATACTGAATCTCTTCAGTATGGTGTCGATGTACCTGAACTGTGAAAGTCCTAACATCCTCTTAGATCTATCACGATAGATCTGGATCCCCAGAATATAAGAGGCATCACCCAGGTCTTTCATGGAGAACCTTTGTGACAAGAATCTTTTGACAGATTTTAGCATAGGAATGTCATTTCCTATCAAGAGAATGTCATCCACGTACAAGACGAGGAATACTACAGTTCTCGCTACAATCTTACTATAGATGCATGGTTCATCTGGATTTTTGATAAAGTCAAATTCTTTGACCGTCTCATCAAAACAGATGTTCCAACTCCGCGATGCCTGCTTTAATCCATAAATGGATTTAAGCAACTTTCACACTTTCCCGCTGCTCCCACTTTGAATGAAACCATCTGGTTGGTCCATATAGACGCACTCTTCCAAATTTCCATTTAGAAAAGCGGTCTTTATGTCCATCTGCCAAATCTCATAATCATAGAAGGCAGCAGTGGTAAGAAGGATCCGAATGGATTTGAGCATAGCCACTGGAGAAAAGGTTTCATCATAGTCCAAACCAGGTCTTTGACGAAATCCTTTTGAAAAAAGTCTAGCCTTATAGGTTTCAACCTGTCCATCTACACCAACCTTCTTTCTGAAGATCCATTTGCAGCCTACGGGTTTTACTCCTTCTGGAGCAATGTCCAAAGTCCATACTTTGTTGGTGTACATGGACCCCATCTCAGCCCGCATTGCATCCAACCATTTTACCGAGTCTACGCTCTGAATGGCTTGCTGGAAGTTAGTTGGCTCATCATTATCAATGATGCAATCTTCTCTATCTCCGTCTACGAGAAAACCGTAGTATCTCTCGGGTGGATGAGATAGCCTACTACTCCTGCAGAGTGGCGTGGGAATGTCCTGTTCTTTTGAAACTTCTGGTTCCACCAAGCTTTCAGTAATAGCTTGTGTTTCTGGAATTTCTTGAAGTTCTATTGCGCTCGCACTAGTTTCTTTTTCTAAAAATTGATATTCCAAAAAGTGGGCATGACGAGAAATAAAAACCTTTTGTTCCTCTGCATAATAAAAAAGATACCCCCTGGAGTTCATTGGGTATCCCACAAACTTACACAGTACTGAGCCTGCCTTGAGTTTGTCCGCATGCTGCTTTTTAACAAAAGTTGGACATCCCCATATCTTCAGATACTGAAGATAAGGTTTCTTCCCAGTCCACATCTGATATGGTGTGGTAGGCACAGTCTTGGTAGGAAACTTGTTCAAAAGATATGCAGCTGATTCTACTGCATAGCCCCAGAATGATCGCGGTAACTCAGCGTTACTCATCATGGAATGTACCATATCCAATAAGGTTCGGTTCCGTCTCTCCGATACACCGTTGTGTTGTGGTGTGTATGGAGGAGTAAGCTGAGAGAGAATTCCATTCTCTTTTAGGTGATCCAGGAACTCGGCACTCAAGTATTCACCACCTTGATCAGATTTCAGTGTCTTGATACTTTTGCCGATTTGTTTTTCCACTTCATTCTTATATTCTCAGAATTTCTCAAAGGCCTCGGATTTATGTTTCATCAGGAAGATATGTCCATACATAGGGAAATCATCTGTAAAAGTAATGAAATAGGAATAACCACTTCTTGCATGTGTAGACATTGGACAACACACGTCGCTGTGTATGAGTCCCAAGAGCTCGCTTGCTCTTACTCCGTGTCCAGTGAATGGAGTCTTTGTCATCTTTCCTTTGAGACATGATTGAAAAGTTGCATAAGATTGATATTCGAACGGATCCAAATATCCTTCTTTATATAACTTAGTCAACCTTGTTTCGTTGATGTGACCCAGTCTAAAATTCCATAAGAAAGCTTGATTTAATTCTGGAGTCTTTCTTTTATGTGTGTTCTGGATATTGAAAACTTGTAGTTGGTTTAATACGTATATACCGTTGTTTAGTGTACCCGAACCAATCAGACCATGATTAAGGTGGATGTTTACGACATCGCTTACAAATATAAATCAAAAACCTTCTTTAGATAACAAAGATACAGAAATGATATTACAAGTCAAACTAGGTACATAAAAACAGTTGAGCAAAACCAAAATATGCCCACATGTCAACCCTAAGTGATATTCCCATATGGACACAGCATCCACGCTCACTCCGTTCGCAACCCTGAGGGTCATATCACCCGTCTTCAGAACTCTACGGCTTCTCAGTGCCTGCAAAGAATTACAGATATGAGATCCCGATCCGGTATCCAATACCCAGGAAGTAGAGTTGATTGACAGACAGTTTTTAATTACAAACACACCTGAAGCCGAAGCCACAACTTGCTTCGAGTCCTGGTTCTTGGCTCTCTAAGCCCTGCAATCCTTCTTCCAATGGCCCTTCTTATGACAGTAGAAGTATTCTTCCTTCCCTACTCTCGGCCCCGCCACTTTTGCTTGCCCTTCGCTTCCACCTTACT
Organism: Agapanthus africanus; assembly: GCA_030015575.1. NCBI lineage: Eukaryota > Viridiplantae > Streptophyta > Magnoliopsida > Asparagales > Amaryllidaceae > Agapanthus > Agapanthus africanus. The sequence continues at coordinate 824,444,532 of JASDDO010000019.1, read as the reverse complement.
AACAACGCCTTTCGGCTTGGTGGGGCCCTTCTTCTTTTTTCCCTTGGCTTTCTCCTTGGATCTAGAAGAGGAATCTCCACCAACAAGAAGAGCGGTTGTTTCCCTGGATTTCTGCAGGGTGCCCTCAGCACTCCTCAACATGTTGAGGAGTTTTGGAAGTTCAACTTCTTTACCTTGAATATTAAAATTCAAGATAAACTGGGCGTAGGTAGAAGGGAGGGACTGAAGAATCAAGGCTGTATAGAGCTCGTTCTCCAACGTGGTCCCTAGGTCCGCGAGCTCCTCAATGTATCTAATCATCTTAAGGACGTGTTCCCCTACAAATGACCCGATAGCCAACCTCACCTGAAATAGCTCCTTCAAGTTCTTGTATCTTGCGATACGAGATTGCTCTCCACATATTTCCTTGGTATAGAGGAATATGGATTCAAGATCTATATTCTCATGCCGCCTCTGGTGTTCATTTTCCATAGAGGCCAGCACGAGGCACTTGGCTTTTGCGCAGTCAATTTCCCAGGTCATACGGATTTTCTTATCCGCGACGTTGGAATCTGGACCTGGGACAGCGGGGGCTTTAGTAGTAAGAATATAGCCTAATTTGTCATATGTGATTGCCATCTTGACATTCCTGAGCCAATCTTTATAGTTTAGCCCCGTTAATATGTTTTTATCTAATAGTAACTTAAGACCGGTCATCTTGGTCGCTGCAATTAGGAGAGAGAGAAGAAACACTTTAGCATGCTGCTCTTGTAAGTTTAGATTGGTTTTTAGTTTATCTAAACAGGATGGCCCCCACTGTTTCTTGAATCCTTCCTTAAACCATAAAAGAAGAATTAGTCAGAATTAATCTCACCATATAATACTTGCTTAACCTTTCAGCCATGCCAGTGTCGGTACTTCGAGTGAGGTTTTACGACGCTTTCGTGAAGTTGCTTAATTAAATAACCTCTTTTCCCTGGAGCCGTAACCCCGCTAACACCTATCTAGACACCTACTTGGTTTATAGCATTGATCGTTAAGTGAAAAAATCTCCCGAGGAGTAGCATATACTTACAGTAGGATCGGGATCCAAATATCATCGTGTGATAAAGTCGAAAGAATCCTACCAAAATTATCACACTCCAAATGGTATGCAACACCAGCAAGTTTCAGTTTCTTTAGAAATCCCCGATGTGGATTTTTTCCCCATGCTCTTATGACCTAGACGAAGGCCAACATATCATAAGTCACATGTCAAGTTCTACCCGTTATTATTCAGGTTAATTTGAACCCACCCGTACATACCCTTGACGAAGGCCAAAATAGCAGTACGACTGTCCCAAACCAACACATCTATCTATGCTACAAATGAATATTCAGCAGCTACCAATCACTATGCCTTGGCGAAGGTCAAAATACATAGTTTGAATACTACTGAATATCCAACTGAAATGACGGAGGGCTGTGAATGGTTTTGGCGAAACCGTGAACGTAGTGAACTTGATATAATCGAAGGAACCTGATAGCTTTTAAAAGGAGTGGTTTAAGCTCCACATTTTAAAAGTTTTGCTGTTTTGAAAAAACCGAGTGGTTTTAAATTGTTCCAACGATTCAACTTTTGTTTGTTTGCTTTGCATTAATGTAATGCAATCCCATCAATTAACCTACCATTGCAGAAAAAGAACGAAAATACAACGTACGCTTATACCATCTGCATTCGCTACGGGGCCCCGTCATCACCCGTTAGGTTACTTAACTAACGACAGAACGGGGGCTAGACTAGTATGGATGCAAAACATAAGCAACGCCTACTAGATATCATATATAGATATATACATTCTTCTAATGCAATAATAGGCATTCCAGATCACAGATGATCATATTGGATATACTAGGAATTCCGCGTTTCGTTTGAGCCTATAACGAAAGACGGATTCCACGGTCGTGATGAATAGCCAAACCCCACCCTAGACCCCTACGAGTGCGGCAAACTACCCGCCAAATTTACGAAGTGAATCAACCTCCCTCAACAAAGTGAGTAGGCCACTCGGCAGTTCAAGAACCCGGTAGTTTTTGCACCCCACCTTGGGTCTATCCTAGGAGCAGAAAACAGTAAAAGAAATAATACAATGGTGGCTACAAACTCAACCCGTATGTGCCCCGCCAAATAATATTACATCACTTTACAATTTACATCTAATGAAAGATAAAACACTTATCTCACATCCCCGGCTATTCATCCACGACGATCCAACAAGTTCATATACACAAACCAACATAACATCATTACAGATATGTACAACCCTGATTAATCGACGTATAGCAATTAGTCGACATTTCCAAACACATAAACACATCACAAAGCTTGTAAAGTAACTGCGACATTAGAATTCCGCATGCAATTAGCAAACTAAACCAATTTTTCCAAAACATGAAAAATCCAGTGAACTAAAGTTCCAAAACCGATCGTTTTAAGCCAATCCGGGAGTCGAAACGAACTCGAAACCCTCCCGAATATTCGCGAAGGCGAAGAAACCAAAATTAATTATCGAATGGGGGGCGTGGGGGGGGAGGTACCCACCCCCGGTGGCCACCACGAAGTGGCCCCCTAGGGTAGGCAGCCCTCAAGGCCTTGAGATATGCCACAAAAGCACCATTCTTGGGTGCTCTCGGGTCACCAGCCCTCAAGGCCACCTTGTGGTTGTCTTCGGGGGTGGGCCCGGACGTTGGTCCCCTTTGGGATGTCCCCGGGGTGCGTACGCTCCACCCCGCGGCTTCTCGGTTCAAACCGTGAGCCCGCGGGGTGTGCAAACAACTCAAAACATAATTTTTGGAAACTGTTTTTGTCGGCAGTTTTTGCGCGACAAAAACGGAGGATTTCTAACATCGCTACAAGCTATCTGTAACATTTCAGAAAATATAAAATATTATTTTTGGAATTTAATATTAAAATAATATATTTCGTGAAAACTACCCGATTTGCGAAATTGCGGTTTTCGTAAAATGGTATAAATATATACCAATAATCATGAAATAATTGGATATTTAAAATGGTTTATTCATTTAAAAATATGTTTATTGGATTTGGCATTTTTATAATTAATTATATGCAGTTTAAATAAAAATTGATTATTGCACTACTAATCGCGATTAAACCAAATCCGTGTTTCTACATTTTTCCATGGTTAGTGAACCATGACATGTTGCATTTGGTTGCATGTTATTTCGTTAGTGTTTGTTGATATTTGGTTTTAAGAAAAGAAAAGAAACTGTATTAATGAGGAGGGGGAGAGAGAGGGGACCAAATGATGACATGAGACATGGCTTGTGAGAGGGTAAGACTGAGAGAGAGAGAGAGAGAGAGAGAGAGGGCTGCCCTTCATCCTCCCCCGTTGTTTTCTTTAACTCCTTCACCCTTATATTCCCTCCACCTCGACCTCCAAGTATCATCTCAATTTACTTCTCAAAACCTTACAAACCTTTCATTAAAAAGATGCACAACCTCTCTACAAACCCAATGGATGCTTCAAAGTTGGATTTTGATCACTTTGAGCAACTCAAGAAAATTCTTGAGTTGCCAAATGAGGCATATCTCCTTTCATTTAGTTTAGTTTTAAGTTTCCTAGCATCCTAGTTTAGTTTAGAGTTAAACTTGTTTAGATTAGTGATGTTTGGAAATTCCAAGAGAGGGTTTAGGTGATTGTGTGGACTTGTGTTATTTAGTGGCTGTTTACAAGACCTTAGTGTTGATTTTACTGGCTAAGACCCGAGATTTGAACCAAAATACGAACTTAGAATTGTTTCGTGTCGGTTTTGTGGATGGTTAATAGCCTACAGGGAATCTGGAGCAACCTTGGACGTTTCTAAGATAAACTAGCAATATCACTGACCTAGCTTAACCACTAGAAACCTACCATAGAAGTACGAGCCCCTGTTTCCCTCATATGTCCGGCGAGCTCGGAAATCTTGGCATTGTCGCCGGATTTCCAGTGGGCACTGATGTTGAGTTTTTGGCTATAGCTTGATTACCCCATAACCTATCCCCTGTACTTGCTAGTTTAGTCCTAATTTAACCTAAGATAAATCTGGGAGCATAATGGGTTGGTTTTGGATATGTTTTCTGATATTGGGATTATTGGTTTTGATATTTAATATTGTATTTGGTCGTTGGATGTTTGTACGTCGATGACGAGGGTTGCCTTGCATCCGTAGGCTATAGGTTCTAACCTATAAGCGCACTGTGTGCCGTATTGGTTTTCCAGACTTGATTGTAATAGCATTGCGACTGTGTATTTATTGTAGGTACCTTCGCGTGGATTACGAGACGACGAAGCACATCGCCTACGGCTGAACAAGGAGTTCAGCAGGTGAGTAGATTTGTATCTACGGGGGAAGTCGGGTGGATGGCGTATAGCACCCCCGCATGTTTTGATGGAAACCGATATATATAATATGGTTAAGGAAACCATGTTAGAAACTTATGGATATAGTTAAAGAATTAGTAGGATACAAGATATACCATGACTTAAGGTTATAGTTTATGGTTTAGTGTGACATGATATGATAGAAATAATGTCTCGAATTGATATATAAGGATGTGAAACGTGAATGTGAATCACGATATCTATCTATCTATCTATCTATATATATATATGTAGTGAAAGAGAATCAGTATGAGATTATAGTGGCATGTTATGAGGTTGATAAATATGATACGAGAATCATACGGATGTGACCTGAAATATAGGTATACATATATGGATAATGATGTGAATAATGAGTGATATGTCGTACGAGACGTTAGGTCCGTACTCTCATTGTCATATAGGTTGATAGAATCCCTAATTATTTAATGTCGCCGTACGATGAATTACCGTACGTGATGAGTTTTATCTGATGATTGATCCATACCCTTGACTAGAGGATGCCATATGTTGTATTATACCGTACGTGATGTTGTGAGGCTGGATGCCGATTGATAGATTCACCGACTCGGTTATGTTATAGATACGTATACCTTATAGCATTTTGCTTACGATGGACTTTATGCTACGTTCATGACATTCTCATTGCATTACATATACCTGTGCTAGTACACCTACACAATTATCGATGATGCGTATGTTACACTTACACAGATTGCCGGCTCACACAATTTTATCATCGATAATTGCTATGTCACTTACACAGTAGAATTGCTACATCATGCTATGATATATCGCTATGCTCACATCATTATGCTATGTTGCATGATATACTTGCCATGTTCACATCACCATACTATGTCGCATGATATACTTGATATGCTCACATTTTCGTTCTATGTTTGCATACATCATGATTTATGATATTATGCATTGAGATGCTGTTTTCATGAGATTCTGGATTTGAGAACCGTGGTTATATTTCAAAGGAAATCATGTATTGTTTTAAAAACCCGGTTTCTCTTGATATGATATTTCGAGACGTTCACCATATGTTTTCTCGGTTATGAGTTATGTGATACCCGATTCGAGGAGCTGGATGATGCCGTTAGCGGGTACATGGTGGACCCGATATGGTACCTCGGGGCAAGAAAGGTATGTTGTGCAGTAGACGATGAGCCTGGCAGAGGGACTACTACCTACCGGTGATAGTATTTGGACTCGGCGATTATCCGGAGGATACCGACCGGAGTCGTGAGATGATATGGGCCGATCCGGACTGACGGAGCACATGGGCCGATCCGGACCGACGGAGCCCGAGATATGAGGATTTACGTGTCGATGTTGAACACGGGTTTCATGATATTTCGAGTGTCGATGTTGGACACTCAGGTTCTATAATTTTGATGTGTTGTTGGTGGACACACGTTGATTGATATCCTCATATTTACATGCATATGCTTTCATGATATTTACATGCATGATGTTGTTGTGTCATTGATGGACACGTAGATGTTATCTACATGCTTACAGGCATTGATTATATTGTTGCATATATGCAGATACGGTCACCCTTGATATCATAGTATTACCTTTATGATATAGTTGACCTACGAATCGTTGTTTTATTCGATTTCTACATGATGATGTTTTCTACTCACGAGTTGGCAACTAACCCCCGTTGTGCCACGGTTCTTGCAGGTTGACCGCATGGATCAGTAGCGGTATCGCTGGCACACATCTTACATTCGGGTGATTTGCTTTGGTAGGTGGTACATATTGGATCGTGACACTCTTGTATTATTATTCATATTGTATCTAGTCAACTCCATCAATCAAAACTAGTATTTGTATAAATAATAAGACTTAGAAAGACTTGTGGTTGCGAGACTTAGAGCGATGGGTTATATGTTCGCTTGGTGGGTTGATGTCTTGCTTTATTGATTATCTTTTATGTTGATCTTTGCCGTTTGGCGTCGTATACATATATTGCTGACTTGCGTGGTTGTGATTCCGCCGATTGGCGAAGAGCTAGCTCCCACTTGGGGATGCCTTTTATATTATCATGTATATGTGGTTTTGGATCAAAATATACAAGGGAGGTGCTGCCCAAATTTTTAAAAGACGAAACATGTTTTTCAACTAGTATAATCCACTTGCATTTTCATGTTCCATTATTTATGCATTTAAGAAAACGTTTGATTTCATCATATCTTTATTTCAAAACTTCACCTATTTTATTTTCTTTTAAAAGGTTTAGATTTCTGGGTTTCGGCTTACTTAAGTTACGTTACGCTTTTAGACGTTGCGTGATTTAAGTGCCGGTCACGAACAAATTTCGGGTCGTGACAAAGTTGGTATCAAAGCGTTAGGTTTAACCTTGGTTCGAGTCTAGGTTTGACTATGTGGAATCTGGGCGTAATCTATTTCGGAACCTAGGCTTGACCTTACGGAACTTAGACTTGAACATGGGGGTATTAGACCCGAACTTTCGTTACATAGGTTGACCCTGATTGATGGAGTAGGTAGCTGAAGTAGAGTGACGTACCGTGCGTATGTTCCACGGCATACTTACGATACGATACTCCACTTAAGTGACCTTAGGATGTACATATCTTGAGACTTGTGATTCTCTTCATTCCCATGATCATACATCCATTTGAGATCATTGATTCTATTTGTTTCTATGACCATACTCTCATTGATTCCGTTCCTCCTTATGATCATGTATCCATTCTGGATCTGTTGATTCCTTTCGTTCCTTTGATTTATCTTCATCGATACATGCTTGAGGTTCCTGTCACCATGCTTTGAGCGCAGATTGAGCGGCTGCTAGTGATGCGGTCAGGGCAAGCTCGTTATGGACGAGGACTGACCATCGTGTTTTCTGGTGACATGGGAACATCTCGATTTAGTGTTTGTGTTGTGACCTCTCTTTTAAGGTGAGTGTTCGGTTTTGCACCGGATGATCGGGCCATTGTTAGAGGCTGCCTGTTGTGAGAGGACTGTTGATGTACATCCTACCTCAGAGTTATGATGTCGTCTATCATGCAGACGGATGACCCAGCTGTTGTTGAGATTGATGGGATGTCGCCTCCAGACTTTATGAGCTGAGATCGCTGGAGCTTTTAGGCAGAGATGCGACAGAAGGTAGATAGTCTATCTTGAGTTGAGCCGAGCGACTAAGATAATTCGTCTGATTTGATGCGCCGACGCAGGCTCAGTTGAGTTGAAGATTTCCAGTGTGGAGAATCTTACTCAGGTCTAGAGTAGATCGACCCATAGAGGACGTTGTTCGTTGAATGCTCCGATAGGAGATCAGTAAGTGGACCAGCTTCGGATAGAGGACCTTACCCATATGTGTTGTGAGTTGATCGAGAACGGACGAATATAGAGTATTCCTCAGATGATTGAGACAAGTTCCCGAGGACGTGTTCGGCTAGATATCTTCTACAAAGTGATGAAGATACCGAGTTCGTAACTTCGAGTCTGTGTGAGAGACTCCGGATTGACCGTAGTCGAGAACAATCGCAATACGCAGATAGCATGACATGACGTCGAAGTGGACGATAATAAAGATGAGTGGAACAAGAGGTTCGTGCAAGATGTTAACGAGATGTTGTTACTCCCCGTTGAGATTAGAGATCGGATATGTATACAGAGGCATTGGGATACGGCCAGTTCCCGAGAAAATGCTGTGCTTAGAACGCAGATGTCCAGAAAACAAGAAAAGATTATGCAAGAGGACCAGCCTCCGTATAGTTCGGCATAGGCGAGATCGGAAGAGACCTTGAGCAGGTTCCTTCCAGGACACTGCTGCAATAAGATTTGCACCGAGGATCAGTTGTGTCACGTGTATTCAGAGGGCCAGAGGCCGACGCCGGTGACGTGCTGCTTGACGAGTGGTCATGCTAATTGGCCGAGAGATGACCAGAGAAGTGCCAGAGCGGAATCGTTTCCGTTAGCACACCTGACCGAGCCGATGAGCCGATAGATTGCGAGATTGGTAATCCACAGAGAAAATGAGTACTCAGAGACAGAGGACGCCAGACCGTGAGCTGGAGGCAAGCGGATGATCTTGCTCTACCAGTATAGGCGCACCGACATTTTTCGACATTGTAGGAGGTGGTGTACCTCAATGTCATTTATTGCGAGTTGTGTTTCGTGATCCGAGAATCACGCTTATATCGCTTGGATTTGAGTTTTGGTGATTGAGTTTCATGATATTGTTTTCGTGCACCATGGCTGCACCTACTGGGTCTTTACATTTTATACATAGTTATTGCACTTGATATATGCTATATACACCGTTATGTTGGTTTATGATCTGTGCATATCTATTGCAATTGGTATCGTTTAGTGCCTTCGTAGCACATGTTTATGATTTCATGGATTTCATACGGTTGATTTGATTTTGTGCATGTGGTACGCACTCGATTTGGTTTTTACACTCGGTATAGGTCACATATGCTTGCAGTGCATTGATACGTGTTTTGTGCACGCAGTTGCACACGCTTATGATTTTAATACACCTTGGCATGCTCGGTGTTGTTTTTGTGAGTATTTGAGATATGGATTGGTTTTTCATGCATTGGTTGCACCGGATTTGTATTCCGTGCATTTGTTGCACCAGATTCGTATTTTGTGCATTTGTTGCACTAGATTTATATTTCGTGCATTTGTTGCACCAGATTCGTATTTCGTGCATTTGTTGCACCAGATTTATATTTCGTGCATTTGTTGCACAAGATTTATATTTTGTGCATTGGTTGCACCAGCTTGGTACTTCGTGCATTGGTTGCACTAGATATATACTCCGTACATTGGTTGCACCCGATTTATGTCTTGAGCATTTGTTTCACCAGATTTATGTTTTTTTGCGCGTTTGCACTTGACGCTCGTTTTCGTACGCTTTACTGCACTGGGCATTTATACGGACCTGATGCGCTTGGGTTGGATTTTTGCGCATATTAGACGCATTGTGTGGGATTTTGTGCGTACCGGACGCACTTGATTTAGATTTTTATTCGTGCATGTCAGACGCACTTGATTGAGATTTTATTTGTGCATGATAGTTGCACTTGATTGATATTTTGTTCGTGCATGATAGTTGCACTTGATTTAGATTTCTTTTTATTATTCGTGCACGTTGGATGCACTTGACTTAGATTTTATTCGTGCATGTCGGATGCACTTGATTTAGACTTCATTCGTGCATGACGGATGCACTTGATTTGGATTTTCGCGCATGTTGGGCGCAGGATATGAGATGTGATTTTTGTGCACAACCGAATGCGCTCGATTGGGATTTTTCATTCGTGCATGTTGTTGCACTGGGTTGAGATTTTCGTGCACTATAGATGCACTAGATGTTATTGTCGTGGACACCCGTTGCACTGGACAGATGCTTTCGTGTACACCCGTTACACTTAGTTTTTCTTTGGTGCATATCGTAGCACTTGTATTGGATTTGATTTTCGTGCGCACCAGACGTACGTGATGTTGGATACGCCTTTTGAGGCTGATTTTTCTCTTGAGCACTTTATTTTCATGATGGGCACTATATTATGTAGTAGCCGAACATGACTGATCTGAGGACAGTACCTGAGCACTTTGCATGCATAAAAAGTTTACCAAGAGCTTTTCGAAAAAGGAGCTATAGTCTCGCTATTTCCTACGTGTCAGTGAGCGACACAAACATTTACCAAGGAAAACCTTTTGGGACATCTCAAAACGGTGGAACGTATATTTGAGCAAAACATATATATATATATATATATATATATATATATATATATATATATATATTACTTTATAAATGAGCGTCCGTCACTTGTGCCGCGAATTACGCATCACAAGACGATTCAGAAAATATTTTGCACGTGTTTTATTCAGTTTTAGGAGATTTTTCCAAGGATGCGTACTATATACGTATTATAGTATTCGACTAGTGTATATTATATTTCAGTAGTGTATTTTGAGATTTGTATCTCCATTGTATCTCCGATGATTGCGTGACGCTTGACGGAGTTCGATTTTTAGTTTCATACTCGTTTTCAGGCGCACACGATGCGCTGTGGTATTTCTGTGTCTTCTGTGATTTCGGAGCCCCGTGATTTGAGCTGATTATTGAAATGTTTTAGTATTTGGGGGTTTAAATTTAAATTTGGGGACCGAATTTATTTAAGGGGGGAAGATTGTAACATTTCACAAAATATAAAATATTATTTTTGGAATTTAATATTAAAATAATATATTTCGCGAAAACTACCCGATTTGCGAAATTGGGGTTTTCGTAAAATGGTATAAATATATACCAATAATCGTGAAATAATTGGAGATTCAAAATGATTTATTCATTTAAAAATATATTTATTGGATTTGGCATTTTTATAATTAATTATATGAAGTTTAAATAAAAATTGATTAGTGCACTACTAATCGCGATTAAGCCAAATCCGTGTTTCTACATTTTTCCATGGTTAGTGCACCATGACATGTTGCATTTGGTTGCATGTTGTTTCACTGGTGTTTGTTGATATTTGGTTTTAAGAAAAGAAAAGGAAAGAAAAGAAAGTGTATTATTGAGGAGAGAGAGAGAGAGGGGACCAAATGATGACATGAGGCATAGCTTGTGAGAGGGTGAGAATAAGAGAGAGAGAGAGAGAGTGGGCTGCCCTTCATCATCCCCCATTGTTTTCTTCAACTCCTTCACCCTCATATTCCCTCTACCTCCATCTCCAAGTATCATTTCAATTTCCTTCTCAAAACCCTACAAACCTTTCATTAAAAATATGCACAACCTCTCTACAAACCGAATGGATGCTTCAAAGTTGGATTTTGATCACTTTGAGCAACTCAAGAAAATTCTTAAGTTGCCAAATGAGGTATATCTCCTTTCATTTAGTTTAGTTTTAAGTTTCCTAGCATCCTAGTTTAGTTTAGAGTTAAAATTGTTTAGATTAGTGATGTTTCGAAATTCCAAGAAAGGGTTTAGGTGATTGTGTGGACTTGTGTTATTTAGTGGCTGTTTACAAGACCTTAGTTTTGATTTTACTGGACAAGACCCGAGATTAGAACCAAAATACGAACTTAGAATTGTTTTGTGTCGGTTTTGTGGATGTTTAATAGCCTACAAGAAATCTGGAGCAACCTGGGACGTTTCTGAGATAAACTAGCAATATCACTGACCTAGGTTAACCACTAGAAACCCACTATAGATGTACGAGCCCCTGTTTACCTCATATGGCCAGCGAGCCCGGAAATCTTGGCATTGTCGCCAGATTTCCAGTGGGCACTGATGTTGAGTTTTTGGCTGTAGCTTGATTACCCCATAACCTATCCCCTGTACTTGCGAGTTTAGTCCCAATTTAACCTGAGATAAAACTGGGAGCATATTAGGTTGGTTTTGGATATGTTTTCCGATATTAGGATTATTGGTTTTGATATTTGATATTGTATTTGGTCGTTGGATATTTGTACGTCGACGATGAGGGTTGTTTGATTGTTTTTGCATGGGTAGGCTATAGATTCTAACCTATGAGCGCACCGTGTGCCGTATTGGTTTTCCGGACTTGATTGTAATATCATTATGACTGTGTATTTATTGTAGGTACCTTAGCGTGGATTCCGAGACGACGAAGCACATCGACTATGGCTGAACAAGGAGTTCCGCATGTGAGTAGATTTATATCTACGGGGGAAGTCGGGTGGATGGTGTATAGCACCCCCGCAAATTTTGATGGAAACCGATATATAGAATATGGTTGAGGAAACCATGTTAGAAACTTATGGATATGGTTAAAGAATTAGTAGGAGACAAGATATACCACGACTTATGGTTATAGTTTATGGTTTAGTGTGACATGATATGATAGAAATGATGTCTCGAATTGATATATAAGGATGTGAAACGTGAATGTGAATCACGATATATGTGTGTGTGTGTGTGTGTGTGTGTGTGTGTGTGTGTGTGTGTGTGAAAGAGAATCAGTATGAGATTATAGTGGCATGTTCTGAGGTTGATAAATATGATATGAGAATTGATACGGATGTGACCTAAAATATCGGTATACATATATGGATAATGATGTAAATAATGAGTGATATGTCGTACGAGACGTTAGGTCTGTACCCTCATTGTCATATAGGTTGATAGAATCCCTAATTGTTTAATGCCGCCGTACGATGAATTACCGTACGTGATGAGTTTTATCTGATGATTGATCCATACCCTTGACTAGAGGATGTCGTACGATGTATTATACCGTACGTGATGTTGTAAGGCTGGATGCTAATTGATAGATTCACCGACTCGGTTATGTTATAGATACGTATACCTTATAGCATTTCGCGTACGATGGACTTTATGCGACGTTCATGAAATTCTTATTGCATTACATATACCTGTGCTAGTACACCTACACAATTATCGATGATGCGTATGTTACACTTACACAGATTGCCGGCTCACACACTTTCATCATCGATAATTTCTATGTCACTTACACAGTAGAATTGCTACATCATGCTATGATATATCGCTATGCTCACATCATTATACTATGTTGCATGATATACTTGCTATATTCATATCACCATATTATGTCGCATGATATACTTGATATGCTAACATTTCTGTTCTATGTTTGCATACATCATGCTTTATGATATTACGCATTGAGATGTTGTTTTCATGAGATTCTGGATTTGAGAACCGTGGTTATATTTCAAAGGAAATCATGTATTGTTTTAAAAACCCGGTTTCTCTTGATATGATATTTCGAGACGTCCACCATGTATTTTCTCGGTTGTGAGTTATGTGATACCCGATTCGAGGAGCTGGATGATGTCGTTTGTGGGTACATGGTGTGTTGGATGTATATGCCCTAGAGGCCAGTATTGTATATGTATACATATGGATACTAGGGATATGTATGTACAGAACAATCTTGCTCAGTTTTATAGTATATTATTTGACTTGTCTTTATCGGGATATGTATATTTATTTCTATTTTTGTTATATCTGGTTTACACATATTGATAAAGACTCGATACGGTAGTATACTATTGTGGTTTGTCTTTATCTTAATATGGCATATGTCATACTCGTTATTACATATTGCGGTTACATGTTGATAAAGCCCCTAGGATCTTGCTTGACTACCTGCGTTGTGATGGCTATCATACTTGTGGGAGCAGGGTAGTCCATAAGAACATCCTTAAATGGTCCCTAGTCGCATGAGTATCGAGACTGGGCACTGATACTCCAGAGTAGACTACTGTATACGTTTCTACCCCCGTCGGGGGATGGTTGGTCCCGCATCCATTGGTCTGATGTACCCAAGATCGTATACAGGTGCTCACTGGGGTGGTACACTGGACGGACTCGCCGAGAACTTCCATGTGGTACTATACCTATCGTCAGATGGTAGTTCTCAGGTGACATGTGTAAGTGCACGGCGGCGCCCCGGCCGTCAATCCGACGCCGGAATGCGGAAGCGGTGAATAACTTAAAATTTGCGGACTTAGCAAACCGGCACCACCGCGCACTATCACCCGGATCGTTACCATTAACTAGTCTAAGCTAACTACAAGAAAGGGAATAGAGATATACCGACGATCCAAGTCCTCCGGTCTTCTCGTCATGGTTCCGATCTCCTGCGGAAAAGTCCCGTCTCCTCCTCGTCGCCGGAAGTGCACCACATCGCCTTCTTCGTTTACGGGCTCCCACCTCAATGCCGAGGCAACTCGGGCACGAAGCCGGCTACTCGACGTGCCCAAGGTTCGTTGTAGAATATGTAGTAGAACTTTTGTCTCATTTTTGGGGATCGTGGAATTGCCATTGGTGAAGGAAAAGAGAGGAACTTTTGGAAAGGAACTAGAGGGCTTTTCTAGCAAGCATGAGAAAACAATATGCCACACCAAAAATGAATCAATCAACCCTTACCCAAAAGAATGGCCGGCCACACTCTTTTTAGGTGGTGAGAAGAGCATGAGAGTGAGGGAGTGATATATTCTAAAACAAAAGATCAAAACCCAACCATAATCAAAAGAGAGAGAGAAAGGAATGGTTATGATATCAAGTAATGATCACAAGCAAAACCAACACTCATCCAACCATCATCACCAAGCTCATCATCAACAACCATGATGGTCACTAAAAGTCAAGCAATCATGAAGCTAGAAGTCAAGGTCAATGAGAGGCTATCATGATAAAACAATAAGCAAAGAACCCCTCCACAAACACTTATTTGCAACAATGCAAATAAGCCCTCCTCCACCAATCTTCGGCCAATGAACGGAACAATGGAAAATTGGCCGAAACGGAAAACAAACTGGCAACTCCAAAAACTGTTCCCGTAATAAATTACAGGAAAACCCCGATACTGTGCATACACACCCGCATCTGTATTTCGACCGAAATACAAATGCAATGAGACAAAATCTCCACTGTACTATACTAGGATCCGGCTTAAACCAAAGCCGGCTAGTAATATCTGTTCGATCCTGATCCGTGCAATACCGCACGTATCTGATCGAACCCTGCCATATACCCATACGGCCTATAGTACAAACTGTCCGATCCTGATCCGTGCAATACCGCACGTATCTGACCGGACCTTGCCATATCTCCATACGGCCTCTACAACCTTTCGCCCGAAAGCTGAGTAACTGTAAATGTGGTGGACTCTAAAGACTCGTCAATACTATGGCTGTGGATTTAACCACTAGCACGTCAGAGGTATATGCCAATACGTGACGGGCCACCAGCTATTGACCAAAAGGGACGTCGATGAGGAAGCTCACCCCGACACCCAACTGAGCCTGTCAGTGACAATATCCGTGCAGTCCGGTCCGTTCGTCTATGAGTATCGCATGGCGGGCCTAGGGGGTTGGTAAAAGTCAGACCCCCAAAAGCGGTACAAGTCGTGTCGGAGTGTAGCCCAGAACACCCTGAGATACTACTGGAATACCTACCAGTAAATCTCCTTGCCTTGGCCAAGGACTTTGTGTAATGGCTCTCCTAGACACAGCACGACCTCACCCCCAATACCGGGAGAGACGAACCCCTGAAGATACGCTCACTACCTCCATGTGGCTCGGGACTGTACCCAACTAAAACCTGTTTGCACGACTCCTTTGAGCCGTGGTAGGGTAGTAATCAAAGTACAGTGGGAACTCACACGAGACAAATGACGATCCCCAGGTCGATGAACTAACCTGCACACATGTCACCAGGGAACTGCCATCTGACGTCTGGTATATGACCAACTAGCATGTTCCCGGCGAGTCCTGTCCGGTGTACTCATAACCCAATGAGCACCTGTACACATCTTAGGTGATCCAACTGACACCAGTGGCTTGTGAGACCGGCCACCGCCCCTCGTCGGGGTCTCGACTGTATACACTAGTCTACTAATGGAGTATCGATGCCCAGTCTCGAAACTCCCACGACTAGGGACCTTTTAAGGATAAGCTTATAGACCCCCAGCTCCCACTTATATGATCGCCCTCATACTGCTGGTGGTCAAGCAAGAATCCTAGGGGCTCTATCAACGTGTAATAGCGACGTGTCAGGTCACCTAAAACAGTACACGATGATAAAGGTAAACCAGATAGCATATTATCATCTCGAGTAAGACTGTCCTACCGGATAGGTCCTCCCTCAATCATTACAATCACGTACCTATGACCTAATAATTGACTCTGAGGGCACTATCTCCAACAATCTCCCACTTGCACTCAAGGCTAATTATTGCGATGACGCATACTCACAGCCCGTGTGATACCGAACATCCAACTCCTCTACTAGTCAGTCTCACAAAGCTTGTTTGCGGAACTATTGCGTTCGAGGAATAGCCTCAGTGAGTGGATCCGCTTAGTTGTTTCTTTCTATGTCTCTCTATATCTCAAGTTCGCGGAGAAACCCATCTCCCGAAATGAGCAATACCTGTCTTAGAATGTGTCTGGATGTCTGATGGGACATAGCTCATAAATGAACTCCAAATCCAAACTTCTTAGACTGTATCGTCAACTGAACTTAATCAGTATCCTGCGCCATGCCTCCCTCAGTATTGCCTTGGATCACCTGTCCAAAATACTGCCCCTCGTGAGAGGGAAAACTATAACTCTGACAACCTCCTTGTCGTCCAAGTCACCTTGGAAGCCTGGAATGATAACTGTCTCCTGAATAAGGCTGTCGTTATCATATCCCTAGAACATCTACTTATGTTCTAAAACTGCTTCCGACCGTTTCTCCAGGATTGGATTAATGTCAACTTATTGCATCTAGTGCAAGAACAACATCTGGTGTGGTACTTGACATCTCATGATTGACTCAATTGCCTAAGCAAGTGATCTGCCAATCATGCACGTCCCTCTCCCCTTTAGTCTGTAAGACACCTTTGGAGAGGGTGACTCCATTACCTGCAGGTACACTACCGTGCCAGGAGTCGTCCATCCTAAATACTCTTAGAATGCTGTCAAGTACCCTGATTGGGAAACCACCCAAATCTAGATCTAAGACCATAGATCTAGTAACCAGTATGTCTGATATAAAATCCATTTCCTTTGTGGAGAAACAACTGTGTGACGACCAAAGTATAACCGATCGTAGTGTAGGAGTTTCTTTTCCTACTCTGTGTATATCATCCAAATACCAGGATATCACACCCTACTACCTTCTCAACAGATCCATCCCCTATTCTGATGAAGTCAAACCCATGACTGTCACGTCAGAAATAGATGATCTATCTCCGCTACATCTGCTCTAGTCTATAAATAGACATAAGCAACCTGTCCACCAATGCTTCCGCTGCTCCCACTGACTACGACAACCCTCTGGCAGAGTCATATAGACGTACACTTCTAAAACTAGTTTAGAACGACGCTATACTCATCCTCCCGCCGGGTCTCGCACCCTGGAACAACAGCAATGGTAATTGTGGGTAAACAAGAACTTCCCTGTCACCGTCCTTGAGGCTACCGTAGTGCCTCTCGGGTGCCTGAAGTTACCCACCTTATCTGCGGAGTGGCCAATGGAATGTCAATCCAGATTGAATCTTTAGGTTCCTTATCAAATCTTCAGTAATCGTTTGTGGTTCTGGAATCATTTCCAGTTCTACCATACTCCCACTGCTGTTTTCCTGAAAACATCCATTTTTAATTAAACTGTGGCGAGTCTAGAACAATATCGCTATTGTTCATCCAGATGGTAGAAAGTCAACCCGCGTCATGGCCTGGGTCAACCCACAAACAGCCATTACAGAAACGTGCCTTGAGTTGTCCAGTGTCTGGTTTTAAGCATAAACCGGACAACTCCCCGTACCTTAACAATGTTAAGATATGAACTGTTCTATATCCAATACAGAAACAGAGGCACTGATTTAATTTGAACCAGATCCAAATCATGCAACTGTCTCCAGTGCATGTCAACTAAATGGAATGAGGCCGATCAGCGTTACTCAACTTAGGAATACTTCCAATTATGAGTAACCTGAAAGAGAAGCAAGATCTCTTTATCATTACTATCAACTGAATACCATACACAAGCATCTACATCTTCGATCTCTTTGAAGAATCCCGATACTTGCTATACCTGGTTCTCTACTCTATTCAAATACCTATAACTTCTCAAAATTTGGACCCTGTGTTTCCGCGAAACACCTGTCTAAAATACTAGAGAAGTCATAAGTAAACCGAATATAGTACGAGGACCAACCCCTCTGTCCTGATGGACCCTGGACAACATACAATACTCTGTAAAAGTCCCTTGAGTCTGATAACTCATTCACTGTGTGTCGTAGGTTGAAAACTGTACTTATGGTTAAGAAGAATTACACCGCTGTTTAATGCTCCTTACCTAACCATCCACTGATATAGGTAAATGTCGTAGACATAATTTCAGAAAGGTATATCTCACTCTATAAAAATAGACGTACAGATATATCAATTTGAAATTGGTGCATAACAGTGGATATTCAAAACCAAATATTTGCCGACCGGCAAACAGCCCAGGTGATTTCCTCAAATATCACCGATTACAACGAATCCCGATATAATGAGGATAATCACCCAATTCCCAACAACTTACTCCCACTCATCATCTGTAAAACCATACAGATGTGAGAATCGTACCTGGTAAATACATACCCTGGAGTAAGTATCTAATCGGGAAATCAGTTTTCCTTTAACATTACACAGTGAAACTGAAACATTGAAATGTTCCGATGGGGTATCCCGGTATTCCTAGTAATGCCTCTTCCAGAATCACGACTGTAACCGTATAGTTCTTTGCCACCTCTCCAAATCCCTTCATATGTCTTTAGTCATTACCTTCTGCACACCCCTTTAGGCCAAATGGTTTTCTTCCTTCCCTACCGTTCGGCACCAGCCTATGGTTTGGAAGAAGACTATCCAATAAGCATAATGGGTGTACTGTCCCAATCCTAGGAACACTCGCAATGAGAGAGGGTGAAGATAAAAGACAACCGAATAAACCTTATTCCTATTTCTCCTGAACCAGAATCCATCCCCGAACTGGAACAAGTTCCATTCGAGTTCGTATATAACCATACGATGGAGTATCCAAAAAAACTGTGGATCTTCGTAGTGATACGGAGTGTCCTGGAGAAATACAAAGGTGATGTGGGAGTGGTAATGAAATATTTGGTTTGGTCGTGAATATCTGTTGCAATTTACTCTGCCCTCTTACTAATCCCTTGCTTTGTCTGAACTTAATACCTTCTGCACACCATCGTTATGCTAATTGGTTTTCTTCATTCCCTACCGGTCGGCACCAGCCTAAGGTTTGGAAGAAGACAATCCAATTTGCGTAATAGGTGTACTACCCCTAAACCAAGGAGTACTCATAACCTGAGAGAGGGTAAAAGGAAAAGACAACTGAATAATCCTATCCGTTTTCTCCAGAACCAGAAACCATCCTCGAATAAATTCTTTCGAGTTCGTATCTAACCATACGATGGTTTTGTCCAATGGAAGTGGATGTTCGTAGTAAAACGGGGTGTCCTGGAGAAAAGGGTAAAAGTAGGAGTGGCAATGAGGTTCGCAACTCTGACAATCCAAAAGCCAGTGTTTAAGAAGGTTCGGTCAACTTGGTCACTGAGTCAAAGTCTTAGGGTCGGGTCAATGGTCGCTGCCAAAGAGAGAGAGAAAAGAAACACTCAGCGTGCACTCTAACCTAGATCAGAATGGTCACCAATTTTTCTAATCTGAAACCTCCCACTGTACCTCAAATTCTCCTCCAAACCTGAAAGAAGAATTAGTCGGGGTCACCCAAGGAGTATACTAACTCATCAGTGGGAATCGGGATCCAACTCTCATCGCATGACAACGTGACGGAATCCGCTCACGGTATCACACTCCAGAAGGTATGCGCATATCTGGCAAGTTTCAGTTCTTTTGAAACTCCCGATGAGATTTCTGCCCCATGCTCTTATGACCTTGGCGAAGGTCAACAAATCATAAGTCACATGTCAAGTTCTACCCGTCATTATCCAGGTTAATTTGAATCCACCCGTACAAGCCCTTGATGAAGGTCAACAAGGCTATACGACTGTCCCAAACCAACGCATCTATCTATGCAGCAGAAAGGTAACAAGCAGCTACCATACACTATGCCTTGACGAAGGTCAACAAACACAGCATGAATACTACGTGCTACCCGTCTGAAACGACGGAGGGCTACGAATGGTTTCTGGCGAAAACCTTTAACGTAAAGAACTTGATATCGTTGAAGGAACTAATAGCTTTTTGAAAATATAGTGACGACAACCGTTGCTAAAGAGGTCACTCCCGGTGAAGGGATCTCGGCTCTTTCCCCGTAGAATGGGGTGCAGGATATTCCAACTGAATACCGCGATGCAAAGCAAAAGTAATCGGCTATAGTGAAGTTAATGCCCTGACGCAAACTTCTGTCCAAGGGGTCACTCCCGGTGAAGGGATCTCGGCCCTTGCCTCGTCGACTGAGGAGCAGGATATTCCAATGAATACCACGATGCAAAACAAAAGTGAACGTCCTTGCAATAACAGCTTTTTGAAAAGTGTTCCAACAACATCAGATTAGGTTTGTTTTAACTTGCACTGATCCGAATCAATGCAGTCCCATCAATTGATCACACCAAAAAGAACGAAAATATACTGATGTACGTATATGCCATCCGCATTCGCCACTGGGTCCCGTCATTACCCGTTAGGTTAGCTTACTAACGACAGAGCGGGGACTGGACTAGCGCGGATGCAAAACATATACAACATCTACTAATATATATACCAATATATTATATTTCGCTCAAGGCGTGAATAAAATGCAACATCACAGAAAATGAACAGCATCACAGAAACAATACAGATATCTGGGATCCCCGGGTTTCACAGAGCCGCTGAAACCCGACGTTCCCCTGGTCGTGTGGATAGCCTGTGCAATGAAATCCTAGACCCCTACGGGCGCGGCAAGTCACCCGCCAAAACCTGAAGCGAGGCAGCCCCCTTCAGCGCCGTGAATGGACCACCCAGCACTTCACGGAATCCGGCAACTTGGGCACCCCTCCTGGGTCAACCTGTACCCCCTACGAGTGCGGCGAATAGCCCGCCAATCCTAGAGTGAAGCCCCCTCCGTCTCAATGCCATGAGATGCGGGCTTGTTGCCCTCCAGAACCCGGCTATCCGTGCACCCCTCCGCGGGGCAATCCTAGTACAGAAAGTAAAATATACATACACCGGGTACAACGACCGCAACCTGGCCGTGCCCCAAAATAATAATACAAACAGGCAGTGACGGCAGTCCACATGTCGGACGCTCGCCCCGCAATATCAAATGTACATAATACAACCACAACTGTACTAGCATTGCATCCAGGCTATCCCCCACGACCGATCCGCAACATCACAGCAAAAACAAAACATCAACGTGAAAGTCACGTTCGCAAATCCGTCTAACCGGGCTATAGCAGTTAGACCGGATTTACCGATCGAGTGACATTCACGGTCGCAGATATAATGTAAATACTGTGAAAAATGTGTTTAAAATTTTCCGATTGACCAAAAATTAACAAGTGGGCCCCAAACCAATACTGCAGCACTCACAGAAATAATTGGCCCAATTTTAATATTCCAAAACCCCTAATTACACCCCTGAAGCCCACTGGAAAAAGATGGCCCACTGAACTCTCAAGACTGCGGCGGAACCGCGGCCCAATAGAAGGGTGGGGCCGCGGATCCGCGCTCTGTGTGAGAGATCAGAGTGTCGAATTTTCCCAGAGTTCTTAGAATCTCCTGCACATCATTCTGAGACCACCTAAAAAATTTTTAGACACCAAAAATTCTCAACAGAAAACTGATGTGAGGTAAAATGAGTTTTTGGAATTTTGGTCGATCGGAACCGCAAAACACATCAAACGAAAGCTAGACGAAGTTAATGGCGAGGCTCTGATACCACTGTAAGTGCACGGCGGCGCCCCGGCCGTCAATCCGACGCCGGAATGCGGAAGCGGTGAATAACTTAAAATTTGCGGACTTAGCAAACCGGCACCACCACGCACTATCACCCGGATCGTTACCATTAACTAGTCTAAGCTAACTACAAGAAAGGGAATAGAGATATACCGACGATCCAAGTCCTCCGGTCTTCTCGTCATGGTTCCGATCTCCTGCGGAAAAGTCCCGTCTCCTCCTCGTCGCCGGAAGTGCACCACATCGCCTTCTTCGTTTACGGGCTCCCACCTCAATGCCGAGGCAACTCGGGCACGAAGCCGGCTACTCGACGTGCCCAAGGTTCGTTGTAGAATATGTAGTAGAACTTTTGTCTCATTTTTGGGGATCGTGGAATTGCCATTGGTGAAGGAAAAGAGAGGAACTTTTGGAAAGGAACTAGAGGGCTTTTCTAGCAAGCATGAGAAAACAATATGCCACACCAAAAATGAATCAATCAACCCTTACCCAAAAGAATGGCCGGCCACACTCTTTTTAGGTGGTGAGAAGAGCATGAGAGTGAGGGAGTGATATATTCTAAAACAAAAGATCAAAACCCAACCATAATCAAAAGAGAGAGAGAAAGGAATGGTTATGATATCAAGTAATGATCACAAGCAAAACCAACACTCATCCAACCATCATCACCAAGCTCATCATCAACAACCATGATGGTCACTAAAAGTCAAGCAATCATGAAGCTAGAAGTCAAGGTCAATGAGAGGCTATCATGATAAAACAATAAGCAAAGAACCCCTCCACAAACACTTATTTGCAACAATGCAAATAAGCCCTCCTCCACCAATCTTCGGCCAATGAACGGAACAATGGAAAATTGGCCGAAACGGAAAACAAACTGGCAACTCCAAAAACTGTTCCCGTAATAAATTACAGGAAAACCCCGATACTGTGCATACACACCCGCATCTGTATTTCGACCGAAATACAAATGCAATGAGACAAAATCTCCACTGTACTATACTAGGATCCGGCTTAAACCAAAGCCGGCTAGTAATATCTGTTCGATCCTGATCCGTGCAATACCGCACGTATCTGATCGAACCCTGCCATATACCCATACGGCCTATAGTACAAACTGTCCGATCCTGATCCGTGCAATACCGCACGTATCTGACCGGACCTTGCCATATCTCCATACGGCCTCTACAACCTTTCGCCCGAAAGCTGAGTAACTGTAAATGTGGTGGACTCTAAAGACTCGTCAATACTATGGCTGTGGATTTAACCACTAGCACGTCAGAGGTATATGCCAATACGTGACGGGCCACCAGCTATTGACCAAAAGGGACGTCGATGAGGAAGCTCACCCCGACACCCAACTGAGCCTGTCAGTGACAATATCCGTGCAGTCCGGTCCGTTCGTCTATGAGTATCGCATGGCGGGCCTAGGGGGTTGGTAAAAGTCAGACCCCCAAAAGAGGTACAAGTCGTGTCGGAGTGTAGCCCAGAACACCCTGAGATACTACTGGAATACCTACCAGTAAATCTCCTTGCCTTGGCCAAGGACTTTGTGTAATGGCTCTCCTAGACACAGCACGACCTCACCCCCAATACCGGGAGAGACGAACCCCTGAAGATACGCTCACTACCTCCATGTGGCTCGGGACTGTACCCAACTAAAACCTGTTTGCACGACTCCTTTGAGCCGTGGTAGGGTAGTAATCAAAGTACAGTGGGAACTCACACGAGACAAATGACGATCCCCAGGTCGATGAACTAACCTGCACACATGTCACCAGGGAACTGCCATCTGACGTCTGGTATATGACCAACTAGCATGTTCCCGGCGAGTCCTGTCCGGTGTACTCATAACCCAATGAGCACCTGTACACATCTTAGGTGATCCAACTGACACCAGTGGCTTGTGAGACCGGCCACCGCCCCTCGTCGGGGTCTCGACTGTATACACTAGTCTACTAATGGAGTATCGATGCCCAGTCTCGAAACTCCCACGACTAGGGACCTTTTAAGGATAAGCTTATAGACCCCCAGCTCCCACTTATATGATCGCCCTCATACTGCTGGTGGTCAAGCAAGAATCCTAGGGGCTCTATCAACGTGTAATAGCGACGTGTCAGGTCACCTAAAACAGTACACGATGATAAAGGTAAACCAGATAGCATACTATCATCTCGAGTAAGACTGTCCTACCGGATAGGTCCTCCCTCAATCATTACAATCACGTACCTGTGACCTAATAATTGACTCTGAGGGCACTATCTCCAACAACATGTGTACAGGTTAGTCCTTGGACCCAAGATCGGCATTTGTCTCGTGTGAGTTCCCACTGAACTTTGATCACTACCCTACCACGGCTCTACTGAGTCGTGCAAACAGGTTTTGGTTGGGTTCAGTCCCGAGCCACATGGAGGCAGTGAGCGATTGTCGGGGATTCGTCTCTCCCGGTATAGGGAGTCGATATCGCACTGTGATTCGATTGGTCAGGACCATAAGACCTTGGCCAAGGCAGATGGAATTTACTGATAGGTTGATCAGTAGTTTCCTGGATTGGTCCTGAGCCACATCGGCACGACTTATCAGGTTATTAGGGTTTGACGTTTACCATCCCCCTAGACCCGGTTTGCGATACTCTTTGACGAAGAGACCGGACTGTGCGCATATTGTCACGGATAGGCTCAGTAGGAGTTCGGACGAGCTTGCTCGTCGGCCTTCCTTTTCGACAGATACCTGGGTAGCCGTTACGTACAGCTAGTGCCGCTGACGTGCTTGTGGTTAAACCCACTGCCAGAGTACTGTCGAGTTTTTAGAGTCCCACACAGAGGGTTTCCCTGATTCAGGCGAAATGGTGTAGTTGTCGTATTGGATACGTGCAGGGTTCGATCGATTGATGTACTTTGTACTCGGTCTTTCGATCGGACAGTTGGTAATACTAGCCGGCTAGGGTTTGAGCCGGATTATTAAATCAGGTATTGATTTAATAATTTACATATATGTATTTCGATATGTATATTCTAGTATTACGTTCTTCGTGTTATTCTATCTCTTTGGGCGTTCGGATTTTTATCCGAATGCGGGTATGTATATACAGTAGACCGAAATCCGTGTTTATTACGGATTTCCTTCTAGAAGGTGGCCATCTCATTTAGTATTTTCCATTTATTTCATAAATGGAAATGAGGTGTAAAGTGAGAGGAATGGGAGGAATGGAGTTGACCATACTTCAATAGTGAACAAATGAATTTATAATTCATTTGTAGTTACTATTGAAGCATGGTTGTGGATTTTTTATTCTAAAAATTCATATACAAAACCTTGGTATTGATTTTCTCTCTCCAAGGATGCTTCATAATTTCTTGAGCTCTCATTCCTCTCTTTCTCTCTAGCCTCCTCCACCTTCATCTTCTTCCTTTTCACTACCTTCTCATGAGTTGAGAATCAAGTGAAGAGGCAAGAAAGAGATAGCTTGACACTTAGAACTCTAAACTACACCCTAGACTACTTGGTTTAGCAAACCAAGTTCTCCCGTTGCTCCTTTTGTTACATAGTTAGGAGCTAGAGCCATGGATCATACTCCCCGGGTGGATCATCTACGACAAAAGGAAGCCGGAGAACAAGCTCGATCCCGGAGGACCGATGGAGCCGGAGATGGTGATCGAACAAGTTCAAGGAGGCCACTTGGAGCATATGATGAAGAACGAAGACCGAAGGACTCGAGCATCTTGGTGTAACCCTTCATCATAGTAGATAGCTCTTCTATCTTTTCTAGTTGGTTTTATGGTAAAGATCCGGGTTTTTGAGTTATCTTTGTGCCCCTTTTAAATCCCTAGAAAATTTTTGTTACGCAAACCGCCTCGTTTGGAGGCTCGGGCGTGAGTATAACCCAACATGGTGGACCCGGTATGGTACCCCGAGGCAAGAAAGGTATGTTGTGCAGTAAACGATGAGCCTGGCAGAGGGACTACTACCTACCGGTGATAGTATTTGGACTCGGCGGTTATCCGGAGGATACTGACCGGAGTCGTGAGATGATATGGGCCGATCCGGACTGACAGAACCCGTGGGCCTATTCGGACCGACGGAGCTCGAGATATGAGGATTTACATATTGATGTTGGACACGGGTTTCATGATGTTTCGAGTGTCGATGTTGGACACTCAGGTTCCATGATTTTGATGTGTCGTTGGTGGACACACGTTGATTGATATCCTCATATTTACATGCATATGCTTTCATGATATTTTCATGAA
This sequence comes from Agapanthus africanus, assembly GCA_030015575.1. Taxonomy (NCBI): domain Eukaryota; kingdom Viridiplantae; phylum Streptophyta; class Magnoliopsida; order Asparagales; family Amaryllidaceae; genus Agapanthus; species Agapanthus africanus. Next base: position 824,418,410 of record JASDDO010000019.1, on the reverse strand, counting down.
TGATGTTGTTGTGTCATTGATGGACACGTAGATGTTATCCACATGCTTACAGGCATTGATTATATTGTTGGCATATATGCAGGTATGGTCACCATAGATATCATAGTATTACCTTTATAATATAGTTGACCTAAGAATCGTTGTTTTATTCGATTTCTACCTGATGATGTTTTCTACTCACGAGTTGGCAACTTACCCCCGTTGTGCCACAGTTCTTGCAGGTTGACCGCATGGATCAGTAGCGGCATCGCTGGCACACAGCTTACATTCGGGTGATTTGCTTTGGTAGGTGGTACATATTGGATCGTGCCACTCTTGTATTATTATTAATATTGTATCTAGTCAACTCCATCAATCAAAACTAGTATTTGTATAAATAGTAAGACTTAGAAAGACTTGTGGTTGCGAGACTTAGAGCGATGGGTTATATGTTCGCTTGGTGGGTTGATGTCTTGCTTTATTCATTATTTTTTGTGTTGATCTTCGCCGTTGGGCGTCGTATGCATATATTGCTGACTTGCGTGGTTGTGATTCTGCCGATTGGCGAAGTGCTAGCTCCCGCTTGGGGATGCCTTTTATATTATCATGTATATGTGGTTTTGGATCAAAATATACAAGAGAGGTGCTGCCCAAATTTTTAAAAGACGAAACATGTTTTTCAACTAGTATAATCCACTTGCATTTTCATGTTCCATTATTTATGCATTTAAGAAAACGTTTGATTTCATCATACCTTTATTTCAAAACTTCACCTCTTTTATTTTCTTTAAAAAGGTTTAGATTTCTGGGCTTCGGCTTACTTAAGTTACGTTATGCTTTTAGACGTTGCGTGATTTAAGTGCCGGTCATGAACAAATTTCGGGTCGTGACACTATCTATGGTTTATAAGAGGCTCTTATACCATTGTAAGTCGATGTCGCGCACCCCGCATGTTCGCGAGGAGGCTGAAATAGAAAAAAATAATTTTTTCAGGCTTTACAACACCGACTTGAACCAAGGATCGATCATAAACCCTAGCTAGCATACTACTTGAGGTTTAACTAATCAGATGAATATTATACCTCATTGTATCGTGTCCATCTAGTCTTCTTGCTATCCTCTTCCTCTTCGTGAGCTCCTTGGAGTGAAAATGGATCGTGCCTCCTCGTCGGTTTCTCGAAGTCGAAGAAAATCCACCTGAGAGCACCAACCTTGAGCTTTAACCTCCAAGATGAGGTAACTAGGATACTTGGTGTGCTAAACTAAGCAGCCTAGAGTGAGTAGAGAGCGATAAAGGATTTAGTTGTCTCACAAACCCTAGGATTCTTAACTCATGAGACGATTAGGGTTCTTGAGGGAGATGAAGAGAGCTTGAAAGGAGAGAGAATCTATTTGTGATAATCAATAAAGAATATAGCTCATGTTAAGACTAAATGGTAAATGAAAATATCTCACACAAATATCTCAAAATATCTAAGTCTTCATTTTCCACAAATGAGTCCAAGAAAGTCAACAAGAAGCCATGTTCAATTTCATTAAAATACCATAAAGTTCTCCACCTCATAATCCACCTCATTAAGCATTTAACTTAAATGGTAAACTAAATAATGAGGTGTAATCATCTAGATGCAGACTTGAGTAATTACAATAATGCCCCTCGCATCCGTATACATATACCCGTATTCGTATTCCAAGAAACACAAATATAATGAGACAAAACTATTCCAATAATCGAATACTAGGATCCGGCTTAAACCAAAGCCCACCAGTATTGTCCGCTGTTCATCTCAGAAAACTGCATCTTAATACCACCCATTCATTATCTATTTTTTTTATATATCGGTGATATTAACCAGTATTTGCTCAGTAAATACAGATTACAGGTATTCGTGACAAAATACTGGAAACACACTCAAAATCACGGATATAACGTTTGGGCGCTAACACTGCAAACAGAACAGTAAACCGATCGTGATTCAAAGAGTTCGTTTTTTGCAAAGAACCAAGTTTTGGTCCAACACATTACAAGTGTGCACAATACTCTTGGTGACTTGGACCATGGTGGCGGTGACTTGGACCATGGTGGCGGTGACTTGGCACACATGACATGATGAATTGTGCAAGTAGGGAACATGAGCATTAAATGCTAAAAGATGTGATGTGATTTAAACATCAAGTTTCCCTCCAAGACTACTGAGTATAACCCAAACTGATATGAAGAAATCAAACAATATCAGTGGACTTCTGGAGTGCACTCAAGATCACCATACCAAAACGGGTCCCAAAACTCAACAAAAAACCGGCGACATCATGGAAATGACCGGCGGCGCCGGGCCCACCAAGGAGAAATTGCTTCATTTTTTGTCGGTTCACTCATTGTTGTCCCATCTTCCTGTTTTTATTATTTGTTTATTTTGATTTTGAGCCTATAAATACCAGATCAATGGGCAAGGAGAGGGGATACTTTTGTCTTTAGTTTTAGTTTAGAACAATTGTAATTTGTAGATGGTAACTTGCTTTTCCTTTGAACTCGTGAGCTCTTGCCATTTATCTTGACCTTGAAACTTCTTCATTGAATTTGCAAGCTTAAGATTTAGGTTCTTGAATTCAATATTAGTTGTATCTTATTTGAAAATCAATAAAAATTCTCATTGTTCATACATATGTCTTGCTTTCTACAAACTTCGAACTTGTGAAATCCTTGCCTTGCTTTGATCTTGCAACCTCTTAAGTGAGCTTGCAAGCTTAAACTTTGGTATTTTGATTTCAGATTGGTACGGGCTTAAAGAACATTTGAAGAAATTTGCACGTTGAATTTATCGGTTCTTAACTTTCTAACCTTAACTTTACTTTTCTTGCAATTTTTGTTATGTGCCTTACTCTTTTCTTTCTCTTTAAATTTGGTATTGTAAATATGTGTGAGTAATTGATTTACTTTTTAAGGGTAGAATATGGTTAGTTTGTATTAGGAGATGTGTTTGCTAAAAACCTTAAAAATCTTAACTTTGTAATTGAAACTCCAACCAAACGACTCGTAATTCCGCTCCGTTAGGCACCCTATCCTACCACGATAGCGGTGAATCCTAATCGTAACCGGTTGCGAGTGGTTTGCCAAAGGCTAAGGTCAAGAGACAACAACGGAAGGACAAGGGACAAGAAATACGTATTTAGCACAGAATCGCAAATACCGTACTTCAAGTACCCTAATCCACGTTATTGCCTATTGCCTTAGTGTTAATATCAGAATTAGGTCTATAAGGAAACAACAAACATCATCCTAACGCAAACTAACCTAAAACTACCCCTAACAAGTCTCCTTATTGAACATATCATTGTTACGACACTTATTATAAAACAACAACTAAAGTTACTGTCTTAACTCGTTAAAACAAGCTTAAAAACCTACCATCTCCCTGCGGACGACCCGTACTCATCGCGGCTCGCTACACGCGACACCGTCTTTGATTGCGGTTATTTCAAATTATTTCTAAATACGACACGGTGAAAACGAACTAATCAAATGGTGCCGTTTCCGGGGAGACGGTAACACTTTTACACTTGTAGTCTCGGCTTAATTTGTGAATATTTTGTACAAAACTAACTTTCTAAACAGATTTAACGGATAAAACACATTCTTTTTAAACCGACACGAGAACTAAAACCAATGATGTTCTCTGGATTTGTGTTCTGCTAACACACTCTGTTTTAAAATGAAAATCAAAGTATACGAATGGAATACTATTATTACAGAGAGGAAACACACAAAATTTGAGCACTAAGGTCATAAATTTGGCCGACGAAAACTTGATATTTCCCGATGTCACCGGTCCGTTTGTAAAGTTTTGAAAATTTGTTTTTTGTGTTGCCTCCAGTGTTCAGTTAGTATCCCATTTTTATTGTTTGATTTTCTTAATTATTTTTGTTCAGAACTTTAGCTATTGCTATCGCTTTCTAGCTCAAATATCCGTATTTTTCCGACATTTGCAGATTTGACGGATTGACGAGCAACGATTGTGCAGAGAAGGGGTGTTTTCAAATATAAGAGGGTTGAACATTTTAGTGCCAAAGACCCAGGTAGTTTTACCCGCGCAAGAGAACCATTCAAACACTCGAAGACAATATCAACACGAGTTTCTTAAACTCAACACTTTTGGTACGTATTCTTCTGAACTTCCTCTTCTCAAACCCGACGCTCCAATATTCTTGTCTTTACAGGATTCTTTGCAACATCGCCTCATAAGCCAAAGAAAAACTAACCGTATTTATTGCAGCGCCATATTTAAAGTAAAAAAATTGATTGATCGTTTGATAACAAGACCTTGTTGATTTGCGCATTGCATCATTAATACGGACTTAAGGGTCTATAACACCAATTCAGATTGGGTGGGGATTTCATCACCCTTCCTAAGACCCCGGAAATCACTAATTGCATAAGTGTCATCTCAAGCTAAATAAAAAATATCTAGACTCAGCCAACTAAGGACTTGTCGCGCTCAATAGGAAAAAGAAACATTATGGGTATTCGGTCGTTTATCTAAACATGACTTTTGTGGTGCCTAGGCTAGACAAGTGAGGAGGTAATTTTAAAAGGCCCATCTCATGGTGATTCGTGAGTGGAACCCTCCTTAACTCACTTGTGCTTACCTGGCCACAACTGGCTGTGAAGAGACGATTTGAGGGTTATCTCACAATTTGTCACTTTGGAACAGTTAGGAGCAGGTTTAGTGGACTTAGAGGACCCTAGTCTAGGTATTGATTATGCATTTTTGACTATGCATTTATGATTGTGTTTGTTGAACTGTCGTTTCATTTTCACATTCTTACGAAACAAACACAAATTCGCCACTTTTACTACCTTCACCCAATTTTTCTCCATTTTCTTTTTCTTACGCTCACATTTTACGCTTTGACTACACTAAACTCTTTTAGTGTATGTCCGCTTGGACTAGGGACCCTAGTGCCCGTTTAGTCCGCGTTTCGTTAGTCGCTACGGACTACGCGATCGACTCCGACGTCGAAACTCCTTCCACACCTCTTTCACCCTTATCTTTGCCGGTCAACTCCGACGTTGACCGTGATTCTGTCCATACTTGTTCACCTTCAATTTCACCAGACTCTTCTTCCGAGATGTCAGGATTTCCTCCTAACATCACTTTACCTCCCCCTGGAATTATTCCACCTCCATTAGGTGCGAATAACCCGCGACCACCTCTGGTTGAAGCGCCACAGCGAATCGCGCTCCAGGATCATTTCTATCCTACCCGCGCTGCACTTCCAACTTGTCTTTCACTTCCACCGGTCAATGGAGATAATTTCAAAATTAAGCCCCGCTTCATCAACATGTTGCCCAAATTTCACGGGCTTGAATCCGAATATGCCTATATCTTCATCAATAGATTCCATAACGTTTGTGTGATGATGAAGACAACCCAGCTGTCTGATGATGCTATATGGCTACGAGTTATTCCTTTCACTTTGTGCGACCTTGCTGAAAAGTGGCTGTATGACACCGCATCTCATTCGATAACTAGTTGGGATGAGTTTGTGAAAGCGTTTTTAAAAAAATTATACCCAAATCATAAGACCGCACGGATCTGAAACGAAATAATTAATTTACCTAGATTCCAATCGAACCTTTTTCGAAGTGATTTGACCGGTACAAGGACCTCCTTGTTCAGTGTCCTCATCACGATATAGAGAAATGGCAACTTTGCCAAACTCTGTACGAGGGCCTGAATCTACCAACCAGACAGTTGATAGAGACCATCTATTCGGGCCACTTCCTGTCCAAATCTGACGAGGAGGCTTGGCAATTCTTTGACAATCTTGCGAAGCAAACGCTGCAGTGGGAGAGCACCCGACCAAACTCCTCAACTTCTTCTTCTTCATGTCTCTCTAGGACAGGAGTTCATCAACTCGACATCTCAATTGTAATGAAGGCCGAGATGGCTGCAATCACACGGAAACTGGAAGCAATTGAGAGCAAATTCTCATCTCCTTCTCTTGCCCCTGTTCTTCCCCCTCGTACCATTTACGCTTGTTGTTCGGATCCATCTCATTTGACCGAAGAGTGTCCTTACAATCCACCATCTCAAGGAAAGGATCAGGTTAATGCTGCATTTCAGCAAAGACCAAGAAACGATCCATACTCTTCCACATACAATCCCGGTTGGAGAAACCATCCCAATTTCGCTTGGATTCAGAACCAGCATCAATTCAAAAGGCATCCTCCTCCCCAACAACAAGCTCAACAACAATTTTAGCAGCCTTTCCAACCCCAACCTTTTCAGAATCCGACGAACAACTTTGCACCCTGGAACAATTCTTTTCCTCAAAACAACTTTGTTCTGTTAAATATCGATAAGGTTTCCTCGCTAGAACGGAGTCTATAGGCTTTTGTTAAGCAATCAAATCAATCCTCCGCCAACATTCAGTCTTCTATTCAGTCTCTGGTGCAACACACCGCTGCACACGGGCAAAGCATCAAGACCATTGAAGCCCAGATTGCACAGCTGAACGCGGTTTTAAGTGAGCGAGAGAAAGGAAGGCTTCCATCTCAACCACTCCCAAATCCTGGTCACCCACATAATGTACATGTTGCTCTTGAACAACAGAACCATAATGTGAGTGCCGTGACTACGTTGAGATCTGAAAGAATGCTGAACAACAACATCGACACACGAATTGATGATGATGACACCCCGACCGTTTCTTCTACTCCTACTTCTTCTTCTGAGCCTATTCTCCATTCTTCAAAAGGCTCTTCTTCTTCAATCGCTGCTCTGAACGGATCCACATCTCACTCCACTCAAACTCCAGTTTTGGGATCCGTTTCAACTCCACAATCTCCTCCAGAAGCATTGGACTCAACCAATTTCAAAAATGTTCCATTTCCAAACCGGTTGAGGTCCAACAAACAAAATCCACAAATGGAGAAGATTCTGGAGTTGTTCAAACAGGTTAACATCAACATTCCCCTCTTAGATGCAATCCAACAAGTCCCCTCTTATGCAAAAATCTTGAAAGACTTGTGAACTAAGAAGAGAAAATCTCAGGTACCAAACAAGGTTTTCCTAGCTAGTAACGTGAGTGATTCTCTTACCCAAGATTTACCACAAAAACGGAAAGACCCTGGCTGCCCTACATTTCTATAACCATTGGGGATAAGAACATCAATCGCACTCTTTTGGATCTTGGTGCCAGAGTTAACCTGCTTCCTTATTCTGTATATGAGCAACTAGGTGTAGGAGAACTGAAACCTACACATTGTACTCTTCAAATGGCCGACCGATCTATCACCCATCCTAGGGGTGAGTTACAGGATGTGTTAATTAAGGTTAGGGACTTCATATTCTCTTTTGACTTCATTGTTTTAAATACACAACCTGTAGCTAACCCCCGGAATCAAATTCCGGTGATACTCGATCGCCCATTAGTTGCAACCTCAAATGTTGTGATCGATTGTCGAAATGGTTCGATGAACCTATCTTTTGGCAACATGACAATTGAACTCAACATTTTTAGGTTAGGGAATCAGCCACCCGAACTAAGTGCTCATATACTAGATGTTTGTTCCATTCAGGAGATCACCCCTGAGGACTGTGAATTTGAGGAATTCTTGTTTGATCACAGTAATCTTGACGTCACTAGTGCGTTCCTCTTTGAAACTACTACTTCCGCTTCCAACAACGATTACGAGTGCTTTATGTTTTCTAACGCTATTGGCTTATCACAACCCGAGTTTGAATCTTTTGAATTTTCGGATGCGTTAGTTGAACCATCCGACTCGGTCGCATATACTCACTTTGAGCCCATGTTGGAATGTTTTGAGTTCGAGACATTTTCTCCAATCTTGCCTTCAGTCATTTCACCTCCTACGCTCGAACTCAAGCCTCTGCCATCTCATCTCAAGTATTCTTACTTAGGTGAAAAAGAGACCCTCCCAGTTATCATTTCGACTGTTCTAGCTCTAGACCAAAAGAAAGCCCTTCTCACGGTCTTGCAATCCAATCGGAAAGCATTCGGCTGGACGATGGCGGACATCAAGGGGATTAGTCCCCTGATCGTTGAACATCACATTTACCTAATGGATGATGCCAAACCATCCATGGATCCATAGAGGAGATTGAATCCAGTCATGAAGGAGGCTGTGAAAAAGGAGATCGTCAAATTTCTGGATAGTGGTATCATTTACCCTATTTCAGACAGCCAATGGGTCAGTCCTATACACGTTGTCCCTAAAAAGTTGGGCAACACGGTCATCACAAATGAGGTGAATTATTTGATCCCTACTCACACCTAAACCGGGTGGCGAGTGTGCATTGATTATCGGAAACTCAATGCCGCAACGCGGAAAGATCATTTCCCGCTACCTTTCATTGACCAAATGCTCGAACGATTAGCTGGACATGAGTATTACTGTTTTCTGGACGGTTACTCAGGCTACAACCAGATTCCCATCGCCGAGAAATACCGGGACAAAACCACTTTCACTTGTCCATTCGGCACGTTCGCATATCGCCGCATGCCCTTTGGGCTATGCAATGCTCCCGCTACCTTCCAGAGGTTTATGATGGGAATTTTCTCTGACATGGTTGAGAAATTTCTGGAGATATTCATGGATGATTTCTCCATCTTTGGCGATTCTTTTGACGAGTGTCTGCAACATCTTGACGCTGTCCTTACCCAATGTAAGGATAAAAATCTCACTTTAAACTGGGAAAAATGCCACTTCATGGTGTGCGAAGGAATTGTCTTAGGACATATCATTTCGCGAAATGGCATCGAGGTTGACAAAGCAAAGATTGATGTCATTTCCAACCTCCCTCCTCCAAAATGCGTCAGAGATATCCGAGCTTTTCTTGGCCACGCCGGTTTCTACAGACGGTTTTTCAAGGACTTTAGCAAGATTGCTAGACCCTTGACTCTTCTTCTGGCCAAGGATACCACATTCAACTTCGACTCGAGCTGTTTGACTGCTTTCGAATCACTAAGAAACTCACTCACCACTGCTCCCGTTCTTTCTTTACCTGACTGGACGCATCCTTTTGAGATTATGTGCGATAAATCCGACTTTGCTATCGGTGCGGTCCTAGGATAACACATCGATAAGATGCCGCACGTAATCTACTAAGCTAGCCGGATCTTGAATGACGCCCAAATGAATTACATAACAACCGAGAAAGAGTTCTTGGCAGTTGTGTTTGATTTAGAGAAATTCAGGACCTATCTGATCGGCTCCCCAGTCATTGTCTACACAGACCATTCCGCTCTAAGACATCTTTTTGTGAAAGTCTCGGCTAATACGTTGGATCCTCTTACTTCAAGAATTTGAACTTATCATTAAGGACAAAAACTGATGAGAAAACGTAGTAGTCGATCATCTTTCACGACTTCCTTCTTCGCCGATGCTCCCTCTCCCAATCAACGATACTTTCCTTGATGAACAACTCTTGACAATATCTTGCGAACCCTGGTTCGCAGATATTGTGAACTACTTGGCGACTGGACTCATACCTAACGATTGGTCATGTCAGGACAGACTTAAATTTTTATCCCAAGTAAAACACTTTTACTGGGACGAACCCTACCTGTTCAAGTATTGTCCAAACTAAATCATCCGACGGTGTGTGCCGGAGAACGAATTCAAGAGTGTGTTGTCTTTTTTCCACGATCAAGCGTGTGGCGGGCACTTTGGCCTAAGAAAGAAAGCTGAGAAAGTCTTTGTTGGGGTCAAAAATTACACCTCGGTTGACCAAGTCAAAGTCAAAGTCAACCCCAAACCAGGTGGGCCCAAGCCTAGTTCAAGTGGGCCCAAACCCAGGTCAAAGGGACCGGCCCCATGGCAAAAGGAATGAAGCCATAAATTGGTTTAATGTAGTTCTTTATATATATATATATATATATATATATATATATATGTATGTATGTATGTATGTAAAATAAGCAAAAAGCCAAAATTTTGTAAACCCCATGGCTTATGTGCAAAAAGAGATAAGCACATAAGGCATGGGGTAGCATAAGTGCCATTTGGCAAAGCCCAAGGGGCTATATGTAAAGTGTGTAGCCTATAAAGGCAAATATGATGAAAATATATATGATAACTTTTTCCATTCTTTCAAATCCTAGGGTTTGTGCCTCCTCCTTTCTCAAGATTCTAAAACCTTCCCCCCTTTAAAATTAAATCAAGAGTTTAACTCTTCCCCTTTTCCAAAAAGAAATAGTTTTTCACCACAAAACCCTTGAAGGGGAGCTCAGATCATCAATCAGATCTCGAAAATGGGAGACTTTTAAGTCTCGCCCCCTTTTCTTCAAGATCCAGCCGATCAAGAGGAGGAAGAAAGAGACCCATCTCCAAAAATCCAACTTTGGACAGATCCAAGGCCAAAGAGAGAAGAGAGGGGTCCCCTTTGATCACCTCTGAAGATCTTTGGGGAGTTCAACTCCAAGACCCAAATCCTTAAAGGAGTTCAACTCTTATTCCAGATCATTTAGGAGTTTAACTCCAAATCTAAATCTTTTGGAGCTTAACTCCACTTAAAATCCCTTGGGAGTTCAACTCCTAGCCCAGGTGCTAATCCCCTTTTTCCGCTGGTGTTCCCAGCGGTCGCGTGCCGCGCACGTGACCCGCGGGTGCTAAAGCGCCCACGTGCGCCTCACGCGACCCTCTGGCGCTCAGCGCCCAGCAGTCGTGTGCAGCGCACGTAGCCCGCGGGCGCCCCGCAGTCGCGTGCAAGGTACGTGGTCCACGGGCGCTCACCACCCAGCGGTCGCGTGCAGCGCACGTGACCCGCTGGCGTCCAGCGGTCGCGTGCTGCGCACGTGACCCTTGGGCGCCCAGCGCCGACGTGCCAGGCACGTGACCCGTGGTCGCCAAGCACCCACTTCCCAAGCACGTGACCCGTGGGCACCCAGTGTCCACGTGCCATGTACGCGTCTTTAAGACGCTCCTCCCCCTATTTTATATGCACTCCATACTAAATATACTTCCCCCGTTAGAAAAAATTTCTAACGGGGCGCTGCCCCGCACCCCGCAAGCCTCAATCGACAGTGGGACCCCCGTAAAACTCTGCGGGGCCTCCGATATATCCAAATCCCTTTCAAAACATACGCACACTACACGTTGAGTTCGCATGACCTGTTTGACCCGTCAATCGGAGGTTCCTTCGCTCCAAAGGCGAGGGGTAATTAACGGCAGCTTAGTCCGCGACTACCGGAGATTCGAATCCCCATAATCAATAAACCCTCACCTACCCTAGGCAGTAGGAATCTGTAGTACGCCTACAAAGCGTGCGCGTATTCCCATCTCAATGGGGTGACGAAAAATACCCTATGCCCGATGGGACATTTCTTTCCTCCTATATCTTGGGTCAAGTGTTCATTCGAACTCATTTAACATATATGCCGGTGTTTGTACTGAAATAATATTTTTCCATGCAACAATCAACTTTAAACCACAATGTCTCCTAAGATGGGTCCAGCTTCTGATGCGACCCCGATTCCGTACGTGGTCAATATCAATGCTCGTGTGGTTCTCCCTGTAAGCCTCAGTCGACAGTGGGAGGAACTGCCCCGTCAGTTTGGTTCCTGTTGGATATATGTATGCCCTAGAGGCCATTATATGATAGTGTATGTACCGGTATGTGTGTGTGTGTGTGTGTGTGTGTGTGTGTATATATATATTCAGAGGACAGTCTTGCTCGACATGATAGTATGATATCTGGTTACTCTTTATCTTGACATGTTCACTTGATCATGCTTTTACTCATTTGATACATGTTGATAAAGTCCTTAGGATATTTGCTTGACTACTGGGATTATGATGTGGATCATACTAGTGGGACATCTGTAGTTTATAAGCATATCCTTGAATGTTCCTAGTCGTGGGTGTATCGAGACTGGACATCGATATTCCAGAGTAGACTAGCGTATACGGTTCTTGTCCCATATGATGGGCAATGGATGATCCCACACAAAAGATTGTATATGGGTGCTCAGTGGAGACTGGGTACACTAAACGGACTCGCCGAGAACTCCTATGTGGTATTATATCTCACGTCGGATAGCAGTTCTCAGGTGACACTAGTACAGGTTAGTCTGTAGACCCGAGATCGTCATAGAGTCTTGTGTATCCTCCCACTGTACTTTGATCTCTACCCTACCACGGCTCTACTGAGTCGTGCAAACAGGTGGATTTTGGGTACAGTACCGAGGCACATGGAGGGAATGAGCGATAGGAGGGTTTTCGTCTCTCCCGGTATTGGGGGTTGATGTTGTGCTATGCTCGATTGGCTATAACAGGAAGTCCATGGCCAGGGATGCTGAGACTTACTAATAAGTGTTATCAGTAGTTTCTCGATCTGTTATGTGACATACACCGGCATGACTTATTGAGTTATTGGGGTCGAATATTCTATCCCTAGACTTGATATGCAGCATATCTGATGAAGAGACCGGACTGTACGGTAAGTGTTGCCAGTTGGCTCGACGGGAGTTTTGACAGGTTCACTTGTTTTTCTTCTGAGCGCTCAATACCCGGATGGCCGTTACGTTTAGCTGACCGCTTGCGGCTTATGGGTGTTTGATATGATCATCACCTACTGCCGGCGTATTGACGAGTCTTAGAGTCCCACACAGGAGTTTCCTAGCTCAGGCGAAACGATGTGGTGTGCATATGAGATATGCGCGGGTGCTCGATTAAATGCGTGTATATGATACCGTATTTTAATCAGGCGTTTTCTATTGTTCGGGTCGTATGAGATATGACTGGTTTATTAAATCAAGTGTTGATTTAATATTGACTTTTATCTCATTTATATAAACCTTTTTCTATTTGGATGAGTGTGCATGTATGCACATACACATGTTGATGTGAATGCATACATACATGCATACATGTGTGTCATGGTTGTTGATACACTAGAGATGGCAATGCAAAACTCACATGGTAGATAAATATGTATATGTATTTTCATTATTGAGAAAAAGAAATGATTAAATCATGGTTGATTTTTCTTCATCGCTATTCTTTACTTGACCAAAGTAAAACCATGGTTTAATTTCATTTGCTCTTTAACTCACATATGAAAATATCTAGATATTTATAAACCATGGTTTGGATATGAGTGTGACTCATATATCTATTTTCATTTCTCATTTATCTTGAGAATTATCATTATCACAAATGAGCTCAAGCTTGTCATCTTCTTCTTCCTCATCTCTCATGCTCTCTTGAGATTTCTAGTGAGTGAGTGAGATAAAAAGAAAGGGTTTTGAAGTGAGAAAGCAAACCACATCATCATTCTATACTAGTTTAGCCCATTAGTCTAGAGTGTTAGCTCCACTTCCTCATTGATCAAGTGAAGCAAGGAGCTTTGAGAAAAAGGACTTCGGATGGATCATCGTAGACTTGGAAGGTCTCTAGCGAGCTGGTTCAAACTCTCAAGGATCCAAGGAGTCAATAGAAGAGGTCTACAAAGGTTGTATTCTCTTCACTTAGTGATAGTTTTCTTGTAGTATGAGATACTATTTCTTGTTTCTCTAACTTTCTAGTTCGATTCTTAGGTTAGTTTGTTTAGCACCTCCTAAAATTTTAATATGGCATGTGTGATGCTTGTGAAACCCTAGGCAAGGTGCTAAGGAAACCCTACAGTGGTATCAGAGCCAAGCTATAAATTTAGACGATGTTAAATATTACGAAACCGAAACAACTCCGAAAAATACAGATTTCTGGAACCCTAGAATCTGCTCTCTGTCGATTTTAAAACGATACGTAAAAATTATTTAAACAACTGCAGATGGATGTATGTGATACATATAGAACACAGAACAAAATTGAGACAATTCCCTCGGATTTTACCTGAGCACATGCTCCAAAAAAACCGAGCAGGCCGGCCAGAATTGCCCAGATTTGCCTCGATTTTTTCCTGTGCTCTAGTCTGCAGATTTTGGGGTTTCAGGTATTGTTTGTTTAGCCCAAAATTTCATGTGATGTTAATTTTGATTAGAGGCTAATTCGTAGTGTTTCGTAGTCATAATTTTAACATTGTATTGGTAACTTGGACGACGTTTAACAGTTCGAATGAATATCGCACACCACCTAATTACTCTCGCTGTAAATTTTCAAGTGTTGGAATTTCCCAAGTTGAACATATTCGGAAGATCGCGCAAGTATCCCTATGGACCCTCTAGAAGAACATAACCCTAACTCAATAAGATGACCATGGAACCGCGGCCAAACCTTAGGGTTTTCCGTAGTCCTGTGGTGCCATAGGTGAGGCAAGGGTTGACCCTTCTATGGCTGGTCCATAGACACTGTGACATGTTTTTGGGTATTTTAACTTTGCTCAAGTGCTGAGCTCCCGGGGTAACTTGTGGGTGTTTGTTGATTCTATCGAAACGTTTAACATCGTCTTGATATATATGAAAGTGATGATTGCAAGTGTTGTTTTTGTTGGAGATAGTGCCCTCAGAGTCAATTATTAGGTCACAGGTACGTGATTGTAATGATTGAGGGAGGACCTATCCCGGTAGGACAGTCTTACTCGAGATGATAGTATGCTATCTGGTTTACCTTTATCATCGTGTACTGCTTTAGGTGACATGACACGTCGCTATTACACGTTGATAGAGCCCCTAGGATTCTTGCTTGACCACCAGCAGTATGAGGGCGATCATATAAGTGGGAGCTGGGGGTCTACAAGCATATCCTTAAAAGGTCCCTAGTCGTGGGAGTTTCGAGACCGGGCATCGATACTCCATTAGTAGACTAGTGTATACAGTCGAGACCCCGACGAGGGGCGGTGGCCGGTCTCACAAGCCACTGGTGTCAGTTGGATCACCTAAGATGTATACAGGTGCTCATTGGGTTATGAGTACACCGGACAGGACTCGCCGGGAACATGCTAGTTGGTCATATACCAGACGTCAGATGGCAGTTCCCTGGTGACATGTGTGCAGGTTAGTTCATCGACCTGGGGATCGTCATTTGTCTCGTGTGAGTTCCCACTGTACTTTGATTACTACCCTACCACGGCTCAAAGGAGTCGTGCAAACAGGTTTTAGTTGGGTACAGTCCCGAGCCACATGGAGGCAGTGAGCGTATCTTCAGGGGTTCGTCTCTCCCGGTATTGGGGGTGAGGTCGTGCTGTGTCTAGGAGAGCCATTACACAAAGTCCTTGGCCAAGGCAAGGAGATTTACTGGTAGGTATTCCAGTAGTATCTCAGGGTGTTCTGGGCTACACTCCGACACGACTTGTACCGCTTTTGGGGGTCTGACTTTTACCAACCCCCTAGGCCCGCCATGCGATACTCATAGACGAACGGACCGGACTGCACGGATATTGTCACTGACAGGCTCAGTTGGGTGTCGGGGTGAGCTTCCTCATCGACGTCCCATTTGGTCAATAGCTGGTGGCCCGTTACGTATTGGCTTATACCTCTGACGGGCTAGTGGTTAAATCCACAGCCATAGTATTGACGAGTCTTTAGAGTCCACCACACTTTCAGTTACTCAAGTTTCGGGCGAAACGCTGTAGAGGCCGTATGGAGATATGGCAGGGTCCGATCAGATACGTGCGGTATTGCACGGATCAGGATCGGACGGTTTGTACTGGTAGCCGTATGGTTATATGGCAGGGTTCGATCAGATACGTGCGGTATTGCACGGATCAGGATCAGACGGATATTACTAGCCGGCTTTGGTTTAAGCCGGTCCTAGTTTAGTACAGTGTAGATTTTGTCTCTTTGCATTTGTATCCGGACGGAATACAGATGCGGGTGTGTATGCACAGTATCGGGGTTTTCCTGTAATTTATTACGGGACCAGTTTTCTGGAGTTGCCAGTTTGCATTCCGTTCCGGCCGGTTTTCCTTTGTTCTTTCCCGGCCGGACTTTTCCGATGGAGGGGGTTATTTTGCAATTATGCAAATAACATTTGTGGAGGGGGTTTCTTGTAAAAGATTGATTATGATAGCTATCATTATCTTTTCCACCATGCTTTTGTTTTTATTTGTGACATGAAAGGGTATGGTTTGAAAAAGGTAAAGCATGGTTGTATGTTTTCTTGTCTCTTGATGTGGTCACCTCTTTCATCTCCTACACTCACCTCCCTTCTTATGGTTGGCATTCTCACTTCCTCCACAATGATGATTCATTCTCACTTGAGGAAAGAAAGAACACTAGAGAGAAGAAAAAGAATGAGAGAGTTCATCTTTATTTTTGTGAGGAATTCTTCACCTCCTTCTTCTTCTTGTTATGGAAAAATGAAAGCACCATTTTTCCTAACCCCATCCCTCCATCATGGCAACTATCATAAACCCCAAAGTGAGACAAGTTTCCTACACTTCCTACAGCATATCTTGGACGCGTCGATTCGCCAGCTTCGCGTCCGAGTTGCCTCGGTATTGAGGTGGGAGCCCGTAAAAGCTACAGGCGATGTGGTGCCCCTTTCCGACGAGGAGGAGACGGACGAAGATCCCGCGAGGAGATCGGAGTGGAGATGAAGACCGGAGGACTCGGATCAGTCGGTATATCTCTAACCCGTATTCTAGTTAGCTTAGACTTGTTAATGGTTACGATCCGGAGTTTAGTGCGCGGTGGTGCCGGTTTGCTAAGTCCGCAAAATTTAAGTTTATCACCGCTTCCGCATTCCGGCGTCGGATTGACGGCCGGGGCGCCGCCGTGCACTTACAGTGGTATCAGAGCCTCCCCATTAACATAGTCTAGCTTTGTTTAATGTGTTTAACGTTTCCGATCGAACAAAATCCCGAAAACACGTATTTCAAGCACATCAGTTTCTGTCGAATTTTTTTTGAGTCCAAAAATTTTTCAGGTTGTCTCAGAATGATGTGCAGGGAAATCTAAGCATTCTGTAAAAAATTGGTACCATGATCTCACTGTTCCGCCGCGGAAGGGCGGCCAAACCCCTGCTTAGGCCGCGCTTCCGCGGCGCTTTTAACTGTTCATGCTCCCAACTTTTTGTAGTATGTTCCTGTATGATAAATGTGTTTTCTGGAGTATTAAAATTGGACCCAGGTTTTCTGTGGTTGCTACAGTTTTGTTTGGGGGCCCACTTGTTAATGTTTGATCAATCGGAAAATTTTAAACACATTTTTCACAGTATTTACATTATATCTGCGACCGTGAATGTCACTCGATCGGTAAATCCGGTCTAACTGCTATAGCCCGGTTAGACGGATTTGCGAACGTGACTTTCACGTTGATGTTCTGTTTTTGCTGTGATGTTGCGGATCGGTCGTGGGGATAGCCTGGATGCAATGCTAGTACTGTGTTGTCGTATTATGTACATTTGATATTGCGGGGCGAGCGTCCGACATGTGGACTGCCGTCACTGCCAGTTTGTATTTTTATTTTAGGGCACGACCTGGTTGCGGTCGATGTACCCGGTGTATGTATATTTTACTTTCTGTACTAGGATTGCCCCGCGGAGGGGTGCACGGATAGCCGGGTTCTGGAGGGCAACAAGCCCGCATCTCATGGCATTGAGACGGAGGGGGCTTCACTCTAGGATTGGCGGGCTATTCGCCGCACTCGTAGGGGGTACAGGTTGACCCAGGAGGGGTGCCCAAGTGACCGGATTCCGTGAAGTGCTGGGTGGTCCATTCACGGTGCTGAAAGGGGCTGCCTCGCTTCAGGTTTTGGCGGGTGACTTGCCGCGCCCGTAGGGGTCTAGGTTTTCATTGCACAGGCTATCCACACGACCAGGGGAACGTCGGGTTTCAGCGGCTCTGTGAAACCCGGGGATCCCAGATATCTGTATTGTTTCTGTGATGCTGTTCATTCTCTGTGATGTTGCATTTTATTCACGCCTTGAGCGAATATAATATATTGGTATATATATTAGTAGATGTTGTATATGTTTTGCATCCGCGCTAGTCCAGTCCCCGCTCTGTCGTTAGTTAGCTAACCTAACGGGTAATGACGGGACCCAGTGGCGAATGCGGATGGCATATACGTACATCAGTATATTTTCGTTCTTTTTTGGTGTGATCAATTGATGGGACTGCGTTGATTCGGATCAATGCAAGTTAAAACAAACCTAATCTGATGTTGTTGGAACACTTTTCAAAAAGCTGTTATTGCAAGGACGTTCATTTCTGTTTTGCATCGTGGTATTCATTGGAATATCCTGCTCCTCAGTCGACGAGGCAAGGGCCGAGATCCCTTCACCGGGAGTGACCCCTTGGACAGAAGTTTGCGTCAGGGCATTAACTTCACTATAGCCGATTACTTTTGCTTTGCACCGTGGTATTCAGTTGGAATATCCTGCACCTCATTCTACGGGGAAAGAGCCGAGATCCCTTCACCGGGAGTGACCTCTTTAGTAAAGTTTTTCGTCACTATATTTTCTAAAAAGCTATCCGTTCCTTCAACGATATCAAGTTCTTTACGTTAAAGGTTTTCGCCAGAAACCATTCGTAGCCCTCCGTCGTTTCATATGGGTGGTCAATAGTATTCAAGCTGTGTATGTTGGCCAAAGTCAAGGCACAGTGATTGGTAGCTATTGGGGTATTCATATGCAGCATAGATAGATGCGTTGGTTTGGGACAGTCGTGCTGCCATTTTGGCCAAAGTCAAGGGTATGTACGGGTGGATTCAAATTAACCTGGAGAATGACGGGCAGAACTTGACATGTGACTTATGATATGTTGGCCAAAGTCAAGGTCATAAGAGCATGGGGCAGAAATCACATCGGGAGTTTCAAAAGTACTGAAACTTGCCAGATATGCGCATACCTTCTGGAGTGTGATACCGTGAGCGGATTCCGTCACGTTGTCATGCGATGAGAGTTGGATCCCGATTCCCACTGATGAGTTAGTTTACTCCTCGGGTGACCCCGACTAATTCTTCTTTCAGGTTTGGAGGAGAATTTGAGGTACAGTGGGAGGATTCCAGATTAGATAAATTGGTAACCATTCTGATCTAGGTTAGAGTGCACGCTGAGTGTTTCTTTTCTCTCTCTCTTTGGCAGCGACCATTGACCCGACCCTAAGACTTTGACTCAGTGACCTAGTTGACCGAACCTTCTTAAACACCGGCTTTTGGATTGTCAAGAGTTGCAGACCTCATTGCCACTCCTACTTTTACCCTTTTCTCCAGGACACCCCGTATTACTACGAACGTCCACTTCCATTGGACAAAACCATCGTATGGTTATATACGAACTCGAAGGAATTTATTCGAGGATGGTTTCAGGTTCTGGAGAAAACGGATAGGATTATTCAGTTGTCTTTTCCTTCTACCCTCTCTCAGGTTACGAGTACTCCTTGGTTTAGGGGTAGCACACCTATTATGCAAATTGGATTGTCTTCTTCCAAACCTTAGGCTGGTGCCGACCGGTAGGGAATGAAGAAAACCAATTAGCATAACGATGGTGTGCAGAAGGTATTAAGTTCAGACAAAGCAAGGGATTAGTAAGAGGGCAAAGTAAATTGCAACAGATATTCACGACCAAACCAAATATTTCGTTACCACTCCCACATCACCTTTGTATTTCTCCAGGACACTCCGTATCACTACGAAGATCCACAGTTTATTTGGATACTCCATCGTATGGTTATATACGAACTCGAATGGAACTTGTTCCAGTTCGGGGATGGATTCTGGTTCAGGAGAAATAGGAATAAGGTTTATTCGGTTGTCTTTTATCTTCACCCTCTCTCATTGTGAGTGTTCCTAGGATTGGGACAGTACACCCATTATGCTTATTGGATAGTCTTCTTCCAAACCATAGGCTGGTGCCGAACGGTAGGGAAGGAAGAAAACCATTTGGCCTAAAAGGGTGTGCAGAAGGTAAAGACTAAAGACATATGAAGGGATTTGGAGAGGTGGCAAAGAACTATACGGTTACAGTCGTGAATCTGGAAGAGGCATTACTAGGAATACCAGAATACCCCATCGGAACATTTCAATGTTTCAGTTTCACTGTGTAATGTTAAAGGAAAACTGATTTCCCGATTAGATACTTACTCCAGGGTATGTATTTACCAGGTACGATTCTCACATCTTTATGGTTTTACAGATGATGAGTGGGAGTAAGTTATTGGGAATTGGGTGATCATCCTCATTATATCGGGATTCGTTGTAATCGGTGATATTTGAGGAAATCACCTGGGTTATTTGCCGGTCGGCAAATATTTGGTTTTGAATATCCGCTGTTGTGCACCAATTTCAAATTGATATATCTGTACGTCTATTTTCATAGAGTGAGATATACCTTTTGATATTATGTCGATGACATTTACCTATATCAGTGGATGGTTAGGTAAGGAGCATTAAACAGCGGTGTAATTCTTCTTAACCATAAGTACAGTTTTCAACCTACGACACACAGTGAATGAGTTATCAGACTCAAGGGACTTATACAGAGTATTGTATGTTGTCCAGGGTCCATCAGGACAGAGGGGTTGGTCCTCGTACTATATTCAGTTTACTTATGACTTCTCTAGTTTTTAGACAAGTGTTTCGCGGAAACACAGGGTCTGAATTTTGAGAAGTTATAGGTATTTGAATAGAGTAGAGAACCAGGTATAGCAAGTATTGGGATTCTTCAAAGAGATCGAAGATGTAGATACTTGTGTATGGTATTCAGTTGATAGTAATGATAAAATGATCTTGCTTCTCTTTCAGGTTACTCATATTTGGAAGCATTCCTAAGTTGAGTAACGCTGATCGGCCTCCTTCCATTTAGTTGACATGCGCTGGGGACAGCTGCATGATTTGAATCTGGTTCAATTAAATCAGTGCCTCTGTTTCTATATTGGATATAGAACAGTTCATATCTTAACATTGTTAAGGTACGGGGAGTTGTCCGGTTTATGATTAAAACCAGACACTGGACAACTCAAGGCACGTTTCTGTAATGGCTGTTTGTGGGTTGACCCAGGCTATGACGAGGGTTGACTTTCTACCATCTGGATGAACAATAGCGATATTGTTCTAGACTCGCCACAGTTTTATTAAAAATGGATTTTTTCAGAAAACAGTAGTGGGAGTATGGTAGAACTGGAAGTAATTCCAGAACCACAAACGATTACTGAGGATTTGATAAGGAACCTAAAGATTCAATCTGGATTGACATTCCATTGGCCACTCCGCAGATAAGGTGGGTAACTTCAGGCACCCGAGAGGTACTACAGTAGCCTCAAGGACGGTTACAGGGAAGTTCTTGTTTACCCACAATTACCATTGCTGTTGTTCCAGGCTGCGAGACCCGGCAGGAGGATGAGTATAGCGTCGTTCTAAACTTGCTTTAGAAGTGTACGTCTATATGACTCTGCCAGAGGGTTGTCGTAGTCAGTGGGAGCAGCGGAAGCATTGGTGGACAAGTAGCTTATGTCTATTTATAGACTAGAGCAGATGTAGCGGAGATAGATCATCTATTTCTGACGTGACAGTCATGAGTTTGACTTCATCAGAATAGGGGATGGATCTGTTGAGAAGGTAGTAGGGTGTGATATCCTGGTATTTGGATAATATACACAGAGTAGGAAAAGAAACTCCTACACTACGATCGGTTATACTTTGGTCGTCACACAGTGGTTTCTCCACAAAAGACATGGATTTTATATCAGACATACTGGTTACTAGATCTATGGTTTTAGATCTAGATTTGGGTGGTTTCCCAATCAGGGTACTTGACAGCATTCTAAGAGTATTTAGAATGGACGACTCCTAGCACGGTAGTATACCTGCAGGTGATGGAGTCACCCTCTCCAAAGGTGTCTTACAGACTAAGGGGGAGAGGGACGTGCATGATTGGCAGATCACTTGCTTAGGCAATTGAGTCAATCATGAGATGTCAAGTACCACACCAGATGTTGTTCTTGCACTAGATGCAATAAGTTGACATTAATCCAATCCTGGAGAAACAGTCGGAAGCAGTTTTAGAACATAAGTGGATGTTCTAGGGATATGATAACGACAGCCTCATTCAGGAGACAGTTATCATTCCAGGCTTCCAAGGTGACATGGACGACAAGGAGGTTGTCAGAGTTGTAGTTTTCCTTCTGATGAGGGGCAGTATTTTGGACAGATGATCCAAGGCAATACTGAGGGAGGCATGGAGCAGGATACTGATTAAGTTCAGTTGACGATACAGTCTAAGAAGTTTGGATTTGGAGTTCATTTATGAGCTATGTCCCATCAGACATCCAGACACATTCTAAGACAGGTATTGCTCATTTCGGGAGATGGGTTTCTCCGCGAACTTGAGATATAGAGAGACATAGAAAGAAACTACTAAGCGGATCCACTCACTGAGGCTATTCCTCGAACGCAATAGTTTCGCAAACAAGCTTTGTGAGACTGACTAGTAGAGGAGTTGGATGCTCGGTATCACACGAACTGTGAGTATGCGACATCGCAATAATTAGCCTTGAGTACAAGTGGGAGATTGTTGGAGATAGTGCCCTCAGAGTCAATTATTAGGTCACAGGTACGTGATTGTAATGATTGAGGGAGGACCTATCCCGGTAGGACAGTCTTACTCGAGATGATAGTATGCTATCTGGTTTACCTTTATCATCGTGTACTGCTTTAGGTGACATGACACGTCGCTATTACACGTTGATAGAGCCCCTAGGATTCTTGCTTGACCACCAGCAGTATGAGGGCGATCATATAAGTGGGAGCTGGGGGTCTACAAGCATATCCTTAAAAGGTCCCTAGTCGTGGGAGTTTCGAGACCGGGCATCGATACTCCATTAGTAGACTAGTGTATACAGTCGAGACCCCGACGAGGGGCGGTGGCCGGTCTCACAAGCCACTGGTGTCAGTTGGATCACCTAAGATGTATACAGGTGCTCATTGGGTTATGAGTACACCGGACAGGACTCGCCGGGAACATGCTAGTTGGTCATATACCAGACGTCAGATGGCAGTTCCCTGGTGACATGTGTGCAGGTTAGTTCATCGACCTGGGGATCGTCATTTGTCTCGTGTGAGTTCCCACTGTACTTTGATTACTACCCTACCACGGCTCAAAGGAGTCGTGCAAACAGGTTTTAGTTGGGTACAGTCCCGAGCCACATGGAGGCAGTGAGCGTATCTTCAGGGGTTCGTCTCTCCCGGTATTGGGGGTGAGGTCGTGCTGTGTCTAGGAGAGCCATTACACAAAGTCCTTGGCCAAGGCAAGGAGATTTACTGGTAGGTATTCCAGTAGTATCTCAGGGTGTTCTGGGCTACACTCCGACACGACTTGTACCGCTTTTGGGGGTCTGACTTTTACCAACCCCCTAGGCCCGCCATGCGATACTCATAGACGAACGGACCGGACTGCACGGATATTGTCACTGACAGGCTCAGTTGGGTGTCGGGGTGAGCTTCCTCATCGACGTCCCATTTGGTCAATAGCTGGTGGCCCGTTACGTATTGGCTTATACCTCTGACGGGCTAGTGGTTAAATCCACAGCCATAGTATTGACGAGTCTTTAGAGTCCACCACACTTTCAGTTACTCAAGTTTCGGGCGAAACGCTGTAGAGGCCGTATGGAGATATGGCAGGGTCCGATCAGATACGTGCGGTATTGCACGGATCAGGATCGGACGGTTTGTACTGGTAGCCGTATGGTTATATGGCAGGGTTCGATCAGATACGTGCGGTATTGCACGGATCAGGATCGGACGGATATTACTAGCCGGCTTTGGTTTAAGCCGGTCCTAGTTTAGTACAGTGTAGATTTTGTCTCTTTGCATTTGTATCCGGACGGAATACAGATGCGGGTGTGTATGCACAGTATCGGGGTTTTCCTGTAATTTATTACGGGACCAGTTTTCTGGAGTTGCCAGTTTGCATTCCGTTCCGGCCGGTTTTCCTTTGTTCTTTCCCGGCCGGACTTTTCCGATGGAGGGGGTTATTTTGCAATTGTGCAAATAACATTTGTGGAGGGGGTTTCTTGTAAAAGATTGATTATGATAGCTATCATTATCTTTTCCACCATGCTTTTGTTTTTATTTGTGACATGAAAGGGTATGGTTTGAAAAAGGTAAAGCATGGTTGTATGTTTTCTTGTCTCTTGATGTGGTCACCTCTTTCATCTCCTACACTCACCTCCCTTCTTATGGTTGGCATTCTCACTTCCTCCACAATGATGATTCATTCTCACTTGAGGAAAGAAAGAACACTAGAGAGAAGAAAAAGAATGAGAGAGTTCATCTTTATTTTTGTGAGGAATTCTTCACCTCCTTCTTCTTCTTGTTATGGAAAAATGAAAGCACCATTTTTCCTAACCCCATCCCTCCATCATGGCAACTATCATAAACCCCAAAGTGAGACAAGTTTCCTACACTTCCTACAGCATATCTTGGACGCGTCGATTCGCCAGCTTCGCGTCCGAGTTGCCTCGGTATTGAGGTGGGAGCCCGTAAAAGCTACAGGCGATGTGGTGCCCCTTTCCGACGAGGAGGAGACGGACGAAGATCCCGCGAGGAGATCGGAGTGGAGATGAAGACCGGAGGACTCGGATCAGTCGGTATATCTCTAACCCGTATTCTAGTTAGCTTAGACTTGTTAATGGTTACGATCCGGAGTTTAGTGCGCGGTGGTGCCGGTTTGCTAAGTCCGCAAAATTTAAGTTTATCACCGCTTCCGCATTCCGGCGTCGGATTGACGGCCGGGGCGCCGCCGTGCACTTACAGTTTTTTTCACTTTCTTTTCTGCGACCGTAAGTGTAGTATGTTTTGTATCGCCGGTTTCGTTGCTATACATCAACGACAATCGGGGTACATATACTTACTTACGTTGATGACATGTGATGTTATGTGTTGCTAAGATAGGATGTGCAGGATCGTCGTGATTGAATAGCCGGGGGTTTATGTGAGATGAGAGTTTTTTTATTTTCATTCATGTAAAATTAATTGTTTGTAATATTCTTTTATTTGGGGCACTTCCGGGTTGAAGATTATGTCACCATTATTGTATATTATTTACTTTTCCGCATTAGGATAGACCCAAGAAGGGGAGCACAAGTGACCGGGTTTTAGGGTTCAGTGGGAGGTCATCTCGAGGAGTCGATACCGGGTCTCCTAAACTCTAGAATTGGTAGGGTCACTTGCCGCTCTCGTAGGGGTCTAGGGGTGTGGGCTTGGCTATTCATCGCGACCGTGGAATCCGTAATTTCTATTGCTGGCTAAATACAAAATACGGACCTCCTAGATATCCTATATTTTCATATGTGCTTATGCTGCTGATATTCTGTGATGTGATCACTTTATATGTTGAGACGAATGGTATTATATATATGATATATAATAAACGTTGCTTATGTTTTACATACGCGCTAGTCCCGCCCCGCTATGCCGTTAGTTAAGTAACCTAACGGTGCATAACAGGACATCGTGACGAATGCGGATGGCATAAGCGTACGTTCTATTTTCGTTTCTTTTCTGTGATGGCTTAAGGACTTAAATGATGGGACTACATTAATGAGATTAATGTAAAGAAAAATGAACCTAAAAGATGTTGTAGAATCGGATTTGAAACCCACTCGGCTTTTTATGAAAAAGCAAGTTTTCAAAGTGCGGTGCTTGAGCCGCTCCTTTTAAAACCATTGGATTCAACAACGATATCAAGTTCAAAGCGTTAAAGGTTTTCTTAAAAACTAATCGCAGCCCTCCGTCATTTTAGGAAGTAGAGTACTTAGTATTCGTGCTGCGTATTTTGACTATAGTTAAGGCGCAGTGTACGGTAGCTAAGTGATGTCTTCCTACACCGCATATGATGCAATTAGTTAGGACATTCATATGATTATGTTGACTATAGTTAAGAGTCATAAGGGTGGGTCTAGTTAAATCACGAAATGACGGGAAGAACTTGACTAGTACTTATGATATGTTGACTATAGTTAAGGTCATGAGTGTTAGGGGTAAAAACCATATCGGGAGTTTCAAGAGTTGAAATTTACAATGAGATTGCATACCTTCTATGTGATAGTAGGATCCCAATCCCACTATGAGCAAGAGTTGCTCCCAGGAGAGTTTTGCACTTTACAATTAGCTAACCTATTAAGTGTCTAGAAAGGTGTCAACGGGGCTAAACCTCTGGGAAAACGAGGTTTACTTTAATTAGGTCCGTGCGAAAGCACGGGAAACCTCCCTCAAAGTACCGGCACTGGCCTGGCTGAACGGTTAGCGAAGTTGTAGAATGTAATTAATCCTGGCTAGTTTTCTTTTTAAGGTTTGAAAGGAAATTTGATAAAAGCAGTGGGAGATATCGATTAGAAAAGATAATAACCAATCTGATATTTGCAAGAGCTTTCGCTGAGTGTATTATTTTCTCTCTCTTAATGGCAGATACCAATGACAGGCCTTAAGCTTTTACTAGATAAAAACAAGCTGACCGGACCAAACTATAAAGACTGGTTGAGGAACATTAACATTGCTCTCACATATGATAAAGTATCATATGTCCCCACTGCCAAAGCCCCGCCCAGCCTAGGTCCTGAATCTTCTACTGCGGATAAGGAGATCCGCAAAATGTGGGATATTGACTGTGCTACTGCCAAATTCCTCGCGCTTGCATCGATTGACACTATACATCAAAAGCAACACGAGCAAATGGATGTTCAATCCATATTTCTCCATACAAAAGAGTTGTATGGGGAGCAATCTCGGACCCTGAGATACGAAGCATCTCGAAAGTTATTTCGGATGCGGATGGCTCCTGGCACACCAGTAGGCGATCACGTTGTGAAGATGATAGCTCTTATTGAAGAGCTTGAGGACCTCGGATGGACAATGGATAACGAACAGTATACTGATACTGTTCTTCAGTCTCTTCCCTCTACCTTTGCTCTATTCATAGTGAACTTCAACATGCATAACATGGAGAAGTCACTACCCGAGCTTCTCAATATGTTGAGAAGTGCGGAGAGCACGCTTAAGGCGAAGTCTCCCTCTTTTCTTGTTGGACAATCTTCCTCTTCCGTCCCAAAAGCCAAGGCCAAGGGAAAGAATAAGAAGAAATCCACCAAACCAAGAGGTGGAATCAAGAAGGCAAAGGGGAAAGACAAATCCAAAGCTGCGGAGTCGGGGAAAGGAGAATGTTTCTATTGCAAGAAGACGGGACACTAGAAGCGGAACTGTACTGAGTACCTTGATCTCAAGAAAAAGAAGCATGGTGATGCTTCAGCTTCAGGTGTGTTCGTAACTGAAAACTGTTTCTCTATAAACTCTGCTTCTTGGGTATTGGATACCGGTTCGGGTTCTCATATTTGCAATTCTGTGCAGGCGTTGAGAAATAGCAGAGTTTTGAAGACCGGTGATCATACTCTCCGAGTTGGAAATGGTTCCAATGTACATGCAGTTTCAGCGGGAGAGTATCACCTAGGGTTGTCGTCGGGTTGTATATTGGTTTTGAACCCATGTTATTTTGTACCAAGCATGATTTGTAATATTATATCCGTTTCTTTGTTAGACAATGAAGGATATCATTTTTTATTGCAGCATAATGTTATGAACATTAAACTGAATAAAGAGTTGATTGGTTGTAGTACACTTAATAACGGGATATACGTCCTTAATCAACACACAGTTTTCAACATACAACACACAAATAAAAGAAAATTTTCAGATATAAATGAATCTCTTTGGCATTGTAGACTTGGTCATATTAATGAAACAAGACTAAAAAGCTTCATAAAGATGGATATTTAAATCCTCTTGAGTATAAATCTTATGCGACTTGTCAGTCTTGTATCAAAGGTAAAATGACCAAAACTCTGTTTACTGGACACGGAGAAAGAGCTACCGAGCTCTTGGGCCTCATACATAGTAATGTATGTGGGCCAATGTCTACACATGTGAGAGGCAGTTTTTCTTACTTCATAACTTCTACTGACGATTTATCAAGATTCGGTCATGTGTTTTTAACAAAGCATAAGTCTGAAGCTTTCGAGAAATTCAAGGAGTACAAACTTGAAGTAGAAAAACAAATAGGAATGAGCATCAAGATACTTCGATCAGATCGAGGTGGAGAGTACCTTAGTACCGAGTTCTTGAACTTCCTAAAAGAGAATGGGATTCTCTCTTAGCTCACTCCCCCTTACACACCACAGCAGAATAGTGTGTCAGAGCGGCGGAATCGCACCCTATTAGATATGGTATGATCCATGATGAGTGATATTGAGTTGCCTCTCTCCTTTTGGGGGCATGCATTGGAGACTGCAGCTTTTCTGTTGAACAAAGTTCCAACCAAGACCGTGTCTACCACTCCATATGAGATATGGTATGGGAAGAGACCATCTCTTAAACGAGTTAAGATTTGGGGTTGTCCGGCTTTTGTCAAAAAGCAGAATCCAGACAAACTCGAGACACAATCGGTCAAATGTATATTTGTGGGATATCCGAAACATTCGTTTGGGTATCTTTTCTACCACAAGGAGGAACAAAAGGTGTTTGTTTCTCAGTATGCCGCATTTTTAGAAAATGTGATTTTTCCAAATGATACTGATGGCAATGTGGTAGATCTAGAATAGGTTCTAGAGACACAAGTTGCAAATGACGACTTGGTTGAACCTGATGTTGCAACAGAATCTTATAAACCTCAGCCACTCTGGTAGGACATCTCGCCCACCGGAGAGATACTACAGTTTTCTCATTGATGGTGATAGAGAAGATTGCATCATGGATGATGATGACCCTGCCAGTTTTCAGTAAGCTATCACGAGTGGGGACTCTGTGAAGTGGCTGGATGCCATGAGATCCGAAATGGAGTCTATGTACAACAAAGTATGGACTTTGGAAGATGTACCCTCTGGGGTAAAATCCGTAGGATGCAAATGGATCTTTAAGAGAAAGATCGGTGTAGATGGGCAGGTGGAGACCTATAAGGAAAGGTTGGTAGCGAAAGGTTTTCGTCAAAGACCAGGACTGGACTATGACGAGACTTTCTCTACGGTAGCCATGCTTAAATCCATTCGGATCCTACTTGCTATTGCTGCTCACTACGACTATGAAATCTGGCAGATGGACGTTAAAACTGCATTTCTAAATGGTAATTTAGAAGAATGCATTTATATGGATCATCCAGAGGGCTTCATTGACAGTGGGAGCAGCGGGAAAGCATGTAGGTTTCTTAAATCCATTTATGGATTAAAGCAGGCATCACGGAGTTGGAACATTTGTTTTGATGATGTTATCAAAGAGTTTGATTTCGTCAAAATCCAGATGAACCTTGTGTTTATAAGAAGACTGTAGGGAGAACTGTCACATTCCTCGTATTGTACGTGGATGACATTCTTCTGATAGGAAATGACATTCCTATGCTACAGTCGGTCAAATCATTATTATCACAAAGGTTCTCCATGAAGGACCTGGGTGATGCTACGTACATATTGGGCATAAGGATCTATAGGGATAGATCCAAACGGTTATTGGGATTGTCCCAAACCAAGTACATCAACACCATCCGAAAGAGGTTTAGTATGGAAGACTCCAAGCGGGGTGCCTTACCCGCTTGCCATGGAGTCACTCTCTCCAAGGACTTTTTCCCAAAGTCTGATGAAGAGAGAGCTCGCATGAGCATTATTCTCTACGCTTCATCCGTAGGATCAATAATGTATGTGATGTTGTGTACACGCCCTGATGTGGCTTATGCACTGGGTGTAGTAAGCAGGTATCAGTCAAACCCAGGGAAGAATCACTGGACTGCTGTGAAGAACATTCTTAAGTACTTGCGAAGGACTAAAGAATTATTCTTGGTGTATGGTAACGGGGATCTCCAAATGGAGGCCTTTACCGATTCGAGCTTCCAGAATGATAACGATGACAGAAAGTCTATCTCAGGGTTTGCATTTACCTTCAACGGAGGGACGGTGAGTTGGAAGAGTTCCAAACAAGATACCGTTGCAGACTCTACGATGGAAGCTGAGTACATTGCTGCAAATGATGCTGCCAAGGAAGCCGTCTGGATGAGGAAGTTCATCTCGGATCTAGGAGTAGTACCAACCATTATTGATCCAATACCATGTATTGTGACAATAATGGGGCTATGGCATTGGCCAAAGAGCCCAGGTCCCAATAGAAGTCCAGACACATCCTTAGGCGATTTCATTTGATCCGGGAGATAGTTGATCGCCACGAGATCGAGATTAGGAGAGTAGATACAAAGAATAACACTGCGGATTCATTTACCAAAGCCTTCCCTCAGCCGCAGCATGAGCGAATTTTTGAGATGTTGGGTATGAGATACGCCAATAATTGGCCTTAGTGCAGGTGGGAGATTGTTGGATATATGTATACCCTAGAGGCCATTATATGATAGTGTATGTACCGGTATATGTATATATATATATATATATATATATATATATATATATATATTCAGAGGACAGTCTTGCTCGACATGATAGTATGCTATCTAGTTACTCTTTAACTTGACATGTTCACTTGATCATGCTTTTACTCATTTGATACATGTTGATAAAGCCCTTAGGATATTTGCTTGACTACTGGGATTATGATGTGGATCATACTAGTGGGACATCTGTAGTTTATAAGCATATCCTTGAAATGTTCCTAGTCGTGGGTGTATCGAGACGGGGCATCGATATTCTAGAGTAGACTAGCGTATACGGTTCTTGTCCCATATGATGGGCGATGGATGATCCCATATCCATCTAGTGTGCTGACACCAAAGATTGTATACGGGTGCTAAGTGGGGACTGGGTACACTGAACGGACTCACCGAGAACTCTTATGTGGTATTATATCTCACGTCAGATAGCAGTTCTCAGGTGATACTGGTACAGGTTAGTCTGTAGACCCGAGATCGTCATAGAGACTTGTGTGTCCTCCCACTGTAATTTGATCTCCACCCTACCATAGCTCTACCGAGTCGTGTAAACAGGTGGATTTTGGGTATAGTCCCGAGGCACATGGAGGCAATGAGCGATAGGAGGGGTTTCGTCTCTCCCGGTATTGGGGGTTGATGTTGTGCTATGCTCGATTGGATATAACAGGAAGTTCCTGGCCAGGGCTGTTGAGATTTACTGATAAGTGTTATCAGTAGTTTCTCGATCTGTTATGAGCCATACACCGGCATGACTTATTGAGTTATTGGGGTCGACGATTCTATACCTAGACTCGATATGAAGCATATCTGACAAAGAGACCGGACTGTACGGTAAGTGTTGCCAGTTGGCTCGACGGGAGTTTTGACAGGTTCGCTTGTTTTTCTTCTGATCGCTCAATACCCAGATGGCCATTACGTTTAGCTGACCGCTTGCGGCTTGTGGGTATTTGATGTGATCATCACCTATTCCTGGCGTATTGACGAATCTTAGAGTCCCACACAGGAGTTTTTTAGCTCAGGAGAAACGATGTGGTGTGCATATGAGATATGCGCAGGAGCTCGATTAAATGCGTGTATATGATACCGTATTTTAATTGGGCATTTTCTATTGGTCGGGTCGTATGAGATATGACCGGTTTATTAAATCAAGTGTTGATTTAATATTGACTTTTATTTCATTTATATAAACCTTTTCTATTTAGATGAGTGTGCATGTATGCACATACACATGTTGATGTGAATGCATACATACATCCATACATGTGTGTCAAGGTTGTTGATACACTAGAGATGGCAATGCAAGACTCACATGGTAGATAAATATGTATATGTATTTTCATTATTGAGAAAAAGAAATGATTAAATTATGGTTGATTTTTCTTCATCACAATTCTTTACTTGACCAAAGTAAGACCATGGTTTAATTTCATTTGCTCTTTAACTCACATATGAAAATATCTAGATATTTATTAAGCATGGTTTGGATTTGAGTGTGACACATATATCTATTTTCATTTCTCATTTATCTTTAGAATTATCATTATTACAAATGAGTTCAAGCTTGCCATCTTCTTCTTCCTCATCTCTCATGCTCTCTTGAGATTTCTAGTGAGTGAGTGAGATAAAAAGAAAAGGGTTTTGAAGTGAGAAAACAAACCACATCATCATTCTATACTAGTTTTGCACATTATTCTAGAGTGTTGTTCCCGTCAAAAATTTCTGCGCAAAAGAGCCCAAGATATCTAATGGCAGCGATACATTTAAGAAAATGCGAACCATTATTTTCCGGGCTGTATTTTGATAAATTACTGAATGAGAAACAGCTAAATTCTGATGGTATTGAAAGTGTCTCGAAAAACCCTTCGATTTGATATATTATGGGCCTTATAATTCATCCGGGATCAAAAGTTATGAAGCATCACGTGCCCACACGTGACCATTTACAGGCAAAGCCTGTAGGCACTGAATAAAATAAATAATTAAATGGGATCACGTGCCAACACGTGATGGGACTTTAAACCCACTGAAAAGGATTAAAAGATATAATAAAAACTAAGGAAAAACCCCAATGGGGCATCACGTGCTCACACGTGACCAAAGGTCACGTGCTCACACGTGACAAAGAGTCACGTGCTAACACGTGATGATTTCATAGTTCTTTAAAACAGCAGAATTGAATTCTGGTTAAAATGCTAATCAAAGAGGGTCACGTGCTAACACGTGACAGGTCCCTCAGCTCTTTAATTGATAGAATTAAATTATCAAACATTGGGATCACGTGCCAACACGTGATGGGCTTTAAAAGCCTTCTGAATTAATAAAATTAAATTCTAAATTAAGGGAAATCAAAAACCCTAATATTTATTTAGATCTTTCCAAACAAAAAGATTATGCTCTGTAAAGTGGAGCACCGTTGGATTAAAAATCCAATGGTGATTAAAAATCACCAATTTATGGAAGGATTTTATACAAAGAAAGATTTCCCTAAAATTCACCAAGAATAACAAATAGAATATCTTCTGGATTAAAAATCCAATGGTGAATAAAATTCACTGAGTGATCTAAAAGATCATGTTGGTTATAAAAACAACCAAAATCTTACAATGAAAAATTCACTAAACAATTTGATTCTTTTCTTTCTCCTATGAATAGGAGCCAAGAAGAAAAGAGAAAGGATTTATTTTTTTTTTGGAGAGATACAACAACAGAGAGAGAAAAGAGAGGAGAATTTAATTCTCAAGAGAAAAAAAAGAGAGGAGAATTTAATTCTCAAGAGAGAAGAAAATTTCTTCAGAAGAGAAAAGAAACCCTAGGTGAGAAAGGGGAAAGAGATCTAAATTCCATAAAATAAAAGAGAATTTAATTCTCAAATTAAGAGTTTAACTCTTCTGAATAAGAACTTAGTTCTTCCTTTGGTTGAAGATCTGCAGAAGCAGATCTCCCCACAAGTTGAGAATTTAATTCTCATCAGGGAGATTCTGCCATGCAGATCCAAAACCTAGAGGGAGAATTGAGTTTAAGGAATTTAATTCCCCCAAATACATAGGAATTTAATTCCTCCAAATAAAACTAGGGTTCAACCCTATATGAGAATTTAATTCTCCCAAATTCACAGGAATTTAATTCCTCCCAAATAAAACTAGGGTTTAACCCTATATGAGAATTTAATTCTCCCAAATTCATAGGAATTTAATTCCTCCAAGACAGAACTAGGGTTTAACCGTATATGAGAATTTAATTCTTCCACATACATAGGAATTTAATTCCTCTAAAACATAATTAGGGTTTAACCCTACAGAGAATTTAATTCCTAAAACAAAGAGACTCGAAAGCTCTCCAAGAACTTGGTCACGTGGTGACACGTGACCCTTATCCTCAATGATCAGAAAAGAAAGAATAAAACTAGGTTACGTGCCCCCACGTAACCCTAAACAGATCCTCCAAAATGAGAAGGGAAAAAGCTTGGAGGAAATGCCTCACGTGCTCCCACGTAACTTCCAAAACGAAGGGAACAAAGCAAAGGCAAGACTGGCTTTGGGCGCTCTCACGTGTCTTCATGTGACCCCTAATAAAACGCTTTAATAACCAATGCACGGGTACCCATCACGTGCCCACACGTGATGGCCTGAAGACTAAAAGTGTTTAACACTTATCTGAATATTCCGAGAAACAAATAAAGGAGGTCTGGCCCCATCTTAGGCTCCTCACGTGACCCCTTCCTTTCTAGTGTTTAACACTGTTTTGAGCATTTTGTCTCCATTGTTTAACACTGTTTTAAATACATCGCGTGAGGACACGTGACCGCCAGATGTCCTTTCGTGTTTAACACTATTCTCAAACCAGCCTTAGCCCAAATCAGCTAAGTTTTCCAGAGACAAGATCTCCCCTTTGATTGAACCCCAGCTACATTCTTCCAAACTTGATCATTTCATATGACATTCAAAATAAAACCCCAGAGCCATGATGAATAGTCAGTGCCCAGTAAAAGACAAAATGTTGTCAGAGCCCCCAAACCCCTATTTAGCATTGCTAAATAATGAGGGGCTGAACCCAGACAAGTTTCAACAGGCCAACAAAGGGCCAACATTCCAAACTTAATTGGACTTAGCCCAAATTGGCCATAAGTTCTCAATTCAGACTTAACTGAGCCCATGTGCTCATAATCTAATTAATTGATCTTAGTCCCAAATTGGACTACAGATCTCCCAATCAAAATTGGTTCAAGAGTACATCTCTTCACTCCTTTGATATTTGTCGTTGTAATCCTTCAACGTCTTCGGAGAGGTGACGGGTCCTAACAACCATACATTTCACGGACTATGATGTCCTTAACCTTGACCGTGATGTCTTTAAACTAACATTGGACTGTGGGGTCCTTAAACACTTGGACTATGATGTCCTTAACCTTGACTGTGATATCTTTAAACTAACAATTGGACTGTGGGGTCCTTAAACCCACGGACTATGATGTCCTTAACCTCGACCGTGATGTCTTTAAACCAACATTAGACTGTGGGGTCTTTAAACCCATGGACTATAACGTCCTTAACCTCGACCGTGATGTCTTTAAACTAACAATGGACCGAGATGTCCTTAAACTAATAATGGACCGCAATGTCCTTAAACTAATCGACCACAATGTCCCTAAACTAATCGACTACAATGTCCCTAAACTAAACATTAGAGTCCAATTGCTCTTTTGTTGGATCTAAATGATCCTGTTAAGTTGATCTTAGTCTAAAATTAGACTAACGTATCCTTAACTAACATTTAAGTTGATCTTAGTCTCAAATAAGGCTAACGTATCCTTAAACCCAACCCCCAAACCCAAATCTAAGAAAGATACGGATTTGGACTAGTCCACGCCCTACGGGCGAAAATATAAATTAGTCTCCGTATACAATTCACGGGCAACCACAAACAAAACAAACACCCACGACACGAAGTGACCATCTGGAGAAGGAGAAAGTGGTTACCGCAATGCGGTAGCGTAATTAACTGCATGGGCTTGCGCCTGCAGGGAAGAGCGTCTCCATAATCAAAAACCCCTCGACGAAGGGGAATCTGACGAAGTCTGCTACATCGGCCGCACCCGTTTAAACCTTTGATACATGGTGCCATAAATCAACTTGGCATCTTCGGAGAGGTGGACGGATAGCACCAATTAGCATCTGCCCCGAATTTCAGGCAAGACGTCTTTCTTGCCGTCTTTCGGAGGGGAATAGATTCTGGCACGCCCGGTGGGACCTTTTCCTCTTTCCACTCCACACTTCGTCTGTCGTGTTCGCGAACGAATCGCGGTTTTCTATGGTTGCCTGTGAATTCGAGGTACTAAGATTTAGTGTCTTGCACCGTGCAGAAAACAGAAGATCAATGGCTTCAACCTGCACTAGCTGCAACTGCAACTCCCGTTCCGCTTCATCTGGAGGTGTAACTTACAGGCCCCAAGCGGCCTCCCTGTTCAAGATGCCGGTTGAGCAAGTAACTCTAGCCACCACGGGGCTATTCTTCACGACCATGATCCCGCCGATGAGCTTCAATGCCCCGTTGCTGTCGCAAGAAGCCCCAAAGAAGTCGGTCTTTGATCAACTCACCACTACCGCGGCCCCTCTCAACGGGTCGCCCAACTCCACTGCCTCATTTTTTAATAGACTAGGCCAGAGCTCCAACGGGCCCATGAAGAAGCTCGCGATACCAGAAAGAGTTATTCCGAAGAGGATAGCCATCCCTGCTCCTGAAGTCGTCAAGTCGGCTTCTCCTACCAAAGGGTCGATCTTCACAAGACTGACTATTTCAGCTCCTGTTCCAGGTGAAATCGTCAAGGCTGCATCCCTTGTTGGGAAGTCTTCCTTCGATAGGCTGGTTATCCCCACTCAGCGGACATCAGTCTTCAATAGGCTGACAACGACAACTTCTGACCAACACAGGGGGCATGAGGGAATCACCCCTACAACTGAGACAATCCCAACGGGTCGACACGCTCGACGTCGCCACTCGCGCCGAGTGAGGAAGGCTGGGGGCAATTCCCCTTCTGGATTGACTCCGCTAGCTCCAACGGTGGAAATTGATGCTGTTGTTCCAACTGGGAACAGTTTTGAACCACTTAGGAGGGTACGCAAGGACTCTTCGAAGGCCGTGCTAAAAAGATCTCCTCCACCTATGGAGAGCGCTACAAAGGTGAAGCCGGAACAGCCCCTTCAACGGCTGTCCTCTAAAATCTACAAGGTCTGGCGTCAAGTCCAAGACTCGGTAATTGATCAATATTATCCCCGCCGACAGAAAAAGGTGAAAGTTCAGCGGGAAGGGGACCGTCCTGTCAAGCCACAAAAGGCGACAGCTACTTGGGTGCCCACTGCAACGGCCCCCTCAACTTCGACCGCTCATAAGAAAATGAAGTCGAAGAAAATCCCTAAGTCTGCGATGTATCAGAAGACCGCTGAACCTAAACGCCCCAAGTCTGGGGGTATGGTGGTGCACACCGTCTATATGGCATCCGGAAAAGAGGACAGCCGTATCTCCACAGGTCATCGACCGCTTACGCGATCTGTAACAAGGGCCCAAGAGCAACAACAGAAGCTCCAGGGAATGTTGACGCAGATGGCCGTACTCACAGGGCCAAAAGAGAGCCCGGAAACGTCATTAGAGCAACGTTAAGATGAAGAAACTGATGCTGAGTTCTTTCACAGAATCCTCGAAAAGAAGGACAAAGAGGCAGCGGAACAAGCTGCCAACATAAAACGAATGGCGTTCTTATTTCAAGACATGGTCGGGATGATGTTATAGCCGGATCCTCCAGCTGAAGACCCTCCGATTATCCTCGAAGATGACCGAGCGGAGACATCAAACCCTCCTCCGGCTTGTTCAGCAGCCAAAGAGAAGAACATCTCAAAAGCTGCCCTGGATGATTACATCGCTCAACAGATACGAGCTCACCAGGTGAATGAAGCGGTCGGTCAGGTTGTTAAGACTGGATGACCCTATCCGGGTTGGTACGATCAAATAAAGTACCCGCCGGGATATACGATCCCCAAATTCCTCGTATATAAAGGGACGGGAAATCCGCATCAGCATGTTGCCCAGTTCAGAGCCTTGTGCGGAGACACCGGGGGTGATGATAAACTGCTACTTCGCCAGTTCGTCGGCAGCTTGTCGGAGACGGCGTTCGAATGGTACTCCGAACTTCTGAACGACTCCGTCAAAACTTTTGCGGAGATGGAGCTATTATTTATCCAGCGTTTTGCGAGTGCTAGTGAACGCACCCCAATAACAGCGTTAATCAATGCCAGGGTGAAACCTGGAGAAACATGGGTTCAATATGCAATACGGTGGCGAAATTTATGGTCGAAGTGCGAGCAGCGCATCGAAGAAGCGCCTGCGGTAGGCATGTTCGTGGGTACTCTTGACCCTCAAGCGACATTTCCCAATTTATGATTTTTTTCAAGCCGGCCACTTTTCAGGCCTTGATTGACAAGCTAGCCCAAATGGATCAGATGGTTCATGGACCATCTCCTTCGAAGCCGGAGCCTCGAAACGAAAAAGGGAAAGGGAACGCGACTTTTGTCGCCAATACTCAACAACAGCCGAGCAACTTAAAGCTAGTTGTTCGCCAAAACAATGTACGTCCACGCCCATCCCTCGAGGAGAGACTGGGACGTCTTTACTCGTTCCCCGCGATAAAACGAGGAGACTGTTCGAGTTAGCAGTGCGCAACAGACTCATCAATCTGCCGGATCCAAAACGTCCGTTGCAGCCAGGCGATGTCAGCAATCCTAATTACTGCCCTTATCACCAAGCAGTAAGCCATCTAATCGAAGATTGCTTCGTCTTCAAAGGATGGATTGAGGATCAATACCAACAAGTCCAGTTCGCATTATCCGAAAACTGGAAGGTGAACCCACCACAACCTCACGCACCTAAAATGGTGGACATGCCGGGGGCATCGTGCTCGTTCATAGAGAAAGCCCCGTGGACCGAAAAGTCCGTAAACTAGAAACTAGCCTCAAATGCGGCAACGATGGACCGCAATGTCCTAAAACTTGCAACGGACCGAAATGTCTCTAAACTAATGATGGACCGCAATGTCCTAAAACTTGCAATTGACCGAAACATTTATAAACTACTACGGACCGCAGCATCCTAAGGCTGACGCAAAAAAAAACGGTACGTCCATAAGCAAGATGGGCACGGATGAAAACCCGAAAGAGCTCCGTGAGTAAAAACAGCAGGACTACCGACGATGTTTGTGAAAACCCGAAAGGGCGCAGACTCGTTAAAAAAAACGGTACGTCAACAAGCGAGATGGGCATGGATGAAAACCCGAAAGGGCTCCGTGAGTAAAAACAGCAAGACTACCGGCGAGTTTTGTGAAAACCCAAAAGGGTGCAAACTCGTTAAAAGACACTTGCAAGGTCCTCTCGACCCTGTAAGGAGAAACCACCTGCGTGAGATCCTTATGACTCACAAGGGAGAAATACACTTAGGAATCCTCAAGATTCCTAAGGAGAAATTACACTTACGAGATCCTCATGACTCGTAGGGTGAATTCCCCCGTTGAGATCCTCGTGGCTCATAGGATTCAAAAGTCTTAAGCTACAGGGATCTGAACCTGTTCTTAAGCGGCCACCACAACCTCCAATGCTGCCCTACAAGCGGCTCAATGCTGACCCTTGTATACAATCAACGGGCACGAATAAACATTTCCCTAACAAAGTCCCACCAGCAACTAGGGATATGCTCACATGGTGAACGACCCTTGTAAGTCCTCTCGACTTATAAGGAGAAAACACTCTCGTAAGATCCTTACGACTTATAAAAGAACACATACTTAGGAATCCTCACGATTCCTAAGGAGAAAACGCACCTACGAGATCCTCACGACTCATAGGGAGAAACACCTTTATGAGACCCTTACGGCTCATGAAGTCAAAAGCCTTAGTCGACGAGATCCTAACCCTATTTGCTAAGCCACATTTGTTGGACATCGACAGAGGTAAATGATGATTCGCTCCTGACAATATCCCAATTGTAGCGATACTGATGCCTAAATCAGTATCAAATTCCAAGTCCTTTCATGGCAAATGATGATTCCTTCCTGGCTATATTCCAGTCGCAGCAATGCTGATGCTGAGATTGGCACCAGATTCCAAGTTCCACACTCACGATAAAAAATCAACGAGCCAAAAATGCATATGAAATAGCCGAAATGATGGGGCAACTTGCAATGAAATCAGCAAGTAAAAATGTATGCATACAAAAAACAGCCGAAATGATTGGGCAACTCGCAATAAAAAGCAGCGAGTAAATAAAACAAATAGCCGAAATGATTGGGCACCGCGAAAAATAGCCGAAATGATTGGGCAATCGCGATTTTCGCGATGTAAAAAGCTGAAATGATAGAGCATCGTGGAAAGAATTAAAAAATGAAAGAATGAAACTTTTTGCCCTACAGGTGAGATCACATCGATCCCTGTATACAATCCAGGGGCACAAACAAAGAGGGAACCATACCTCCCTACCAGGCTCCATCAGAAAGCAAAGCCAAATCTCGACGGTTCATAGACAACCTAGAGACAATCTCGACATTTGTCACAATATTGCAGACACAATGTCAACAAACGAAGCAAAGGAAGATCCCTAGCTTCAAGGACTCGACGTCAACATCGACAACTTAGAAATCACCAACGGCGTTTCTCCTCACTCCAACCAGATGCAGACGTGACGTCAACAACCGACCTCAGAGTCGCAACGAAACAGTGCCATGGCAAAGTCCCTAGTTCCAAATCTCAATGGCCACATCTACAGCCTAGAGACCAACAGCGGTGTGCCTCCTCATTCCAGCAGGACGAAGATGTTACACCATCAAACGGAGCCACGGCATAGTCCCTAGTTCCAAATCTTGACGGTTCACAGACAACTTAAAGACCATCTCAGCATTCGTCTTGTTACACCAGACGCAACGTCAACAACGGCGTTCCTTCGCAATCCAGCAGGATGCAGATGCAACGTCAACAAAAGACCTCATAGTCAGAACAAAGCGGAGTGACGGCAAAATCCCAGCTCCACCTCAGCATTCGTCTCGTTACAGCAGACGTAATGTCAACAACGACATTCCTTCGCAGTCCAGCAGGATGCAGATGCAACGTCAACAAAAGATCTCACGGTTAAAACAAAGCGGAGTGACAGAAAAATCCCAGCTCCACCTCAGCATTCGTCTCGTTACACCAGACGCAATGTTAACAACGGCGTTCCTTCGTAATCCAGCAGGATGCAGATGTAACGTCAACAAAAGACCTCATGGTCAAAACAAAGCGGAGTGACGGCAAAATCCCAGCTCCACCTCAGCATTCGTCTCGTTACACCAGACGCAATGTTAACAACGACGTTCCTTCGCAGTCCAGCAAGATTCAAATGCAACGTTAACGAAAGACCCCATGGTCGAAACAAAGCGGAGTGACGGCAAAATCCCAGCTCCACCTCAGCATTCGTCTCGTTACACCAGACGCAATGTTAACAACGGCGTTCCTTCGCAGTCCAGCAGGATTCAAATGCATTGTCAACGAAAGACCCCATGGTCGAAACAAAGCGGAGTGACGGCAAAATCCCAGCTCCACCTCAGCATTCATCCTGTTACACCAGACGCAATGTCAACAACGGCGTTCCTTTGCATTCCAGCAGGATACAGACACAACGTCAACAAAAGACCTCACGGTCAAAACGAAGCAAAGGCCAAATTCCTAGCTTCAGGGTCTTGACGGTAACTCATATAAAACCTGAAAGACTATCGGAGATCATCCCACATAGAGTGGTCATGATCGCACGCCAAAAGCGTGTCGGATATTTAAGAGTTCTAAACTTTAACCGCGATCAGGACGGTGTCGCTTTGCAGCTAGCCGCGATGAGCACGGGTCGATCCATAGGGAGATGGTAAGTTTTACGTTCTTGTTTTAACGAGTTAACAACGTGGCGGATTTTTTCGTTATCTAACCTCTATGTTATATTCAAGTATAAGGCTTGTTAGAAAACGATAGGATAGTGTAAGTTAATGGATTCCGTATTCAATTACTTTGAGCCGAACTTAAACAATGAAGCTAGAACAATCGGCAACAACGTGGATTAGAGGACTTAAGCACGGTATTGATGGAATCCGGCTTATTGACCATTGTCCGTCCGTTCTTGTCTCTTGCTTTCGCCTCCGGCCAAACCGAATGCAACCGGTCACAGTTAGGAATCACCATTACCTTGGTAGGGTAGGGTGCCTAACGGAGCGCTTGCGTAGGGTTTTGGCGGAGTTTCAAATGGAAAAGACGGAAAAAGGAAATGAAAAACGAAATGTTAACTTACAATATCTTTCTCTTTTCCTAACAACAATATTCACACCATTCACAAAACAAACCAAAAAGAGATAACAAAAGAGAAGAACAAAGAAGAAGAAGAAGAAAGATTACAATCAAGTAATTAAAGTGCATGGAATTTAAGTGCGAGAATTAAAAGAGAAAGAATAAAATGTAAGTAAGTAAAAGATTAGGAACCAAAGAACATATTGCAAGACATGGGTTCAATAACCCAAACTTAAACTTGTAAGCTCAATAAAGAGATTGCAAGATCAAGAGAGGGCAAAGAACTCATGGTGTATGAAGGCACAAAAGAGATCTTTATTAATCTTCAAGAACGATACAACCCTTGAGATTAATAACCAACCCTTAAACCTTCAAGCTCAATGAAGAGATTGAAGGATCAAGAGAAGGTTAAGACTTCAAGAGGACTAAGCTATTTACATGAAAAGAAAACTTGGACTAAAGGATGACAATCCAAGACTAAATAATGATCCCTTGAACCTTTGCCCACTGCCTGCTTGTATAGGCAGAAAAGAGAAGAAAATAAACACTAAAATTAAGGCTACGTGGCAGCAAGGAAGTCATTGTGAGAATCTGGGGCCCACATGAGGAGCTGGGGCCGGCCAGGCCGGCCAATGATGTAATGTGGCCGGCCACATCATGTTGGAACGGTCTCGTACTTGGTGTGTTGACTTGTTAGGTCCCCCGCATCACTTTGGCGCAGTTTATTTTCTCTGATTTGGCTTGGTCTACACCCAGATTTTGGAAGGAATTTTGAATCTTGAATTCAACACATAATCTTCACCATTAAATGCTCATTACTCCATTCCCACATGTGGCTTGATTCATGGCTGCCCCCATTATGGCTCATGCTGATTTGTTTAATTGACTTTGATTTGATTTCAGTTTTGGAAGGAAAAAATCAAGACATGATATTTGGCCTTGAATGCATATAATATTTTTCCTTGAATGCATATTATATCATATCCACATGTGCCTAAAAGTCTTGTGTACACATTTGTTGTGTTGGACCATTTAGATAGAAAAATGTGTACACAAACTTGTTGCAAAAAGGGCTCCTGAAGTATCGGTCGGATGGCGGTTCTGGTTGCAGTGTCGGCTCTCAATTGATATATCCGTGCTTTTAAATGTATTTCCAGTATTTTGTCACGGATACCTATAATCTGTAATACTGAGCAGACACTGGTTAATAGTACCGATAAATACAACAAATAGATAATGAATGAGCGGTATTAGAATGCAGTTTTCTGATATGAACAGGTCACCACCACGACGTTCGTCTCGATACAGCAGAAGAGATGTCACTACAGCGTCCTTCCTCCAACAGGATCCGGACATGCCAAAACAAACGAAGCAAAGGCCAAATTCCTAGCTTCAGGGTCTTGACGGTAACTCATATAAAACCTGAAAGACAATCAAAGATCATCCCACACCAGCGCGGAGTGGTCACCACCTCAACGTTCGTCTCGATACAGCAGACGAGATGTCACCACAGCGTCCTTCCTCCAACAGGATCCGGACACGGCAAAGCAAACGAAGCAAAGGCCAAATTCCTAGTTTTAGGGTCTTGACGGTAACTCATATAAAATCTGAAAGGCTACCGGAGATCATCCCACATGAAGTGGTCACCACCACGACGTTCGTCTCGATACAGCAGACGAGATGTCACCACAGCGTCCTTCCTCCAACAGGATTCGGACACGCCAAAGCAAACGAAGCGAAAGCCAAATTCCTAGCTTCAGGGTCTTGACGGTAACTCATATAAAACCTGAAAGACTACCGGAGATCATCCCACATGGAGTGGTCACCACCTCGACGTTCGTCTCAATACAGCAGATGAGATGTCACTACAGCGTCCTTCCTCCAATAGGATTCGGACATGCCAAAGCAAACGAAGCGAAGGACAAATTCCTAGCTTCAGGGTCTTGATGGCAACTCATATAAAACCTGAAAGACTACCGGAGATCATCCCATATGGAGTGGTCACCACCTCGACGTTCGTCTCGATACAGCAGATAAGATGTCACTACAGCGTCCTTCCTCCAACAGGATTCGGACACGCCAAAGCAAACGAAGCGAAGGCCAAATTCCTAGCTTCAGGGTCTTGACGGCAACTCATATAAAACCTGAAAGACTACCGGAGATCATCTCACATGCAGTGGTCACAATCTCGACGTTCGTCTCAATACAGCAGAAGAGATGTCACTACAGCGTCCTTCCTCCAATAAGATTCAGACACGCCAAAGCAAACGAAGCGAAGGCCAAATTCCTAGCTTCAGGGTCTTGACGGTAACTCATATAAAACCTGAAAGACTACCGGAGATCATCTCACATGGAGTGGTCACCACCTCGACGTTCATCTCGATACAGCAGACGAGATGTCACTACAGTGTCCTTCCTCCAATAGGATTCGGACACGCCAAAGCAAACGAAGCGAAGGCCAAATTCCTAGCTTCAGGGTCTTGACGGTAACTCAAATAAAACCTGAAAGACTACCGGAGATCATCCCACATGGAGTGGTCACCACTTCGACGTTCGTCTTGATACAGCATACGGGATGTCACTACAGCGTCCTTCTTCCAACAGGATTCAGACACGCCAAAGCAAACGAAGCGAAGGCCAAATTCCTAGCTTCAGGGTCTTGACGGTAACTCATATAAAACCTGAAAGACTATCGAGGATCATCCCACATAGAATGGTCACCACCTCGACGTTCGTCTCGATACAGCAGATGAGATGTCACCATAGCATTCTTCTTCCAGCAGGATTCAGACGCGACAATCAAATAACGGAGCCACGGAAAAATCCCTAGTTCCAAACCTCGACGGTTCATCAACAACCTAGAGACAACCGCGACATTCGTCTCGATACAGCAGACGCAATGCCAGCAAACGAAGCAAAGGCTAAATTCCTAGCTTCAGGGTCTTGACGGCAACTCATATAAAACCTGAAAGACTATCGGAGATCATCCCACACCAGCGCGAAGTGGTTATGACTCATCGGGGCTCTCCAAAATGAGCCTAACCTCAAGTAAAAAGCGGCATGGCAAAATTCCTAACGCTTGCTCTTCCGACGGTCAAACTGCCTAGGAAGATTGCTTGAAGACGTCTTGTCCAGCCCCCGAATGGATCAGAGACACGACAGTCGCAAGGCTACTCGAACAGCAAGATTGCCTATCGAGGAATACATCAGCCAACGCGACGGTACGACGGGCAAAACCCTAGTACCACAGACCCTAACGGACTTCTGTCGTAAAGAGCAGAGGTTAACTGTGACGTTAGGACATTCTTGCGAGAACTTCTCGA
Source organism: Agapanthus africanus (assembly GCA_030015575.1). Taxonomy (NCBI): domain Eukaryota; kingdom Viridiplantae; phylum Streptophyta; class Magnoliopsida; order Asparagales; family Amaryllidaceae; genus Agapanthus; species Agapanthus africanus. The sequence goes on along the minus strand of JASDDO010000019.1, from coordinate 824,373,462 downwards.
TTCATCTCGACTCATAAGAAAATGCCTTAGGCAATGGGGATTTTTTTTATTAAAAAAAACCTGTTTCCTAAGCACTGGGGCCCTGCAAGTTGGTCCAAAATGGACTCTTGCATACTATTCACGGGCCATACTCTCCAAAGTCGAATCTCGACAAGGAGGGAAACAACCACTTACGAGTCCTCTCGACTTGTCAGAGGGAAAATTCTCTTGTGAGATCCTTATAACTCCCAAGAGAAAACACACTTAGGAATTCTCACGATTCCTAAGGAGAAAAGACACCTACGAGATCCTCACGACTCGTAGAGAGAAAAATCTTTATGAGATCCTCACGGCTTATAAAGTTGAAAAGTCTTAGGTGGCAGATCCTACCCCTGTCTCCTAAGCCATCACTACCTTATAAAGAGTTTAAGATGAACTGTTATCTACCATCTATGGGCCACACTTACCAAAGCTACATGTCACTGAAATGGAGAAGTTACCCATGAGCATATAAACTCCTTCACACCAGAGTAAGACATAAAGAAATAGAAGGGTGCAGCTCATGGGGCTGAGGGTTTGGAACTATATCCCTTAAGAGTTGAGATTTGAGTCAATGATAAATGACGACGCTTGTGTCCGCTCGTTATCTTCTCAGATCAAGATTCTGAAAGTTATATACCAACCCGAAACTGGTCATACACCATGCACAACATTGCACTACTTCACCCACGTACATACTTACGTGGGTAAAGTAGTGGGGGGCATTTGTTCCCGTCAAAAATTTATGTGCAAAAGAGCCCAAAATATGTAATGGCAGCGATATGTTTAAGAAAATGCGAACCAGTATTTTCCGGGCTGTATTTTGATAAACTTCCGAATGAGAAACAGCTAAATTCTGATGGTATTGAAAGCGTCTCGAAAAATCCTTCGATTTGATATATTATGGGCCTCATAATTTATCCGGGATCAAAAGTTATGAGTAAATGTGCTATGCACGTGTAATCTAAAGTAATGCTCTACTACATGGGGAATGCATTTTTAGTCCCACATCGGGAAAAGGAGAGATCTCTTCTCTACCACTCCCATATAAATAAGAGGGGATACCTCTTAGAAAAGGGAGAGTTCAATCCTCAAAAGATAAGAGGGGATACCTCTTAGAAAAGGGAGAGTTCAATCCTCAAAAGATTCAATTCTCAAAGGAGCTTATTTCTCCATAGGAGCTTAGTTCTCCAAGTTAGGAGCTTGCTCTTCCCCATAATGCGCATATGCGCAAGCGCCATGTGCCCTACGTGCAACACACGTGTGCCCGCCATGCGCGCACCACGTGCGCACCACATGATAATATTCAATAATATTAAAAGGGGCTTAGTTCTCCAAGTTAGGAGCCTGCTCCTCCCCATAATGCGTATATGCGCAAGCGCCATGTGCGCTACGTGCAACGCACGTGTGCCCGCTATGCGCGCACCACGTGCAACGAACGTGCGCACCACATGAGAATATTCAATAATATTAAAAGGAGATTCGTTCTCCATAGGATCCTGCTCCTCCCCATAATGCACATATGCGCAAGCGCCATGTGCGCTATGTGCAACGCACGTGTGCCCGCCATGCGCGCACCACGTGCAACGCACGTGTGCACCACATGAGAATATTCAATAATATTAAAAGGAGATTCGTTCTCCATAGGAGCCTGCTCCTCCCCATAATATGCATATGTGCAAGCGCCATGTGCGCTACGTGCAACGCACGTGTGCCCGCCATGCGCGCACCACGTGCAACGCACGAGTGCACCACATGAGAGTATTCCATAATACTCAAAGGATATTATTTCTCCATAGGAGCTTGCTCCCCCCATAATGTGCATATGCGCAAACTCCATGTACGCTACGTGCAAATATGTGCGCCCAACACGTACGACGCACATGCGCGAACGCAAAGAAGCCTTTTTCAGCAGCGAGAAGCTTAAGCTCCAGCATGTTCTTCCCCCCTGATGAGTGGGACATGGTTCAAAGGGTACATCCCTCCACACCATCGATATATGGAACTGTAATCTCTCAGTGTCGTCGGAGAGGTGGTGGGTCCCAATGACCAATGATCCTCCTTTCCAAAATAAAAAAGAAGAAGAAGAAAGACAGAAAAAAATAGAGGAACCCCCCATAAACTTTGAGAAAATCTCAAGAAGAAGAAGAAACTCTCGGCAAAAGAAGACAATTCTTTTTCAAGGTAAAAAGAGTAGAAAGACGAAATCGTCACAATATAAACAGAAGTATTTACTTCTTTCACATATCATAGATCTATAAGACAAAGTTGTCTTTCACAAAAGAGATTATGAACATCTCATTATAAAGGGGGGGATTATTCAATTCACTCAGGATCACAGATCCATAAAGGCAAAGCCTTTCATCAAAAAGAGATTGAAATATATCCTATAAATTAAGAACTTTGTTCTTAGAATCTTGAGACAAAGTCTCTTATCAAAAAGAAGATAATCTTCAGAGCGCAAAGTTAACCTAAGAAGAGTCTTAGCGCTCTTAATTTAAAAGTGCCTTAGTGCTCTTCATCTAGCGTAAAGCGCTGCAGTGCCATAGCACTTTAAACAACAGCGCACTACGCTCATTGGCTAGCGCTCAGCGCTAAGCGAGCCACGTGTTCCTCACGTGTACGCTGCATTATTAAAAGCGCTTTGCGCTCATTATATGGCACCAGCGCCAAGTGCCTCAACGCTTCAATTATAGCACATCAGCGCTCTACATCTAGCACAAAGCGCTAAGCGCATCAGCGCTCTTCATCTAGCGCAAAGAGCCAAGCGCATCAGCGCTTCCCAAGCGCATTAGCGCTTCTACCATAGCGCACTGCGCTCATCGACTGGCGCTAGTGCCAAATGCGCCACATGCTTTTATGTGTGCTTGGGTAGGACATAAATTGGTCTTTAATAAGCCCAGAGCTATGATGAATGCTCAGCATTCAATAAAAGACAGAAATACTGTCAGAACTCTAAATCAATGCTCAACATTATTAAAAGGGCCGAGCCCAAACAAATGCTTAACAACCCAAAATAAATGTTAAACATTTTAACTTGATTGGACTTAGCCCAAGACTGGCCATAAGTCCTCAATTCAGATTTAATTGAGCCCATGTGCTCATAATTTAATTAATTAATTTTAGTCCCAAATTGGACTACAGATTTCCCAATCAAAATTGGTTCAAGGGTACATCTCTGAACCCCTCTGATACATGTCGTTGTAATCCTTCAACGTCTTCAGAGAGGTGATGGGTCCCGACAACCAAACATTTCACGGATTGTGGGGTCCTTAAACTCACAGACTATGATGTCCTTAACCTTGACTGTGAGGTCTTTAAACTCACGGACTATGATGTCCTTAACCTTGACTGTGAGGTCTTTAAACTCACGGACTATGACGTTCTTAACCTTGACTGTGAGGTCTTTAAACTCATGGACCACTATGTCCTTAAACTGGTATTGGACCACCATGTCCTTAAATTGGTAATCGACCGTAATGTCCCTAAACTAAACAATTGAGTCCAAATGCTCTCTTGTTGGATCTAAACGATCCCGTTAAGTTTATCTTAGTCTGAAATGAGACTAACGTATCCTTAACAAACGTTTAAGTTGATCTTAATCTCAAATATGACTAACGTATTGATTGAATCTATTCCTTGTGTGTCGTGTTTTGAAAATGTATAAAGATCACAATCAAAGAAATTTGTAAACCGCAATCAATAACGGTGTCAATTGTAGGTTCGTTAGCGAGTGCGGATCGTCCACAGGGAAAGTGTGATTTGATCGTATTTGATTTAGATGAATTGAAAATTAAAGAGAAAAGAAAAGACAATTCAATTCAAGATTTAAAAGTGAATTTCAAGAATTATCAAAATCTAGATCTAATAACAAGAAAACATTGAAATCAAGAATCAAGAATTGATGATATCCAATCCAATTAGTAATCAAGAATCGAAGTGAGGCTCGTAGGAATCGATAGAATCGATAGTAGTGATGAAAACTTATGATTACGTTTTCTTATCCATTGATGATTTGATACTAAATCGATGATGATCAACGAGAATTAGGGATTTCTTGCGGAAACTAGGGTTTCATCATCTATCCCTTGTCCTTTCGTTGATTTCATTCACACTCTAGCCTTTAGTAAATTCAAGCATCGATCGTGGATCACTAATTAAGAGCGAAATCATTCAAGAAAGCATCGCTCGAAACTAGGTTGTCGATGATTCAATTTACTAGAGTTTACAAAACTCATAGGACTTAAGAATCGTACAAGAATCTAATCATTATCAACTATCAATTTTCTCGAATCCTCCACGAGCGGAGTTTTTACTCAAGCATCATAACAAGAAACACAATCAAGAATTGAGATCTCATCACAAATGCAAGAATGTAAAAGTAAGCAAGAGAAAGAAATTTCACCTTTTATTTATCAACAATTTTGTAACAATTCTCTCAAGATCTACAAGATTCGAGGAAAGAACTAGATCGTCGATTTGGCTTCGCACGTCTCCGTGAGTCGCGGATCGTCTCGAGGATCACTTGCTCGGATGAAGATCGGCTCCGCTTCTAAAAGGTTGAAGGTTTCTTGCTTGATTTGTACTCAAAGATCTTGAATTTGGCTTTGGTGATTGGATTAGGGTTAGGGTTTGAATGCACAAGTTGTGTCACTCAACTTGTGGGTGGAAATTGATGGAAGGATCAACCACCCATGAACAACCCAAAACCCTAGATCTAGCTCTCCTTTTATAACCACCTCAACCCTAGATCTAGAATTCAAATTCAAATTTCCCTCCAAAAAGGTTGTTAGAGAGAGGCTTCTAAAAGAAGTTTGTTGAAGGGAATATTCTAGAATAAGGTATATTCTAGGGCTAGTTTGTTAGGCGGAGCCTTCTTGATAAAGCCACGTGGTATTCTGGAGTTTTCTGGAAGCTGAGGCCGTTACATAAGCCACGTGGAGGAAATCTGAGGAGCTGACATCACCATATAGCCGCGGATCCGCGGCGGGAAGGGGCCTTTGGCCGTGGATCCGCGGCGCTTTGGAGGCCTTGGGGCATGAAACTTTCAGGTAATTATAGTGCTGACTTTTTGGCACTCTTCGGATGTGTGGAATATCATATTTCTTTCTATATCACTGCCAGATCACAAGTCTTAGACTTGGCCTATTTTTATCAACATTTTTGACAGTTTCGGCTCTTTTCCTGGAATTTCCTGCACAGATTCTCAAGACAAGTGTTGCGCTATACACAGATGATGCATGCAATGATAAACACTCAATTTCCCTCAAAAATGTCGGTTATAATATATAACAATGTTATTTGGTATTTTACGGACAAATTGCTAATATGTGCTATAATCATACCGAACACCTTTAGATGAGTGCAAATGGTAGGGAAATTGATGTGTTAAAAATGCAATATTTTCGACTGATCAAATTCCCCCAAACTTATTTTCGGTCGTCTCGAGCGAACTGTTTTATTAAAAAGAGAAGGAGAAAATAAAGAAAAAGAAAAACTAACTAGCACACTTTCGTAGGTAACACGATTGCACTGAGCATGTGCAACAAGCCTTTAAACCTCTAGGTGTCCATAGTAGGAGGAGTGTTGTCTCCTGAGGGTTTTCAGCGGATTACACCCACAAAATCCAATAATAAAAGGAAGACCGTGAATGCTACATATAAAGACAAGAATTGTAAAAGAAAGACTTTGAAAATTAGAGTTTCCAACTATGCTAGCTTTTCGGTTGTCATGAGCCCTATCTTAATAGTCATGAAAAGATGTTAGAAATGTTAGTTATATGTATGCCCTAGAGGCCATTACTGTACATAGGATGTATATTGTAGTGGATGCTGGGACATATATAGGGAGGACTTTCTTGCTCGACATGATAGTATGCTATCTGGTTGATCTTTACCTTAACGTGTACACTGATTGTCTCCCTGTTACATGTTGGTAAAGCCCTTAGGATCTGTACTTGACTACCTGGACTATGATGCGGATCATACTAGTGGGGACATGGTAGTCCATAAGTACATCCTTCAAAGTCCCTAGTCGTGGGTGTATCGAGACGGGGCATCGATATACCAGAGTAGACTAGCGTGTACCTTCTCGACCCATACAGATGGGCGATGGATGATCCCATATCCATTGGTGTTTGACATCAGAGATGATATACGGGTGCTCAGTAGAGACTGGGTACACTGGACGGACTCGCCGAGAACTCCCAGATGGTATTATACCTCACGTCAGATGGCAGTTCTCTGGTGACACTGGTACAGAGTAGTCTGTTGACCCGAGATCGTCATAGAGTCTTGTGTGGTTCCCACTGTGCTTTGATTTCCATCTTACCACGTCCAAGAGGGCGTGCAAAACGGTGGTTTTTGGGTACAGTCCCGAGTCACATGGAGGCAATGAGCGATAGGAGGGGATTCGTCTCTCCCGGTATAGGGGGTTGATGTTGAACTGTGTTTGATTGGCTATAACAGGAAATCCCTGGCCAGGGTTGCTGAGATTTACTGGTAAGTGTTACCAGTAGTTTCTCGAATTGTTATAGACCTCATATCGACACGACTTATCGAGCTATTGGGGTCTGACGTTTACCACCCCTAGGCGGGATATGCGACATATCAGACGATCAGACCGGACTGTACGGTAGTGTTACTGGTCGGATTCACTGGAGTGTGAGCGGGCTTGCTCGTCGATCTTCAGATCGCTCAATACCCGGGTGGCCGTTACGTTTAGCAGACCGCTTGCGGCTTGTGGGTGATTGATATGATCATCACATGCTGTCGGCGTATTGACGAGTCTTTAGAGTCCTACACAGAGGTTTCCTGGCTCAAGCAAAACGAAATAGGAGCGCGTATGAGATATGTGCGGGACCGAGAATGATACCAGTATGTGATACTGTATTTGATTCTCGCGATGTGACATTGATCGGTTATATGCGATATGGCCGGGTTATCGGATCAAGTGTTGATTCGATAAGTTGTTACTAATGATACTAGTCGGTTATATGCGATATGACCGGATCGTTAAATCAAGTGTTGATTTAATGATTTAATGCATAATTATATATTTGATATATTACTTTGCATTAACTAGTATCAGTTCACTTTAAATGGATTTTCTCACTCGGATGTGCGCATTGTATATGCGATATATTTTTGTGCACTTGTTTGTATCATGTTTGATGATACATGTTTACTTGGTTAAGTGTAAAGAATTAAACAATGGTTAAACTTATGATTAGGGTTTTATTTCCTTTTCTCCTTTCCTTTATCTATTTATTCATTTTGGAAAATAGATGGAAAAAGGAGAAAAAGAATGGTGGCTTTTTTTGTTGTTTAGTGGAAGCTTTATGATACCTTGACCCTAACCATTCATTTAACCTAAGTTAATTCTCTACACTTTACCATAGTTACAATTATGATAAGCATTGTTTTTCTTTTCTTTTCTAATTAATCTTATCATAATATTCTTCTTCTTCTTCCTTGAACCCAAAGAAGAAACCTTGACTTCGTCAATGGTGATTGATGAATTAGAGTGAGAAATCCAAAACTAAGGTCTACCCACTTCCTATTTCTTCATCCTCTACCTCTTGCCAAGTAGTAGAGTGTGTTTCCTTTACAAGTTTTCAAGACTAGGTGAAGGTGGAGCTTGATCTAGTGATGCTTCGACGTAGATCATCTTCGGCACGTCGTCGACGACCTAGCCCGTCCATTCTCCGATGAAGCCGACGCTAGAGCCCGGATTTGATTTGGACAGCCGAGGGGACTTCGTTGCGGAGCTATGGAGGTGGAGCACCGGATCTACAAAGGTTGTATTTCCGTTAAACTTTTAGTTAAGTGTTAACTAGATTTCTTTTTCGCCTAGATTTCTAGCAAACGATCCGTAGTCGGGTTTCTCGGCACCGTTAAAATTTGAAATTGGCATGTTCGATGCCTTGTGAGACCTCACTAGGGTACCTAGGAACCCTACAGTGGTATCAGATCCTAGCTAGAGCCTTAGGCGAAGTCCAGACGGAGTTTGAAGTCCGAACGAACCCGAAAACCCATTTCTAACATGCTCTCTGTCCTTTTTTGAAAACAGTGAGTTTTTCAACATTAAAAATATGCAGAAAAATCAGCAGGTGAATTTAAAAGATACTGTGAAATTCGTGCTCGTAATTCCATCAAAGAGCCGCGGATCCGCGGCACGAGCATGGCTCGTGCGGCGGATGCGCGGCGGCTTTGTCGTTTTGTGCATTTTAATTTTCACAGTAATTCTCATTTTTCTGTGGTGGTTTTCCTGGGAATTTTTAATATTTATTCAAGAGTTGAATTTTCTGGAGTTGATTTGGGGATTCGGTGTTTCGATCGGGGTATCAAATTTTGTCTATGTGGCTTTCCGGATAAATTTTAGAATATGTTAAAAGGTTCGACCGGATATAAATACCCAATTTTTCCCCTGTCGGGAAATTTCCAAGTGTTGGATTTTTCCGTAGTTTAACGACGTTCTAAGTAGTGCAAGTAACGCGATGGTCCCTCTAGAAGACAACAAACCTTAACTCGATTATGTGACCGTCTTGAACTGCCCTTTGAACCTTCGGGTTTGGGGCAGTACGGCGTGCCACATGTGAGGCGTTGGCTTGATCCTTCTACGGATGGACCGTTGGTACTGAGGCACGAACTGAATGTTGTTAGACTTGTTTCATGTGTTGATCTGTATCGGGAAAACTTGGGTGTTTGACTGTTCGATCGAAAAGTTTAACATTTTCTATTTATCTGGAATGGGATACAATAATTGGAATTCACAAAGAGTTATGAGATAACTGAATGAATGTTATAAACGTAGCAGTTTAGTCTCACTTGATCGGTTGCCACGGAATTTTGATGTGATCAAAAGTCCGTCGCAATCACGTAGTGTACGCGGATACTCGCCGGGTAAACTTAATAGACAGCCTCACTCCAAAGCCCCGACCAAGTGACTGTAGGAGAACCCCGTCGCCGAAAGCATCCGTTCGGGTGCTCGCGGCAGCGGTGTTCCGCCTTGGTGCACTTCGTCGACGGTATTGGGGGTGCGGCCGTCTACTAAAGTTTGCGACGAGCATTCGATCAGGATGTCGGGAATCTTGTTGAATTGCCCGACTTGATATTGAAAAGATTTTTCGATTTTGAGACTAAAATGCGGGGTTTATAATTGTTAGGCATGCGATGTCTAAGGAATTCATTTGGTCAGGCATGCGATGTCTGAGATGGTTGCGGATTCCAACTGTTGTAGTTTTACACTTTCTTTTCTGTGACCGTAAGTGTAATATGTGATATCGCCGGTTTCGTTGCTATATGTCAACGACAATTGGGATGCGCATATTTACTTACGTTGATGACATGTGATGTTATGTGTTGCTGGATATGTTATATTGGATCGTCGTGTTTGAATAGCCGGGGGTTTTTATGTGAGATGAGTGTTTTTCATTTTCATTCATGTAAAAACTTGTATGTAATATTATTTTATTGGGGCACTTCCAGGTTGCGGAAGTTGTCACCCTTTGTATATTATTTACTTTTCCGCACTAGGATAGACCCAAGGAGGGGAACACAAGTAACCGGGTTCTGGAGTCCAGTGGGAGACCAACTCGAGGAGTCGAGTCCGGGTCTCCTAACTCTAGAATTGGTAGGGTTGCTTGCCGCTCTCGTAGGGGTCTAGGGGTGTGGGTTTGGCTATTCATCACGACCGTGGAATCCGTGTTTTATACTGGCTCGTATTGAAAACACGGACGTCCTAGTATATCCAATATTTCATATGATTCTTCTGCTGCGATATCTGTGATGTGATCATGTGATGTTCTGTGATAGATACAGTATATAGTATATATGATATATTATATAGATGTTACTTATGTTTTACACCCGCACTAGCCCTGCCCCGCTCTGCCGTTAGTTACCTAACCTAACGGTGTACGAGGGGATATCGAGGCGAATGCGGATGGCATAAGTGTACGTCGTATTTATCTGTGATGATTAGGTACTTAAATGATGGGACTTCATTAATGTGATTAATAAAATAAAAGAAACCTAAGATGTTGTAGAATCGAATTTCAAAATAAAAAGGGTAGCTACAGTTCTTGCTTTGCACAGCGGTATATATGATATATCCTGCACCTTATTCGATGAGGAAAGGACCGAGATCCCTTCACCGGGAGTGACTCCTTTAGCAATAACTGGCAGATGCTACACACTCGGTTTGTCTTTTGATAGCTTTTAAGTGTTTTTGCTTTGCACAGCGATATATATGATATATCCCGCACCTCATTCGACGAGGAAAGGACCGACGATCCCTTCACCGGGAGTGACTCCTTTAGAAAAACTAGAAAAGCCTAAAAAACACTCCATTTTAAAATTCATTTGATTCTACAACGATATCAAGTTCATTACGCAATAGGTTTTCAGAAAAACCTGTCGTAGCCCTCCGTCATTTCAGATATGTACTGGTTAGTATTCGTGCTGCGTTTGTTGACCTCTGTCAAGGCGTAGTGTGCGGTAGCTGATTAGTGCTTATCTGCATAAGCATATGATGTGATTGATTTAGGGTAGTCGTGCGACCTTGTTGACCTCTGTCAAGGGTCGTGCGGGTGGGTTTACTTCAATCAGGAAATGACGGGTTGAACTTGACTAGCAGCCTATGGTTTGTTGACCTCTGTCAAGGTCATAGGACGCTAGGGGCAAAATATTATCGGGAATTTCAAGTGTTGAAATTTGCAATGAGATTGCATACCTTCTATGAGATAGTTGGATCCCGATACCCGCTGCGAGTAAGAGTTACTCCTGGGAGAGTTTTATACATTACAATTAGCCGATCAAGTAGGTGTCTAGAAAGGTGTTAACGAGGTTACGCCTCTGGGAAAACGAGGTTTACATTAATTAGGTTCGTGCGAAAGCACGGGGGACCTCCCTCAAAGTACCGACACTGGCCTGGCTGAAAGATTGGCGAACTTGTAGTGTGTAATTAATCCCGGCTAGTCTTTCCTTTTTGGGTTTGAAGGAAGATTTGATAAAAAGCAGTGGGAGCCATCCTGATTAGATAAAATAATAACCAATCTATTCTTGACAGAGGGCACGCTGAGTGTTTTCTTCTCTCTCTCTCCAGGTAGCGACCATATCACGCCTTAATCAAGATAATAATACGGATTATTGACCGAACCCGCTTGTTATACTGAGCTGGGGAACGTTGGTCCCGCTCCAACTTATAATTGTTATAAGACAGAGCAGGAAATTGGGGATTACCAGAATTCCCGTGTCGCCCAAACGAAGAGAGTGCATGCTGATGCATCATCTTCGGGTGTGTTCATTACAAGAATTGTTTCTCAGTATTTTTTACGTCCTGGGTATGTGATACCAGATCAGGATTCCAGATATGTAATCTGTTACATAGGGCTACAGAAAGGTAGAAAACTGAGAACGGGTGATAAGTTTCATGAGGCAGAAAACGGGGCAAGTGTTGCAGCCAAGTCTGTTGGTCACTGTCACCCTGTATTACCAATACATTGATTCTGAACGAATGTTGTTAGATACCGAACCTGATATACAAAATCATATCAGTCTCTTTATTAGTAAAGAAATGATAAAATTTTGTATTGCTGGATAATGTTTTGAACATTTCCTATATCAAAAGTTGATCGGTTCAGGCACGTTATCTAAAAGCATTAATGTTCTAAATCAAACTACAGTTCTTAGTATACGGAACACACAAAAGAGGAAGAGTTCAGAAATGAACGAATTCTTCTTGAGGCATTGTAGTCTAGATCATATCAATGTGACCCGACTAGCTGAAGTTACATTTAGATGCATATTTAAATCAGTTTGAATTTACATCTTGTGAAACTCGCCAGTCATGTCACAAAGATAAGATGACCACAGCTCTGTTTATTGGAAACAGAGAAAGAGTTAGTAAACTCTTGGGATGATACATGTTGATGTATGAAAGGTCCCCTGTCTACACATGCCAGGACTGGTTCTTTGTACTTCATTACATTCTCTGATAATCTCTCAAGATTCAGACATATGTTCCTGTTGAAACATGAGTCTGAGCCTTTTGAGATATTCACAGAATATAAGCGAGAAGTAGAGAACCAAAATACGGGTATAAGTATTATGTCCTTTGATGAGATCAAGGAGGAGAATACTTGAGCACGAAAATCCTGGATTATTCTAAAGGAGAATGAGATTCTCTCTCAGCATTACTCCTATGTATACACCATAGGACGATGGTATATCAGGACGGAGCAATCACACCCTATATGATAAGGTGTGCTCTATGATGAGTACTACTGAGTTACCTGTTTCCTTTTGGGGGTTATGCACTTATGAAGTTGCATACCTATTGAATAGGGTTCCAATCAAATCAGTTGCCTACCACTTCATATTTGATATGATAAGGGAAGAGCCCATCTCTTAAGTTAGTTGAGATTTGGGGTTGTCCAGCCTATGTCTGAAAAGCAAATTCCGGACAAGCTCGAGGCAAGGTCTGTAATGTAGAACTGGAAAGGTTTCAGCTATACAAACTACAACAGATGATTTGATAGAACCAAAGGATTCAGTAGATTCCAACGAACCTCAGCCTCTTCGCCGATCTAGTAGGGTTCCTCACCCACCTGAGAGATACTTCGGTTTCTCTATGACAGTGGGAGCGAGGATTGCATCATGAGATGATAACCCAACTAGCTTCGAGCTGGCCATCAGGAGTGGGACTCTGTAAGAATGGCTGGATGCTTAGCGATCTGAGATGGAATCCTGATACACCAACAAAGTATGGACTTTAGTTGCTATATCTGAAGGGTTAAATCCCCATCAGGAGCAAGTATATCTTGAGAAGATTACTTGGTGTACATGGAAAAGTTGAGACTTTCAAAGCTAGACTTGTTAAAGGTTTTCGTCATCAACCAGGCGTGGATAATGATGAAACATTTTCAAGTATCTATGCTTAAGTCCATCCAGATCCTACTTACCACGGCTACATACCATGACTACGATTGAGTGTCATGACTGCTTTTCTAAATAATGTTTTAGAAGAGAGCGTCTATAAGTACACAGCCAGAGGGCCTCGTAGACAGTGGGAGCAGCGGAAACGTATGCAAGATGCTTTATAGGATAAAGCAGGCATCGCGGAGTTGGAACATCTGTTTTGATGGAGTAGTCAAAGAGTTTGACATCATCAAAATGGTAGATGAACCTTGTATAAACAAAAAGGTAGTAGGGAGTATGCTGGTGATCCTCGTAGAGTACGTGGATGACATACTCTTGATAGGGAAGGAGTTTCCTATGCTACGATCGATCAATCTCCGTTTATCACAATGATTCTCCATATAGGATCAAAATGATACCTCCTAAATCCTGGATTTTGGATCTATGAGATAGATCTAAATGGATGTTAAGATACTCACTAGCTGTAGTGAGATGGTATCAGTTGATCCTGGGGAGAATCACTGGAAGGGTTCCAGGGTGATAAAGACGACTGAATGTCAGTCGCAGGCATTGTCTTTACCCTCAGTAAAGGGATGGTATGTTGGAAGAGTTCCAAGCTAGATACCGTGACATACTAGACGATAAAGGCAGGATACATCGCTACTTAAGATGCTACCAAAGTGGCTGTCTGGGTGTATATTGGTTCATGAGATGAACTTAGTTCCTACCATTGTGAGACAATGGAGTTGTGGCTCATGCCGAGGAACGTCCGTCCCATCAGTGATCCAGACATATTCTAAGGCAGTATCACCTAATCATGGAGATGGTTGATCTCCAAGGGATCGAGGTTAGGAGAGTAGACTCATAGGACAAACACAGCGGATCCACTCACGAAAGGCCTTTTCCCAGAGAGAGACTTTCATGGGATGGTTGAGTATGAGATACTGCAACCACTGCTACAGATGGCCCTAGTGCAAGTGGGAGATTGTTAGTTATATGTATGCCCTAGAGGCCATTACTGTACATAGGATGTATATTGTAGTGGATGCTGGGACATATATAGGGAGGACTTTCTTGCTCGACATGATAGTATGCTATCTGGTTGATCTTTACCTTAACGTGTACACTGATTGTCTCCCTGTTACATGTTGGTAAAGCCCTTAGGATCTGTACTTGACTACCTGGACTATGATGCGGATCATACTAGTGGGGACATGGTAGTCCATAAGTACATCCTTCAAAGTCCCTAGTCGTGGGTGTATCGAGACGGGGCATCGATATACCAGAGTAGACTAGCGTGTACCTTCTCGACCCATACAGATGGGCGATGGATGATCCCATATCCATTGGTGTTTGACATCAGAGATGATATACGGGTGCTCAGTAGAGACTGGGTACACTGGACGGACTCGTCGAGAACTCCCAGATGGTATTATACCTCACGTCAGATGGCAGTTCTCTGGTGACACTGGTACAGAGTAGTCTGTTGACCCGAGATCGTCATAGAGTCTTGTGTGGTTCCCACTGTGCTTTGATTTCCATCTTACCACGTCCAAGAGGGCATGCAAAACGGTGGTTTTTGGGTACAGTCCCGAGTCACATGGAGGCAATGAGCGATAGGAGGGGATTCGTCTCTCCCGGTATAGGGGGTTGATGTTGCACAGTGTTTGATTGGCTATAACAGGAAATCCCTGGCCAGGGTTGCTGAGATTTACTGGTAAGTGTTACCAGTAGTTTCTCGAATTGTTATAGACCTCATATCGACACGACTTATCGAGCTATTGGGGTCTGACGTTTACCACCCCTAGGCGGGATATGCGACATATCAGACGATCAGACCGGACTGTACGGTAGTGTTACTGGTCGGATTCACTGGAGTGTGAGCGGGCTTGCTCGTCGATCTTCAGATCGCTCAATACCCGGGTGGCCGTTACGTTTAGCAAACCGCTTGCGGCTTGTGGGTGATTGATATGATCATCACCTGCTGCCGGCGTATTGACGAGTCTTTAGAGTCCTACACAGAGGTTTCCTGGCTCAAGCAAAACGAAATAGGAGCGCGTATGAGATATGTGCGGGACCGAGAATGATACCAGTATGTGATACTGTATTTGATTCTCGCGATGTGACATTGATCGGTTATATGCGATATGGCCGGGTTATCGGATCAAGTGTTGATTCGATAAGTTGTTACTAATGATACTAGTCGGTTATATGCGATATGACCGGATCGTTAAATCAAGTGTTGATTTAATGATTTAATGCATAATTATATATTTGATATATTACTTTGCATTAACTAGTATCGGTTCACTTTAAATGGATTTTCTCACTCGGTTGTGCGCATTGTATATGCGATATATTTTTGTGCACTTGTTTGTATCATGTTTGATGATACATGTTTACTTGGTTAAGTGTAAAGAATTAAACAATGGTTAAACTTATGATTAGGGTTTTATTTCCTTTTCTCCTTTCCTTTATCTATTTATTCATTTTGGAAAATAGATGGAAAAAGGAGAAAAAGAATGGTGGCTTTTTTTGTTGTTTAGTGGAAGCTTTATGATACCTTGACCCTAACCATTCATTTAACCTAAGTTAATTCTCTACACTTTACCATAGTTACAATTATGATAAGCATTGTTTTTCTTTTCTTTTCTAATTAATCTTATCATAATATTCTTCTTCTTCTTCCTTGAACCCAAAGAAGAAACCTTGACTTCATCAATGGTGATTGATGAATTAGAGTGAGAAATCCAAAACTAAGGTCTACCCACTTCCTATTTCTTCATCCTCTACCTCTTGCCAAGTAGTAGAGTGTGTTTCCTTCACAAGTTTTCAAGACTAGGTGAAGGTGGAGCTTGATCTAGTGATGCTTCGACGTAGATCATCTTCGGCACGTCTTCGACGACCTAGCCCGTCCATTCTCCGATGAAGCCGACGCTAGAGCCCGGATTTGATTTGGACAGCCGAGGGGACTTCGTTGCGGAGCTATGGAGGTGGAGCACCGGATCTACAAAGGTTGTATTTCCGTTAAACTTTTAGTTAAGTGTTAACTAGATTTCTTTTTCGCCTAGATTTCTAGCAAACGATCCGTAGTCGGGTTTCTCGGCACCGTTAAAATTTGAAATTGGCATGTTCGATGCCTTGTGAGACCTCACTAGGGTGCCTAGGAACCCTACAAGAAATCACATCCTCCCTCAATAAAACATCGTCTTTATTCTTCATTCCTATCTTTCTTCCAAACATCGATCATATAATCCTAGGTGTGTGTAAAAGACATCCCTACACCCGGAGAATTCAATTCAAGCTATCATACTCTTGTCCATCTGCCTCAGTACTTTTTAACTTGATGAATATTTAGATGGATTTGCTCACACATTTTTCATGCGACCGTTAATACTTCTTGAGATACTAACCGACCGATTACTCATGTGCTTGCTTATTAGGTGTATTTTCCTCGTCTTGCACCACCTAAGGCTTAGCAGTGACTCCCAGACCAGTTGGTCTAAGGCACTATGTGATGAAGCACCCTCGCTATATTTTTTTATTGCTGCCTTGGCGATAACAAAACCAGTGTTCATTTTTTTCTTCCCCGTTTTATATTTTATTCATTTTTTTCCTTCATACATCGGCTTTTAGACAAGAGCATTTCAAGGTATCCTCTACTATCCCGAGTTTCAAGATGTGTGTAAGTGCGAATAGTAGGGTATCAACGTTCAAAATTTTTAGCTTCCAGAATATGAACTATTTTTCAGACTTATTTTTATCCTCAGATTAGTGACTTCCTTCATCTTACTAACCCTTGGGACAACGGCTCATAACTACTTATTACTAGTTCGTTTAAGAAAACTTCTAATTTTCTTGGTTTTCTTATATTTTTCTAATCTTTTGGATGTAATTTTTCACTATCTAATCTTTTATTATCTTATTTAAGTACAAATTTTTTTTTTTTGAAATTTTGTAAATTTTTATAGGTTTTCAAAAATGTTTTGTGCTTATGCAAAGTGATATGCAAATAATGCGAAAATAAGCACAAACCTCCCCCAAACTTGTTTTCAACAGTGTCCTCACTGTTGCCATATGCTAAATCTCAAAAATCTGTAAGCCTGGGAGGAAATTTATTAATGGGGGCAATAAATATGATCGTGAAAATCCTCCCCCAAACTTATTCTTTGGCTCATCATTTTGTGTAAAAAAAATTTCTTTCAAGAGCCAGATTATACCCCCCCAAACTTGAGTTAAACAATGTTAAGCTTTGAAAATCACAAGAGGGGGTCAAAATTATTGGTCGATGCCAAGCTTTGCTAAGACCGAACGTCAACACCAACCATTCGAAAATTTTATCAATGCAGTGCATCGGTTGGTGGAAGAAGAAGTAGGGAAAAGGTAAGTGGTGGAATAGAATATGTTTCCGTCTCATTTTGGAGAGACGACTCAGTGTATATGATGGATTACTCGCATTCTTTTTACAGTTCAGAAGAAGGGGTGGAGGTTCAATTTCAATGTTTTGATGTGGATTCATCTCAACACCCGTGTTTTTCAAAAATGCGAGTTCATCAGCGAAGATTTCCTCAAAAGTCTCATCAATACCCCGAAGAATAATGTCATCACAAAGAGCGGGGTGATCTTCAGATTCTAAAAGCAGTTCATAATCAGTATTAGTTGTTGACCCGGACAACTCGGTGGAAGAGTCCGTATGTGTATGATACATAATTGGGTCAAACATATGAAAAGAGTCTAGATCGGTATCATGAGGATCGTCAAATTCGCTGCTGTCGACATCCATTAAGTCGACAGAACAGACCTGAGCAGTAGGTTCGGAGGGTACACTTCCCAACTTGTAAATGTTCAGCTCAATTGACCTATTCCCGAAAGATAGGGTCATAGAACCATTACGACAGTTGATTATAGCGTTGGAAGTGGCCAAAAAGGGGCGACCTAAAATCACCGGAATTTGGTTCTGTGGGTTCGCTACAGGCTGTGTATCAAGTACAATAAAATCCACAGGGAATACGAATTCCCCGATTTTTATTAACACATCCTCCAGTTCACCCCTAGGTTTGGTGATTGATCGGTCAGCCATCTGGAGAGTGCAGTGGGCTGGTTTCAACTCTCCGATCCCTAACTGCTCATATACTGAGAAAGGAAGCAGGTTAACACTTGCGCCAAGGTCAAGTAGAGCACGGTTGATATGTTTTTCCCCAATAGAAATGGAAATCGTAGGATAGCCAGGATCCTTACGTTTCCTCGGTAATTGTTGGGGGAAAGCCGTGTCTACAGTTTTTGACATGAATACCTTCTTGGGCACTTGTGTCTTCCTCTTTTTAGTGCACAAGTCCTTAAGAACTTTCGCATAAGCGGGAACTTGTTGTATTGCATCTAGAAGAGGGATGTTGATGTTAACCTGTTTAGACATTTCAGTAATCTTCTCCATTTGCGGACTCAATGTGTTTCCCCTTAACCGATTCGGATAAGGAGCTTGAGCAATAAGATCGGGGTCTAACATTGGAGAAGATCGTGTGGGTGGGAACGATCTAAGAATAGGAGTGAGGATCGTTTTCGGTATGGACTGAGATGTCGATCCTTGGGGAAAACGGAGAATAGGCTCGGAAGAAAATGGTGGGGTAGAAGAACTGGGGTTAGAATTAGAAGCAGAAGTGGAAGGAAATGTCTCAGCCGGGGTATCATCGATCGATTCTTCATTGTTATCAATCTCCTCACCAACATGATTGTCAAGCACTCTTCCAGATCTCAATGTGGTGATTGCATTCACATGATGTGAATAGCCAGGATTGGGTAAAGGTTGAGTTGGAAGTTTCCCTTTCTCCCTTGCACTCATTTCGGCTATTAATTGTGCAATTTGAGCTTCCATCGACTTAATATTCTTGCTTTGGGACGCAGAGTTTTTCTCGATTTTATCGACGGAAGACTGAAGATTTGCCGTAACTTGCATGAAATTTGTCAAAAGCAAATTCACAGTTTGAGCGAGTGAAGAGGATCCATCAGTACCGGTCAACTGCAAAGGATTATTCGGTGCGGGTGTGTTGACCGGATTTTGAAAGTTTTGTGATTGGTAGGGGTGCTGACTCAATTGAAGTGGTTGTTGTTGTGGTGGAAGAGCCCTTTGAAAATTGTTTTGATTTGGAACCGTATTTTAAGATTGTGATTGGTTCCAAGCAAAATTAGGGTGATTCCTCCAACCCTGATTATATGTGGAAGAAAATGGATCGTTTCGAGGTCTTTGTTGGAAAGCAGAATTGATATGCTCATGACCATGAAACGGAGAGTTCAATGGACATTCTTCCGTCAAATGAGAAGGATCAGAACAGCATCCACATACAGTTTTGGAGAGTTGCGGCTAAAAATTTATTTTCCATAGTCTCGAGTTTCTTTTACATAGCTGACATTTCAGCTCTAACTCCTATGGAAACATCCGATTGGTTATTGCCACCTCTAGACGATTGACTTGCACCCTCCCACTGTAAAGATTTTTCAGCGAAATCTTCTAAGAATTTCCAAGCTTCCCCATCATCTTTGGTCATGAAAGTGTCTTGACATATCGACTCAAGGGTCTGTTTTGTGCTAGGATTAATGCCATCATATATAATTCTGCACAGATCCCATCTGGGGATTCCGTGATGTGGACATTGAACTAACATATCCTTGAAGCGTTCAAAACACTTTGAGAATGTTTCATTGGGAAGCTGGGTGAATTGATTTATTTCGCTACGGACTCGAGCTGTTTTATGATTGGGGTAAAATTTCTTTAGGAATGCTTTTACGAATTCTTTCCAGTTTGAAATGAAATGTGCGGTTGTGTTATACAGCCACTTCTCGGCTATATCGCACAAAGTAAATGGGAGAAGACAAAGACGCATAGCATCCACAGAAAGCTGTGAAGTACCCATCATTGCGCATACATTTTCAAATTTGGTGATAAAGACATATGTGTCTTTAGACTCGAGACCGTGATATTTTGGTAGAAGGTTGATGTATTGGGGTTTAATCTCAAAATTGTCCCCGTTGGCTGGTGGAATGGTGAGACAGGTCGAAAGAGGACCTCGCATAGGATAGCACCTCTCCTGGAGAGAGATGCGGGGTGGATTCTGCGCACCTGCGGACGGTGGCAGAGTGGTGTAAAAGTTTGATGGAAATCCATCCATCACGGTGGTGGTGGGAAAAAGAAAATGTAGAAATACCGACTTTGGGGTCGATGGGGGAAAACGCGGACAAGACGGGCACTAGAATCCCGTGTCCAGCCGAGCTTGCACTAAAGGGTTTAGCACAAAGGGCAGCGTTAAGATAATTAGGGGAAAAGATGAAGTGGTGCTTGTTTTGAAAAAGATACGGATTTTTGAAAAAAAATGCAAATCATAACAATGCACACACAACCCTAAGTCTAATAGTCACCTAGGTCAAGTCTCTAGACCACTCCTAACTGCCAGAAGACAAATCGCAAGATCAATCCTCTACTGTCTCTTTGTCTCTCCTGTGGCCAGGTAAGTGGGAGGTTCTCCACTACGTAAGTAGTGGGCCTAATTAAGTAACCACTTGCCTTAGACACCACAAAAAAAAAACGCGGATAAGCAATAGATTACCCACGACCTTCTCCTGTCCTAAGTGAGCACGACGGTCCTTAGAGTCATGTCTAGATATTTTTTAGTTAATGAGGGTAATGCGGATGCAGTTTTGTGATTTTCGAGGCTTAGGAAGGGTAATGAACTCCCCACCTAATCTGAATTTGGTCTTTGCCCCTTAATTTCCGTATTAAAAATGCAAACAACCAAGATCAAACACGCACAATTTTTTTTATTTTTGCGGCGATGCGAATTTTTTGCAAAGAAACCTGCAGGAAATGGTTATTGGAGAAGATTTAGGAGGAGATAAGAAAGTACATGAGATACCAGAGAACTTTGGTGCAATGATACTTCTTTCCCGCCGCGGATCCGCCGCGGGAGGCTGGTACTTGCCACGGAAACGCGGTCCGTTCTGGAGATCACTGCACAAAAATTTAGGCAGCTGCTTCTGTTGCCTCACTGAGATCCCTGGAATGTTCAGAAATTTTTTCCTCGTGCTCCACAGATTCCAGATTTTCTCGCAATAAATCACAATGAATCGTTTAGTGTTTGTGCGAATTTAGATCTAAAAATTCTGATGGAATAAATTTTTCAACTCAAATTTCAAAAACGAACAAATTAGCACACTATCCCCGGCAACGGCGCCATTTGATTGAATGGGTTCTTTGTGTGTCGTGTTTTGAAAATGTATAAAGATCACAATCAAAGAAATTTGTAAACCGCAATCAATAACGGTGTCAATTGTAGGTTCGTTAGCGAGTGCGGATCGTCCACAGGGAAAGTGTGATTTGATCGTATTTGATTTAGATGAATTGAAAATTAAAGAGAGAAGAAAAGACAATTCAATTCAAGATTTAAAAGTGAATTTCAAGAGTTATCAAAATCTAGATCTAATAACAAGAAAACATTAAAATCAAGAATATGATATCCAATCCAATTAGTAATCAAGAATCGAAGTGAGGCTCGTAGGAATCAATAGAATCGATAGTAGTGATGAAAACTTATGATTACGTTTTCTTATCCATTGATGATTTACTGTTAGATCGATGATGATCAACGAGAATTAGGGATTTCTTGCGGAAACTAGGGTTTCATCATTTATCCCTTGTTCTTTCGTTGATTTCATTCACACTCTAGCCTCTAGTAAATTCAAGCATCGATCGTGGATCACTAATTAAGAGCGAAATCATTCAAGAAAGCATCGCTCGAAACTAGGTTGTCGATGATTCAATTTACTAGAATTTACAAAACTCATAGGACTTAAGAATCGTACAAGAATCTAATCACCATCAACTATCAATTTTCTCGATTCCTCCGCGAGCGGAGTTTTTACTCAAGCATTATAACAAGAAACACAATAAAGAATTGAGATCTCATCACAAATGCAAGAATGTAAAAGTAAGCAAGAGAAAGAAATTTCACCTTTTATTTATTAACAATTTTGTTACAATTCTCTCAAGATCTACTAGATTCGAGGAAAGAACTAGATCGTCGATTTGGCTTCGCACGTCTCCGTGAGTCGCGGATCGTCTCGAAGATCACTTGCTCGGATGAAGAACGGCTTCGCTTCTAAAAGGTTGAAGGCTTCTTGCTTGATTTGTACTCAAAGATCTTGAATTTGGCTTTGGTGATTGGATTAGGGTTAGGGTTTGAATGCACAAGTTGTGTCACTCAACTTGTGGGTGGAAATTAATGGAAGGATCAACCACCCATGAACAACCCAAAACCCTAGATCTAGCTCTCCTTTTATAACCACCTCAACCCTAGATCTAGAATTCAAATTCAAATTTCCCTCCAAAAAGGTTGTTAGAGAGAGGCTTCTAGAAGAAGTTTGTTGGAGGGAATATTCTAGAATAAGGTATATTCTAGGGCTGGGTTGTTAGGCGGAGCCTTATGGATAAAGCCACGTGGTATTCTGGATTCTTCTGGAAGCTGAGACCGTTACATAAGCCACGTGGAGGAAATCTGAGGAGCTGACATCACCATATAGCCGCGGATCCACGGCGGGAAGGGGCCTTTAGCCGTGGATCCGCGGCGCTTTGGAGGCCTTGGGGCATGAAACTTTCAGGTAATTCTAGTGCTGACTTTTTGGCACTCTTCTGATGTGTGGAATATCATATTTCTTTCTATATCACTGCCAGATCACAAGTCTTGGACTTGGCGTATTTTTATGAGCACTTTTGACAGTTTCGGCTCTTTTCCTGGAATTTCCTGCAGAGATTCTCAAGACAAGTGTTGCGCTATACACAGATGATGCATGCAATGATAAACACTCAATTTCCCTCAAAAATATCGGTTATAATATATAACACATGTTATTTGGTATTTTACGGACAAATTGCTAATATGTGCTATAATCATACCGAACACCTTTAGATGAGTGCAAATGGTAGGGAAATTGATGTGTTAAAAATGCAATATTTTCGACTGATCACGTATCCTTAAACCCAACCCCCAAAATCCAAATCTAAGAAGATACAGATTTGGACTAATCCACGTCCTACTAGCGACAACATAAATTAGTCTCCATATACAATCCACGGGCAACCAAAAATAAAACAAACACCCACGACACGAAGTGACCATCTGGAGAAGGAGAAAGCGGTTACCGCGATGCGGTAGCGTAATTAACTGCAGGGGCTTGCGCCTGCAGGGAAGAGCGTTCCCACAATAAAAAAAACCCTCAAATGAGGAGGAATCTGACGAAGTCTGCTACATCGGCCGCATCCGTTTAAACCTTCGATACACGGTGCCATAAATCAACTTGGCATCTTCGGAGAGGTGGACGGATAGCACCAAATAGCATCTGTCCCCGGAATTCAGGCCCTAACGTCCCAACGTCTCGGTCGCGTCTTTCGGCGGAGAACAATTGTTAGCTCCACTTCCTTATTGATCAAGTGAAGCAAGGAGCTTTGAGCAAAGGGACTTCGGGTGGATCATCGTGGACTTGGAAGGTCTCTAGCGAGCCGGTTCAAACTCTCAAGGATCCAAGGGGTCAAGAGAAGAGGTCTACAAAGGTTGTATTCTCTTCACTTAGTGATAGATTTCTTGTAGTATGAGATACTATTTCTTGTTACTCTAACTTTCTAGTTCGATTCCTAGGTTAGTTTGTTTAGCACCTCCTAAAATTTTAATATGGCATGTGTGATGCTTGCGAAACCCTGGGAAAGGTGCTAAGGAAACCCTACAGTTCCGTCATCATCTACCCTACCGAAAGCGCTCATCTGGCAGAAATCCCGGCAAAACAGGTGGCCAAGCCGGTCTCAAGGGGCAAGAGGCCGAATGTTGTGATTGCTAAGGCACCACGACCGAAACTTAAGACGGTGTCTGAACGACTCTCTGGTGCTCCAGCTAGGGACAAGACTTCCGGTACAATAGGCAACATCAACCGTTGCGGATGAGCACAAGTGATGACTCCAACAAATGCACAGTCAGGCGTATCTCCAAAGCCCTCCATCGCCTGTTCTACGGCGGCTTCCCGAAGAGCCGTAACCAGCCAAGTGCTCAAAACAGAAAGGCTGAGACAGAAGCGGCTCAGGTATCGAGCCAACAAGAGGGCCAGGACTCTGGCCAAGTGGAATCTTGTGAGATTCCAATAGAAGATTCATCTTGCGACGACGGCTGAGTTGACCATAAAAGTCAGCAATTCTTTCGAACCACTGAAGTGGTTCAGAAAAACGCCATGATCGCCAGAATTAAGAAGACGGCAGACTGAATGTTGCTACAAAGAGATGTGTCCCAGCCCCAACAGAGAAAGTACGACACTGTCTCTTCAAGTGTCTATTAGGAATTCTGTGCCGCGCGAAAGCAGCGGGGCAAACCCAGAAAAGAAGCATAAGCATTATTCAAGCACCCGGTCAGGCCAGCCGCTTTCAGTCGATTGCCCGTTACCGAAACAAGAGGGCCACAACAGTGATCCATGAAATCAGCTGCCAGCAATAAAAAGATGGCCGGATATGTTGTCCATACGGTCTATATGGCGGGTGCGCGTCCCAGCGACAACCTACGCAGCAAGAGCGAGGATGGGGCTACCACATCCCAAGCCTAATCTGGTTTGAATGTGGTTGCCGCTTCCCAAGATCAGCCGCTTCCACCGGATGAGGAAAACCCTTTCGATAAAGCCGATAGGCAGAAAGACCCCTCAGTCCATGTAGAGCCAAACTCGGACAGCGAGGAAGAGACGACTTTCCGCCCCAGGACCGCAGAGCAAGAGTTGCTTCAAGAGCTTCGAAAACAGCTCAGGAGCAAAGATAAAGAAATGTCCAAGCTTACTCTAAAATCGACGACCTGACGAATGTTGTGATGCAACTTACGGCTCAAATTGCTCGGGCGCCTTCCAATCAAGCACAAGTCTCTATTCATGAGCAGGGCGATGACAACCCGAAGCAATCGATGCATGTCCCTTTGGGTCCAAGATTGGGCGAGCCGCACGAAAGCCGGCCACGTTCCGCTTCTAGGGACGCCTTGGCCCCAGACAACCCTATCCCGCTAACACAAGATCGGATAATGGATTTGGTTACTAGCAAGGTTAGAACATTGGTAGCTGAAGCCGAAGCTCAGAAAGAAATTAGCAGCAGTGGGCGGCCATATCCCTCACAGTACGATCTGATCGAGTTCCCCAATGGTTACGTCATTCCTAAATTTGGAAGAATTGACGGGACGGGAAACGCAAATCAGCACGTCGCCCACTTTAAAGCGTCGTGCGGAAATACAGGGGGCAATGATGCGCTCCTTCTTCGTCAGTTTGTCAATAGTCTGACTGGTGTCGCTTTCGACTGGTATGCGAGTATACCAGACGGGTCCGTTATTACCTTTGCCTAAATGGAGTCTCTGTTTCGGCAAAGGTTCATGAGTGTCAGTCATAAAATCTCCATTGTTGACCTTGTGAGGACCAAGCTGAGGAAGAATGAAAGAAACATTGACTTTATCGCCCGATGGCGTAATCTCACGGTCAAGTGCGAACCACCGCTGGAGCAGGACCAGTCCGTCAGCCTTCTCATTGGGAACCTCAGCAATTGGATGTTCCCATTCTTGTGTACTGCAGGCCTCAAGACATTTCAGGAGCTAACCAAGAAAGTCTAGATGATAGAACGCTCGAAGCAAGAGTCCACCCCAGACTCTCCGAGATACCAGACTTGGAAAAGCAAAAGGGACGACAACCGTAGAAGCGGGAATTCCAGCAGTACCAATGTCTTCAATGCGTCCGACAATGAAGACAAGCGAAAGGCAGGAAATTCCAAAACCAACCGGCCTCGAAAGCCATTGCTGGGAGGAGAAGGGCCTTCCCTAGAGGAGAAAAAGAACAAGGTTTACTCTTTCAGAAGGGACAAGGTCCGCAAGATATTCAAAGATGCCTTGAACAATGGTCTACAATTGCCAGAGTCGAAGAGACCCCACGAAGCAAAAATGACAGACAAACCCCTATATTGTCCGTACCACAGAGTAGTGAGCCATGCGATCGAGGATTACTATATCTTCAAAGACTGGGTTGAGAAGCAGTACAAGACTGGAGAGATCGAGCTGTCTAAGAGTATGTTGGTGAACAATCAAGTTGCAACCACCAACTTTATACAGACAGAAGCTGAAGCCTTCTAGGAGCAGACAGCTGAACCCGCTGCCCTGAGAAATGAAACTGACTCACCGCAGTCTCCGTGGAGTACGCACATATCTAATAAGATGAAGAAGATGCTAAAACTACTTCGGAAAGAGACCAGAACTGAATGGGAAGGGCAGAAGAAGCCTACCATTCCAGCTACCAATTCGGCTCCATCAGGCTAAAAATCCAAAAAGCTCAAGAAGAAGAAAAGTGCAGCTCGACGCGAAAAAGATTCTGCAGGTAGATCGACCATTCAAAAAAATATTGATTCCCTCGAAGACTATGAACAGAAGGAAAGAACTCTAATTCAATTGAAAGAGTTCTTCCCTGTAGAAGCAGCTGAGATTTTGGAGGAGCTAGAAGAAGACTCCAATGAAGAGATCCCTATAGTGACCTGCTACGCCATCCATCTGGGCAACGACTCTGAGGAGGAGCTCTGTTTTCCCGAAGAGGACGAAGAACTCGCCACAAAGGCCAGCCAAATCTAGCTCAGAAGCGGCAGGGCTCTACTGCCAAGTCAGGGCAACGCCCCAAAAGGGAAGGAAAAACAAGTCACTAATGAAGAAGATGGCGGAGAGCCGGCTCATGAAAATTCGAGTCCTTCCTCAGTGGACTATAATGTCTTGGCTCATCTCCGGAAGCTTTCGTCTCTCCTGAGCATCTACGATGCCTTGGTCCTATCTAGGGAACTTAGAAATGTTCTCATCTACGCTCTACAATACCCTGAGCGGTATCAGGCTCGCTTTGCGGAAATTAATATGAAAGAAACCCAGTATGTTCTGCATGCTGCCACAGCCACGTTTAAGGACGAAGACTTGCTACTGGGAACGGGTGAGCATAATGGGCCTCTTTACGTGATAGGGTACAGCGATGGAGACCGGATTAATCGCATGTTGATTGATCCAGGATCCTTAGTGAACATCATGAACTTGCGAACTCTGAAGAGTTTGTCAATAGGGCGTCCGACACCTGTCAAGAGAAAAGATTGTCATTCAAGGCTTCAATCAAAATTGCTAGCAAGTTCTGGGATCCATGGCTCTTCCAATCAAATTTGGGGATGTGCAGACCGAAGCTAAGATATACGTGATCGACGCTGACACGTCTTATAAAATTCTCTTGGGGCGGCCGTGGCTCCACGATTACGGCATCATTCCGTCAACTCTCCATTAATGCATGACGTATACTAAAAATGGCGAAGAAAGACGTATTGACGGATACATCCAGCCGTTCGGTGTGCATGAAGTCCGATATGAGGATTCTCGGTACTTTATGAACCACCGAAATACTAAGCCACAACTGACTGAGGACAGAGCGGCCCCAAAACTCAAAAGCAAATCTGAGCTGGCTGTCACTTTCAAAAGCAAAACCCCCCAAGTGCGCCCGCGTTTCGGTAGTGACACTGATGAGTCCGACGTTGGAAGTCCGTCCTTCTATAAAACCCGCCCTCATTTCGGTAGCGATACGGACGAATCTGATACTGAAGGCCCGTCTAGCAGTAAAGTCCGCCCTCATCTTGGCAGCGACACTGAAGAGTCGGGGGAAGAGGACCTGCCTTGTAACAGCTGTGCAAATTGGATCCCCATGCAACAAGCGAAACTACGAGAGACCTTCGAAATTACAGAAGGGTCCCTAGTTGTCACAAGGGTGCCGGAACAGATGTGCAAAGAGCTCGATGCATTGTCAGTCTCCACCGTAGACCAGCTGAAAACTTTCTACGTTCCTGGAAAGAAAAGTGGACAGAAGGGCATCCTGTTTTATTGGTCAAATCCTGTTGTGCACCCGGACGATTTTTCTGTCGCGTGCCTTCCCTATGAGAGAGGCATAAGAGCCGTCCTCAATCCCAGATACTATGCGCCCGAGATGCGGGAATATTTCAAAAGGTGCGGATGCCGGTTATAGCAAACGGAGTCTGAAGCAAAGTTTTATGAAGGGCTATGGCATCCGCCTCAAGTCCGAGCACTCATCGATGGACGAATTCCAGATAGATGGGGCATAGGTTTCATCCAGCCTGATTCCAAGGCATGCTACATGATCCATGTTGGTGAAGCCAGTGAATGATCAAATGATGATGACGAGCTATCCGAGCCAGAAGAAGCTCCTCAAGAGCTCGAAGATGGCGGACAAGCAACCTTTGACGAGCTAACTGAGATCGACTTAGGAACGCCCGATAATCCAAGGCCGACCTACATCAGCTCACTCTTGTAAGAGGAAATGAAAGAGAAGATAATCGCCCTGCTGCATGAGTTTATCGAATGCTTCGTATGGACATACAAAGAAATGCCTGGCCTTTCCCTTGAAGTGGTCGTGCATAAGCTGGGTATATCTCCTGATGCTAAGCCAGTCAAACAAGATCCAAGAAGAATGAGAAGGGAACTGGAAGAAAAGGTCATCGAGGAAACCAAGAAACTCATCGATGCCGGATTCATCAGGGAAGAGAAATATGCGGACTGGATCACATGCATAGTCCCGGTGAAGAAGAAAAATGGGCAGATCCGAGTTTGTGTCGATTTCAGGGACCTCAATAAGGCATGTCCTAAAGACGACTTCCCGCTACCGGTCATGGAAATGATGGTAGATGACACCTCAAATTACGAGCTGTTCACCTTTATGGATGGCTCGTCTAGATATAATCAGATCAAGATGTTGCCTGAGGATGAGAAACACACAGCATTTCGAACCCCGATCGGAATATACTGCTACAAAGTGATGCCGTTCGGACTGAAGAACGCAGGTGCTACATATCAAAGGGCAATGACCAATATCTTTGATGACCTAATCCATAAAGTCGTCGAATGCTATGTTGATGATCTGATCGTCAAGACTAAAGCCAAGGCCGACCACATCCAAGATCTTAGGACCGTTCTCACCAGACTGCGGGAATATGATCTGAAGATGAATCCTCAGAGGTGTGCTTTTGGCGTGTCATCGGGAAAATTCATGGGCTTTATAGTCCGACATCGGGGGATCAAAGTTGACCCATCCAAGATAAAGGCCATCATGGAGATGCCCCTTCCAAATAGTCTGATGCAGCTAAGATCTTTTCAAGGAAAGCTTACTTATATACGAAGGTTTATCTCAAATTTATCATGAAGAAAGGAGCTCCTTTTGTCTGGGATGCCGAATGTCAAGAAGCGTTCGAAAGCATCAAACGGTACCTGTTGCACCCTCCAGTGCTTGCTCCCCTATTCTAAATAAACCATTGATTCTCTATACTGCCGTGCTAGATGAGTCACTCGGTTCACTCCTTACCCAGAACAACGAGGAGGGAAAAGAGAATGCCCTCTACTACCTTAGTTGAACTTTAGTCGGGGCGGAACACAACTATTCCCCGATAGAAAAGCAATTCCTGGCTCTGATGTTCGCTGTAAAGAAGCTGAGGCACTATCTGCTCACTCATCGGGTTATGCTGATCTCTAAGGTCGACCCGCTCAAACACTTAATGACCAAAGCAAACCTAGCCGGTAGAATGTCAAGATAGGCTGTCATGCTACTTGAGTTAGACATAGTTTATACTCCTCAGAAAGCAGTAAAAGGGCAAGCTCTTGCGGACTTCCTTGCTGCTCATCCCATATTAGAAGGTTCACCGCTCAATTGCGAGTTAACCGATGAACAAGTGCTGCACCTCGAGGAAGATGAGCCATGTTGGGAGCTCTACTTCGATGGAGCCTCATCAATGAGGAGCTCCGGCAAATCAAGCATACCGCAGATAAAAGCAGGGATAGGATTAGTGTTCATCATGCCATCGATGGGAACCCTATGATGTTCTTTTGCTCTCACCGAGCTACGTACAAACAACGAGGCTGAGTACGAAGCTCTGATAGCTGGTCTGGAGCTCGCCATAGAAATGGGAACCCTTCGGCTATGGGTTTACGGTGATTCCCAGCTTGTCGTCAACCAAGTAAGCAGCGACTAAAAGATATATAAACCCGAGTTAGCTCGGTACAGAAGCCGGGTGGTGGAGCTTATGAAACAGTTTACCCGTATTGAACTAATGAGAGTTCCTAGGGCGTTGAATGGAAAAGCCGACGTACTTGCTCGCTTAGCCAAGGAGCTGGCTGTTCCCAACATGGATGATGTTCTGATCACAGTTAGAAGCCGAAAAATTCTGTCTCCAGTCTCTTTGTATGAAGAAGAAAGCGTAGAACAAGAGAACAATCTTGCTGAAGAAGCTTTTATCATTCAAGATGAGCCCGATTGGAGAGAACCCTTCATAGAGTACCTCCGATACGACAAGCTGCCCAAAGAAAAATCTGCGAGGATTCAGCTGAAGAAGAGAGCTCTCTGATACGTGTTTGTAAATAATACTCTATACCGCAGATCATATGACCAACTCTGGCTCAGGTGCCTGTCATCGGCCGAAGCCCAAAAAGTTATGAAAGAAGTTCACTCAGGCGTCTGCGGAGCTCACCAATCTGGCCCCAAAATGCGGATTCAAATTAAACGGCATGGGTATTACTGGCCTACCATGATAAGGGATTGCGAAGAGCATGCAAAGAAATGCCATCTCTGCCAAATTCATGGTGATTTCATTCACAAGCATCCCAATCCGTTGCATCCTACGGTGGCGTCGTGGCCCTTCGAAGTTTGGGGCACCGACATAGTTGGTCCAATTGATCCTCCGTCATCTAAAGGCCACCGTTTCATACTGACTGCAACAGACTACTTCTCCAGATGGGCTGAAGCTGTCCCGCAAAAAGAAGTCAAGACAGAAGATGTTCTGACATTCGTCCGGCATAATATTCTATACCACTTTGGTACACCAAGAAGAATCATTTCTGACAACGGGCCTTCTTTCAAGAGCTTCAAAGTCTCAAGATTCGCTACTCAACACAAGATAGACTGGAGATATTCCTCCATCTATAATCTAAGAGCCAATGAGCTAGTCGAACCCTTCAATAAGACTCTATGCAAGCTCCTGAGGAAAAATACTTCAGCCAACAAGAAAGACTGGAATCTCAAGCTTCACGAGGCATTATGGGTGTAGGGTTCCTAAGCACGACAACAAGGTTTCGGGTGGCATCATCCATACCAAATTAAAAAATTTCCATGCTATAAAGAACCCTAACCTAGATCTTTTACTAGAGAATCATACGGAAACATAAAGTAAACAACTTTACTTCTAAGTGATTAGGGATTACAACCATTGTAGTTCGTTCCTTCACTTCATTAGTTCCAAGTAGTGGTCCCTTCGATGCGATCAAAGAACTCCCGGACTCTTGAGAAGCTTCACAAGGTGAATGATGCATGCTTGCTTGTAGTCTTCGAAATCCAAGATGATCTATTTCGAGGAAACACGAACTCAATCCATCTCTTCACTAATATGAAATTAGTGAAGCCAACACACTAAACTATATGGCTAGTATAGAAGAGGATGATGAAGTAGGAATTTTGCTCACTTTAGAATTTATTTTCTCACTAGGATTCATCACCTCATGAAACCCTAGAAAGCTTTTGAGATGAGGAAGAAGATGAAGAGAGAAAATGAACAAGTGAATTAGTTGTGTGAGAATAGAAACCATGGTGAGATAATATCTCATACTAACTCTTGTAGAGAATAAACCATGGTCAAGGATAAATGGTAAGGTTAATAAATAGCTTAAGTAATCCAAATTGAGTGGACTAAGTCAATGGCAAACCCTAACTTCTCCAAGCTTCTTTGTCATGACAAAATTTACTTCATTTTGAATTACTTTAAATGAGCAAAACCCTAATTTATCCAAGGCATGGTGTAACTCTCATACACCCATGTTGCATGTATCAACAACCATGACACAATCACATATATCACATATATGTAAAGTGTACATCAAAAAGTGAGAAAAAGAAACAACTAAGTGAAAAAATATTAGTTAATGTAAGTTAATATATCAAATATATAATTATACATTAAATTATTAAATAAATACTTGATTTAATAATCCGGATATATCATATATAACCGACTAATATAATATGTATCATTTTATCGAATCAACACTTGATCCGATAACCCGGCTATATCACATATACCCGGTCGATATCACATATCGCGAGAATTGTAAATCCCTGATTCCATCTTAATAAAAGTTTTTCCTATTTTCTAAATCACAGAGATTTACTTTTTCCTCGTATATTTTTTTTTGAAGAAGGTGGTTGCTTGAATCCCAATATTTATATTTTTTCCAAACCCTAAAAGTTAAAACCCAAAATTTAAAACCAATTTGGAAAACCACACACAAACCCAAAAGTTAAAAAACAAATAAAATATTTTACAAAACCCCAAACCCAAAACTATATTACATATTTCCCTAAGCCCAACTCAAATTAAATTAACATTCAAAATTCTCAGCCCACATTTTTTTTTATAAATCCATAATTTATTTTTCCCCAGCCCGTTCTCCTCTCGGCCCACAAAAATTTTGTTAAGGAAATATTTTAAAAAAAGACCCAAGCCCACTCCTTCGGCCCGCCTCCTCAACACCCGACCCGACCCACTTCTGTTTATCTCCTTCTCTCCTCCAACGGTAACCTCCCCCATTCCCGCTCGCGATCGCCTCCTCCGCCGCAGCTCGTGCCCACGCCCACGCCTCCATTCTTGCAACGTTCACCCACGACATTCAACCCTCATTCATTCCTCACGCCCTCATCTATCTCTCATCTCCCTCATTTTTCAAAAATCTTTCATCTCTCCCTCTCGAAACTCACCAAGCACCCAACTCCACCGTGTCCCTCACTCCACCGCCGGCGATCACCCCATCACTTCGCTCGACCCCACGACGACGACAGCCCCTCATTCACCTTCCTTCTCCCTCTATGACTCCCCCGACCCTGTACACCCAACCCAGTACACCCGAGCCGACCACCACCTTGCACCCTCGACGCCGGCAAACTCCCCACCACATTGCCGACCACCCTATGACCTCCTCGTCATCAGCATCAACACCCACACACCCCCTACACCCACACCTGAGCACCACCATTGCTCCCTCTCTTTCAAATTTCTTTGCAAACCAGAGCACTCACTGCAGCCCATCGCCGGAGCGACGCCGTCGACCGTCGTCGACCCCAGTGCACTCGCAGAGGACCATCAAGCACCCCTCAAGCTCCAGTGACCGTGCAACGACTCCGGACAACTCCGACGCAAATTCCGCATCTCGAGCCAAGCTCGCGCGAATCCATTTCACGGCGTACCTCGCGCGTTCGTGACGCCGCTGCTGCCGTGCGATCCCGAGACGTTTCCAGGCAAGTGTTTACTTGCTACATGCTAATATAGCTGTGGTACAAACCTAAATCATATAGTTTACTAATTTACCGATTCTCGATATATATTGCGACCTATGTGTTCGATGCTAAACCCCAATGAAAAGTAATTGTTTAATTTGACGGAAATAAATGTTCTCTGTTGGCCCTCATAATGATAAGTATCATGTATGAATCTCACTGGAAAATACGATTGTTAGAGACTAAAATTGATACCCCCAATTATGCCGATAAAACTAGAATCTTTCCTGTATCTAAAAACGATTAAAATCACCGTAAATTATATAAATACTGGAATGATGCGTTCGAGGGCTTAAATCGAATCCGACTCGACGAACTTTAACCCTATGTAAACTTCCAATGATTTCTGTTCTGTAACTGCGATGATATTTAGATCGGAGTGCGACTCTGGATTGCAGTCCAGAGCGACTCTGATTATTGTGTACTGTCCCAAAATGTGTGTCACTGCGTTTCCTGAAGTCGTATGTTACGGAACTCTGCAGTATATTAAAGATAATTATGTTAGTTAAACAAAACAAGTGGTTCCATTCCGTTTCATTGCCGTTTGCTATTTTAAACTGTAAATAAAAGGGCAGAACGTATAACTTTCCAGAACAGATTCAGAAGTGATGTAATGATGTTAAACTGTGTGTAACTTTCAACGTACAGATGAGATTGAGGATCCGTCTATTGCGTTGAATACTCTATTGAAAACCCTAGATTTCATTCAACTGTAGAAAAAATAAAATCTGAACCCAACTGGGTGCAATTCGTGTCGCGAAACGGACGTTCAGTTATGAAACTGAATTTCCAGCCGCGAGCACTTAAAATGAAACAGCTGTATCTTGAAAACCGGAATCACGATTGAAGTGAAACTAATTTTGATGAATTGTTGACTGAGTATTCTATTTATCTTACATGTATCATTTTGCTGAATTCTTAACATATTAATTTATGCAATTTATGTAAGTTAATGACATGCATGTTGATTCATAACATACTTAGCTTATTGATAGTACATACATATATCATACCCCCTTTGCCATATACTTAATGTTAGTGCGTGTTAGGATCAGTGGACATTGCATTATCGTGCGTGATAGATGTTGGTTTAGAAGTGACGAGTACACCAATGGAAAGTGAATATTCGTGACAGTGATTGATACAGTGAACAGTGATAAAACCGTGCCATTGGTATACTTGTACACGACTGAATCAAGATCATAAATAGTGAAAACCTGGGGATAAAGGGGAAATCGAAGTGGAAAGAGAATCGTATTTAGCGGGACCGTGTTTTAGAGGATGATCATTCGAGCAGTGATATATATACTAGGTAGGATCTAGCGATCCGGCTGACAGGGTTATGTCCCGAGCATGTGGGCCGTTGTCTCGGGTATGTACGAGACTCCTGTTAAACATGATCCTCCTTCCACTATGCGATTTCAAACATGACCTAGAGACCGATAGGGACACAGAACATATTTTGCATCATATAGTGACACAGTGATTACTTGCATTGTTCTTACACTAGTATTACCTCATTTACCTGTTTCATCTTATTATAATAATATTGTTATTGTGTCGCTCTGACAACCTAAGTATGCATGCTCAGATTTCGTGGAAGGACCAGCACAGGAGACGGATCTACCCTTCGAGTTCACGGAGATATATTCTGGTGTACTTTCTTCATTTACTGCTTTCAATAAAAGTGATCGTGAGATCGAACTGGGTTAGTAATTGTTCTTGTCATCTGTAATTTGTAAACAATGGATTATTAATGTAATAAATTAGTGATGTGATTCCTTTACTACTGTGCTTTATCTACCGATTACCATGTAATGCTAGAAGCCGAAGTGTGACTACGGCGGGATGTTTCTCTGACCGTAGGAGCATGGCTGGCCTAGTCATCCCTCGTTTTCCGTATTTTGGGAAGCGGGGCGTGACAAGAATAGAATACGCTATCACATACGCGTATCAATCTCGGTCCCCCACATATCTCATATGTGCTCCTACTCTGTTTCGCCTGAGCCAGGAAACCTCTGTGTAGGACTCTAAAGACTCGTCAATGCGCCGGCAGTAGGTAATGATCATATCAAACACCCACAAGCCGCAAGCGGTCAGCTAAACGTAACGGCCACCCGGGTATTGAGCGATTAGAAGATCAACAAGCAAGCCTGCTCACACTCCTGTGAATCCAATCGGTAACATTACCGTACAGTCTGGTCTCTTCGTATGATATGTCGCATATCCAGTCTAGGGATGGTAAACGTCAGACCCCAGTAACCGATAAGTCATGTCGATGTGAGGCTCATAACGGGTCGAGAAACTACTGATAACACTTACCAGTAGATCTCCATATCAGCCCTGGCCAGGGACTTCCTGTTATAGCCAATCGAGCACAGCGCAACATCAACCCCCAATACCGGGAGAGTCGAAAACCCCTCCTATCGCTCATTGCCTCCATATGATTCGGGACTGTACCCAAAAGCCACCGTTTTGCACGTTCTCATGAACGTGGTAAGGTGTAAATCAAAGCACAATGGGAATCACACAAGACTCTATGACAATCTTGGGTCTACAGACTAACCTGTACCAGTGTCACCAGAGAATTGCTATCTGACGATAGGTACAATACCAACTAGGAGTTCTCGGGGAGTCCGTTCAGTGTAACCAGTCTCCACTGAGCACCCGTACACCATCTTTGATGTCAAACACCAATGGATGTGGGATCATCTATTGCCCATCATATAGGTCAAGATGCGTATACGCTAGTCTACTCTGGAGTATCGATGCCCTGTCTCGATACACCCTCGACTAGGAATAATTATAGGATGTACTTGTGGACTACCCTGGCCCCCACTAGTATGATCTCCATTATAGTCCTAGTAGTCAAGTATACATCCCAAGGGCTTTATCAACATGTGAGAGCAAGACAGTAACACAATACAAGTCAACATGTTAAGACAAAGAGCAAGAAGATAGCATACTATCATATCGAGCAAGAAAGTCCTCTCTCTATATATATCCAAGCATTCACTATAATATACATCCAAGCATCCACTATAATATACATCATATGTACAATAATGGCCTCTAGGGCATATACATAACTAACAGTGGGCATATCGTACCACGCACCGTACTCCGACTCAGTCCACTCTATACTCATTACTATTGGGAGTGGAGGCGACCCTCCCCCTCGAAGTCGAAGTTCCAAGCTTAAGAATGGCTGTTCAGCACGAGTTGACGGAGGAGGAAAACGTGCTCCTTCGGCTCGAAGAGCTCGACGCCCTCGAAGAAAAGAGGTTTGCAGTACAGCAAAATCTGGAGTTGTACCGAGCCCAAATGTCATGGGCCGATAACAAGATTACTCGTCTCCGCGCTTTCAAGAAAGGTGAATTGGTGTTGATCCTCAAAAGACCGATCATCCCCAATCGACACGCCAAAGGAAAATTCGAGCCAAACTGGGAAGGACCATACGTCATCGAGAAAGTGTTCGACGGAGGATCCTACCAACTAATAAGTGTCAAGGGAGAAAGGCCCATGCCACCCATCAATGGCTGATATCTCAAGAAATACTAAGCGTGAATGCTCTAAGTCGCAGGATAATTGAGCACACCGGCCCTACGGTCTGGATCATACATCCTGCAAAACCGTATACAATCCACGGGCGTAAACGACCCCTATCTCTCCTAAAGTCCTACCGGCGAGACTACATTTAAAGTCCCACCGGCCTAAAAAAAAGGTATGTCCACAAGCAGAACAGGAATGGATGAAAACCCGAAAGGGCTCCGTGAGTAAAAACAGCAGGACTGCTGGCGAGTTTGTGAAAACCCGAAAGGGCGCAAACTCGTGAAAAGAGATAAAATACACTCGCAAAGTCCTCTCGACCTTGTGAGGAGAAAATCCCTGCATGAGATCCTTACGACTCACAAAGGAGCAACACACTTAGGAGTCCTCACGATTCCTAAGGAGAACATACACCTGCGAGATCCCCTCGACTCGTAGGGAGAAAATGCTTTTATGAAACCCTTACGGCTCATAAATTGAAAAGCCTTAGGTGGTAGGGATCTAAACCTGTCTCCTGAGCCATCTCTCCCCAAAGGGAAACGGAAAATGATGAGTCGCTCCTGGCATTTCGCTTCAGTGTTAGCGGTGTTGATGCCGACCAAAAACTCAAATCCCAAGTCCTCCCGGGGCAAATGATGAGTTGCTCCTGGCATTATTCCAGTGCAGCAATGCTGATGCCAAACAAGATCCAAATTCCAAGTCTCCAAACGGCGAATGATGAGTCGCTCCTGATATCACATTCAAGTGCATCGATACAGACGCCAACAAAAATCCAATCTCCCAAAATTCTCCCAGCCCTACGGTTGGTCCCCAAGTTGACTGTCGTATACAATCCACGGGCTCAAATAATTCTCACCATACACATGCCCCACCGCAATCGCCAGTTACGCGGCTGGTCTCTGCCCTTAGAATTATGCTCCATTTGGGGAAGACCCACTCATGTGTCCTCACAATACATGAGGAGAACAAACTTACGGGATCCTCACGACTCGTAAGAAAACACCTTCGTGGGATCCTTACGACTCACAAAGAAAAAAAACACACTTGGGAGTCCCCACGACTCCTAAGGAGAAAGCACACCTACGAGATCCTTTCGACTCGTAGGAGAAAATGCTTTTATGGGACCCTTACGGCTCATAAAATTGAAAAGCCTTAGGTGATAGGGACCTAAACCTGTCTCCTAAGCCATCGCTCCCCAACAGGAAAAGGCAACTGATGAATTGCTCCTGGCACATGTGCTTCAGTGTTAGCAACGCTGATGCCTACCCTAACCCTAAAATTCCAAACTCCAATCCAATAGACCCCTAAGTCTTTAAACTGGGAACAGATGACCCCTAAGTCATTAAAACTGAGAACAGATGACTCATAAGTCTTTAACCAAGGAGTGAGGGAAATCCCCTCACAGCAAATGATGATTCGCTCCCGGTACCATATTCCAGTGCAGCGGTGCTGATGCCAAACCAAAACCAAAATCCCCAAATCCTATCATGGCAGATGATGATTCGCTCCTGGTACTATATTCCAGTGTAGCGGTGCTGATGTCAACCCAAATCACATCAAATCAGCAAAACAACAAATGACCTCCCTGGCAGAATCAAGCTCCACCTCAGAAACAAGACAACTTCATCCCTGACACCGCAAGAAGAGGAGAAAGTCAAATCAAGCACCGACCGTCCAAGTCGCAAAAAGGGCAGCACCGACCGTCCAAGTCGCAAAAAGGGCAGCACCGACCGCCCAAGTTGCAAAAAGGGCACCACCGACCGTCCAAGTCGCAAAAAGGGAAAAACATACCGTCCAAGTCGCAAAAAGGGAAGAACCGACCGTCCACGTCGAAAAAAGGGCAGCACCGACTGTCCAAGTCGCAAAAAAGGCAGAACCGACCGTCCAAGTCATAAAAAGGGCAGCATCGACCTTCCAAGGCGCAAAAAGGGCAACACCGACCGTACAAGTCGCAAAAAGGGCAGAACCGACCGTCCAAGTTGCAAAAAGGGCAGCACCGACCGTCCAAGTCGCTAAAACGATAAAACCGACCGTCCATGTAGCAAAAAGGGCAGCATCGACCTCCACGTCGTCAAAACAGGAACCAAATTAAATCGATCTCCACGTGAAAAAGATGCATCAATTTCATGCACACGACCCACATGTACGGTGTGCATTTATTGATAGGGGCACTTTGTTGGGGTCAAAAATTACATCCCGGTTGACCAAGTCAAAGTCAAAGTCAACCCCAGACCAGGTAGGCCTAAGCCCAGTTCAAGTGGGCCCAAGCCCAGGTCAAAGGGACCGGCCCCATGGCAAAAGGAATGAAGCCATAAATTGGTTTAATGTAATTCTTTTTTTTATATATATATGTATAGAAATAAATGTATGTAAAATAAGCAAAAAGCCAAAATTTTGTAAATCCCATGGCTAATGTGCAAAAAGAGATGAGCACATAAGGCATGGGGTGGCATAAGTTCCATTTGGCAAAGCCCAAGGGGCTATATGTAAAGTGTGTAGCCTATAAAGGCAAACATGATGAAAATATCTATGATAAATTTTTCCATTCTCTCAAATCCTAGGGTTTGTGCCTCCTTCTCTTTTCTCAAGGTTCTAAAACCTTCCCCCCTTAAAATTAAATCAAGAGTTTAACTCTTCCCTTTTTCCAAAAAGAAATAGTTTTTCACCACAAAACCCTTGAAGGGGAGCTCGGATCTTCAATCATATCTCGAAAATGGGAGACTTTTAAGTCTCAGCCCCTTTTCTCAAAGATCCAGCCGATCAAGAGCAGGAAGAAGGAGACCTATCTCCAAAAATCCAACTTTGGACAGATCTAAGGCTCAAAAGAAGCTCCAGGGCTAAAGAGAGAAGAGAGGGGTCCTCTTTGATCACCTCTGAAGATCTTTGGGGAGTTCAACTCCAAGACCCAAATCCTCAAAGGAGTTTAACTCGTATTCCAGATCATTTAGGAGTTTAACTCCAAATCTAAATCTTTTGGAGCTTAACTCCACTCAAAATCACTTGGGAGTTCAACTCCTAGCCCGGGTGCTAAGCCCCTTTTCCGCCGGTGTTCCCAGTGGTCGTGTGCCGCGCATGTGACCCATGGGCGCCCAGCGGTCGCGTCCATGGCACGTGACCCGCGGGCGCTAAAGCGCCCACGTGCACCTCATGCGACCCTCGGGCGCTCAGCGCCCAGTGGTCGCGTGCAGCGCACGTGGCCCGCGGGCGCCCAGCGGGCGCGCACAAGGCACGTGGCCCGCGGGCGCCCCGCAGTCGTGTGCAAGGCACGTGGCCCACCGGCGCTACGCGCCCACATGCACCTCACGCGACCCACGGGCGCTCAGCGCCCAGCGGTCGCGTGCAGCGCACGTGACCCGCTGGCGCCTAGTGGTCGCGTGCTGCGTACGTGACCCGCGGGCGCCAAGCACCCACGCACCAGGCATGTGACCCGTGGGCGCCCAGCGTCCACGTGCCATGCATGCGTCTTTAAGACGCTCCTCCCCCTATTTTATATGCACTCCACACTAAATATACTTCTCCCGTTAGAAATTTTTTTTAACGGAGCGCTGCCTCGCACCCCGCAAGGGGGATGCTAGCCCCCTTGACCCCCAGCCGGCTATCCGGGTAGCGGGACTCCCGTAAAACTCAGCGGGGCCCCCGATATATCCAAATCCCTTTCAAAACATACACACACTGCACGTTGAGTTCGCATGACCTGTTTGACCCGTCAATCAGAGGCTCCTTCGCTTCAAAGGCGAGGGGTAATTAACGGCAACTTAGTCCACGGCTGCCGGAGATTCGGATCCCCACAATCAATAAACCTCCGCCTACCCTAGGCAGGGGGAATCTGTAGTACGCCTGACAAGCGCGCGTATATTCCCATCTCAATGGGGTGACGAAAAACACCTTACAGTCTTGCAATGTGGCTTTTATTGGCCAAAACTTTTCAAAGATGCACGTGAGTACTGCAAGACTTGCTCCCGGTACCAACTTTTGTGCCGGATTTCCAGGCGAAATGAGATGCCACTCTAACCAATCTTGCTTGTTGAGATGTTCGATGTTTGGGGAATTGATTTCATGGGCCCGTTTCCTAACTCTTTTGGGAACCTGTACATTCTCTTAGCTGTTGATTATGTCTCCAAATGGGTCGAGGCAGTACCGAGCCAGACTAATAACAACAAGGCTGTCATTAGATTCCTTAAAGAAAATATCCTTTCCCAGTTCAGGCACCCTTGCACTATCATTAGCGATAATGGGACGTGTTTCTGCAATAGGTCTTTCGAGGCCTTGATGCGGAAATACTCATTAATCATAAGCTATCCACGCCCTACCACCCTCAAACATGTGGGCAAGCCGAAGTTTCGAATCGACAGATCAAGCAGATTCTGGAGAAAACGGTTTCCAAGAACCGTAAAGATTGGTCTTTGAAATTAACCGATGCCCTTTGGGCATTTCGAACTGCATATAAGAATGATCTTGGCATGTCTCCCTATCGGCTTGTATACGAAAAGGCTTGCCAGCTCCCTGTGGAAATCGAACATCGTGCTATTTAGGCAATCAAAGAGCTGAATCTCAATCTTGAAGATGCGGGCAGCTATCGGAAGCTGCAACTTAACGAACTGAACGAACTTCGGGATGAGGCTTACGACAACGCGGTTGTTATAAAGAACCGAATGAAGGTGTTTCATAATAAACACCTTACGCACAAAACTTTCACGCATGGACAACAGGTACTTCTTTATGACACCCGGCTCCATTTCCATCCCGGTAAACTTCGATCTCGCTGGAAGGGACCTTTTCTTGTGCGGTGTGTATACCCGCACGACGCAGTGGATTTGGAGAATCCAAAGAACGGTTCGTTCTTCAAAGTAAACGGACACAGATTGAAACCTTTCCTCAGCGCAGAACCATCAGAGGAGCTCCTGATATTTCAGGAGCCGGTTTACCCTACATAATCTTCCTTTGTTTACCACCAAACTTCGGTTATCCATCCATAAACAGTAGAGACACTGTTTCAAATAAGTTGGTGGGTATGTATATACTATTCTTTATATATATATATATATATATATATATATATATATATATGGATATTCTTGTCCTGTGCATATCCATTTTTCTTTTTGACGAGCAATCTTGTCTGGTGATGCTCAGTCATTTGTTCATTACAAAACAAAACAAAAAAAGGAACCGACGATTTTGACCCTTCAACAATTTTGCCCTCTTGATGTACAATGACAGTTAGGGCACTGTCCAGTTTAAGTTTGGGGGTGTGCTCGGTACGCATTTCTAACCTTCGCATTCATGTGTATATTTTTGCATTTGCATACTTATTTAAAAATCCATAAAAATCGAAAAAATTTACAAAAATATAAAAACTTTATCGTCAAGTTAGCTAGTGGGAGAACTTAGATTCGATATTTCGACGGTTTTGTTTGATAAGATAGGAACAACTAAATCCTAATTTTAGATTTTGAAAACCTGAAAGATAACCCTCCTTTGAGTTTAACTATAGCTAATATACGTCTTTACATCACACTATACGTGTCGTGAGTTTTGAAAATTAGATGACAAGTCTAATATGTCTGAAAACGTTTAAATTGATAAACTATTTTTGAGGATCAAATAGGTTTGTTATAAAATAATTAATATCAAGAATAGTTTCGAAAGTGAAGTGGATATAAAGGGATATTATAGATGCCTTAATAGGAACTAATTTTGAAAATAACCCATCAGGAACTTGATTGGAGTGATTACACACCTGATCCATTAAACACGTCTTTTATCCTAAAAATAATTGAACAACTGGTTATATCTCCGTTCGCATTAAATCGTTATGATTTTCACGCCAAAATGAGTCTTTTTGTTTTAGGGTCTAGGTAACTTGAGCAATTAAGTCCACCGGGGTGTCTCTACACCTAATGCCCTAAAACCAACTGGTTTGGAAGCATTGGCCCAAAACTTGCTAAGAAGCCTAGAAAGTCCAAATTAAAACAAAGTCAAGCAAGTGTTCTCTCCGAGTTAAAATTCCTAACGGTTCTTTGTGTGAGAATAATCTTGACAAAAGACTGGTTTTTATAAAAATATATTTAACGGAGATATGAAGGTTTTATCCTATGATGAAGACTATTGCACGTTCACGAAGGTGTGTATGAAATGAAAACAAGTAAAAGGTGGAGTGAAAAATAAGACCTAGTTTCCTATTAAGGAAGATGGAAATTCTGAATTTGAAACCTAACTGGAAAACGAAACTTAAAAAAAATACTTAACTCTTTATAAAACATGTGTGATCCTTTTTAAGTTTTTATGTGGGCTTTATTTTGTGACATGATGACTTTAATCAATCCTTTTGAAACTTAACGATACTATTTGCACCGCACGTAAAGACATATAGGATCTTAAGTTAAATAAGAAGCGAGGTGTGAAAAATAAAAGTTCGATATTTCTAACTTAGGATAATAGAATTTCTAGCTTTAAAGCTAAGCCTTAGGGTTAGAATCAATAGTTATCTCGCAAAACTAGCTTAATGGGATTTTGTGGGTGAAATCCGCTGAAAACCCTCAGGAGACAACACTCCTCCTACTAGGGACACCTAGAGGTTTAACGGCTTGTTGCACGAGCTCAGTGCAACCGCGTTCCCTGGGAAAGTGAGGTTAGGATTTTTGTTTTGCTCGAGACGAGCAAAAGATAAGTTTGGCGGTATTTGTTCATCTCAGAAAACTGCATCTTAATACCACTTATTCATTATCTATTTTGTTATATATCGGTGCTATTAACCAGTGTCTGCTCAGTAAATACAGATTACAGGTATTCGTGACAAAATACTGGAAACACACTCAAAATCACGGATATAACGTTTGGGCGCCAACACTGCAAACAGAACAGAAAACCGATCGTGATTCAAAGAGTTTGTTTTTTGCAAAGAAACAAGTTTTGGTCCAACACGTTACAAGTGTGCACAATACTCTTGGTAACTTAGACCATGGTGGGCCTGCCTTGGCACACATGACATGATGAATTGTGTAAGTAGGGAACATGAGCATTAAATGCTAATAG
This sequence comes from Agapanthus africanus, assembly GCA_030015575.1. Taxonomy (NCBI): domain Eukaryota; kingdom Viridiplantae; phylum Streptophyta; class Magnoliopsida; order Asparagales; family Amaryllidaceae; genus Agapanthus; species Agapanthus africanus. The sequence goes on along the minus strand of JASDDO010000019.1, from coordinate 824,329,510 downwards.
ATGTGATGTGGTCTAAACATCAAGTTTCCCTCCAAGACTACTGAGTATAACCCAAACTGATATGAACAAATCAAACAATACCAGTAGACTTCTGGAGTGCACTCGATATCACCACACTAAAACGGGTCCTAAAACTCAACAAAAAACCGGCGACATCATGGAAATGACCAGCGGCGCCGGGCCCACCAAGAAGAAATTGCTTCATTTTTTGTCAGTTCACTCATTATTGTCCCATCTTCATGTTTTTATTATTTGTTTATTTTTATTTTGAGCCTATAAATACCATATCAATGGGCAAGGAGAGGGGATACTTTTGGTTTTAGTTTTAGTTTAGAACAATTGTAATTTGTAGATGGTAACTTGCTTTTCCTTTGAACTCTTGAGCTCTTGCCCTTTATCTTGACCTTGCAACCTCTTCATTGAACTTGAAAGCTTAAGATTTAGGTTCTTGAATTCAAGATTAGTTGTATCTTATTTGAAAATCAATAAAAGTTCTCATTGTTCATACATGTGTCTTGCTTTCTACAAACTTCGAACTTGTGAAATCATTGCCTTACTTTGATCTTGCAACCTCTTAAGTGAGATTGCAACCTTAAAGTTTGGTATTTTGATTTCACATTAGTATGGGCTTAAAGAACATTTGAAGAAATTTGCACGTTGAATTTATCGGTTCTTAACTTTCTAACCTTAACTTTACTTTTCTTGCAAATTTTGTTATGTGCCTTACTCTTTTCTTTCTCTTTATTTTTGGTATTGTAAATAAGTGTGAGTAATTGATTTACTTGTTAAGGGTAGAATATGGTTAGTTTGTGTTAGGATATGTGTTTGCTAAAACCTTAAAAACATTAACTTTGTAATTGAAACTCCGACCAAACGACTCGCAATTCCGCTCTGTTAGGCACCCTATCCTACCACGATAGCGGTGAATCCTAATCGTGACCGGTTGCGAGTGGTTTGCCGAAGGCTAAGGTCAAGAAACAACAACGGAAGGAAAAGGGACAAGATATACAGATTTAGCACACAATCGCAAATACCGTACTTCAAGTTCCCTAATCCACGTTATTGCCTATTGCCTTAGTGTCAATATCAGAATTAGGTCTATAAGGAAACAACAAATATCATCCTAACGCAAGCTAACCTAAAACCACCCCTAACAAGTCTCTTTATTGAACATATCATAGTTATGACACTTAGTATAAAACAACAACTCAAGTTAAGGTATTAACTCATTAAAACAAGCTTTAAAACCTACCGTCTCCCTGCGGACGACCCATACTCATCGCGACTCGCTACACGCGACACCGTCTTCGATTGCAGTTATTTCAAATTCTTTCTAAATACGACACGGTGAATATCTCAAAATACCTAAGTCTTCATTTGCCACAAATGATTTCAAGAAAGTCAACAAGAAGCCATGTTCAATTTCACTAAAATACCATAAAGTTTTCCACCTCATAATCCACCTCATTAAGCATTTAACTTAAATGGTAAACTAAATAATGAGGTGTAATCATCTAGATGCAAACTTGAGTAATTACAAGAATGCCCCTCGCATCCGTATATACATACCCGTATTCGTATTCCGAGAAACACAAATACAATGAGACAAAACTAATCCAATAATCGAATACTAGGATCCAACTTAAAGCAAAGCCCACTAGTATTGTCCTCCCGAACATCATACGCGCACAAGTATACATATGTGATCGAACCCTGTCGTAAAACCATACGACCTCTACATCGTTTCGCCGGAAGCAGGGAAATCCTCTGTGTGGGACTCTAAAGACTCGACAGTACGCTGGCAGTGGGTTTAACCACAAGCACGTCAGCAGTACTAGCTGCACGTAACGACTACCTAGATATCTGTCGATAAGAAGGCCGATGAGAAAACCCATCCGAACTCCTACTGAGCCTGTCTGTGGCAATCTTCGTACAGTCCGGTATGTTCGTCTAAGAGTATCGCATATCAGGCCTAGGGGGCGGTAAACATCAGACCCCTAATAGCGCAATAAGTCATGTCGGAGTGCAGCCCAAAATACCCTGAGAAACTACTGGAGTACCTACCAGTAAACCTCGCTTGCCCTGGCCAGGAACTTTGTGTAATGGCTTAACCGGCCTCTGGAAGAAAACATTGAAACGAAGCTTAACCGGCCTCAGAGAATTCAGGATGGGCCATATGGTAAAGCTGATTATAAGAGAGTAGTCCTCATGTTTATCAACAAGATATATCGGTTTATCCTCCTCAATAGCGTATGTCTTGAAGAAATTAGAGAGTAATTTTTTTTGGATTAATTATTATATTTGTGTATATATATATATGAAATAATATAATATTGATGTCATAATTTATTTTCGAGAACATAATTCATATTGATGAGGTACGTGAGGGGTATCCTGATTGGAATGATGAACGATTGGAAAAATATAATCAGGATAATTTTTGCGATTGTGTTACAGATCATGTAAGTTTTTCGAATAACATGTTATTGCGACTAGTCTTAATCTAAACTTGTTTCGTTATCTATTTGCCGTAAAAAATATTTGTCAGATCTACGATCCAAACTTGTTTGCATCATTAGAAAGAGATTCAAGATGTTTAGTTCAGTTTTCTAGCATGGAGGTTGCATACTATAAAGGATTCGGTATTCTTGGATACAAATTTGAAGTTAAGGATATAGAAATATCTCGAACCACTCAGAATAGTGGGATTGTGACCGTAGGGTCGGATGGTGTGATTTATTATGGATACTTAAATTGCATACTTGGCATCCAATATCCCTGACGATCAGAACCATTTTATATATTTCAGTGTATTTGGTACGATACACGAACCGATACGAGTAAGTGGAGAAACAATCTCGGGACTTGGAAAGATGAATATGGATTGACTAGTGTAAACACACTTCGATTTTACGGTCAGGATAATCCATTTATCTTTCTGCAACAAGCGTTTAAAGTATACTACTCATAGTGCTTAAAGCATCCAGGATGGAGGTGTCGTATGCCGTTGGAAACCCAGAGATGTTTACGATGTCGCAGAATTCGAGGATCGTATGGAGGATAGTGATGAGGATGAAGAAGAGAGAAGACTTAGAGTGCTCCGACCGTCTGTCTCCAAAGATGGGTAGTCTTCGGCTGATTGTGAAGTTACGTGGGTTAGGAATGATATCGATAATGAAATCCAAGTAGATATGTCTAATGCGTCTACGAAACGAAAAAGTTTATCAGTAATGTTATATTATTACTTCACATTTTTATGATATATACATATATTGCAATTGTTAGATATGTATGCCCTAGAAGCCGGTATTGTATATGATGCTAGGCATGTATATGTACAGAAACAATCTTTGCTCGAAATGATAGTATGCTATCTGGTTTATCTTCGTCTTAACATGTGATGTGTTATATTTCATATCTTTATATATATGTTGATGAAGCCCTTAGGATTATGCTTGACTACCGATATTATGATGTAGATCATACTAGTGGGGCCTGGGCAGTCTATAAGCATATCCTTTAATTGTTTCTAGTCGAGGGTATATCGAGATAGGGCATCGATATTACCAGAGTAGACTAGTGTGTACGTTTCTTGACCCTGGGGGCGATGATTGATCCCACAACCATTGGTGATTAAAATCAAAGATTGTACAAAGGTGCTCATTGGAGAATGGGTACGCCGAACATGACTCACTGAGAACTCCTAGATGGTATATATACCTATTGTCAGATAGCAGTTCTCTGGTGACACTTGTACAGGTTAGTCTGTAGACCCGAGATCGTCATAGTGTCTTGTGTGATTCCCACTGTGCTTTGATTTCCTCCCTACCACGGCTTTGCTGAGTCGTACAAATAGGTGGATTTTGGGTACAGTCCCGAATTGCATGGAGGCGGTGAGCGATAGGATAGGTTTCGTCTCTCCCGGTATAGGGAGTTGATGTCACGCTATGCTTGATCGGCCATAACAGCAAATCCCTGGCCAGGGTTCTCGAGATTTACTGATAAGTGTTATCAGTAGTTTCTGGAACCGTTATGGGCCTTAAATCAGCATGACTTATAAAGTTACTGGGGTCTGACATTTACCACCCCTAGACTTCATATGCGACGTATCAGACGAAGAGACCGGACTGTACGGTAAGTTTTGCTTACAGGCTCATTAGGGTTGGGATGAGTTCGCTTGCCGGCCACCTCTTTTTCGTCATGTACCTGGGTAGCCATTACGCACAGCTAGTGCTGCTGACGTGCTTGTAGTTAAACCCACTGCCAGTGTACTATCGAGTCTTTAGAGTCCCATACAGAGAGTTCCCTGGTTCAGGCGAAAGATGTAGAGGCCGTAAGTTGTTACGGCAGGGTTTCGATCATGTTCGTGTAATTATTACAGGAATAATGATCGGAAGGATAATACTGGTAGGCTTTGGTTTAAGCCGGATACCGGTATTATATTATTGGATTGATTGTATTCGTATTTTTCGGAATTCGAATACGGGTATACTTATACGGTATACGGTGGAGGGGTATTCTTGTAATTGTTACATGAATACCTTCTAGAAGGAGACACATCATTATTAGATATTTATTTGTGAAAATAAATAAATGAGGTGGAATTTTGGAAAGTCTAAGCATGGATGAAGGAATGACTTCTTTCATATTTTATTCATTTGGAGTTACTATTGAAGCATGGTGCAATTTTTTTTATTACATGCTTCAATTATTTCATTTTGAGCCATATGATATTTTTTCATGCTTGAACTTTTCATTATCACTTTGACATTCTCTCTCTTCATTCTCTCCTTCCTCCTTCTCTTTGCTCTACCTTCACATGAGTTGTGAATCAAAAGCCTAGAGCAGAATCATAATCCAATACTTAATCTCTACTTCATCTTAGTGATCACTCCTAGCAAACTTGATCTCTAAGTTGAACTCTTATGAAGAGTTTGAAGCTTGTACCAAAGCTCTCGGGTGGATCATCAAGGTCTTGAGGTGGCCGGAGATCGAGGACATCGCAAGCATCCGAAGGAGCCAAGGAGTTGCATCAAAAAAAGACCCGAAGGACGGTTCCTTAGGTATAAAACACTTCATAGTAGATTAGATCTCTTGATGTGTTTGCTAGTTATGGTTTAAGCATTAATCTTGGGTTATGTGGGTGTTACATGCAAGAAAAATTATTGTTTACCCCTTCCGCCTCCTCACAAGTGTTGTGACGGTGTGCAACATTCACTAACATGGTATCAGAGCCTAACTTAAACCTTAAATAGCTTGTTGCAACCTTAGAATTCCGTCGTTTTTCCTCATGCAAAAACTGCCGGAAAAACAGTTTTAAAAATTGAACTTTTGAGTTGTTTGCACACCCCGCGGGCTCACGGATTGAACCGAGAAACCGTGGGGTGGAGTGTGCGCACCCCGGGGACACCTTAGGGGGGACCAGAGGCTGGACCCACACCCCAAGACCACCCCAACATGGCCTTGGGGTGAGCAACCCGAGAGCACCCCAACAGGGTGCTCTCGGGTCTGCACACCCTTTGGGGCCACCTCGAGGTGGCCCCTAAGGTTGGGTATCCCCTCGAGGCCCCCCATTCGACAGTATATTTGGTGCTCTTCGCCTCCGCGAAGTTTGGGCAAGTTTCGAGTTCGTTTCGACTCCCAGATTGGCTCAAAAGATCGGTTTTTGAAAGCTTGCTCACTGGATTATTTCAAGTGTTGGAAAATGTTTTAGTTTGCAAATCCTTGTGCGGAATTCTAATGTTGTGACTTCTTTACATGCTTTGTGATGTGGATGTGTGTTTGGAAACATTGAATAATTTCTATACGACGATTAGTCGGGGTTGCACGCATCGGTTTTGATATCATAGGATGGTATGTGTATATGAATATGTTGAATCGTCGTGATGAATGGCTGGGGGGATGTGAGAAGAGTGTTTTTATTTTCTCTCATTCAATGTAATTTGTAAAAAGCAATGTAATAATATTTTACGGGGCACATCCGGGTTGAGATTATAGCCACCGTTGTATAATTTCTTTTTACTGTTTTTGCTCCTAGGATAGACCCAAGATGGGATGCACAAACTACCGGGTTCTCGAAGTGTCGAGTGGCCTACTCACTTTGTTGAGGGAGGTTACTTCACTTCGTAAATTTGGTGGGTAGTTTTCCACACCCGTAGGGGTCTAGGGTAGGATTTTTCTATTCATCACGACCGTGGAACCCGTCTTTCATTAAGGGCTTGAATGAAATACGGAATTCCTAGTATATCCAATGTATTCATCTGTGATCTGAAATGGCTATATTTATATATGAGATATATAATAAACGTTGCTTATGTTTTGCACCCGCACTATTCCAGCCCCCGCTCTACCGTTAGTTAAGTAACCTAACGGTGCATAACGGGGCCCCATGGCGAATGTGGATGGCATAAGCGTACGTTCTATTTTCATTTCTTTTCCGTGATGTTTAGGAAACGTAAATGATGGGACAACATTAATGTGATTAATGTTAGGCAAAAGAAACCTAAAGATGTTGTAGAATCAAACTTTTTAAAATGGGTAACTCTAGTTTTTGCTTTGCATAGTGGTATTCCTTGATGAATATCCAGCACCTCATTCGATTAGGAAAGGGCCGAGATCCCTTCACCTGGAGTGACCCCTTTAGCGAAACTAGAAAATGTTATAAAGCACTCGATTGTTTTTATAGTTGATCTAACTTTTGCTTTGCATCGTGGTATTCATGAATATCCAGCACCTCATTCGATGAGGAAAGAGCCGAGATCCCTTCACCGGGAGTGACCTCTTTAGCGAAATTAGAAAGATACTACAAAACCATTCGACTTTTAAAACTGGAGCTTAAACCACTCCTTTCACTAGATTCTACAACGATATCAAGTTCAAAACGTTAAGGGTTTTAATAAAAACCATCCGTTGCCCTCTGCAATTTTAGGAAGCAGAGTACTTAGTATTCGTGCCACGTTTGTTGACTATAGTTAAGGCGTGGTGTACGGTAGCTAAGTGATGTCTTCCTACAAAGCATTTGATGCGATCGATTAGGACATTCGTATGACTTTGTTGACCATAGTTAAGGGTCATGCGGGTGGGTCTAAATCAATCACGAAATGGCGGGTAGAACTTGACTGGTGCTTGACCATAGTTAAGGTCATAAGACACTAGGGGAAAAAATCATATCGGGAATTTCAAGAGTTGAAATTTGCATTGAGAATGCATACCTTCTATATGATAGTTGGATCCCGATCCCACTGTGAGTAAAAGTTACTCCCGGGAGAGTTTTTGCACTTTACAATTAGCTAATCCAGTAGGTGTCTAGAAAGGTGTCAACGGGGTTACGGCTCTAGGAAAACGAGGTTTATTTTAATTAGATCCGTGCGAAAGCACGGGGAACCTCCCTCGGAGTACCGACACTGGTCTGGCCGACAGGTTAGCGAACTTGTTGATTGGAATTAATCCTGGCTAGTTTTCCTTTTAAAGGTTTGAAGGAAAATTTGATAAAAAGCAGTGGGAGATATCGATTAGATAAGATTAATAACCAATCTAATTATGCAAGTGCGATCGCTGAGTGTCTTCTTTTCTCTCTCCTAATGGCAGATACCTATGACGGGACTTAAGCTTTTATTTGACAAGAATAAACTCACGGGACCGAATTACAAAGATTGGCTGGGGAACGTAAATATTTCCCTAACCTATGATAAGGTCGGATATGTCCTGACTACTCCAGCCCCTCCTAGCCTAGGCCCTGATTCTTCAGTTGCGGATAAAGAAATCCGCAAGACATAGGATATAGACTGCGCAACAGCCAAGTGCCTCGCGCTAGCTTCTATGAACAATGAACATCAGAAGCAGCACGAGAAGATGGATGTACAATCCATCTTTCTCCATACAAAGGAGTTGTGTGGAGAGCAATCTCGTACTCTCCAATACGAGGCATCTCGAAAGTTGTTTCAGATGCGGATGGCAGCTGGCACGTCTGTAGGTGACCATGTATTGAAAATGATTGGACTTATAGAAGAACATGAGGACCTGGGTTGGACCATGAAGAACGAATAGTTTGTTGATATTGTTCTACAGTCCCTTCCCCCTGCCTTTGCTCAGTTCATTGTAAACTTCAACATGCATAACATGGAGAAGTCCTTACCTGAACTCCTCAATATGCTGAGGAGTGCAGAGAGAACGCTAAAGGTAGCGAAAACTCCCGCTCTAATTGCTGGGCCATCTTCCTCCTCCGTCCCGAAAGCCAAAGCTAAGGGAAAGAAGAAGAAGAATCCCATCAAGCCGAGAGGCGGAGTGAAAAAGGTACCGGGAAAGGACAAGATAGGGGCTGCTGCGACAGGACGAGGGGAATGCTTACATTGCCACCAGACTGGACACTGGAAGAGAAAATGCATTGGATACCGGGCCGGCCTCAAGAAGAAAAAGCATGCTGATGCTTCCACTTCAAGTGTGTTTGTAATAGAAAACTGTTTTTCAATTAACTCTGCTTCCTGGGTATTAGATACCGGGTCAGGATCTCATATCTGCAATTGTGTGCAGGGGCTGAGAAATAGCAGGTTTTTGAAGAAAGGTGATCACACTCTCCGGGTTGGGAATGGTTTCTCAGTACATGCTACAGCAGTGGGAGAGTATCACCTTGGTTTGTCGTCGGGTTGTATATTGGTTTTGAACCCATATTATTTTGTACCTTCCATGTTATGTCATATTATATCTGTATCGTTGTTGTACAATGCTGGATATAATTTTGTATTGCAATCTAATGTTATGAACATTAACCTTAATCAAGTGTTGATTGGGTCTGGTATATTAAATAACGGGATATACATCCTAAACCAGCACACAGTTTTCAATATACAACACAGAAACAAAAGAAAGGTTTCAGACATAAATGAAGCTTTCATTTAGCATTGTAGACTTGGTCATATTAACGAAACAAGACTAACCAAGCTACATAAAAGATGGATATTTAAACCCATTTGAATATAAATCTTATGCGACTTGCCAGTCTTGTATCAAAGGTAAAATGACCAAAACTCCGCTTAGTGGACACGGAGAGAGAGCTACTGAACTCTTAGGCCTCATACATAGTGATGTATGTGGACCAATGTTTACACATGCGAGAGGTGGTTTTTCCTACTTCATAACTTTTACTGATGACTTCTCAAGATTCGGACACGTGTTCTTGTTGAAACATAAGTCTGAATCCTTTGAAAAGTTCAAGGAGTATAAATCTGAAGTAGAAAAACATACAGGCTTAAGTATCAAGAAACTTCGATCGGATCGAGGAGGTGAGCATCTAAGCTCAGAGTTTCTAGATTTCCTAAAATAGAATGGGATTCTCTCTCAGCTCACTCCTCTGTACACACCACAGCACAACGGTGTGTCGGAAAGGAGAAATCGTACCTTATTAGATATGGTACGATCTATGATGAGTGATGCAGAGTTACCGTATCATTCTGGGGGCACGCATTGGAGACTGCGATTTATCTATTGAATAGGGTTCCGACCAAAACCGTGTCTACCACTCCATATGAGATATGGTGTGGGAAGAGACCATCTCTTAAAAGAGTTAGGATATGGGGTTGTCCGGCTTATGTGAAAAAACAGAATCCGGAAAAACTCGAGACACGATCGGTTTTGTGTAAATTTGTGGGATATCCAAAACATTCGTATGGATATCTTTTCTACCACAGGGAGGAACAAAGGGTGTTTGTTTCTCAGTATGCCACATTTTTAGAAAATGATACTGTTGGCAATGCGGTAGAACTGGAAGAAATTCCAGATGCACGAACAATTACCAATGATTTGGTTGAACCTGAGGTTTCAATAGAACCTGACGAACCTCAGCCACTCCGTAAATCTAGTAGGACTTCTCGCCCACCTGATAGATACTACGGTTTTCTAATTGATGGTGATAGAGAAGATTGCATCATGGATGATAATGATCCTACTAGTTTTCAGCAAGCTATCACGAGTGGTGACTCAGTGAAGTGGTTGGATGCCATGAGATCCGAAATGGAATCCATGCACACCAACAAAGTATGGACTTTGGAGGTTGCACCTTCTGGAGTAAAACCTATAGGGTAAAAATGGATCTTTAAGAGAAAGATTGGTATGGATGGTCAGGTGGAGACCTATAAAGCTAGACTGGTTGCAAAAGGATTTCGTCAAAGACCAGGGTTGGACTATGATGAAACCTTTTCACCAGTCGCGAAGCTCAAATCCATTCGGATCCTGCTTGCTATAGTTGCTCACTATGACTATGAGATTTGGGAGATGGATGTTAAAACGGCATTTCGAAATGGTGATTTAGAAGAATGCGTTTTTATGTATCAACCAGAAGGCTTCATTGATAGTGGGAGCAGCGGAAAATCATGCAGGCTGCTTAAATCCATCTATGGATTAAAGCAGGCATCACGAAGTTGGAACATCTGCTTTGATGATACAATCAAAGAGTTTGGTTTTATCAAAAATATAGATGAACCATGTATTTATAAAAGGATTGTAGAGAGTACTGTTACATTCCTCGTATTGTACATGGACGACATTCTCCTGATAGGAAATGATGTTCCTATGCTACAATCGGTCAAACTATTCTTATCGCAGAAGTTCTCCATGAAAGACCTGGGTGATGCCTCATACATTCTGGGGATTAAGATCTATAGAGATAGATCTAATAAATTATTGGGATTGTCCCAATCGAGATACATTGACACCATACTATAGAGGTTTAGTATGGAAGATTCCAAGCGAGGTAATTTACCCGATTTTCGCGGGATCATAATGTATGCGATGTTGTGTACTCGACCAGATGTAGCTTATGCACTTAGTGCAGTTAGCAGGTATCAGTCCAATCCAGGGTAGAAACACTGGACTGCTGTGAAGAACATTCTGAAGTACTTGAGAAGAACTAAAGAAATATTCTTGGTGTATGGTAACAGAGATCTCCAAATGGAGGGCTTTACCGACTCCAGCTTCCATAGCGACAAGGATTATAGTAAGTCCATCTCAGGGTTTGTATTTACCCTAAATGGAGGGGCGGTATGTTGGAAGAGTTCCAAGCAAGATACCGTCGATGACTCCACGATGGAAGCTGAGTCTATTGCTGCTAATGATGCCGCAAAAGAGGCAGTCAGGATGAGGAAGTTCATTTCTGAATTTCAGGTGGTTCCATTGCTAATCCAATACCTCTGTATTGCTATAACAATGGAGCCATGGCTTTGGCAAAGAAACCGCGTGAAGGGTTACACTAGTGCCCCGGCCAACTACCGTGGCAAAATGCGGAACAAAATTTTTAGAACGAACAAAACTTTGGCGCTAACCTAAACCGGATCTTTACCATAAACCTAGTTAGCTAATTTAGAGTTATATCTACTATGATGAAGAAGTTATACCAAGAGGCTCAAGTCCTTCGGTCTTCTCTCCTCGTCATGTGCTCCAAGTGGCCACCTTGAACTTGGTCGATCTCCATTTCCGGCTCCATCGGTCCTCCAGGATCGAGCTTGTTCTCCGGCCCTCCTTTGTCGTAGATGATCTACCCAAGGAATGTGATCCATAGCTCTAGCTTTTTGCTAAGTATCAAAAGAGCAACTAGAGAACTTGGGACGCTAGTCCAAGTAATCTAGGATGTAGTTTGGAGTTCTAAGTGTAAAACTATCTCTTTCTTGCCTCTTCACTTGATTCTCAACACATGAGAAGGTAGTGAAGAGGAAGAAGATGAAGGTGGAGGAAGCTAGAGAGGAAGGAGGAGATGATGAGCAAATGGGAGCTCAAGAAATTATGAAGCAAGCATGAAAGAGAAAATCACACGCATAGGTTTTGTATATGATTTTCTTTCAACAAACAATTAACAACCATGCTTCAATAGTAACTCCAAATGAATTAAAAATTCATTTGCTAACTATTAAAGAATGGTTATCACCATTCCTCCCATACCTCACACTTTACACCTCATTTCCATTTATCTAATAAATGGAAAATACAAAATGAGGTAGCCACCTTCTAGAAGGAAATCTGTAATAAATACGGATTTCAGTCAACTGTATATACATACCTGCAATCGGATAAAAATCCGAATGTCCAAAGAGATAGAATAACACGAAGAACGTAATACTAGAGAATATATATATCGAAATACATATATGTAAATTATTAAATCGATACCTGATTTTATAATCCGGCTCATACCCGAGCCGGCTAGTATTACCAACTGTCCGATCGAAAGTCCGAGTACTAGGTACATCAATCGATCGAACCCTGCACGTATCCAATACGGCTACTACATCACTTCGCCTGAATCAGGGAAACTCTCTGTGTGGGACTCTAAAGACTCGACAGTACGCCGGCAGTGAGTTACTGGATAAATCCATAACCACAAGCACGTCAGCAGCACTAGCTGTACGTAACGGCTACCCGGGTACCTGTCGAAAAGAAATCCGATGAGCAAACTGTAGGCATCCTAGGCACCCTAGTGAGGTCTCACAAGGCATCGAACATGCCAATTTCAAAAAAAAAATGGTGCCGAGAAACCCTAACACGGATCGTTTACTAGATGTTTAGGCGAAACGGAAAACTAGTTAACTATTTAACTATAGGTTAGATGCTACAACCTTTGTAGATCCGGATTTCTGCCTCCTTAGCTCCACGTGGTCATGCCCTCGCTGTCCATCATGAATCCTCGACTCGATCATCGGCTTCATCGGGAAAACAAGCGGAATAGGTTGTCGGCTTTGTGTCAAAGACGATCTACCTCGAGGCTTCGCAAGTTCAAGCTCCGACTTCACAAACTTGTGAAACTTGTGAAGTAAACACCCAAAACAACTTGGCAAGAGGTAGAGGGTGAAGAAATAGGAGGTGGGTTCTCTTTAGAATTGGATTTATCTCACTTTAGCTCAAGTTGCCATTGATGCACCTTGAGCTTTTCTTGAAGAAGAAGATGGAGCTCAAGAAAAAATATGATAAGTGTTATGATAAAAATAAATTTAAATCAATACTTATCATATCTAAACCAAGGTTAAGTGTAGAGAATAAACCATGGTCATTTGGAGAGTTAGGGTTAAGCATGAGGACAAGAATGGTTGCATAAAGTCAAGGCTTCATGAAGCTTCAACATAAAACAAACTTAGCCACCATTCTTATCATAACTCATTTCTAAATAAATAATCAAATAAATAAATGATAAAGCAAAACCCTAATGACCCAATTAACCATGGTTTAATTCTATGGATTTAACCAAATGATCAAGTATCATCAAACATGATACAAAGATGTGCACTAAAGTATATCACATATACAACATGTACATCAAGTGAGAGTAATCCGTTTAAAGTGAACCAATACTAGTTAATGTAAAGCAATATATCAAATATATAATTATACATTAAATCATTAAATCAACACTTGATTCAATGATCCGGTTATATCGCATACAACCGACTAGTATCAAATGTATCGATTTATCGAATCAATGATTCGATAACTAGGTCATATCGAATATAACCAATCGAAACATATATCGCAAGAATGAAATGCGGTATCACATACACGCATTATTCTCGGTCCTGCACATATCTCATATGCGCTCCTATTTCGTTTCGCTTGAGCCAGGAAACCTCTGTGTAGGACTCTAAAGACTCGTCAATACGCCGGTAGCAGATGATGATCATATCAAGCACCCACAAGCCGCAAGCGGTCTGCTAAACGTAATGGCCACCCGGATATTGAGCGATCAGAAGATCGACGAGCTAGCCCGCTCACACTCCTGCGAATCCGACCAGTAACACTTACCATACAGTCCGGTCTCTTCGTCTGATACGTCGCATATCAAGTCTAGGGGTGGTATACGTCAGACCCCAATAACCCGATAAGTCGTGCCGATGTGAGGCTCATAACGGGTCGAGAAACTACTGGTAACACTTACCAGCAAATCTCTGATCAGCCCTGGCCAGGGACTTCCCTGCTACGGCCAATCGAGCACTGCGCAACATCAACCCCCAATACCGGGAGAGACGAAACCCCTCCTATCGCTCATTGCCTCCATGTGACTCGGGACTGCGCCCAAAGACCACCGTTTTGCACGCCCTCATGGACGTGGTAAGGTGGAGATCAAAGCACAGTGGGAATCACACAAGACTCTATGACGATCTCGGGTCTACAGACTAACCTATACAAGTGTCACCTGAGAACTGCCATCTGACGTGAGGTATAATACCATCTGGGAGTTCTCGGCGAGTCCGTCCAGTGTACCCAGTCTCCACTGAGCACCCGTATACCATCTCTGATGTCAAACACCAATGGATATGGGATCATCCATCGCCCATCACATGGGTCGAGAAGCGTATACGCTAGTCTACTCTGGTATATCGATGCCCCGTCTCGATACACCCACGACTAGGGACCTTGAAGGAGGTACTTATGGACTACCATGTCCCCACTAGTATGATCTGCATCATAGTCTAGGTAGTCAAGTACACATCCTAAGGGCTTTACCAACATGTAACTATAAAACAGTATAAAGAGACTAGTGTACATGTTAAGATAAAGAGTAACCAGATAGCATACTATCATATCGAGCAAGAAAGTCATCTCTATATATGTCCAAGCATCCAATATAATATACATCATCTGTACAATACTGGCCTCTAGGGCATACATACAACTAACACAAACTAATCCGGATCTCCTACTAAGCCTATCCATGACAATATCCATACAGTCTGGTCTCTTCGTCAAAGATTATCGCATACCGGGTCTAGGGGGTGGTGAACGTCAGACCCTAATAACCTGATAAGTCGTGCCGATGTGGCTCAGGACCAATCCGGAAAACTACTGATCAACCTATCAGTAAATCCCAACTTCCTTGGCCAAGGTATTATGGTCCTGACCAATCGAATCACAGTGTGATATCGACTCCCTATACCGGGAGAGACGAATCCTCGACAATCGCTCACTGCCTCCATGTGGCTCGAGACTGAACCCAACCAAAACCTGTTTGCACGACTCAGTAGAGCCGTGGTAGGGTAGTGATCAAAGATCAGTGGGAACTCACACGAGACAAATGCCGATCTCAGGTCCAAAGACTAACCAGTACACATGTCACCTGAGAACTTCCATCTGACGATAGGTATAGTACCATCTGGAAGTTCTCGGCGAGTCCGTCCAGTGTACTCACCCCAGTGAGCACCTGTATACGATCTTAGGTACATCAGACCAATGGCTGTGGGACCAACCATCCACCGACGGGGCTAGAAACGTATACACTAGTCTACTCTGGAGTATCAATGCCCAGTCTCGATACTCACACGACTAGGGACTATTTAAGGATGTTCTTATGAACTACCCTGCTCCCACAAGTATGATCGCCATCACAACGCAGGTAGTCAAGCAAGATCCTACGGGCTTTATCAACATGTAACCGCAATATATAATAACGAGTATGACATATGCCATGTTAAGATAAAGACAAACCATAATAGTATACTACTGTATCGAGTCTTTATCAATATGTGCAAGCTAGATATAACAACAATAGAAATAAATACACATATCCTGACAAAGACAGGTCAAATAATATACTATAAAACCGAGCAAGATTGTCCTGTACATACATATCCCTAGCATCCATATGTATACATATACAATACTGGCCTATAGGACATATATATCCAACAATCTCCCACTTGCACTAAAGGCCAGTAGTTGGCGTACCGAATACCCAACGTCTGTACTAAGGCCAGCTGCTGGCGTACCGCATACCCAACATCCTCAAAAGTCGCTCGAACTGTGCTTGAGGGAGGGCCTTTGTAAATGGATCCGTCGTGTTCTCTTTTGTATCCACTCTCCGGACCTCGACCTCCTGGTGATCTACAATCTCCCTGATCAGGTGATACCGCCTTAAGATATGCCTGGACTTCTGATGGGACCGTGGTTCCTTCTCTAAAGCTATAGCCCCATTGTTGTCACAATACACAGGTATCGGATCAACAATAGACGGAACTACCTGAAGTTCAGCTATGAACTTCTTCATCCAGACCGCCTCTTTTGCGGCATCGCTTGCAGCAATGTATTCAGCCTCTATCGTTGAGGGTAAACACAAAACCCGAGACAGACTTGCTGTCATCCTTGTCACTTTGGAAGCTTGAGTCGGTAAAGGACTCGACCCTGAGGTCTCCATTACCGTAAACCAGGAACATCTCCTTAGTCCTTCTCAGGTACTTAAGAATGTTCTTTACTGCTGTCCAGTGGCTCTCACCTGGGTCTGACTGATACCGGCTCACCACGCTTAGCGTGTAAGCTACATCTGGTCTTGTACATAGCATCTCATACATTACAGATCCTACCGCCGAAGCGTAGGGTATAATGCTCATGCGAACCCTCTCCCCGTTAGTCTTGGGAGACATCTCCTTGGAGAGGGTGATTCCGTGCAATGCGGGTATGTTACCGCACTTGGAATCTTCCATACTAAATCTCTTTAGTACGGTCTCTATGTACCTGGACTGCGAAAGTCCCAATAATCTCTTGGATCTATCTCTGTAGATATTGATCCCCAGAATGTACGAGGTATCACCCAGGTCTTTCATGGAGAACTTTTATGATAAGAATAGCTTGACCGATTGTAGCATAGGATGTCATTTTCTATCAAAAGAATGCCGTCCACGTACAAGACTAGGAACACGACAGTTCGTCCTATAATCTTCTTATAAATACACGGCTCATCCTCGTTTTTGATGAAGTAAAAGTCCTTGACTGTCTCATCAAAACAGATGTTCCAGCTTCGCGATTCTTGCTTTAATCCATAAATGGATTTAAGCAACTTGCACACCTTCCCGCTGCTCCTACTGTCTACGAAACCTTCCGGCTGATCCATATAAACGGACTCTTCTAAACTTCCGTTCAGAAAAGCCGTTTTTACGTCCATCTGCCAGATCTCATAGTCATGGAAGGCAGCAATGACAAGTAGGATCCGAATGGATTTGAGCATAGCCACTGGAGAAAAGGTTTCGTCATAGTCCACACCTGGTCTTTGACGAAAACCTTTTGCAACAAGTCTAGCCTTATAGGTTTCCACCTTCCCATCTACACCAAACTTCTTCTTGTAGATCCATTTGCATCCAACGGGTTTTACCCCAGGTGGAGCAACTTCCTGGGTCCACACTTTATTGACGTACATAGACTCCATTTCAGATTGCATAGCATCCAGCCACTTATCAGAATCCCTACTGATAATGGCCTGCCTGAAACTAATAGGATCATCTTCTTCCAAGATGCAATCCTCTTGATCCCTATCTATGAGAAAGCCGTAGTATCTCTCGGGCGGATGAGAAATCCTACTAGATCTGCGGAGTGGCTGAGGTTCGTCCGGGGTTATTGAATCTTGAGGTTCTGTCAAATCTTCAGTTTCAGTTTGTAGTCGCTGAATTTCTTCCAGTTCTACCGAACTCCCACTTGTTTCTTTTGTAAGAAATTGCCACTCTAAAAAGGTGGCATGGCGAGATACAAACACCTTCTGTTCCTCGGTGTGGTAGAAAAGATATCCTATTGAATTTTTAGGATATCCCACAAACTTGCATAAAACTGAACGTGCCTCCAATTTGTCCGGATTTTGTACTTTTACTAGGCCAGACAACCCCATATCTTAATACGTTTAAGATACGGCCTTTTATCATTCCACATCTCGAATGGTGTCTTAGGCACGGATTTGGATGGAACATCATTCAATAGATATGCCGCTGTTAAAAGCGCATGTTCCCAAAATGAAAGAGGCAACTCAGCACTACTCATCATGGAGCGAACCATATCTAATAGGGTATGATTCCTCCGCTTCGATACACCATTGTGCTGTGGTGTATAAGGAGGAGTAAGCTGAGAGAGAATTCCATTCTCTTTTAAGTAATCTAGGAATTCCGTGCTTAAGTACTCCCCTCCCCTATCAGATCGGAGGATCTTAATACTTTTGCCAGTCTGATTTTCTACTTCGTTTTTGAATTCTTTGAATTTCTCAAAAGATTCAGATTTGTGTTTCATAAGATACACATACCAGAATCTAGAAAGATCGTCAGTGAATGTGATGAAGTATGATAACCCACCCCTTGCATGTATAGACATCGGACCACATACATCACTGTGTATGAGTCCCAAGAGCTCTGCTGCTCTTTCTCCATGTCCGGTGAACGGAGATTTGTTCATTTTCCCTTTGAGACAATACTGACAAGTTTCATAGGATGAAAATTCGAACGTATTCAAGAGTCCATCTTTATGTAACTTACTTAGTATTTTCTCTCCGATATGACCAAGTCTACAATGCCACAAGTAGGATTCGTTCGTATCTGAACTCTTCCTCTTGCGTGTGTTTTGTATATTGAGAACTGTATTCTGATTTAGAACATAGATACCATTACACAGTGTACCTTCTGCAACTAGTACCTTATCAAGGTAAATGTTCATGATATTTCTATCAAGAACAAAGTTATATCCATCTTTATCAAGTAAAGAAACTGATATGATGTTGCAAACCATGGAGGGTACATAGTAGCAGTTGTTCAAAATCATAGTATCGCCATTTGGCAACACTAGGTGATATTCACCAACGGCTGCAGCATTAACTTGTGCTCTGTTCCCGACCCTGAGGGACATATCACCAGGTCCAACTATCTTACTTTTTCTCAGTCCCTGCAACAAATTACAGATATGAGATCCTGATCCGGTATCTAGTACCCAGAAGGTAGGACTGACCGAAAAGCAGTTCTCAATTACAAGTACACCTGAAGTAGATGCAATAGTATGTTTCTTCTTCATTGGGGTCTCCTTGGAATCCAAACAATCCTCTTTCTCTTGCTCATACTTATGATTGCCATCATAAGTTAGAGTCAAACCTACGTTCTCTAGCCCCGAATAAGAATTCTGATCGGTCAAGCGATACATTTTATTATCTTGATTAGGGCGTGAAATGGTTGCTACCTAGAGAGAGAGAAAAGAAACACTCAGTGTGCGCTCTTGCAAGATTAGATTGGTTATTAATTTATCTAACCAGGATGGCTCCCACTATTTCCTCAAATTCTTCTTCAAACCCAAAAAGAAGAATTAGTCAGGATTAATCGCACGTCACAATACTTGCTTAACCTTTCGGCCAGGCTGGTGTTGGTACTTCGAGGGAGGTTTTCCAATGCTTTCGCGAAGTTCCTTAATTATATAAGCTCTTTTCCCTGGAGGCGTAGCCCCGCTAACACCTTTCTAGACACCTGCTTGGTTTATAGCACTGATTGTTAAGTGAAATAATCTCCCAAGAGTAATCCTACTCATCAGTGGGATCGGGATCCAACTATCATTGTGTGATGCACTAGATGGAATCCACTCTAGTCACCACACTCTAGAAAGTATGTTAAATCTGCAAGTTTCCTGTATGTTTAAAACTCCCAATGTCGTTTTTACCCTTAGGACCCAAGTGACCTTGACTGAGCCAACATATAAAAGGATCCTAGTCAAGTTCAACCCGTCATTATCTTGATTGCATTAGACCCACCCGTACGAGTTCTTGACTGAGCCAAAATGACCGCATGACTGTCCTAACCAATAGCTTTATTTGCTACAGAAAAATATTACATAGCTACTGAACACTACGCCTCGGCTGAGCACGGATACTAAGCAATACCAATCCGAAATGACGGAGGGCTACGGCTGGGTTTTTGGCGAAAAACCCGTTAACGTAATGAACTTGATATCATCGATGGAACCAGAGTAGTTTTGAAAATATATATAGTGGCGAAAACTTTTGCTAAAGAGGTCACTCCCTGTGAAGGGATATCGGCTCTTTCCTCGTCGAATGAGGTGCAGGATATTCCAAAATGAATACCACGATGCAAAGCAAAAATAATCGACTATAGTGAAGTTATTACCCTGACGCAAACTTTAACTCAAAGGGTCACTCCCGATGAAGGGATCTCGGCCCTTGCCTCGTCGAATGAGGTGTTGGATATTCATAACCGAATACCACTGTGCAAAGCAAAAGAGAACGTCTGTAATGTCAGTTTTTCGAAATCTGTTCCAACATCTTTTAGTTTTATTTTCTTGCATTAATCAAAATCAATGCGGTCCTATCATTTTAATCCTATCACACCAAAAAAGAACAAAAATACAATGTATGTATATGCCATCCGCATTCGCCACTGGGTATCGTCATCACCCGTTAGGTTACTTAACTAACGACAGAGCAGGGGCTGGACTAGCCCGGGTGCAAAACATATACAATATCTACTAGTATATATATAAGTATATATAACATTCGTACCAGGCATGATAATAATCAACATCACAGAATCTCAGCCAACAATACAGAATGGTGGATAATCTTGGAGCCCCGGGTTTCATTTGAGCCGCAAATAAAACCCGACGTTCCCGGTCGTGTGGATAGCCTGTGCAATGAAAACTTATGCCCCCTACGAGTGCGGCGAATAGCCCGCCAATTCTAGAATGAAGCCCCCTCCGTCTCAACGCCATGAGATGCGGGCTTGTTGCCTTCTAGAACCCGGCTATTCGTGCACTCCACCGCGGGGTAATCCTAATACAGAAAAAGAAAATAATATGTACAAACGGTGACATCGAGCTCAACCCGGTCGTGCCGCAAAATAATATACAACCCGGCAAAGACGGCAGTCCACATGTCGGACGCTCGCCCCGCAATAACAAATGTACAAATGAATATAAACTGTATTTCTAACATTGCACCACATGCTATCCACAACGACTATCCAACCACAATCACAGCACAAGCACAAAACATCAACGCGAATGTCACGTTCGCAAATCCGTCTAAAAGAACATATAGCAATCAGACGAGTTTACCGATCAAGTGACATTCACGGTCGCAGATAAATATGAATGTACTGTAAACTATTAAACAGTGTTAAATTTAACGACTTTGATACACTCCAAGTTGCCTCGAACAGAAAACAACAGAGAACCAAATTTAGGCAAAAACAAACAACACCAGAAAACCAAAATCCTTGAGATAAGTGCCAAGAACAAAACTCATTGCATTTCTCCACAAGAAATCTGAGGTCGCTGGATTTAGGGGGTGTCGCCGGCCAAACCTTGGTGAAAATGCTTCGTTTTTGTTCTGGGTACATCTCACAGTGTAAAGATCACTCTGCAGTTGTTTAAAAAAATTTCTGAAACCTTCTTAAAATCAACAGAAACTGTAGTTTTGGTTTTACGGAGTCGTTTCGGTTTCGTTGTTTTAACATTGTTTAAACTTGCTAATCTAGGGTTTATGGGCTGGCTCTGATACCATGAAGGGTTACACTAGCGCCCCGGCTAACTACCGTGGCCAAATGCGCGGCTCTTTCTAAGAGACGGGAATGTAAATAGAAAACATCCCCGGGGAAAGCCTCACGGCCTGGTGGCCGGCGTAACAATAATGACATTTGTCGGAACAAAATTTTTAGAACGAACAAAACTTTGGCGCTAGGTTAAACCTAAACCGGATCTTTACCATAAACCTAGTTAGCTAATTTAGAGTTCTATCTACTATGATGAAGAAGTTA
Source organism: Agapanthus africanus (assembly GCA_030015575.1). Taxonomy (NCBI): domain Eukaryota; kingdom Viridiplantae; phylum Streptophyta; class Magnoliopsida; order Asparagales; family Amaryllidaceae; genus Agapanthus; species Agapanthus africanus. The sequence continues at coordinate 824,307,983 of JASDDO010000019.1, read as the reverse complement.
TACCAAGAGGCTCAAGTCCTTCGGTCTTCTCTCCTCGTCATGTGCTCCAAGTGGCCACCTTGAACTTGGTCGATCTCCATTTCCGGCTCCATCGGTCCTCCGGGATCGAGCTTGTTCTCCGGCCCTCCTTTGTTGTAGATGATCCACCCGATGGATGTGATCCATGGCTCTAGCTCTTTGCTAAGTATCAAAAGAGCAACTAGAGAACTTGGGATGCTAGTCCAAGTAATCTAGGATGTAGTTTGGAGTTCTAAGTGTAAAGCTATCTCTTTCTTGCCTCTTCACTTGATTCTCAACATATGAGAAGGTAGTGAAGAGGAAGAAGATGAAGGTGGAAGAAGCTATAGAGGAAGGAGGAGATGAAGAGCAAATGGGAGCTCAAGAAATTATGAAGCAAGCATTAAAGAGAAAATCACACACATAGGTTTTGTATATGATTTTCTTTCAATAAACAATTAACAACCATGCTTCAATAGTAACTCCAAATGAATTAAAATTTCATTTGCTAACTATTAAAGCATGGTTATCACCATTCCTCCCATACCTCACACCTTACACATCATTTCCATTTATCTAATAAATGGAAAATACAAAATGAGGTGGCCAACTTCTAGAAGTAAATCTGTAATAAATACGGATTTCAGTCAACTGTATATACATACGTGCAATCGGATAAAAATCCGAATGTCCAAAGAGATAGAATAACACGATAAATGTAATACTAGAGAATATATATATATATATATATATATATATATATATATATATATATATATCAAAATACATATATGTAAATTATTAAATCGATATCTGATTTAATAATCCGGCTCATACCCGAGCCGGCTAGTATTACCAACTGTCCGATCGAAACTCCAAGTACTAGGTACATCAATCGATCGAACCCTGCACGTATCCTATACGGCTACTACATCATTTCGCCTGAATCAGGGAAACCCTCTGTGTGGGACTCTAAAAACTCCACAGTACGCCGGCAGTGAGTTACTGGATAAATCCATAACCACAAGCACTTCAGCAGCACTAGCTGTACGTAACGGCTACCCGGGTACCAATCAAAAAGAAGGCCGATTAGCAAACTCATCCGGATCTCCTACTGAGCCTATCCATGACAATATCCGTACAGTCCGATCTCTTCGTCAAAGAGTATCGTATACCGGGTCTAGGGATGGTGAACGTCGGACCCTAATAACCTGATAAGTCATGCCGATGTGGCTCAGGACCAATCCGGGAAACTACTGATCAACCTATCAGTAAATCCCAACTGCTTTGGCCAAGGTATTATGGTCCTGACCAATCGAATCACAGTGTGATATCGACTCCGTATACCGGGAGAGACGAATCCTCGACAACCGCTCACTGCCTCCATGTGGCTCGGGACTGAAGCCAACCAAAACCTGTTTGCACGACTCAGTAGAGCCGTGGTAGGGTAGTGATCAAAGCTCGGTAGGAACTCACATGAGACAAATACCGATCTCAGGTCCAAAGACAAACATGTACACATGTCACCTGAGAACTTCCATCTTACGATAGGTATAGTACCATCTGGAAGTTCTCGGCGAGTCCGTCCAGTGTACTCACCCCCAGTGAGTACCTGTATACGATCTTAGGTGCATCAGACCAATGGCTGCGGGACCAACCATCCCCCGACGGGGCTAGAAACGTATACACTAGTCTACTCTAGAGTATCAATGCCCATTCTCGATACTCACACGACTAGGGACCATTTAAGGATGTGCTTATGAACTACCCTGCTCCCATAAGTATGATCGCCATCACAACGCAGGTACTCAAGCAAGATCCTACGGGCTTTATCAACACAACCGCAATATGTAATAACGAGTATGACATATGCCATGTTAAGATAAAGACAAACCATAATAGTATACTATCGTATCAATTCTTTATCAATATGTGCAAGCTAGATATAACAACAATATAAATTACACATATCCTGGCAAAGACATGTTTCCTGATTTAGAATCAGGAAAAGTTACGAAGGAGGCATCACGTGCTAGCACATGACCAGCAGTCACGTGTTGGCACGTGACACCTAAAAGTATCGGCAAGGCAGATTCAACTTCCCGACTACATCAAAGAAAAGGGGTTCAGAAAGGGTCACGTGCTCCCCCACGTGACCAGAGTCACGTGTTGGCACGTGACATTTAAAAGCGGCTTCAAAGGTACATCGGTTCCCTGATCAAATCAAGGAAAAGGCTTCAGAAGAGGTCACGTGCTCCCACGTGACCAGGGTCACGTGTTGGCACGTGACACTCAAAAGCAGCAGACTCAATTCCCTGATCAAATCAAGAAAAAGGCTCCAGGCGAGGGTCACGCGCTCACACGTGACCAGGGGTCACGTGGTGGCACGTGACGGCTAAGCGGCAGCCAGAAGGCAGAGCGCAAAAAGGAAGAAGAGGTCTCGTTCCAAGGGGGTCACGTGACCAAGGGTCACGTGGCCACACGTGACCGGCTTTCAAAGCCTATCTGTTAACAGAATTAAATTCTGAGAAAAGGCCTCTCAAATCTTTCCAAAGGAACCGATTGAATTAAAGATTTAAAGATTCTTAAATATCACCTATCTATGGAAAAAGCCTGAACTTGGAAAGATTTCCCCTTAAAATCTAACCGAAATAACAAAGGAGAATCTCGGGATTTAAAATCCAATGGTGATTAAAATTCACATAATAATCCAAAGGTCCAAAACGAATGGTGAATACAAATTAAATCTCTCAATGAAAGATTCACCAAAACTAATTGATTCGGCTGCTTCTCCTATAAATAGGAGCCAAGAGACACACAGAGGGACAGACATGCAGAAAGGAATCGATACATAAAAAAAGAGGAGAGCCTTGATACTTTGGAGGAATTTGGATCTTCTGCAAAAGAAAACCCTAGGTAAGAAAGGGAAGGCTTTTTGAAAGGAAAAGAGAATTCAATTCTCAACAGAGTTTAACTCTGATATAAAACAGAAGAACATAGTTCTCTCTTTGGTGGAGGATCTGTAAAGTGCACATCTCCCCTTGAGTTGAGAATTTAATTCTCAATGGGTTGAGATCCTGCCATGCAGATCCAAAGCATAGAGAGGGAATAGAAGCTTGAGAATTTAATTCTCACAGAACTATAGGAATTTAATTCCTTTAAAATAAAATTAGGGTTTGACCCTATGTTATGGGAATTTAATTCCTTCAGAATGAACAGAATCAGGGTTTAACCCTAGTTAAGAACTTAGTTCTGTTAAAATAACAGGAATTTAATTCCCTCAAGAAAGAAGAAATGAGGGTTTAACCCTATTTAAGAATATAATTCTTCAAAAGAAAGTAGGAATTTAATTCCTCTAAAGTTATTGCTAGGGTTTAACCCTATGAAGAATTCAATTCTTAAAAAGATAAACACATCTTCAAACAGGCAAAGGAATAGGGTCACGTGCTACCACGTGACCCCTGAAAAGAAACAGAAAAGAGCTTTAGGGCGCCCTCACGTGTCGACACGTGACCCCTAATGAACATTCTAACAGATCAAAGCGCAGGCCCCCATCACGTGCCCACACGTGATGGCTTTCAGAATTAAAAGTGTTAAACACTTATCTGTAGAACAAAATAAAGGGAAACAGGGCGCTATCACGTGCTACCACGTGACCCCTTGGCTGAAGCTTTAATGGACAAACACCAGAATTCCCATCACATGACAGAACGTGATGCTCCAAAGTATTCAATACTTTTGGCAGAATAAAATGAATTGAGGGCGCTCTCACGTGCAACCATGTGACCCCTCTTGCCTTAGTGTTTAACACTAAAATTGAAATCTCTATATCCAGTGTTCAACACTGATTTTCTTAGTGTTTAAACACTAATTTGGAAAACATCTATTTACAGTGTTTAATACTGACTTTCTTAGTGTTGAACACCAACCTGGATAACCCTGTTTCCAGTATTTAACATTGATCTGCCTTAGTGTTAAACACTAATTTGAAATCTCCATTACCAGTGTTTAACACTGATTTGTTTTACTGTATAAACACTAATTTGAAAGCCATGTTGCTGGTGTTTAACACTAACTATCTTTTAGTGTTAAACACTAACTTGTCAATCTCATTCTCAGTGTTCAACACTGATTGATCTTTAGTGTTTAACACTAACTTTAGCCCCATTGGCTAAGTGTCTAGAGGCAAAGCCTCTCCTCTAATGGACCAACAGAGGGCCAATATCCTAAACATGATTGGACTTAGCCCAAGCTGGCCATAAGTCCTCAATTCAAATTCAACTGAGCCAATGGGCTCATAATATAATTAATTGGTCTTGGTTCCAAATTGGGCCAAAGATTATTTAATCTACCTCGGTTTAAGGGTACATCTCTTCACTCCTTTGATACTTGGCGTTGTAATTCCTCAACGTCTTCAAAGAGGTGACGGGTCCCGATGACCATATATTAATACGAACTGTGGGATCCTTAAACTCATGGACTATGAGGTCCTTAACCTTGACCGTGATGTCTTAAAACTAACATCGGACTGTGGAGTCCTTAAATCCACGGACTACGACGTCCTTAACCTTGACCGCAACGTCTTAAAACTAACACTGGACCGCAATGTCCTTAAACTACTTATTGACCGCAATGTCACTAAACTAAACAACAGGGCTCCCTTAATTGCTCTATTGTTGGATCTAAACGATCCCGTTAAGTTGATCTTAGTCTGAAAACTAGACTAACGTATCCTTAACAAACGTTTAAGTCGATCTTAGTCTCGAATGAGGCTAACGTATCCTTAAACCCAAAAACCCCAAACCCAAATCTAAGATAATACGGATTTGGACTAGTCCACGCCCTACGGGCGACGACATAACTCAGTCTCCGTATACAATCCACGGGCAACTAAACACAAAATAAACACATGCGACACGAAGTGACCATCTGGAGAAGGAGAAAGTGGTTACCGCGATGCGGTAGCGTAATTAACTGCAGGGGCTTGCGCCTGCAGGGAAGAGCGTCCCCACAATCAAAAACCCCTTAAGCGAGGGGGAATCTGACGAAGTTTGCTACATCGGACGCATCCGTTTAAACTTTCGATACACGGTGCCATAAATCAACTTGGTATTTTCGGAGAGGTGGACGGATAGCACCAATTAGCATTTGCCCCCGAATCACAGGCAAGACGTCCAGTCGCGCCGTCATTCGGAGGGGAACAAGACAAGTCACATATTTTACTATAAAACTGAGCAAGATTGTCCTGTACATACATATCCCTAGCATCCATATGTATACATATACAATACTGGCCTCTAGGACATATATATCCAACACCACGGTCCCATCAGAAATCCAGACATATCTTGAGGCGGTATCACCTCATCAGGGAGATAGTGGATCGCCAGGACATCGAGGTACGGAGAGTAGACACGAAAGACAACACAGCAGATCCATTCACCAAGGCCATCCCTCAAGTCCAGTTTGAGAAACTGTTCGGGCTGTTAGGCATGCGGGACGCCGGCAACTGGTTCTAGTGTAGACAGTGGGTACTTATTGCACCAACTACAGGCCTTAATGCAAGTGGGAGATTGTTAGATATGTATGCCCTAGAGGACTGTATTGTATAGGATGCTAGGCATGTATATGTACAGAAACAATCTTTGCTCGAAATGATATTATGCTATCTGGTTTATCTTCATCTTAACGTGTGATGTGTTGTATTTCATATCTTTATATACATGTTGATGAAGCCCTTAGGATTATGCTTGACTACCGGGATTATGATGTAGATCATACTAGTGGGGCCTGGGCAATCTATAAGCATATCCTTTAATTGTTCCTAGTCGAGGGTATATCGAGACAGGGCATCGATATTAACAGAGTAGACTAGTGTGTACGTTTCTTGACCCTGGGGGCGATGGTTGATCCCATAACATTGGTGTTTGACATCAAAGATTGTGCATAGGTGCTCATTGGAGAATGGGTACACCGAACAGGACTCGCCGAGAACTCCTAGATGGTATATATACCTATTGTCAGATAGCAGTTCTCTGGTGACACTTGTACAGGTTAGTCTGTATACCCGAGATCGTCATAGTGTCTTGTGTGATTCCCACTGTGCTTTGATTTCCTCCCTACCACGGCTCTGCTGAATCGTGCAAATAGGTGGATTTTGGGTACAGTCCCGAATCGTATGGAGGCAGTGAGCGATAGGAGGGGTTTCGTCTCTCCCGGTATTGGGAGTTGATGTCGCGCTATGCTTGATCGGCCATAACAGCAAATCCCTGGCCAGGGTTCTCGAGATTTACTGATAAGTGTTATCAATAGTTTCTCGAACCGTTATGGGCTTTAAATCAGCATGACTTATAAAGTTACTGGGGTCTGACATTTACCACCCTTAAACTTCATATGCGACGTATCAGACGAAGAGACCGGACTGTACGGCAAGTGTTGCTTATAGGCTAGTTAGGGTTGGGATGAGTTCGCTCGTCGGCCACCTCTTTTTCGTCATGTACCTTGGTAGCCGTTAAGCACAGCTAGTGCCGCTGACGTACTTGTGGTTAAACCCACTGCCAGCGTACTGTTGAGTCTTTAGAGTCCCACACAGAGAGTTCTCTGGTTCAGGCGAAAGATGTAGAGGCTGTAAGTTGTTACGGCAGGGTTTCGATCATGTTCGTGTAATTGTTACAGGAATAATGATCAGAAGGATAATACTGGTAGGCTTTGTTTTAAGCCGGATACCGGTATTATATTATTGGATTGATTGTATTCGTATTTTTCGGAATTCGAATACGGGTATACTTATACGGTATACGGTGGAGGGGTATTCTTGTAATTGTTACATGAATACCTTCTAGAAGGAGACACCTAATTATTAGATATTTATTTTGTGAAAATAAATAAAGGAGGTGGAATTTTGGAAAGTCTAAGCATGGATGAAGGAATGGCTTCTTTCATATTTTATTCATTTGGAGTTATTATTGAAGCATGGTGCAATTTTTTTTATTACATGCTTCAATTATTTCATTTTGAGCCATATGATATTTTTCCATGCTTGAACTTTTCATTATCACTTTGACATTCTCTCTCTTCATTCTCTCCTTCCTCCTTCTCTTTGCTTTACCTTCACATGAGTTGTGAATCAAAAGCCTAGAGCAGAATCATAATCCAATACTTAATCTCTACTTCATCTTAGTGATCACTCCTAGCAAACTCGATCTCTAAGTTGAACTCTTGTGAAGAGTTTGAAGCTTGTACCAAAGCTCTCGGGTGGATCATCAAGGCCTTGCGGTGGCCGGAGATCGAGGACATCGCAAGCATCCGAAGGAGCCAAGGAGTTGCATCAAAAAAAGACCCGAAGGACCGGTTCCTTAGGTATAACACACTTCATAGTAGATTAGATCTCTTGATGTGTTTGCTAGTTAAGGTTTAATCTTGGGTTATGTGGGTGTCGCATGCAAGAAAAATTATTGTTTACCACTTCCGCCTCCTCACAAATGTTGTGAGGGTGTGCAACATCCACTAACATCAATCATACGTAATGATTGTACTTTTATCTAGATCTGATGACGACGCCAGGTGCAGTGAGGGGCGGCAGGAACACCAGCCGCGGCAGATGCAGAGGCAGAGCAGTTTTGCCGCCCGGGGAGCTGCGTAGGGAGCTCCAGAGGGCTGGTCTTGCACTCTGATCCGTATCCCCTTCGGATGAATCTTTCCATGTGGACTTTGTCATACCTCCAGGTATATTGCACGCGTATTCATTTCGAATGTAATATTATAGATATATACGCATATTTATTTTAAAGTTACTTATATAGTCAATTTTTAATTGTCTAGCTGTAGATAGTGCGTCCACATTAGAGGCAGAGGTCACTACCGCAGCTGCATGTATATTTATATATCCTATATTTCATGTATATTGATTTAGAATGTTATATTATAAATACACACATTCTTTTTGCAATTACTTATATAATCAATTTTTGATTGTCTAGCAATAGGCGGTGTCTCCACATCCTGGGCAGAGGCTACTACCGCACCTGCAGGTATGTTTATATATCCTATATTGCTTGCATATCGATTTAGATTGTTATATTATAGATATACACATTCTTTTTACAATTACTTATATAATTTATTTTTAATTGTCTAATTGTAGGTGGTGCTCCCACATCTGGCGCAGAGGCCACTCCCGCCACTTCCGTACTTTCCGCACAGTCTGCATCTTAGTATTCTTAAATATAATTTTTTTTCACAAAAGAGATGATGACTTGGACACAGTAGCCTATCCAAAGGGCCCAAATGCAAATGATTTAAACTCTCAATTAGTTTTACCTTTTTGGTGGATATAGTCGGCCTTTATTATTATGAAAATTTGTTTTTTTCATTTTACATATTCTCTAAGAATAACCATGAACTTCATGTAATTTTATCTTCAATGTTTATTTTTTAGTTGGAGGGGATGCGTCCACATCTAGGTCGCCGGCTGTTCCTCACCGGAGGAAATATCGTTCCACTCGTGCTGTTGCCCGGGTCCAGGCTCGTGCTGCAGTCGCCGGAGGTATATATCGCACTTCAATTTTTGGTAATCCTTGATTTCTAAATACCATTTTGTCTTGAAATTGCTTATCTTGATATTTCTTATAGATGCAGGGTAGCCCCACATCGAGAGGGGGACTCAAGAGCCGAATCAGTCCCACGGGCTGAGGCCCAATAGAGTTAGGGGGAAGCACCATTCCCCCTCTTCTTTAACCTCGATTATCGCTATACCGGCGATTATGCCGAGAGGTTCGGCCGGTATATGGGGGATGAGAGCCTCATCTAAAAGAAGCACCCTCTTCACGTTGAGTGGGTGATCAGCACCGGCGCTCCTTTGCCCTCTTCTGGGATCAAGATCGGGTAATAATATATATTTTCATTTGACTTATCAAATAAATATTTTATTATTTAACACTTATAATTTAAATATATTATTTTCTTGTATTTGCAGTTGGATTACGACTTTGAGCATGTACCCGACCCTGATCACCCTGACAGTGTGCTCGATCTTCAAGCTCTTTACCTGGGCTTCATGAAAAAAATGCAATCTAAGATCCGATATAATAGAAACGAGCTGAAAATCGATTGCTACATGCTATGACTGGCGACTTCCAAGACGGAGAGAGTGGCTCTCCTATATTCTCTGACTTTTGCCAGAGTCGACGTAGATAAGTCTGAGCACAAACATGTTTGTAATTTAAATGTAATTCATTGTTTAGCATATAATTTATTTTTTTGTGTTGCTTAATTAGAAAACTAAATCTGATTGTGTTGTGCAAAAACAGGCCGATCAAAACAAGGAGAATAGGAAGTTAGCGAAGAGGTGGTCGCCCCACTTACACAGGTGGCTCAAGGAACATTACTCGTGCCATGGAGGCATTGGTAAATTACAATAGATCTATTTTGATATAATGCAATATTAAGATTTATTTTATAACATATATAAAATTTTGGCAAATTGCAGAGAGCTCAGACCCTGGCGCAAGATGGTACACCGAGTGTGTTGATTGCGTATCTTGTCGTCCACAGCATCTCGACAGATCCCACCACTGGCGAGCTTCGATTCCATGACACTGCTACCCATGAGTATTGCGTAAGTGTTAATATTTATTCTAATTAGAATAAATTTTTTGTTTTTATAAGTTCAAATTTAAATGATATACTTATGTTTTAATGCTTAACGTGGGTGTAGGAGCAGGTGGTGGAGCAGGAGGAGGTATCGGGGATTAATTTCAGTGGACATCCGATCCAATCATACCGACCCCAGTCCTAGATGCCACACACGGAGGGCACCACGGAGGTTGGAAGAGAGGCCGAGGACTTGGTCCTAGCAGGGCCCATATGAAGTTGGTCTCCACTCCGGCGGTTACTTCCCCTACCCCCGTAAGCGACGTCTGGAGCATGATGTTACCGCATTGAAGACCACCGTCGAGGAGTTAAAGGAGATGTTGGTACGTATATTACTTATTAGTAAAATATTATATCACATTATAGATAGTAGCATATGCAATATTAGTAACCTGAGCTTATTTGATTTTAGACTTAAGTTTGATTAATCAGACTTACATAAAACTATCTAATTAAACTCAACTCTATAATCATAACCATGCCACATCTTTTTTCATTTTGGAGTTTAAAAAGTTATGATTATCCAAACTCAAAACATAAGAAGAAAACGTTGTTTTGTAATTTAGATAACTCCAAAACCAAGCATCCAATCAAAACTAAACAATTAAGGAGAGATATGGGTTTACAAGTTAGAGTAAGCATCATTTCAACCTCCACTTAAAATAAACTACGGTTTTCAAAAATAGATACCCAAACTAGGCCCAAGTCCCTAAGTATTCTTAGATTGGAGGAAAAAAGCATAGCCCTGAATGTGTGGAATTTCAACATCTATAAATTCTCATACATAACATATTAATTTCAACAGAACGTGTGGAATCTCAACAAAGCATATATAAATTTGCGGTTCTGTAATAATCCGATAATGATACGAATTCGACTAAAATCTAATACACCGTTCTTACTCATTTATTACACAAACACAAAATTTTACAGATTCGGCGGGATCCTTCGGCTGCGGCTCCACATGCCTCTCCTTCGGCTGCGGCTCCGTAAGCCACTACCTCGGTTGCGGCTGCGCATGCCACTCCTATAGCTTCACAGCCCACTCAGACTCCTGCACAAACCACTCAGACTCCTGCACAGACCGCTCCTTCATCAGTTGAGTTTTTGATCACCCAGGGCTGCACCAAGGAGCAGATGCACCAGATTACGGTGATTATTAGAGATGGATGAGCTGGACCGAGCTAGGATAGGTTTATTTATATTTTTGAGGATGAATGTACTTATTTGATACATATTGTATGTTTTGGATGATATCGGTGGTTGTTTGAATGTTTACAATGATTTTAGATTGATTTCGTATTCTGTTTGTTTATTTCTTTTATATATTATGCGGGAGATGTTGTTTATGAATATTTTTGTATTTGGTTATATATATATATATATATATATATATATATATATATATATATATATATTATCGTGCACAGGGGGGAACGAGAAGCCTCTTTTTAAAAAACACCTGATATAATGTCCCTACGGATTAATCCGTAGGGACACGTTTTGCCCCTACACTTTTATCCGTAGGGACAAAATATCAGAATATCTGATTTTTTGTCCCTATGGACTCAGTAATATGGACAAAACTTGCCCCTACGGTATAATCCGTAGGGGCATTTAGAAGGCCCTATGGATAACTCCGTAGGGGCAATTATTTTATTTTATAAACAGATAAATTAAAAAAATATTATGTCCCTACGGAATAATCCGTAAAACGAATTGCCCCTACGGATTACGTCGAGGGGCAATATTTACTCCGTAGGGGTATGTTCGGGACAAATACTTGCATCTACGGCTTTTGGACCTACGGAGCTATTTTATGTCCCAACGGATTAATCCGTAAGGGTTACAGTTTTCCCCTACGGCTAAATCCGCAGGGGCAAATTGATATTATAGTAGTTAAATAAAAACAACTAAAAAATATTTTAAGAATAGTTTGAACAAGTTTATAAGATCTAATAAAATATTTTTCTTCAAATATTAATAAAATTAATATTTAAACGAAATTATAGAAAAACTTTAAATATTATTTTATTTTAAATTTAGAATTTATTTAAATATATATAATTTTATTTTTATAAAAAATATTTAAAATATTTAAAGATCGAAAAATATCGAAAAATCATAGAAAAATCTAATTTATTTATTTTCTCACTTTGTAACAATATTTCTCAAAAATAATTCTTTTTATAAATATTTATTTTTCAAATAAACCTTAGAAAATTATTTCTTTTTAAATCCTTTTGTTCATTTAAAAACTATACCAACCATTCAAAAATCCAAGAAATCTCTTTGCATGGTTTTTTTCATTCAACGATAAAAACAAAAATTAAACAAAAAATTAGAAACACATGGAATCGAACTCACAACTTACGAGATGGTGCTGCAAGAAAGTAACCAGTAAGGACTATTAGTAATCTTGCATATAAATCACAAGAGTATCAACAAATACCTACTTGATTCAAAGAAAAAATTTAATTACGAAAAGAATTTTAAAAGAAAAGAATACGAAATTTGCGGTTATTACAATCTACCGTCCTTAAAAGGAATTTCATCCTCGAAATTCAGAAGGGGATGTTGCAGCAAAACGAATGCAAAAGGGTCAGGATAACACTGTTACGTTTCGTCCGAAGGTACGCCAACTAATCAAAATAAGTAAGGCAGAAAGAATACAATATTAGGAGATACCTTCGACTTAAAGAAGTAGAAAGTCGAGACAAGACTTTTAGAATGAAAGGCTCAAGGATGTAAACAATGGAACCCAATCGGAAATCAAGGAATCGAGAAGTAATAGCACAAGTTACAAGAACGGATCAAGAAGGAGATAAAAGAGTCATACTTCTGTTTCCTTTGCTTTGAGACCACATCACCATAGAGAGTAAAAGAAAATTTTAGATGGATTTAGGAAGAGAAATTAAAGGAATATAACAAACGGTAGGATCCAAATATCGACTTTTGTTCTCTAAGAAGAACGCGAAATGAACCGGGTATTGAATACTACCCTCCTTTGACGGCGGTAGAGGGTGCCATAGGAAACGCCACAACAACTCGGAGTTCATGTAATCATTTCAAAAACTGAAAATGAACAGTATTTTAAGAGTTAAGAATTCTAGAAGAGATCTTCACGAAAATCTAACCAAGGAATCAAGATGGGTTTCATGAATGAGATTTAAGAAACAAAAAAGAATTAGGAAGGTAATAGATGAGCTTAAACTGATACGAGCTAGCATAGGAAATATCCAATCAATCATGCCTAGTGATTCTGACTGGAGGTAATCTCTATTGGACATGGTCGTTTTGCAGTCGTCATCGCGTATGTTCGATCAACCGTTGATCCAACAGATAAGAATATAGAAGTTTGTTGCATTTTCGCCCCATTAGTCATAGTTTTAATCGGCCATGATATGACAACAGATAGTCGAAGTGTTTCAAAACCAAGAAGGGGTGACAACTTCTGCTTTTACTTTCGCAATAAGATTGATTTGAAGAATGTATTGTCTTTTTGTCATACCTTATTTGTTTAAGTATCGTCCTGACAAAATCATTCGCAGATGTGTCTCCAATGATGAATTTAAGAGTGTTTTGTCTTTTTGTCATGATCAGGCATGTGGAGGTCACTTTGGTCCACGAAAGACGGCGGAAAAGGTTTTGCAATACGGTTTTTACTGGCCTACTTTATTCAAAGATGCATTTGATTATTGCAAAACCTATCCACAATGTCAACAAACGGGTCGGATTTCTAAAAGAAATGAGATGTCACTTCAATCGATCTTGGTTGTTGAAATTTTCGACGTTTGGGGTATTGATTTTATGGGTCATTTTTCCCAACTGTTTTGGGAATTTGTACATCTTATTAGCGGTTGATTACATCTCGAAATGGATGGAAGATATTCCTTGTCGCACTAATGACAACAAGGTTGTCATTAAGTTCCTTAAGAAAATATCTTTTCGCGATTTGGACACCCTCGCGGTATCATTAACGACAACGGGACATATTTCTGTAATCGGTCTTTCGAGATTTTGATGCGGAAATATGCAATCAACTACAAACTTTCCACACCCTATCATCCCCAAACGAGCGGGCAAGCTGAGATTTCCAATAGGCAAATCAAACAAATTCTGCAGAAAACAGTTTCTAAAAACCGGAAAGATTGGTCAACCAAATTGACAGATGCTCTTTGGGCATTTTGTACCGCATATAAGACCGATCTTGGTATGTCTCCCTACCGCATAGTATTTGGAATGGCTTGCCACCTTCCAGTCGAGATTGAAAATAAAGCAATGTGGGCTATTAAAAAACTTAACTTTGATTTAAATCAAGACTGCACCTTTCGGAAGCTGCAATTAAATGAGCTAAGCGAACTCCGCGATGAAGCTTACGATAATGCTATAATAGCAAAGAATCGGACTAAGGTATTTCACGATAAAAACATTTTGAGAAAAACTTTTACCCCAGGTCAACAAGTCCTTCTTTATGATTCCCGTCTCCATCTTCATGCGGGTAAGCTACGATCTCGTTCGAAAGGACCATTTGTTGTGCGATATGTATACCCGCACGGGGCAGTGGAGGTTGAAAATGTTAAAAACAGTTCAATTTTCAAAATAAATGGGCATAGAGTAAAACCGTATTTTTCCACTGACCCCACGGAAGAGCTCCTATTTTTACAGGAGCCGATTTATCATAACTAAATTTCCTCCGTCTCACCTCCATGCCTCGGTAATATTGTCTCATTTTTAGAATGGAAGTGAGTAATAAAAGAATAAGTTTGGGGGAGATTTTCATGATCATAATTTCATGTCCCCATTAATAACTTTTCCTCCCAAACTTACAGGTTTTTGAGATTTAACGGATGGCAACAGTGAGTACACTGTTGTAAACAAATTTGGGGAAGGTTTGTGCTTATTTACGCATCACTTTACATCATACTTTGCAAAAGCACAAAGCATATAAAAAACAAACATATATAAAAAAAATATTTAATATTTAAAAATTTATAATAAAAGATTAGAAAGTGAAAAATTACGTTTAAAAGATTGGAAAATTTTAAGAAAACCAAGAAAATTAGATGTTTTCTTAAACATAACTAGTAATAAGTAGTTATGGGCCGTTATCCCAAAAGTTAGTAAGATGAAGGAAGTCACTAATCTGAGGATAAAAATAAGTCTGAAAAATAGTTCCTATTCTGGAAGCCAAACATTTGAATGTTGATACCCTACTATACGCTCTTACACACGTCTTGAAACTCGGGATAGTAGAGGATGCCTTGAAATGCTCTTGTCTAAAAGCCAAAGTATGAAGAAAATAAAAATGAAGAATAAAATACAAAATGGTGAAGAAAAATGAACACTGGTTTTGTAATCACCAAGGCAGCATAAAAAAATATAGCGAGGGTGCTTCATCACCTAGTGCCTTAGACCAACTGGTTTGGGAGTCACTGCTAAGCCTTAGGTGTTGCAAGACGAGGAAATTGCTAATTACACCTAATCTGTGAGTACATGTAGTAATCGGTCGGTTAGTACCTCAACGGACGCATGAAAAATGTGTGAGCAATTCCATCTAAATAATCACCGACTAAAAAGTACTGAGGTAGATGGACAAGAGTATGATAGCTTGAATTGAATTCTCCGAGTGTAGGGATGTCTTTTACACACACGTTGGGGTATATGATCGGTGTTTGTAAGAAAGGTAGGGATGAAGAATAAAGACGATGTTTTATTGATGGATTATGTGATTTCTAACATTTTTTCATGACTATTAAGATAGGGCTCATGACAGCCGAAAAGCTAGTGTAGTTGGAAACTCTGATTTTCAAAGTTTTTCTTGTATAATTCTTATCTTTACATGTAACTTTCACAGTCTTCCTTTTATTATAGGATTTTGTGGGTGCAATCCGCCGAAAACCCTCAGGAGACAACACTCCTCCTATTAGGGACACCTAGAGGTTTAAAGGCTTGTTGCACGTGCTCAGTGCAATCGTATTGCCTACGAAAGTGTACTAGTTAGTTTTTCTTTTTCTTAATAAATTTCTCTTTCTCTTGAATAAAAGAAGTTTGCTCAAGACGATCAAAATCAAGTTTGGGGGAATTTGTTCAGTCGAAAATATTGCAATCTGTAACATAACAATTTCCTCACTATTCTAATCATCTAAGGGTGTTTGTTGTAAATATAACACGGATTACAAATTCGTCTGGAAAATATCAAATACCACGTGTTATATATATAATCAACATTCTTTAAAGGAAATTGTGTGTTTATTATCTCACGCATGATATTGTATATCTCAACACTTTTCATTGAAAATTTGTGCAGAAAATTATTTCAGGACGGATATCGGAATCGCAAATTCGCCGATAAAACGTAGCAAGTCAAAGACTTAAAATCTGGTGGAGATTCAGAAGAGATAAAAATATTCCAGATATCACCTGAAGACCCATTGGCCAACACCAGAATATACAGAAAAAATGAAGTTGCAATCTAACCAAACGGCCGCGGAACCGCGGCCGAGTCAGGCCGATCCGCCGCGGATCCGCGACCGAGTTAAGGCTCCGGTGACTTCAATTCTCCAGAAAGATTCATCTCAACTCCCTAGCTTGTTGAAGACACTTCGAACCACCTAGCTTACTCCATAAGCTTTCCTACAACAGCCAAGCTTCTTATGCAAGCTTGATAACCATCTTACTCTAGAAGCTTTCCTACAACTACCTGGCGTCTTTGAGAAGATTAACCTAGCTTCTAGTGGAAGATTGGTGAAAGACTATAAAAGGGGACCTAGGGCTAATGTTGTTGATTAATACACAATTAGTGGTTGAATCTTAGTGACAAAGCTTTCATCCAAATACCAAATCAATTCAAGATCCAAATTCAAGATCAAGAATCATCGAGAGTTCATCAAGCAATTCAATCAAGATCCTATAAGCGAAGCCAATCTTCATCTTCGATTACGAGATCGTTGATTGATCCAAGTCTCACGGAGATCGAGCCAAGCAAAGATCGACGCCAAATTCTCTTTTCAAAGGAGTGATCGAGAGCTTGTGTCTTGTAATCTCGAATTGAGAAGTGTAAATTTGAAGAAGATTTAAGAAAGGTGATCAATTGTTAACTCTTAATTTCTTTAAATTATTGCATTATGAAATTTCTAATTCTTGATTCTTCTATTTTCATGATGCGTGAGTGAAATCTCCGCTTGTTTAGAATTCGAAGGAATTCGGTAGATCAAATGGTGATGAAATCCTAAACTAATCTTAAGTCTTATGAGAATTATGAAATTTAGCAAAAAGAAATAATAATGACCAAATTTGGAGCGAGATCACCGTTCTTGATTATTTCGTTGCAATTTGGGAATTAAATAATTGATGATTTTCTTTGCTAAAGGCTAGAGTTGAATGATGATCATTGAAAAGACAAGAGATAGTGAAGGAGAAACCCTAGTTTCTTCAATAGATCCCTAATCTTCATTCATCACCATCGATCTAGCTATAATTCATCAATAGATAAGATGAGTCATCATTAGTATTCATCATTGCTATTAATTCCTATCGAATCCTACAAGCTATTCTACATTTTCTTGATAACTAAAATTGATTTTGGACACTTTCTTGATTTCTAAATCTTAAACTCTTTCTTGATTTTTTTTCTTGAAAATATTTCATCTACTAAATCTTGAAACAAATTGTTGATTCTTTTTACTATTTCATTTCAATTCATCTAAAGCAATAACGAACAAATGCACGAACATCAGTGGACGATCCATTCTCATTAACGCGCTACATCGACACCGTTATTGATTGTGGCTATAAATTCTTTGATTGTGATAACACATTTTTCATACCAAATCGAACGATCAATCAAATGGTGTCGTTGCTGGGGATCCGTGTGTAATTTGTTCGTTCTTTCTATTTGAGTTGAAATTTTATTATTCCGTCAAAAATTTGAATCAAAATCAGATCAAGCGCTTAACGATTAGTGTGTGAATTTTGCAAGGGAATCTGGAATTATTGGAGCAGTGAGATCAAGATTTTGGGGCATTCAAGAATTCCAGTAGAGCACCAGGAAAAAATTTCGTTTAAAGATCTTGCAAACCGACCGCGGAACCACGGCTATATTGTTGAATTTGAGCTCCAGTTTTCTATGGTATATTTCTTTCTTTCTTATCTCCTCTCTGCTTTTGTCCAATAACCATTTTCTGCAGGATTCTTTGCAAAACTTCGCAGCGCCGCTAAAAGAAAAAATTTGTTACGTGTTTTGATATTGGTTGTTTGCATATTTTAATACGGAAATTAAGGGGCAAAGACCAAATTCAGATTAGGTGGGAATTTCATTACCCTTCCTACGCCCCGCAAATCACAAAACTAGCATTACCCTCATTAACTAAAAAATATCTAGACAAGACTCTGAGGACCGTCGCGCTCAATTAGGATAGAAGAAGGTTATGGGTAATCTATTGCTTATCCGCATTTCTTTTGTGTTGTCTAAGGCAAGTGTGTCTAAGGCAAGTTGTTACTTAATTAGGCCTGCTACTTACGTAGCGGAGAACTTCCCACTTACCTGGCACTAACCTGGCCACAGGAGGGATAAAGAGGCAGTAGAGAATTTATCCTGCGATTTGTATTCTGGAAGTCTAGGAGCGTTCTAGTGACTTGACCTAGGTGACCGTAGATCTAGGGTTGATTGTGCATTTTTTGTGTGATTTTTCAAAATCCGTCTTTTTCAAAACAAACCAAAAACAAACCATTTTCTCTAATTATCACAAACGATGCCACTTGTGCTAAACCGTTTAGTACATGCTCGGCTGGACATGGGATTCTAGTGCCCGTCTTGTCCGCGTTCCTCCTATCGACTCCGAACTCGGTATTTCTACATCTTCTTTTTTCTCACCACACACCACATCCACCGCGATGGACGGATCTCCATCAAATTATAAAACTACTTTGCCACCAGCCGTACGTGCGCAGAATCTACCGCGTATGTCACTCCAAGAGAGATGCTACCCGATACGTGGTCCTCTTTCTACTTGTCTTTCCATTCCACCAGCCAATGGGGACAATTTCGAAATCAAACCTCACTACATCAATCTTTTACCTAAATTTCACGGTCTCGAGTCTGAAGACGCATACGTTTTTATTACCAAATTTGAAAACGTATATGCTATGATGGGCACATCACAACTTTCTGTGGATGCTATACTTCTACGTCTTCTCCCGTTCACTTTGTGTGATTTAGCCGAAAAATGTCTTTATAACACAGTTGCACACTCTATTTCAAACTGGGATGAATTCGTCATAGCATTCCTTAAGAAATTCTATCTCAATCATAAAACCGCCCGTGTCCGTAGTGAAATCAATCAATTTACCCAGCTCCCCAATGAACAATTTTGGAAGTGTTTTGAACACTTCAAGGATCTGCTAGTCCAATGTCCTCATCATGGAATCCATCGATGGGATCTGTGCCGAATCATATATGAGGGCATTAATCCAACAACAAAGCAGATGCTTGAATTCATGTGTCAAGGCAATTTCATGTCTAAAGACGATGGTGAAGCTTGGAAATTTTTAGAAGAATTCGCTGAAAAAACTTTGCAATGGGAGAGTGTTAGTTAACCATCATCTAGGGGTGGTATTCATCAACTTGATGTTTCCATAGCAGTCAAAACCGAAATGGAAGCAATGCAAAAGAAACTTGAAGCTATGGAACACAAATTTTTATTAGCCTCCCTAAACCCGGTAACACTCCCCAAAACTGTCTGTGGATGTTGTTCTGATCCATCACATCTGACGGAAGAATGTCATTTGAATTCTCCGTTTCAAGGTCAAGAACACACTAATGCTTCTTTTCAGCAAAGATCTAGAAACGATCCTTATTCTTCCACTTATAATCAGGGTCGGAGGAATCACCCTAATTTTTTTTGGAACCAACACCAAACTCAAAACACGGTTCCAAACCAAAATAACTTTCAAAGGGTCCCTCCACAACAACAGCAGCCACTACAACTGAGTCAGCACCCCTTCCAATCACAAAATTTTCAAAATCCGGCCAACACTTCTGCACCGTATAATAATTCTTTGCAATTGGCCGGTACTGATAACTCTTCTTCACTCGAACGAACCATGGATTTGTTCATGAAACATTCTATCCAAGTGTCGGCTGATATAAGGTCTTCTATCGCCGATATAAAGAAAAACTCTGCCTCCCACGGTGAGAGTATTAAATCAATAGAAGCACAAATTACACGATTAAATGCCGAAATGAGTGCTAGAGAGAAAGGGAAACTTCCATCTCAATCCCTACCGAATCCTGGGCATTCACAACACTACAATGTGAGTGCCATTACAACGTTGAGATCCGGAAGAGTGATGAATAACCAAGTCGGTGAACAGATTGATAATGATGAATCTATCAATAACACCCCGGCTTCCACTTCCACTTCTGACCCTAGTTCATCTTCTTGCAAGCCTATTCTTCGTTTTCCTCAAGGCTCAAACGCTCAGCCCACTTCTTCTAGTCAACCAAAGACGATCCCCACTCCAATTCTGGGATCAGTTACACCCACACGACCTTCTCCAATGTCGGACCCAGCTCTTATTGCTAAAGCTCTTTATCGGAATCGGTTAAGGGAAAACAAACCAAGTCCACATATGGAGAAGATTATGGAAATGTTTAAACAGGTTAACATCAATATCCCTCTCCTAGATGCTATACAACATGTTCCTGCTTATGCGAAAATTCTAAAGGACTTGTGCACTAGGAAGAGGAAGACTCAAGTGCCCAAAAAGGTATTCATGACGAATAATGTTAGCACCGCTTTTACCCCACAATTACCAGAGAAACGTAAGGACCCTGGCTGTCCTACAATCTCTATTTCTATTGGGGATAAAAATATTAACCGTGCTTTACTCGACTTTAGCGCTAGTGTTAACCTGCTTCCATACTCTGTCTACGAGCAGTTAGGGATTGGAGAGTTGAAACCAGCTCATTGCACTCTCCAAATGGCAGACCGATCCATCACTAAATCTAGGGGTGAACTTGAGGATGTATTGATAAAAGTCAGGGAATTTATATTCCCTGTGGACTTTATTGTTTTGGATACACAACCTGTAACAAACCCACGGAACCAAATTCCGATGATTCTGGGTCGAACCTTCCTTACCACTTCCAATGCTGTCATTAATTGTCGAAACGGTTCCATGAACCTATCCTTTGGGAAAATGACAATTGAGCTTAACATTTACAAAATTGGAAGTCAGACATCTGAACCCTCTGCTCATATTCTTGATGTCTGTTCTGTCCACGAGATAGCTCCCGAAAGCTGCAAGGTTGATGAACTTTGCTTTGATGATCTCGACGACATTAGCACATCATTACTTGATCTTGTACATCATAGTGATGACACCTTTGACAAGTCCACTCCTGAGTTTGACACTTCTGACTCATCATAAAAGTCAGTCACACTTTCCGAGTCTGTATCCTTTGCAGGCTATGAACTTCTTCGAGAATCCGAATGTCATTCACTTACCCCACCTTCTATTGTCTCTCCACCGACATTAGATCTCAAATTGTTACCTTCTCACCTTAAATATGCATATTTATGTGAGAATGAGTCATTTCCTGTGATCATATCCGCTTCTCTAGCCTTAGAGCAAAAGAACGCTCTTTTGATGGTCTTGAGATCTAATAGGCAAGCCTTTGGTTGAACAATGGCTGACATCAATGGGATTAGTCCCTTGATTGTTGAACATCATAAACATCTGATGGATGAAGCCAAGCCAACCCGAGAACCACAAAGACGGTTAAATCTCGTCATGAAGGAGGCGGTAAAGAAAGAAATTGTCAAATGCCTTGACAGTGGTATCATTTACCC
The DNA here is from genome assembly GCA_030015575.1 of Agapanthus africanus. Classification (NCBI taxonomy): domain Eukaryota; kingdom Viridiplantae; phylum Streptophyta; class Magnoliopsida; order Asparagales; family Amaryllidaceae; genus Agapanthus; species Agapanthus africanus. Next base: position 824,286,480 of record JASDDO010000019.1, on the reverse strand, counting down.
AATCTCTGATAGCCAATGGGTAAGTCCTATTCATGTAGTTCCTAAGAAGTCCGGCATCACGGTCATAACCAATGAGGCTAATAAGTTGATCCAGACACGCACTCAAATTGGGTGGCGTGTATGTATTGATTACAGAAAACTCAATGCCGCCACGAGGAAAGACCACTTCCCTCTACCTTTCATTGACCAGATGTTGGAACGATTAGCTGGACATGAATATTATTGTTTCATGGACGGATACTCTGGCTATAACCAGTTCCCTATTGCCGAAAAGGATCAAGATAAAACCATATTTACTTGTCCTTTCGGTACTTTTGCTTATAGACGCATGCCCTTTAGATTATGCAATGCTCCCGCTACATTTCAGCGGTGTATGATGGGGATATTCTCGGACATGGTCGAGAATTTTCTAGAGATTTTCATGGACGATTTCTCAATATTCGTGGACTCTTTTGATGATTGCCTATCTCATCTTGACGCAGTTCTTACTCGTTGTAAAGATAAGAACTTAACTTTGAATTGGGAAAAATGCCATTTCATGGTCCAAGAGGGTATTGTGCTTGGACATGTCATTTAACGGAAAGGCATTGAGGTCGACAGAGCTAAAATAGATTTCATTCATAACCTTCCTCATCCCAAATGCGTCAAAGATATATGATCTTTCCTTGGTCATACAGGATTTTATAGGAGATTCATTAAGGATTTTAGCAAAATTGCTAGACCTTTAACTCTTTTCTTGGCCAAGGATACCACATTTCACTTTGACTCAGACTGTGTGGCTGCTTTTGACTCACTTAAAAATTCCCTCACTACAGCCCCCGTTCTATCATCTCCTGATTGGAACCACCTGTTTGAGCTTATGTGTGATGCATCAGATTTTGCTGTTGGTGCAGTCTTAGGACAGCACATTGATAAGATGCCGCATGTGATTTATTATGCAGGTAAGACCTTGAATGATGCCCAAATTAATTATACAACCACAAAGAAAGAACACTGGGCAGTTGTATTTGCATTAGAAAAATTCAGGCCTTACTTGATTGGCTCACCGATTGTGGTCTATACTGATCACTCTGCCTTAAAACATCTTTTATCGAAGAAGGATGCTAAAGGTAGATTAATACGTTGGATCCTATTATTACAAGAATTTGATCTTGTTATTCGAGATAAGAAAGGATGTGAAAACGTAGTAGTCGACCATCTTTCACGCATCTCTTCACCTACCGTGACCTTGCAAATTAACGATTCTTTTCCGGATGAACAGCTCTTGACTGTATTTAGCGAACCTTGGTTCGTGGATATTGTGAATTATCTTGCAACGGGACTTATTCCTAACGAATGGTCTAAACAGGACAATTATCAATTTCTGTCCCGAGTAAAACATTTTTACTGGGATGAACCTTATTTGTTTAAGTATTATCCTGACCAAATCATTCGCAGATGTGTCCCCAATGATGAATTCAAGAGTGTTTTGTCTTTTTGATATGATCAGGCATGTGGAGGTCACTTTGGTCCACGAAAGACGGCGGAGAAGGTTTTGCAATGCGGTTTTTACTGGCCTACTTTATTCAAAGATGCATTTGATCATTGCAAAACCTGTCCACAATGTCAACACATAGGTCAGATTTCTAAAAGAAATGAGATGCAACTTCAACCGATCTTGGTTGTTGAAATTTTTGACGTTTGGGGTATTGATTTTATGGGTCCTTTTCCCAACTCTTTTGGGAATTTGTACACCTTGTTAGCGGTTGATTATGTCTCGAAATAGGTGGAAGATATTTCTTGTCGCACTAATGACAACAAGGTTGTCATTAAGTTCCTTAAGAAAATATCTTTTCGCGATTTGGACATCCTCGCGCTATCATTAGCGACAACGGGGCATATTTCTGTAATCGATCTTTCGAGACTTTGATGCGGAAATATGCAATCAACCACAAATTTTCCACACCCTATCATCCCCAAACGAGCGGGCAAGCTGAGATTTCCAAAAGGCAAATCAAACAAATTCTGCAGAAAACAGTTTCTAAAAACCGGAAAGATTGGTCAACCAAATTGACAGATGCTCTTTGGGCATTTCGTACCGCAAATAAGACCGATCTTGGTATGTCTTCCTACCGCATAGTGTTTGGAAAGGCTTGCCACCTTCCAGTCGAGATTGAACATAAAGCAACGTGGGCTATTAAAGAACTTAACTTTGATTTAAATCAAGCCTGCACCTTTCGGAAGCTGCAATTAAATGAGCTAAGCGAACTCCGCGATGAAGCTTACGATAATGTTGTGATAGTAAAGAATCGGACTAAGGTATTTCACGATAAAAACATTTTGAGAAAAACTTTTACCCCAGGTCAACAAGTCCCTTTTTATGATTCCCGTCTCCATTTTCATGCGGGTAAGCTACGATCTCGTTCGAAAGGACCATTTTTTGTGCGGTATGTATACCCGCACGGGGCAGTTGAGGTTGAAAATGTTAAAAACGGTTCAATTTTCAAAATAAATGGGCATAGATTAGAACCGTATTTTTCCACTGACCCCACGGAGGAGCTCCTGTTTTTACAGGAGCCGATTTATCATAACTAAATTTCCTCCGCCTCACCTCCATGTCTCGGTAATATTGTCTCATTTTTAGAATGGAGGTGAGTAATAAAAGAATAAGTTTGGGGGAGATTTTCACGATCATAATTTCATGTCCCCATTAATAACTTTTCCTCCCAAGCTTACAGGTTTTTGAGATTTAACGGATGGCAACAGTGAGGATACTGTTGTAAACAAGTTTGGAGGAGGTTTGTGCTTATTTACGCATCACTTTGCATCATACTTTACAAAAGCACGAAGCATATTAAAAAAATATTTAAAAAAAATTAATATTTAAAAATTTATAATAAAAGATTAGAAAGTGAAAAATTACATTTAAAAGATTGGAAAAATTTAAGAAAACCAAGAAAATTAGATGTTTTCTTAAACGGAACTAGTAATAAGTAGTTATGAGCCGTTGTCCCAAGGGTTAGTAAGATGGAGGAAGTCACTAATCTGAAGATAAAAATAAGTCTGAAAAATAATTCGTATTCTGGAAGCTAAACATTTGAATGTTGATACCCTACTATACGCTCTTACACACGTCTTGAAACTCGGGATAGTAGAGAATACCTTGAAATGCTCTTGTCTAAAAGCCAAAATATGAAGAAAATAAAAATGAAGCATAAAATATAAAATGGTGAAGAAAAATGAACACTGGTTTTGTGATCACTGAGGCAACATCAAAAAATATAGCGAGGGTGCTTCATCATCTATTGCCTTAGACCAACTGGTTTGGGAGTCACTGCTAAGCCTTAGGTTGCAAGACGAGAAAATTGCTAATTACGCCTAATCTGTGAGCACATTTAGTAATCGGTTAGTACCTCAAGAAGTATTAACGGTCGCATGAAAAATGTGTAAGCAATTCCATATAAATAATCACCGACTAAAAAGTACTGAGGTAGATGGACAAGAGTATGATAGCTTGAATTGAATTCTCCGAGTGTAGGAATGTCTTTTACACACACGTAGGGGTATATGTTCGGTGTTTGGAAGAAAGGTATAGATGAAGAATAAAGATGATGTTTTATTGAGGGATGATGTGATTTCTAACATTTTTTCATGACTATTAAGATAGGGCTCATGACAACCGAAAAGCTAATGCAGTTGGAAACTCTGATTTTCAAACTCTTTCTTGTATAATTCCTATCTTTACATGTAACTTTCACAGTCTTTTCCTTTTATTATAGGATTTTGTGGGTGCAATCCGCTGAAAACCCTCAGGAGACAACACTCCTTCTACTAGGGACACCTAGAGGTTTAAAGGCTTATTGCACGTGCTCAGTGCAATCGTGTTGCCTACGAAAGTGTACTAGTTAGTTTTTCTTTTTCTTAACAAATTTCTCCTTCTCTTGAATAAAAGAAGTTTGCTCGAGGCGATCAAAATCAAGTTTGGGGGAATTTGTTCAGTCGAAAATATTGCAATCTGTAACATAACAATTTCCTCACTATTCTAATCATCTAAGGGTGTTTGTTGTAAATATAACACGGATTACAAATTCATCTGGAAAATATCAAATACCACGTGTTATATATATAATCAACATTCTTTAAAGGAAATTGTGTGTTTATTATCTCACGCATGATATTATATATCTCAACACTTTTCATTAAGAATTTGTGCAGAAAATTATTTCAGGACAGATATCGGAATCGCAAATTCGCCGATAAAACGCAGCAAGTCAAAGACTTAAAATCTGGCGGAGATTCAGAAGAGACAAAAATATTCCAGATATCACCTGAAGACCCATTGGCCAACACCAGAATACACAGAAAAAATGAAATTGCAATATAACCAAACGGCCGCGGAACCGCGGCCAAGTCAGGCCGATCCGTCGCGGATCTGCGGCCGAGTTAGGGCTCCGGTGACTTCAATTCTCCAGAAAGCTTCATCTCAACTCCCTAGCTTGTTGAAGATGCTTCGAACACCTAGCTTACTCCAGAAGCTTTCCTATAACAGCCAAGCTTCTTATGCAAGCTTGATAACTACCTTACTCTATAAGCTTCCCTACAACTATCTCGCTTCTTTGAGAAGATTAACATAGCTTCTAGTGGAAGATTGGTGAAGGACTATAAAAGGGGACCTAGGGCTAATGTTGTTGATTAATAAATAATTAGTGGCTGAATCTTAGTGATAAAGTTTTCATCCAAATACCAAATCAATTCAAGATCCAAATTCAAGATCAAGAATTGTCGAGAGTTCATCAAGCAATTCAATTAAGATCTTTTAAGCCAAGCTAATCTTCATCTTCAAGCATGAGATCGTTGATTGATCCAAGTCTCACGGAGATCGAGCCAAGCAAAGATCGATGCCAAATTCTCTTTTCAAAGGAGTGATCGAGAGCTTATGTCTTGTAATCTCGAATTGAGAAGTGTAAATTTGAAGAAGATTTAATAAAGATGATCAATTGTTAACATTTGCTTTATTTAAATTCTTGCATTATGAAATTTCTAATTCTTTATTCTTCTATTTTCATGATGCGTGAGTGAAATCTCCGCTTGTTTAGGATTCAAAGGAATTCGGTAGATCAAATGGTGATGAAATTCCAAACTAATCTTAAGTCTTATGAGAATTATGAAGTTTAGCAAAAAGAATTATTAATGACCAGATTTGGAGCGAGATCACCGTTCTTGATTATTTTGTTGCAATTTGGGAATTAAATAATTGATGATTTTCTTTGCTAAAGGATAGAGTTGAATGATGATCAATGAAAAGATAAGGGATAGTGAAGAAGAAACCCTAGTTTCTTCAATAGATCCCTAATCTTCATTCATCACCATCGATCTAGCTATAATTCATCAATAGATAAGATGGGTCATTATTAGTATTCATCATTGCTATTAATTCATATCGAATCCTACAAGCTATTCTACATTTTCTTGATAACTAAAATTGATTTTGGACATTTTCTTGATTTCTAAATCTTAAACTCTTTCTTGATTTTTTTCTTGAAAATATTTCATCTACTAAATCTTGAAACAAATTGTTGATTCTTTTTACTATTTCATTTCAATTCATCTAAAGCAATAACGAACAAATGCACGAATCTCAGTGGACGATCCGTTCTCATTAACGCGCTACATCGACACCGTTATTGATTGCGGATATAAATTCTTTGATTATGATAACACATTTTTCATATCAAATCGAACGATCAATCAATGACATAACACTGGAAATACTCTCAAAATGCACGGATACGACATTTGTGAGCCGATACTGCAACCCGGACAGAAAAGCGATCATTATTCAAGAAGATTTTGCAACAAAACAAATGTGCACAACATTTTTATCCAAATGTCACAACATGACATGTTGTGCAAGTGTGAAATCGATATTTTGATGCATGAACTAGCCATGTCATGGTGTGATCACAATTGTGAAAGTGGGCAAGTGGTTGATGCAAGTGGGCATGTGATGGGTGCTAGTTAAAGTGTTGATGTGATTAAAAGCTTGCATTTCCCTCCAAAATCTCCAGAGAAAAACCCATGATGATATAAAACAAAAAAAGTATATCAGAGAGATTCTATTGATACAAGAAAACAACACCAAGAGAATGGGGCCTACCAGCCGCTATTTGGCCGCCAAAATCCCAAAACCAGCGGCCAAGTTGTCTCCAATTAGCTCCAATTTTCCTCTGGGCTTCCCTCCATGTCACATCATCTCACTTTTATTTATTTTTTTTGGTTGATGAAGTATCTATAAATACCATATCAGTGAGCAAGCTTGGGATGCTAATTCATGCCATTTTAATTCTATATTTTGTAACATTAGTTCTAGGTTTGTACATAATAGTTAGTTAACTTTAAGTTCCTTACCTTCTCTTGATCTTACATCCTCTTCATTAAGGTTTGTACATAATAGTTAGTTAACTTTGAGTTCGTTGCCTTCTCTTGATCTTACTATTAGTGATATATACCCTAGAGGCCATTATTGTATCATACTGGATTGTATATTACTTAATGGGAGCTTGGGATATACACGGATACAGTAATAGTCTTGCTCGAAATGGTATAGTTCTACCTGGTTTGTTTCTACCTCAATATGTGCATATGTTTTCTTAGCATATCGCTTATACATATTGGTAGAGCCCTTAGGATCTTTGCTTGATTACCAGTGTTGTGATGGCAGTCACACTGGTCGGGGCTGGGTAGTCTATAAGCACATTCTATACAGGTCCCTAGTTATAGGATTATCGAGACAGGGCATCGATACTCCACAGTAGACTAGTGTATACGATTCTCATCTCAGCAGGGGAGATGGTCTGTCCCACAGCCATCATTACGTCGTACTGGAGATAGTATGCAGGTGCTCATTAGGTTATGAGTACACTGGACAGGACTCGTCGGGAACTGTTGGTGGGTATTATACCTGTCGTCGAGTAGCAGTTCCCAGGTGACATGAGTGCAGCTTAGTCCGTCGACTTGACACTGCCACTTCGCCTCGAGTGTGTTCCCACTATAATTTGATTACTTCCCTACCATGGCTCAAAGGAGTCATGCAAACAGGTAGTAGTTGGGTGCAGTCCCGAAGCACTTGGAGGCAGTGGCGGTTAGATAGGATTCGTCTCTCCCGGTATTGGGGGTTGATATCGCTGTGTTCGGAAGGCCATTACACAAAGTCCTTGGCAAAGGCAAGCGAGATTTACTGGTAGGTATTCCAGTAGTTTCTCAGGGTGTATTGGGCTACTCTCCGACACGACTTATTGCGCTATTAGGGGTCTGACGATTACCTGTAGGGTTCCTAGGCACACTAAGGAGGTCTCATAAGGCAACAACCATGCCAATTTCAAATTTTAAGGGTGTCGAGAAACCCTAATACGGATCGTTAACTAGATATATAGGCGACAAAAGAAACTAGTTAACAATTTAACTAAAAGAACGGAAATACAACCTTTGTAGATCCGGTGCTCCACCTCCATAGCTCCGCGATGAAGTCTCCTTGCTGTCCAAATCAAATCCCGGGCTCTAGCGTCGGCTTCATCGGAGAAATGGGCGGGCTAGGTCATCGACTACGATGCCGAAGATGATCTACGTCGAGGCATCGCAAGATCAAGCTCCCACTTCACCAAGTCATGAAACTTGTGAAGAAAACACCCTATACTACTTGGCAAGAGGTAGAGGATGAAGAAATAGGAGGTGGGTTCACTTTAGAATTGGATTTCTCACTCTTTTTCATCAATCACCATTGATGGTCAAGCTTTTTCTTCTTGTGAAGAAGAAGAAGAAGAAGATGAATAATATGATAAGTTATTATGAAAAAGAATAATAAAATCATTCTTATCATAATATTAACCATGGTAATGTGTAGAGAGTTAATCATGGTTAAATGGAATGGTTAGGGTTAAGCATGAGACAAAATGGTCACTTGGTCAAAGTCTTCATGAAGCTTCATAAAGCTTCATGAATGAAAAGAAACCATTTTCTCTTTACATGCCTAAAAAGGAAATAACCTAAATAATTAGTTAAGATAAACAAAACCCTAACCATTTAAATAACCATGGTTTAATTCTTTACACAAAAACCCTAGCAAACATGTATCATCAAACATGATACATTCAAGTGCACAAAAATATATCATATATACAATGTGCACAAACAAGTGAGAAAAACCATTTAAAGTGAACCAATACTAGTTAATGCAAAGTAATATATCTAATATATAATTATGCATTAAATCATCAAATCAACACTTGATTTAACGATCCGGTCATATCACATATAACCGACTAATATCAAATGTATCGGCTTATCGAATCAATCCTTGATTCGATAACTAGGTTATATCGCATACAACCATTCGATACATTCATCGCGAGAATGAAATACGGTATCACATACACGCATTATTCTCGGTCCCGCACATATCTCATATGCGCTCCTATTTCGTTTCGCTTGAGCCAGGAAACCTCTGTGTAGGACTCTAAAGACTCGTCAATACGCCGGCAGCAGGTGATGATCATATCAAACACCCACAAGCCGCAAGCGGTCTGCTAAACGTAACGGCCACCCGGGTATTGAGCGATCAGAAGATCGACGAGCAAGCCCGCTCACACTCCTGTGAATCCAACCAGTAACACTTACCGTACAGTCCGGTCTGATCGTCTGATATGTCGCATATCTTGCCTAGGGGTGGTAAACGTCAGACCCCATTAGCTCGATAAGTCGTGTCGATATGAGGTCTATAACAGTTCGAGAAACTACTGGTAACACTTACCAGTAAATCTCAGCAACCCTGGCCAGGGATTTCCGGTTATAGCCAATCGAACATAGCGCAACATCAACTCCCTATACCGGGAGAGACGAATCCCCTCCTATCGCTCATTGCCTCCATGTGATTCGGGACTGTACCCAAAAACCACCGTTTTGCACGCCCTCTTGGACGTGGTAAGATGGAAATCAAAGCACAGTGGGAACCACACAAGACTCTATGACGATCTTGGGTCAACAGACTACTCTGTACCAGTGTCACCAGAGAACTGCCATCTGACGTAAGGTATAATACCATCTGGGAGTTCTCGGCGAGTCCGTCCAGTGTACCCAGTCTCTACTGAGCACCCGTATATCATCTCTGATGTCAAACACCAATGGATATGGGATCATCCATCGCCCATCTGTATGGGTCGAGAAGGTATACGCTAGTCTACTCTGGTATATCGATGCCCCGTCTCGATACACCCACGACTAGGGACTTTGAAGGATGTACTTATGGACTACCATGTCCCCACTAGTATGATCTGCATCATAGTCCAGGTAGTCAAGTACGCATCCCAAGGGCTTTACCAACATGTAACAGAGAGACAATCAGTATACACGTTAAGGTAAAGAGCAACCAGATAGCATACTATCATGTCGAGCAAGAAAGTCCTCCCTATATATGTCCTAGCATCCACTATAATATACATCATATGTACAGTAATGGCCTCTAGAGCATACATATAACTAACATTACCGTCCCCATAGGCCCCATATGCGATACTTTTAGACGAACAGACCGGACTATATAGAGATTGTCACATTCAGGCTCAGTAGGAGTTCGGATGCGTTAGCTCATCGGCCTTCTTATCGACATCTACCTGAGGACCGTTACGTGCAGCTAGTACCGCTTGCGGCCTGTGGTTAAACCCACTACCAGCGTAATGTCGAGTCTTTAGAGTCCCACATAGAGAGTTTCCCTGCATTGGGAAATAAGTGTAGAGGCCGTATGGTATTACGGCAGGGATTTGATCACTTACGTGTACTTGTGCACGTATGATGATCGGGCGAATAATACTAGAGGGCTTTGGTTTAAGCCGGATCGTAGTATTAAATTCATGGATTGTTTCGTTTCTTTGTATTTGTATTCTTCGGAATGCGGATGAGGGTATGTATATATGGATGATGGGCATTCTCGTAATTACTCGAGAAAGCAACTAGAAGGGGACACCTCATTTAGGGTTTGATTTCTTTTATGAATTAAACTTAAATGAGATGAGGAAATGAGGTGGAGACATTTTTCTTTGGATGGCTTTGACTCATCACTTGACAAAAGATTATGCATGACTCACCCTTTAGATATTTTTAACCATGGTTGATATTTGTGAGATATTTTCACTTGATTATGATTTTATCTCTTAAAATATAAGTATGGTTCATTTTTTCAAGGGGAGAGCAGCCAAGCCATGCTTTTCTTTAGTTGCTTACTTCTCCTCTCTCATTTTCTTCAAGTGCTCTTCTTCTTCCTCAAAACCCTAGACCTCTCATGAGTTGAGAAACCTAGGGTTCCAAGAGACAAATCTCTCCGTCTTCTCACTCTACACAACCTAGGACTTCTAGTTTAGCGAACTAGAAGTTGTAGTTACCTCGGATTTGAGGTAGAAGCTCGGACTATAGACTCTCGGGTGGATCGTCTTTGACTCAAGAAAGCCGTCGAGGTTGCGTCGATCCGTTCCGATCCTTAGAGCCTACATTGACGAGGAGGACAGCGATGAAGACCCGAAGGACATGTATCGTGAGGTATAACTTCGTATCCGAGTAGTTAAATCTCAAGTAGTTTGCTAGCTATGGTTTATGTTCGATCCTTGGTTCTAGTCGGTGTTGTGAAGCCTGTAAAAATCATTTTTTGCAATTTCCGCCTCCCCGCGAACACATGGGGTGTGCGACATCGACTTACAGTGGTATCAAAGCCTCTCATAAATCTTAGATAGCTTGTAGCGATATTAGAATTCCGACGTTTTTTTTGCGCAAAACTGCTGACAGAAACAGTTTTCAAAAGTGAAGTTTTGAGTTGTTTGCACACCCCGCGGGCTCAAGGTTTGAACCGAGAAGCCGCGGGGTGGAGCGTACGCCCCCTGGGGACATCCCAGGGGGACCAAACGGCTGGGCTGACTCCCCAAGACCACCACAAGGTGGTCTTGGTGGTGGGAACTCGAAACTGCCCCACCATAGGCAGTTTCGGGTCTGCCTCACCCCTTGGCCACCTCATGGTGTCCTAAGGGGTGGGGTACCCCCTTTAGGCCCTCCAACTCGAAGTTAATTTCATTCTCTAACTCTCCGTGAAGATTCGGGCGGGTTTCGATTTCGTTTCGACTCCCGGATTGGCTCAAAACGATCGGTTTTGGAACTTTAGCTCACTGGATTTTCATGTCTTGGAAAATTGGTTAAGTGTTCTAATTGCACGCGGAATTCTAATACCATAGTTACTTTATAAGCTTTGTGATGTATATATGTGTTTGGAAACGTCGACTAATTGCTATACGTCGATTAGTCGGGGTTGCACATATCTGTGATGATGTTATAATGGTTTGTGTATATGAACTTGTTGGATCGTCGTGGATGGATAGTCGTGGATATGAGATGAGGGTTTTCATTCCTTCATTCGATATAAATTTTTAAAGTGATGTAATATTATTTTTGCGGGGCACATCCGGGTTGATCTTGTAGCCACCGTTGTATTATTTCTTTTACTATTTTCTGCTCCTAGGATAGACCCAAGGTGGGGTGCACAAACTACCAGGTACTTTGAAGTGCCGAGTGGCCTACTCACTTTTCTGAGGGAGGATGCTTCACTTCGGATATTTGGCGGGTAGTTTGCCGCACCCGTAGGGGTCTAGGGTGGGTTTTGGCTATTCATCACGACCGTGGAATCTGTCTTTCGTTACAGGCTCAAACGAAACGCGGAATTCCTAGTATATCCAATGTGTTCATCTGTGATCTGGAATGCCTATCATTGCGTCTGACGAATGGATATTATATATATATTATATAATAGATGTTGCTTATGTTTTGCATCCGCGCTAGTCCAGCCCCCGCTCTGTCGTTAGTTAAGTAACTTAACGGGTGATGACGGGGCCCCGTGGCGAATGGGGATGGCATAAGCGTACGTTGTATTTTCGTTGTTTTCTGCAATGGTAGATTAATTGATGGGACTGCATTAAATTAATTCAAAGAAAACAAACCAAAGCTGAATCGTTGGAATAAATTTTAAAACCACTCGGTTATTTTAAAACAGGAGACTTTTAAATGCGGAGCTTAAACCACTCCTTTTAAAAGCTATCAAGTTCCTTCGATTATATTAAGTTCATTACGTTCACGGTTTCGCCAAAACCAGTCGTAGCCCTCCGTCATTTCATATGAATATTCAATAGTATTCAAGCTATGTTTGTTGACCTTCGTCAAGGCATAGTGATTGGTAGCTGTTGGGTGTTCATATGTAGCATAGATAGATGCGTTGGTTTGGGACAGTCGTATTTCCTTGTTGATCTTCGTCAAGGGTATATACGGGTGGGTTCAAATTAACCTGGACAATGATGGGTAGAACTTGACATGTGACTTATGATTTGTTGACCTTCGTCAAGGTCATAAGAGCATAGGGCAGAAATCCATATCGGGAGTTTCTAAGGAAACTGAAACTTGCTAGTGCTGCATACCATTTGGAGTGTGATAATGTTGGTAGGATTCCTTCAGGATTATCACACAATGATATTTGGATCCCGATCCTTCTATGAGTATCCGCTACTCCTCGGGACATTCTTCACTTAACGATCAATGCTATAAACCAAGTAGGTGTCTAAAACAGTGTTAGTGGGGCTACGCCTCCAGGGAAAAGAGGTTATTTAATTAAGGAACTTCGCGAAAGCGTCGTAAAACCTCCCTCGAAGTACCGACACTAGCCTGGCTGAACGGTTAAGCAAGTATTGTACAGTGAGATTAATCCTGACTAATTCTTCTTTTATGGTTTGAGAAAGGATTCGAGAAAAAGTGGGAGCCATCCTCTTTAGATAAATTAAAAACTAATCTAAACTTGCAAGAGCATCATGCCGAGTGTTTTCTTCTCTCTCTCCTTATTGCAGCAACCAGGTGACCAGATTAGATTACAGATAGATAATAAAATGACTGAGTTATACTATAATGACCGGCAAAGGTTTGTCCAGATGTCCATTACCTATGACAAGCTGGACCATCTCATTACTACTTAAGCCCCCGCCGTCCCAGGTCCAGTTTCCACCGTCACGAATAAGGATATCTGTAAAACAAGGGAAAAGGACAGTGCGAATGCCAAGTGCCTCGTGTTGGCCTCAGTTGATGGTGTATACCAGAGGCAGCACGAGAAGATGGACTTAGTTTCCATCTTCCTCCAAAACAATGTTTTATATAGAGAGCAATCTCGTATCAAGATATGATACCTCGAAGGAATTGCATCAAGCGAGATTGGCTGTCGGGTCATCTGTAAGGGACAACGTCCTTACGATGACTAGCTATATTAAAAAGCTTACGGACCTGAAGACCACGTTGGAGAACGAGTCATATGCTGACTTGATTCTAAAGTCCCTATCTCCTACTTACGCCCAGGGGAAGAAAGTTATACTTCCAGTTGAGGCCTGTCACGTCCCGCTTCCCGGTGTACGGCGAAGGGGACGCGACTGGCCGCTACATATTTACTCTGAAGTAAATACGCTAAGTGTATCTGAGCAATATAAATAAAAATACACAAGAGACAAAGACAGTAGATATAACTGAACAACAACTTTATTTATTAACATTCTTTTGTACAATGCATGGAAAAGTAAATACATCTGAATGAAAGCAATGCCTAAACAGTGGCATAACAGAAATGAAAAGTACTGAAATAAAAATGTGTACAATGAAGCTAGAGCTCTGGGTCGTAGGCAAGCTGATCCAAGTCCTCACTAATAGGCTCGATCTCCTGGGTGTCCAGATCACCTGACAACATTCCAAAGAAGAAAGAGAAGGAATGTCATCAGCGAACAATCGCTCGGTAAGTCCCAAAGATAAAGGGAGAAGAAGAATAGCCAGAGAGTAAGAGAGAGTGTAGGTTTTAAAGTTGTATTATATGGTTAACGTTGTTGTTTGTAGCTTGGTACAGAAGGATACCAGTGTATACGAGAGGAGTCTCTATATACCAGAGACTAATGCAAATGGAAGTACAAGACTCCGTCGATAATACCACGGAACAACGACATGGATGTAATTACGTCTTATGGTCGCTGTCTCGTGCCACTTCTAACACCTTATGTACCAATCTACCCCTTAAACCCCGTGATGTCTTGATTGTATTGTTTATATTGTATTGCAACTTGTATTGTCTTGTAATATAGATTGTATAATTGGATGACTTGCCGAAACCATGATATCAGTAAATGGATGTCACTGGAGAATCATGGATGTAACTGGAGAATCATGTAAATGGAAGTATATCCATGGTTCGGTTCAGTCAATACAGATTGAATATATTGAACAGATTGATTATATGGATTCATGGATTCATATTGTAATATATATATACTTGAATCTCATTCAAGTCAGATTGTTTATAACGAGACCCAGTCTGAGTCAGACAATTAGAAAAGAAATTGAAATCCTGAATTAGGTTTTGGTGTTTTCGGTAACCGCTGCACATGGGCAGCAGGATTTGTGTCTTTTTCAAAAACGATTACCGTGTTGATAACACCGTTTGTTAAATTTTCTACCTTATATAGGCAAGCACCCATATCTCCGGCTCTCTGAGGCTCAAGAGACTGGTCCCGCTTAAACCTATATTTACTAGGGTCCTTATTCTAATTTATAAAACTTGAGGGGGTTTTATGTAAAAATAATTTGTATTATTTTCAAAATACACCTCAAGTATTTAATTATCGTCTTTAGAGTTGTCATAGATGTAGATTTTATATTTGTGATATTTCTAGTGAAAATGACCTAATTTTCATAATACATGGTATTTAATTGTAACTGTTGGACTTGTATGGAATTTCATGGTATTTTCGTGTAAAGTGATTCTTTTGATTTAGAAAAGTTGGAATATTGATATTATAACAAAACTAGATATTTTGATAATAAATATATATATTTTATATAAAATAATTTTAATTTATTATTTTCTAGAAATCTCATTTTCTTAAGATATTCGTATTTTAAATCTCTCGAGACCGAATGCTCCTTGCGGAGGTCTGCATCTCGTACTACTAAGCCCGAGGATGTGCGATAATCCGCACCATCCCGAACGGGTTCCCTAAAAATGGGTTGTAGCGGCGTTTTGCAAAGATTTGTAAAAATACGTAATCTTGTAGAAAACGGTTTTAATAGTAAAGGTAGTTTTATATAAAACGGTATTTCCCGATTCTATATTTCCCAAAAGGTATTGTGCTATGTTGCATATGAGTGTTGTGAAGAGGTAGGTCATTACCTCGTGATCTATCTAAAGGTATAGCAAGATTTATGATGTTTTAAAGTCAAAGCTAAACTACATGATATTTTACTGAAAAAGAGCCGTAAAAATTACAAAATGAAATGTTTTGCTATGAAACTTGTTCAACATATTTTGTTAATGATTAATAGTCAAGATGTGAGAATTTGATATGTTTGTAGTTAAGAAAATTTGGACTTTTAAAGAAAACCGAATCGGAAGTCGGATTAACTCCGCTTTCGTCGGGTTTTATTAAAAGGAGTTTTAAGACTAGAGAATAGAAGAGGGAGGTGGGACTTACGGGTTTGTAGTATAGAGAAGAGGGAGAGGAAGACGTAGGAGACACCGGTGCGTCGTTTCGTCGCTGGGATCTCCTAGGATCGTCGTCGGAAAATCACCGGAGTTTTGCCCTTCACTAACTCCAAATGCACACAAAAGTTCTAGGAATTTTCTTGAGAGTTTTTGACAGAAATTTGGAGTGAGGAGGGTGTGTTTAGGGTTGATATTTATAGGGTAAAGCTAGGGTTTAGGGTAGGTGAAAGGTTGAATTGAAAATGTAATAAAATTGTATTAAAAATAGGGTTTTAAAGTGTTTTGTTCATGTGCAGGAAATTTAAAGTATACAGGAGTAATGGGGAGACCAAAAGACATAACTCCTAAGAATACAACTCGGCGATCCGACTCAACTCGACCGGGGGCGGCAGGCCGAGGCGACCGAGTCGCCGGCCCGAGTCGGCCGAGTCGGGTCGAGGTTCTCTTCCACGTGTCCAATGTCGTATGGTGTATCTCCTGGGATAGTTTCTTTTATATGTGTAGTGGGGGTTTTACAAGTTATGCACGTGTAGGCTCTTGGACTTATAAAAATTCAAAAGAAAACAATATTAAAAATAATGTGGGGGATGGGATTTGAACTCTGGTGCTTTGGTTCAGCAGTGCAAGGTCTTACCAATGAGCTATAAGCTCCTTCTTGCTATTAAAAAGCAAAACAAACTTATAACTTGTGCTCAGACAAAAGTACCCCTTTCTGTATTTTTGAAAAAAAATTGTACAGCAAGTTGTACAGAAAATTAAGGTTGTTACAAGGGCACCCTGAAGGAAACTAGGGAGACACCCGCTCTGCTTATTGGGGAATCTTTCTCTTCTGGATCTAAGGCGGATGCCAAGGGTGAGAAGAAAAAGACCTCCGCAAAGCCGATAGGCGGTGTCGGTATGGTAGAAGAAAAAGGAAGGGAAAAAGTTTTGGGATTAACTGTATGGAAGGAGGGATGCCTATTGTTACGGGAAAGGGCATTGGCAGAAGGGATGCAGGGCTTAGAAAGCCAGAATCCAGGATCCGAAGCATGTTGCGGTTTCGACTTCGGGTGTGTTAGTGATTGAAAACGGTCTGTCAATTAACTCTACTTCCTGGGTACAAGATACCGGATCAGGATCTCATATCTGTAATTCATTACAGGCTTTGAGAAACCGTAGACTTATCAGGGCAGGTGATATGACTCTCAGGGATGATAACGGAATAAGCGTGGACGTTGTATCCGTAGGGTATATCATCTAGAATTGACAAGTGGGCAGATATTGATTCTACGTAACTGTTTGTGTGTACCAAGTCTAGTTTGTAAGTGATGTGGTTCACATCCACCTAAATCAAAGTTTGATTGGATCAGGTACACTAGAGGACGGTATATATTGAATCAAGCTCAGGTTTTCAAACGTCCAGAACACATTTAAAAGAAAGTCTCCAGAATTAAGTAAAACTTTTTTATGGCATTGTAGACAGAGTCACATCAATGAAACACGGTTGTCAAAGTTACACAAAAAGGGATATTTGGATCTGTTCGAATATCAGTCTTATGCAACTTGTCAATCTTGTCTCATAGGAAAGATGACAAAGACTCCGTTCACTGGACACGGAGTAAGAGCGAGCGAACTCTTGGGACTCATACACAGCGACATGTGTAGTCCAATATCTACAAATGCACGAAGTGGTTATTCCTATTTCATTACTTTTACGGATTATTTCTCTAGGTAAGGATATGTTTTCTTGATGAAGCATAAATCCAATACCTTTTGAGAAAATTCCGAGAATATAAGAATGAAGTGGAAAAAAACAGGAAAAAGTATCAAGACACTGAGATCTGATCAATGTGGTGAATACTTAAGTGCTGAGTTCCTGAATTACCTAAAAGAGAATAAAATTCTCTCTCTGCTTACTCCTCCATACACACCTCAACACAACGGTATAGGAAAGGCGGAACAGAACCTTATTGGATATTGTTCGTTCCATGATGAGTAACGCTGAGTTGCCGCGATCCTTCTGAAGTTATGCAGTAGAATAAGCTGCATATCTTTTGAATAAGATCCTACCAAGACTGTGCCTACCACACCATATCAGATGTGGAGTGGGAAGAAACCCTATCTTCAGTATCGGAAGATATAGGGATGTCCAGCTTTTGTTGAAAAGCAGTATGCGGACAAGCTCGATGCACACTCAGTACTGTGTAAATTTGTGGGATACCCAAAGAACTCCAGGGGGTATATTTCCTATTACGCAGAGGAACAAAAGGTTTTTGTTCCTAGTCATGTCCAATTTTTTTTGGAAAATCATTTTTTTGTAAAATGAAATGGTGGGAGCGTAATAGAACTGGAAGAAATTCCAGAACCACAAACTATTACTGAAAGTATGGTAGAACCAGAGGTTTCAAAAGAACCGGACATCCCTATGCCAATACGTAGGACTAGTAGGCAGTCTCATCCGCCCAAGAGATACTACGGTTTTCTCATAGATGGGGATCGAGAGGATTGCATCATTGACAATGATGAGCCAACTAGCTTCCAGTAAGCCATTCAGAGTGGCGACTCGGTAAAATGGCTAGATGCAATACGGACCAAAATGGAGTCCATCTACACCAACAAAGTATGCACTTTGAACATTGCTCCAGAATGGGTGAAACCCGTAGGCTGCAAATGGATCTTCAGAAAAAAGATTGGTGTAGATGGATAGGTTGAAACCTATAAGGCTAGACTTGATGCAAAAGGTTTTCGCCAAAGACCTGGTTTGGACCATGATGAAACCTTTTCTCCGGTGTCTATGCTCAAATCCATTCGGATCCTTCTTTCCATTGCTGCCTTCTAAGATTTAGAGATCTGGCAAATGGACATAGAGACGGCTTTTATAAATAGTAATTTGGAAGAGTGCGTCTATATGGATCAGCCAGAGGGTTTCAATCAGAGTGGGAGCAGCGAGACAATGTGCAAATTGCTTAAGTCCATTTATGGACTAAAGCAGGCATCGTGGAGTTGGAACATCTGTGTCTATTGAGACGGTCAAAGGATTCGACTTTATCAAAAATCCAGATGAACCATGCATTTATAGTAAGATTGTAGCAAGAACTGTAGAATTCCTCGTTGAGTACGTGGATGACATTCTCTTTATAGGAAATTACATTCCTATGCTACAATCAGTCAAAGGATTCTTGTCACAGAGGTTCTCCATGAAAGACCTGTGTGATACCAACTATATTCTAGGGATCCAGATCTATCGTGATAGATCAAAGAGGATGGTGGGACTTTCACAGTCAAGGTACAACAACACCATACTGAAAATATTTAGTATGGACGATTCTAAGCGCGGTAGTCTACCGGCTTGTCAAGGAATCACCCTCTCCAAAGAGATGTCTTCCAAGACTGATTTGGAAAGGGCTCGCATGTCGATTATACCCTACGGTTCTATGGTAGGCTCTGTAATGTATGCGATGTTGTGTACCAGACCAGATTTTGCTTATGCACTTAGCGTGGTAAGCCGGTATAAGTCAAAACCAGGGAAGAAGCACTGAGAAGCAGTAAAGAACATTCTTAAGTACCTGAGAAGGAATAAGGAGATATTCTTGGTGTATGGCGGAAAAGGACCTCCAGATCGAGGCCTTTGATAACTCCAGCTTCCAAAGTGATAAGAATGCCTCCAAGTCCATATTGGGTTATGGCTTTACCCTCAGTGGAGGGGCGGTCTGTTGGAAGAGCACCAAGCAGGACACCGTTGCAAACTCGACGATGGAAATGGAGTAGTTCGCTGCATGAGACGCCGCAAAAGAGAAAGTCTGGATATGGAAGTTCTTAACTGAACTTCAGGCGGTTCCTTCCATTTGTTGGTCCAATACTTTAGTATTGTGACAACATACGACGCTATAGCTTTAGGGAAGGAACCCAGGTCCCATCAGAGATCCAGACATATCTTGAGGCGGTACCACCTGATCAGGGTGATCGTTGATCCCCAGGAGATCGAGGTGAGGAGAATAGATACAGAGAACAACACTGCAGATCCACTCACAGAGGCCATCCCTCAGATAGCGAGAGGCTATTCGAGATCTTCGGTCTGCGATATGCCAGTATATGGCCTTAGTGCAAGTGGGAGATTGTTAGTGATAAATGCCCTAAAGGCCATTATTGTATCATACTGGATTTTATATTACTTAATGGGAGCTTGGGATATACACGGATATAGTAACAGTCTTGCTCAAAATAGTAGTATGCTACCTGGTTTGTTTCTACGTCAATATGTGCATGTGTTTTCTTAGCATATCGCTTATACATATTGGTAGAGCCCTTAGGATCTTTGCTTGATTACCAGCGTTGTGATGGCAGTCACACTAGTGGGGGCTGGATAGTCTATAAGCACATCCTATACAGGTCCCTAGTCGTAGGATTATCGAAACAGGGCATCGATACTCCACAGTAGACTAGTGTATACGCTTCTCATCCTAGCAGGAGAGATAGTCTGTCCCACATCCATCAGTATGTCGTACTGGAGATAGTATGCAGGTGCTCATTAGGTTATGAGTACACTGGACAAGACTCGTCGGGAACTGTTGGTGGGTATTATACCTGTCGTCGGGTAGCAATTCCAAGGTGACATGAGTGCAGCTTAGTCCGTCGACTTGACACTACCACTTCGCCTCGAGTGTGTTCCCACTGTACTTTGAATACTACCCTACCATGGCTTAAAGGAGTCATGCAAACAGGTAATTGTTGGGTGCAGTCCCGAAGCACTTGGAGGCGGTGGCGGTTAGATAGGATTCGTCTCTCCCGGTATTGGGGGTTGATATCGCGCTGTGTTCGAAAGGCCATTACACAAAGTCCTTGGCCAAGGAAAGCGAGATTTACTGGTAGGTATTCCAGTAGTTTTTCAGGGTGTATTGGGCTACTCTCCGACATGACTTATTGCGCTATTAGGGGTCTGACAATTACCGCTCCCTAGGCCCGATATGCGATAATCTTAGACAAACAGACCGGACTGTACAGAGATTGTCACATTCAGGCTCAGTAGGAGTTCGGATGAGTTAGCTCATCGGCCTTCTTATCAATATCTATCTAGGGACCGTTACGTGCAACTAGTACCGCTTGTGACCTGTGGTTAAACGCACTGCCAGCGTAGTGTCGAGTCCTTAGAGTACCACATAGAGAGTTTCCCTGCATCGGGCAAAAGGTGCAGAGGCCGTATGGTATTACGGCAGGGCTTCGATCACTTACGTGTACTTGTGCACGTATGATGATCGGGCGGATAATACTAGTGGGCTTTGGTTTAAACCGGTTCCTAGTATTAAATTGATGGATTGTTTCATTTCTTTGTATTCTTATTCTTCGGAATGCGGATGCGGGTATGTATATACGGATGAGGGGCATTCTCGTAATTACTCGGGAAACCATCTAGAATGGGACACCTCATTTAGGGTTTGATTTATTTTATGAATTAAACTAAAATGAGATGAGGAAATGAGGTGGAAATATTTTTCTTTGGATGGTTATGACTCATCACTTGACAAAAGATTATGCATGACTCGCCTTTTAGATATTTTGAACCATGGTAGATATTTGTAAGATATTTTCACTTGATTTTGATTTTATCTCTTAAAATATAAGTATGGTTCATTTTTTTCAAGGGGAAGGCAGCCAAGCCATGCTTTTCTTTAGTTGCTTACTTCTCCCCTCTCATTTTCTTCAAGTGCTCTTCTTCTTCCTCAAAACCCTAGACCTCGCAGGAGTTGAAAAACCTAGGGTTCCAAGAGATAAATCTCTCCATCTTCTCACTCTACACAACCTAGGACTTCTAGTTTAGCGAACTAAAAGTCGTAGTTACCTCGGATTTGAGGTAGAAGCTCGGACTATAGACTCTCGGGTGGATCGTCTTTAACTCGAGGAGGCCGTCGAGGTTATGTCGATCCGTTTCGGTCCTTAGAGCCTACGTAGACGAGGAGGACAGTGATGAAGACCAGAAGGACATGTATCATGAGGTATAACTTTGTATCCGAGTAGTTAAACCTCAAGTAGTTTGCTAGCTATGGTTTATGTTCGATCCTTGGTTCTAGTCGGTGTTGCGAAGCCCGTAAAAATCATTTTTTGCAATTTCCGCCTCCCCGCGAACACGTGGGATGCGCGACATCGACTTACACTTACATCCTCTTCATTGATCTTGCAAATTTAGGTTTTGGTTATTGAACTCATAGCTTGTATCTTGGATTTGAAGATCAATAAGGCTTCAGTTTATTTGTAATTGGTTCATTTGGTTCCTAGTATCTTCTTACTTTTACTTATTTGCAATTTCCTTTGATGTTCTTTAATTACTTGCAATGTTTTCATTGATGACTTCTCTCTTGTGTTCTCTTTTCATTTTTTGTGATGGTTTGTGAGTAGTGTACCTTCTTATTAGGGAATGAGAAGTGTTGTTGTTTAAGTTGAGATTTTCTTTACACCTTGCTTTACCCGACACTTTGCGAGTTGAGCTCCGTCCAAACTTCACGCAATCACTCCGTTAGGTACCCTATCCTACCACGATAGCGGTGATTCCTAATTATGACCAGTTGCGTTTGGTTTGGCTGGAGGCGAGGGTTAAGAGACAACAACGGAAGGACAATGGTCGATAAGTACGGATTTCGCACAATCGTAAATACCTTACTTAAGCACTCTAATCCACGTTGTTACCAATTACCCTAGCATCAATAGTCAAGTGAGGCACAAAGGAAAGTGTACGGATCTTCCTAATATAAACTAACTTAGCTCTATCTCTAACAAGCATTCTTTTGCATATACAAAACACTTAGGATAGAATCGAACAATTCCGACTTTTGGCTTAACTCGTTAGAACAAGAATCGAAAACGTACCTTCTCCTTTCGGACGACCCGTACTCATCTCGGCTAGCTACACGCGACACCGTCTTGATTGCGGTATCTTGAAACTTAGTACGACATGATAAATCCTTACCAATCAAATAGCGCCGTTGCCGAGACGGTAATGCTTTTATTCTTGTTATTTAGGATTAATTTTGTATAATTTGTGTATAAAACTAACAACTTTCAGAAAAATAAAACAATAAAAACTTGAAATTTTTCAAAAACCAAAACAAAAATTTAACACATTCTAACTTTTGTTCTCTGTTATTTTGATCTGCTATCACTCTGAGATTAATTGAAAATTTTAAACTATAGAATTGGGAGACTAGTAGAACGGAGAGCATATTGTAAAGATTTGGAGCCCCAATTCATTGACCCGGCCGCGTATTGGCTGAAATTGGCGGCCAGACCTCCTCTGTTTGCTCCAATTCTTTGCCCCCTGCTCTATTGTTTTATTATTATCCCATTTTTATACTTTTAATTTCATAATTTTGTGTGTGCAGAAGATTGGCCACATATTTCTTTCTCGTTAATAATATTTGTTTTTCTGACATCTGCAGATTTTACGGAATTGCGAACAATGATCGTGCGGAGCAAAGTGCATTTTCAAGACCATGGCGATAATGAAGTACAGTGCCAAAGATCCGGATAGTTTGACCCGCACAAGCGAACATTCAAGCACTCATGGATCACTTCAACGGGGGTTTCTTAACCCGACAAACTATCAGTGCGTATTTTTCTATCACCTTCTTTCTCAAATCCGACGCTCCAATATTCTATCTTTGCAGGATTCTTTGCAAGTTCGCAGCCAAAATCTAAAGTGACTAACCCGTATTTGTTACAGTGCCATGCTTAAACTTAAAAAAATGACTGTTTGATATTTTGAGCAACTTTTTCATTGATTGCGCATTGCATCCATTAATACGAACTTAAGGGCAATCGAATATGATAAAGGATTTCATCACCATTTCCGTGGCCTAAAAATCATGAAATTGAGCATAACGTTTACCCACACAAATTTTAAAAGAAACTAGATTTTAAGCCTTTAAGGACTTCACGCTCATTATGAGAAGTTAACTGTGTTTAGAACACCGCTTAACGTTATATCATTCACGGGATGTCTAGGAAAGTGTTCACTGCGCAACCGCCAAAAGAGAAAGGGTTATTCTAATTAAGAAACTTCGTGAAAGCGTTGGAAAACTCCCCTTATCTCTGCACTTACCTGGCCTTGTGATCAGTATATCTTGAGCCCGTTTCTCGACATAGTTTTACTTCAATAATCAAGTTCTTAAGCAAGTATAGTTGACCTAGATGAACCCTAGACCAATTAGGTATGTGCTATTTGTGTCGTGATTGTTGTTGTTTTACCTTTTTATGTATATTTATGTTCATTCTTTTGTTAATAACTAAAAACACAAAAAAAGAAGAGAAAAAATCTCATTTACCTCCATTTCCATCCCCTCTTCTGTCCACTTTTCATATCATGAGTACCCCTAACCGACCTACTCTTGCTGAACTTTGGTACCCTCAACCAGATATTTTATCATACGGTTCTTGCTTTGGTAGAACTTCAAACGATCCATCCATGCCTAAATTTTCTTTGAAACATCGGATTGACGCTTCTCGAAACACTAATTAGACACCACAATCCACTTCCTATCAACCGTATCAAACTTTAACCTTCTTATGTTGATACCCCTCTTGAGGGTAATGTGGTGACTCCTAGTCCCATGTGCATTGTTGAGCACACTGAACAATCCCGTAGTCGATCTTTCATGCCTTTCACCACTCTGAATTCTTTAGGTCAACAATTTTAATCATCTTCCTGTCAATATGTTGATCCTAATCCCATCCATTCTACACAACCATTTAATTCCTATCAATCCTATTCGAATTTCACACATTCACCAGACATTGCTTCTGAACATCAATTTGGAAGTTTCACGTATCCAAATGAATTCGAATTTTTTATTGAAATCTCTTCACAATCTATGTTTAGTCTTGAACAATCATTAGAGGAATTTCGGGTAGTTTCGTGCCGACAGATAGAGGAACCGAATGAATCTATGGCCACACTCATACAACCTTACGAACTATCGACTAGTTCCCAACTAGCTCAAGATTTTACAATGTATGATATTGCGATAGGACAGATTGACGATTTGAGTAGTGAAAGTGAGCCATACACCCTTCAAAATCAAACCTACCCGTTTCCAATTGAACTCCACATCTCCAGTTCTGAAAGTTTATCAAGTAATCCAAATGATTCACCAATTGTGGATAACATGTTTGATGAGTTGTGCGACTACGTTGTGTTTGATTTACCCGATTGTTAAGGGGCCTTTTCAAATGAAACCACCACCACTCATTTTGATCTCTATATCTCTAATCTAGAAAACCAACCGAGTGCGATTTGTAATCCACCGATTGAAAACCATGCTTTTGATGAGGTGTCTGAGAAATTAAAGTTTGACTTGATTGAGGATATCGATATTGGGGATAATTTTGATGATGAACTCGCAGTCTTGGATAAGTTTTTCTCACCAATATAACACTTTCCTTCAGAACTATATGGACATCATCCCGAACCATTAACTGTTTTTACCGAACCCTATTTGGTTCTTGATATCATTAATGATGATTTGATCGATTGCATGGATGAGCTTAATTTTGAGGATATCTTTGAGGATAAACACGTTTATTGGATTAGTTAGATTTTTCGGTTCATCATGTCCACTCCAATTACTGTAAACACCCTCCTGAACATTTCACTGATACTATTTCTCAATCATTTCCCTCCATCTTTTCCATCATTTCCAAACTGTAAGACGACTTGATACCTTCATCTCTTACATCTGGTATACCAAGTTCGGTCGGCCTATGTTTTCTTGCGTATCTTGAGATATTTGATCCCATTTCTCAAATTATTGATAAATTAGTACACTTAGAAAATTCCAATTTCAAATCATTACAGACTGTACTAAGTTATTCAATCGTTTTTCAATCTCAAGTTCGTGCTCCATTTCTTTTTGTCTTTCGTTCATCTTCTCATTTCCATCCACCAAGACCGTATACTATTCCTGTCCACACACAGTCTCGCGTATTCTTCATGTCCTTTCTCTACGTATTCTTCCACCAACCTTAGGCTAATCACGATAACATATTTGAATGGTTGGTGTTAACTCTTGATCTGTGTAAGGCCTTGTATAGAGTGATGTTGTTCCCTTCCCCTAACTTTGAAGTTCAACGCTTAACAGTGGAAACACTGTTTCACTTAAATTTAGGGGGCTTTTTGTGTGTCTATATATATATATATTGTTTGCTCTTTTCTTGTAAAAAAAAGTGAACCGACAAATTTTGACTCCTCAACAATTTTGACCATCTTTGTGTAGCACGACAGTGAGGGCACTGTCAAGTTTAAGTTTGGGGGTGTGCTCGGTAAGCATTTCTATTTTTGCATTCATTTGTAAATTCCGCATCTACATATATATTTGAAAACCTAGAAAAATCAAAAATCTTCCAAAAAAAACATAAAAACTTTGTCGTCAAGTTAGCTAGTGGGAAAGATTAGATTCAAAATACCGACGGTTTAGTTTGATAAGATAAAAACAACTAATTCCTATTTTTAGATATTGAAAACCTGAAAAATAACCCTTCTTTGAGTTTAACCGTAGCTAATATACGTTTTTGCATCACACTTAATGTGTCATGAGTTTTGAAAATTAGATGACAAGTTTGATATGTCTTAAAACTTTTAAATTGATAAACTTTTTTTTAGGATCAAGCAGTTTTGTTCTGAAATAAGTAATATCAAGAATAATTTAAAAAGTGAAGTGGATATAAAGGGATATTATTGAAACTTTAATGGAAGTTACGTCTGAAAAATAACCCATCTGGAACTTGATTGGAGTGATTACACACTTGATCTACACAAAAACTCTTTTATGTTAAAAATAAATGAAAAACTGGTTATATCTCCGTCGCATTGAATTATTATGATTTTCACGCTAAAATAGGTATTTTTGTTTTAGGGCCTAGGTGACTTGGGCAATTAAGTCCGCTAGGGTGTTTCTACACCTAATGCCCTAAAACCAACTGATTTGGGTGTATTGGCCCAAACCTCGCTAAGAAACCTTGAAAGTCTATTTTAAAAAAAATTAAGCAAGTTTTCTCTCCAAGTTAAAATTCTTAATGGCTCTTTGTGTGAGAACTATCTTGGTTTAAGACGAGTTTTTATAAAAATATTTTTTTAACAGAGATATGAAAGTTTTACGCTCTGATAAAGACTATTGCACGTTCATGTCGGTGTGTATAAACGAAAACAACTAAAAGGTGGAGTGAAGAATAAAGCTTAGTTTTCTGTTAAAAATGATAGAAATTCTGAATTTGAAACTTAGCTGGAGAATGAAACTTGAGAAATGTTTAACTCTTTATAAACTCACGCGATCCTTTTGACGTTCTATCCGGTCCTTATTTTGTAACATGACGGCTCTAATCGAACTTTTTGAAACGTATCGACGCTATTGCACACGCATGTAAAGATATATAGGATCTTGAGTTAAATAAGAAGCGAGGTGTGAAAAATAAGGGTTTGATATTTCTAACTTAAGGTGATAGAATTTCTAGCTTGGATATTGTAACTTAGGATAAGAATCAAGCGTGATTTCACGAAACTAGCTTGACACGATTTTGTGGGTGTAATCCGCCGAAAACCATTAGGAGACAACACTCCTCCTACTAGGGATACCAAGTTGTTAAACGGCTTGTTGCACGGGCTCAATGCAATCGCATTCCCTGCGAAAATGAGGTTAGGATTTTGTTTTGCTCGGGACGAGCAAAACATATGTTTAGGGGTATTTGTTCATCACGAAAAACTGCATTTTAATACCACTCATTCGTTATCATTTTTGTGAATATCGGTGCTATTAATCCGTGTCTCCTCAATAAGTATAGGATACATGTATTCGTAACAAAACACTTGAAACACACTCAAAATGCACGGATATGACATTTATGAGCCGATACTGCAGCCCGAACAGAGAACTGATTTTTATTCTAGAAGATTTTGAAAAAAAACAAGTGTGCATAATATTTTTATGCAAATGGTCCAACATGACATGTTGTGCAAGTGTGAACTCAATATTTTGAAGCATGAACCAGCCATATCATGGTGTGAACACAGTTGTGCAAGTGGGCAAGTAGTTGATACAAGTGGGCATATGATGAGTGCTAGTTAAAGTGTTGATGTGATTAAAAGCTTGCATTTCCCTCCAAAATCTCTAGAGAATAACCCATGATGATATAAAAGAAACAAAGTATATCAGAGAGATGCTATTGAAACAAGAAAACAACACCAAGAGAACGGGGCCCACCAGCCGCTATTTGGCCGTCGAAATCCCAAAACCAGCGACCAAGTTGTCTCTAATTGGTTCCAATTTTCTTATGGGCTTCCCTCCCTGTTACATCATCTCACATTTATTGTTTATTTTTGCTGATGAAGTGCCTATAAATACTAGATCAATGAGCAAGCTTAGGATGCTACTTCATGCCATTTTAATTCTACATTTTGTAATATTAGTTCTAGATTTGTACATAGTAGTTGTTGGCTATAGTGCCCTCAAGGCAATTATCATAGTCGCGGAAATGTGATTATGATGATTGAGGGAAGACCTATACCAGTAGAACAGTCTTACTCGAAATGATAGTATGCTATCTGGTTTGTCTTTATCATCATGTATCTGCTTTAGGTGGCTTTACTGATCACTATTACATGTTGATAGAGCCCAATAGATTATTGCTTGAATACCAGCATTATGATGGCGATCATATACGTGGGAGATGGGTGGTCTATAGGCACATCCTTAAATGTCCCTAGTTGTGGGAGTTTCGAGACTGGGCATCGATACTCCAGAGTAGACTAGGGTATACTGATCGAGACCCCGATGAGGGGCGGTGGCCGGTCTCACAAGCCATTGGTGTTAGTTTGTTCACCTAAGATGTATACAGGTGCTCATTGGGTTATGAGTACACCGAACGGACTCGCCGGGAACATGCTAGTTAGTATTATACCTATTGTCAGATAGCAGTTCCCTGGTGACAAGTGTACAGGTTAGTCTATCGACCTGAGATCGTCATTTGTCTCGTGTGAGTTTTCACTGTGCTTTGATTACTACTCTACCACGGCTCAAAGGAGTCGTGCAAACAGGTTTTAATTGGGTACAGTGCCGAGCCATATGGAGACAGTGAGCGGATCGTCGGGGGATTCGTCTCTCCCTGTATTGGAGGTTGATGTCGCGGTGCACAGGTGGCCATCACCAGAAATCCTTGGCCAAGGTAGTCGAGAATTACTGATCTAGGATCGGTAGTTTCTAAGGTAGTGATGGGCTTCATACAGACTCTAAATGTCGCGTTATTAGGGGTCTGACTTTATCCACCCATAGACTCGATATGCGATACTCATAGACGAACGGACCGGACTGTACTGATATTGTCGCTATCAGGCTCAGTAGGGGTTTCAGGATGAGTTTGCTCGTCGGCCTCCCTTTCGCTCAATACCTGGGTAGCCGTTACGTACAGCTAGTGCCGCTGACGTGCTTGTGGTTAAACCCACTGCAAGCATATTGACGAGTCTTTAGAGTCCCCCACAGAGGGTTTCCATGCTTCGGGCAAAACGATGTAGAGGCTGTATGGTTTTACGGCAGGGTTCGATCACATACGTGTACTTGTGCACGCATGATGTTCGGACGGATAATACTAGTGGACTTTGGTTTAAGCCGGATCCTACTATTATATTTGTTGGATTATTTTTGTCTCTTTGTATTCGTATTCTTCGGAATACGGATGCAGGCATGTATATACGGTTGAGGGGTATTCTTGTAATTTATTACAGGATTACTTTTAGAAGATTACACCTCATCATGGTTTAGACCTTTTTGGATTAAAAGATTATTGAGGTGTAGGATGAGGTGTTTATTGCATTTTTCTTGCATGGCTAATTAGTGACCCATGGTTACTATTCTAACATACTTAGGGTTTTTGTTTGTTGTGAGATTATGTTAACTTGAGATATTTTTGTTGACTAACATATTTTGGAGACATGGACATTTATGTGATAGCTCTATTATTTCTTATCACACTCAAACAACAAACAAAACACAAGCCATTATTCATTTCTTTTTCTCTCTCTTGAGTTGCTCTCAACACCTCATTCTCATGGCATTTTCTTCTTCCTTTAACTCCACCCAAACCCTCTCATGAGTTGAGAATCCTTTGGTGTCTTGAAACAAATTAATCCTTCATCACTCTCTACTTTGGTATCTACAGTAGTGATCTATGTGCCCTAGTTTCTTCGGATATGAGGTTGGAGCTCGTTGCATAGACTCTCGGGTGGATCATCTTCGATGAAGGGAGACCGGAGATCAAGCTTGATCAAGGAAGCTCCTAGGAGCTTGGGATGATGGTTGAAGACCAAAGGACACGGATCTATCGGTATAACCATTCTAACTCTTTTGCATGTTTTGTTATCTAGGGCTTATGGGTAGATCCAGGTAATTGGTTGTGGTAGCGCCAAGTTTTATAAATTTTTATTCCGTATTTGGTCACGGATTGATGGCCGTGGCGCTGCCACAACTCAATATGGTATCAGAGACACTACATAAGCCTTAGTTAACTCATTGCGACATTAGAAATCCACCGTTTATGTCGTGCAAAAACTGCCGACAAAAACGGTTCCAAAAACTGAAAGTTTGAGATGTTTGCACACCCTACGGGCTCACGGTTTGAACTGAGAAGCCGCGAGGTGGTGCATGGGCACCTCTGGGAACCCCCGAAGGGAACCGAACGGCTGGGCCCACTCCCCAAGACCACCACAAGGTGGTCTTGGCGGTGGGGACCCGAAACTGCCCTACCTTAGGCAGTTTCGGGTCTGCCTCACCCCCTGGCCACCTCGTGGTGGCCTCGGGGGTAGGGTACCCCCTCTAGGCCTCCCGACTCAAAGTTAATTTCATGCTCTAACTCCCCGCGAAGGTTCAGGCGCGTTTCGTTTTGATTCGTACTTCCGAATTGGCTTTTAACGGTCGGTTTTTGGAACTTTAGCTCACTGTTTTTTCATGGTTTTGGAAATTGGTTTAGTTTGCTAATTGCGTGCAGAATTCTAATGTCGTATTTTTCAGTACATACATTACTATCTGCGACCATGAATGTCATTATAGCGGTACAACTTGTCTAATTTCTATATGTCTTTTAGACGGGTTTGCAAACGTGACATTAACGTTGATGTTCTGTGTTGTGCTGTGGTTGTGGCGGAATCGTCGTGGTGGATAGCTTGAGTGCAATGATAGTACAGTTTGGATTTATTTGTACATTTGATATTGCGGGACGAGCGTCCGACATGTGGACTGCCCTCGGTGCCAGTTTGTATATTATTTGTTTGGGGCACGACCGGGTTGAGGTCGATGTCACCGTTGTACATATTCTATTCTTTTATGTACTAGGATTACCCCGCGGTGGAGTGAATGGTTAGCCGGGTTCTAGAGGGCAACGGGCTTGCATCTCATGGCGGTGAGACGGAGGGGGCCTCACTCTAGAATTGGCGGGCTATTCGCCGCACTCGTAGGGGTACAGGTTGACCCAAGGAGGGGTGCTCAAGTTACCGGATTCCGTAAAGTGCCGGGTGGCCCATTCACTTTGATGAAAGGGATTGCCTCACTTCTGGTTTTGGCGGGTAACTTGCCGCACTCGTAGGGGTCTAGGTGTTCATTGCACGGCTATCCACATGACCAGGGGAACGTCGAGTTTCACTTGCGGCTCAAAGGAAACCCGGGGCTCCTAGATTATCAGTATTGTTCTGTGATGCTTATCGCTATTCTGTGATGTTGCATATATCATGACTGGAATGATTGTTATATATTGTTATATATATACTAGTAGATGTTGTATATATTTTGCACCCGCGCTAGTCCAGCCCCCGCTCTGTCGTTAGTTAAGTAACATAACGGGTGATGACGGGGCCCAGTGGTGAATGCGGATGGCATATACGTACATCATATTTTCGTTCTTTTCTGTTGTGATTAATTGATGGGACTGCGTTGATTCTGATCAATGCAAGGAAAACAGACCTATATGATGTTGTTGGAACAATTTTCAAAAGATGTTATTAAAGGACGTTTTCGTTTGTTTTGCACAGCGGTATTCAGTTATGAATATCCAGCACCTCATTCGACGAGGCAAGAACCGAGATCCCTTCACTAGGAGTGACCTCTGTAAGTCTACGGTAGCGCCCCGGCCGTCGATCCGAGGCCAAAATGCGGAAACAAAAACTTTTTCATAAACTTGAAACTGGCGCTATCGTATACTTTCATCCGGATCGAACCATTAACACTAAACTAGCTAACTAGAGAAGGGTTAGAAAGGCTATACCGATCGATCCGTGTTCTTCGGTCTTTAGCCATCGTCTTTAGCTCCTCGCGGCATCTCCGATCTCGATCGATCCCCGGTCTCCTCGTCGGAAAGGGCACCACATCTTCGAATCCTTTTACGGGATCCCGCTTCGAACCGAAGCAACTCGGACATGAAGTTTGCTAGCCGACGTGTCCAAGGTTGCTGTAGAATAAGTTTAGAATGCTTTGTCTCGAGGGTTAATCGAAGTTGCCAAATAGGAGTGGAGATGAAAATGAGCTTTGGAATGGCAAAGGAATTTTGTGCAAGATGAAATGAATCAATTCCTCACTCACAAAAATTTGGGGCTGCCTCTTTCTTGTGCTTGGCCATGGCAATAATAGAATGGTGGTGGTGAGTATAGGAGCAAAAAATGGTGACCATAAGCACAAGAAAACCTCACATCTAATATCCAAGTCAATCCAATCTCAATTAATGCAAACATTGAACCAAGAACATCTAGAACCTCCAAGAGGGTTCAGCTAGCTGCTGGAGCCCCAGCGCCACAAAAAAAACCCTCCTTTACTAATTTAACATTTGCAAATAAACCCCCTTTCAACAAAGGAATTTCAGCCAAGAAGGGAAGAAAGAAAAATGGCCGAAATGGAATGCAAACTGGCAACTTCAAAAAATGATCCCGTAATAAATTACAGGATAGCCCCGCGACTGTATATACATACCCGCATTTGTATTCCAACTGAATACAAATGCAATGAGACAAAATCTACACAGTATAATACTAGGATCCGGCTTAAACCAAAACCCGCTAGTATTATCCGTCCGAACCATAACACGTGCACCACGTGTATGTTCGAACCCTGCCATAAATCCATACGGCCTCTACAACGTTTTGTCCGAAACTTGAGAAACTGTCTCTGGGGGGCTCTAAAGACTCGTCAATACACTGGCTGTGGATTTAACCACTAGCACGTCAGTGGTACTAGCTGTACGTAACGGGATACCAGGTATTGACCAAAAGGGAGGTCGATGAGCGAACTCATCCTGACACCCTACTGAGCCTGTCAGTGACAATATCCGTACAGTCCGGTCCGTTCGTCTATGAGCATCGCATGTCGGGCCTAGAGGGTTGATAAAAGTCAGACCCCCAAAACCGGTACAAATCGTGTCGGAGTGTAGCTCAGAACACCCTGAGATACTACTGGAATACCTACCAGTAAATCTCCTGCCTTGGCTAAGGACTTCGTGTAAGGGCTCTCCTAGACACAGCGCGATCTCACCCCCAATACCGGGTGAGACGAAACACCTGCCAATCCGCTCACTGCCTCCATGTGACTCGGGACTGTTATTCATACCATAATATTGCATTATTATATTCCCCATTCTTATTCGTTTTATAAATAAATAGGTGCTTTTGACGCATGTCTGCTACATATTACAGATTACAGGTTCTTGGATCTAAAACAGTGAAAAAGATAAAAGACGATGGAAAAGTGAGACTACAACCAGCAAACAGAAGGATTTTGATAAAGCCGATACAAAGATCAGTACAAGGCAACGCAAGGTCTAAGATTACAAAGCGAACGGTTAAAAGTCCACTGCAATTGTTCACTGAAGATCTGGAAGAAATATAGAAGCTATTTTAATAAAAGGACCAAAGAATAAAGAAGCCCAAAACCATCATAGCCACCACAGGAATTCTCAAGGCCCAATCACATCTTTTGGCCGCGGAACCGCAGCCAAACCAGGCCTTGGGCCGCGGTTCCGCGGCCATGTTGCGCAATTAGGAGCGGAAATATTTACCTAATTCTTGTGGCGGCTTTTACTAGTCAACTTAAGGGCTATTTTTGTAAATGTAGACATGCGAATCAATTGTAACCTAGGGTTTCCTATCCTCTATAAATAGGAACTCTAATTCATTGTATTAGGTTATGCCTCCCTGTGCCTCTTTTTATCAATAAAATTTAGATTTCTTTTGGAGAGCATCGATGCCTCTTTTCTTTTCAGAAATTCAGATCTGACAAGTCTTGTGTTGATATTTGGAGAGAGCCATCTGTAAAGTAAGTAATTAATTTTAATTCTTGTCCTAGGTAATTTTTCATTCTCTGCCCTAGTATAAATTTAATTCCTTGCCCTAGTTAGATTGTTAGATCTTTAATTCAATTGCCCTAAATTAATTTAGTTTTTAGATTTAATTGATCCATTCACACCGTTTGGAATTAACTCGTAAGAGCGATTAGGAGATTCACAAAATCCCTGTGGACCGACCCGTACTCACCGGCTAGCTGCAAAGCGACGCCGTTCTTGATTGCGGTAAATAAATAGTTTTTCAGATCAATCAAATGGCGCCGTTGCCGGGGATGGCGTAGTATTTCCTTTTTGCAATTTCAGGTTAATCTAAATTAAAAAAATCATAAAAACTGAAAAATCAAAAAATATAAAAATTCTATCATCTTTTATTGTTTGAAGGGTATTTTTTTTGTGAATCTTTGCAGGATCTACGGATCTGGAAAAATCCAAATTGCTAAACAGAAAAAGATACATTAGAACAGAAAGGAATTGGGAAATCAGAGCAGCACAATTTTTTCCGAGACCTGAAGCTTCATTTCCGCCGCCTTTCCGCCGCGCAAGCCGTCTCCCGCCGAGGTTTAGGCGGTCCCACTACCACGTCAGCGCGCGAAAATTCACTGTTTGTTTCCTCTTCCCCCTCTCTGTAAATCCCCATATATCTTTTTGCCAAATCTTCTGCAGAATTCTTTGCGCTAAAAATCTTCTCCCTTCCAATAATTGATTCTCTGCAGGATTCTTTGCGCCGCGCATAAAATAAAAAGATTTGATTGCAAGTGATTTTTCTGTTTTGCATATCTTTAAAACTGACTTTAAGGGGCTTTTGACCAATTCAAATTGGGTGGGGATTTCATCACCCTTCCCAGGACCCCAGAAATCACATAAGGCATTTGCATTGACCATATCTTAATTAAAAAATACTAGACTCAGCCCTAAGGACTTCGAGCTCAATAGGACAGAGGACTAGTTATAAGCATCAGCCGTTAATCCTAAACTGACTTTGCGGTGTCTAGGCAAGTGTCCAAGGCGAGTGGTTACTTAATTAGGACCGCTACTTATAGCGGGGAGCCTCCCACTTACCTGGCATTTACCTGGCCGCAATTGACGGTGAAGAGGCGGTTTGAGGTCCTATTTCTAGCCCTTTGGAACAGTTAGGAGCTGTCTAGCTGACCTAGGTGACCCTAGATCTAGGCCTGATTGTGCATTTTTGGTTGATCGAAAGTGTGTCTTAGCCCTTTATCGAAAATATTTTTTGCAAAAAGTTCCAAACAAATAAAAAAAAGGAAAAAGGAAAAATCTTTTATAAAAACTTGCAAAATTTTGCCGCTAAGAAATCCTTGCACCACCTACCTTCTTTCTTTTCTCTTTCTTCTATCATGGGTACCCCACATCATAAATCACTTTCCGAACTTTGGTATCTCGAACCTAATTTTGCCTCATACGTCAATTGTTTCGGTCGATTTAAGGAAATCCCTCCGTGCCCAAAATTTCTTTGAAAGATCAAATAGAAGCGTCTAGGAGAAACAGTTCGACCCTACAACCCACTTTGTGTCAACCTTGTTAACCTTCACCACCTTCGTACGTTGACACCACTTTTCCAAGTCCAGCTGTAACTCCTAAACCGATGTCCATTGCTGAGCATATTACTCAATCTCGTTGCCGATCTTTCACCCCTCTCAACACATCTAGTTCTGGGGATCAACAAGTCCATTCACCTTTTTATCCACATGTTGACCCTACTCCTGTCCAACCATCCAATTCCTACCAGTCCTACCCAACTTTCCCACCGTCACTAGACATTGTTTCTACACAGCCATTTGGGAGTTTCACGTATCCAACCAATTTTGAATCTTTTACCGAAATCCCTTCACAACCCATGTCTAGTTTGGAATAGTCGTTGGAGGCTTATATTTTAGCAACAAACAAAATGGTGAAGAATGTGGATGCGTCCATTGCCGCCCTCATGCAACCTAGTGAACCGGCAGCTGGTTTCCAACTAGCTCCAAATTTTCCAACGTATGAGGAGGCAGTTGGACAGAGCGAGAATTTGAGAGGAGCGAGTAAGTTCTACACATTCCCAAATCAAACCTACCCATACCAAATTGAATCCAACAACTCCAATTTTCAAACATGTGTCCAAAATAATGAGTTATGCGACTTTGTAATGCTTGATCTGCCAGATTATGAAGCACCCCTTTCGAGTGAAACCGCACGTAATCCGTTTGAACTTTACACCTCCAATCTAGAACCTGAATTGATAAATATCCATGCTTTTGATGAGGTGTCAGAAAAAATTGATTTTCACTTGATTGAGGATATAGACGCCGGGAATATTTTGGATGATGAACCAGTAGATTTGATTGAAATTTTATGTCCAAGTCATCATCCCGAGTCATTAAATGTTTCTCCCGAATTTCATATGCGTCTTGATTTTGATGATAATAGCATGGATGAGTTAAATTTTAAGGAAAATTATGAGGATAGTAATGAAAAGAGTATTGAGGATAATATTGAGGTTGAATCATTTTTCTTTGATGTGTCGGATTTTCTAATTCATCCTCTTGAACCTTTAACTAAATCACCCTCCCTCCTTTCCATCGTTCCGACCACGCCTAATATCACGCTTGAAGCTTAAGTTTGGGGGGAACCTTATTGTATATATGTACATATATTTTTTGTTTTCTTTTTCTATAAAAAATAAAAAAAAATCAAAACATTAAAAAAATATAAAAAATTTTATAAATAAATAAACAGGGGAGTGCCGGCATTTTGACCCTCTTGGTGTAGCATGACAGTGAGGACACTGTCAAGTTCAAGTTTGGGGGTATGCTCGGTAAGTCTTCTTCCTTCGCATTCATGTGTATATTTTTGCATTTGCATACTTATTGTAAAACCCATAAAAATTGAAAATTTCAAAAATTATAAAAAATTAATGTATTCAATTTTTGCCTTATTTGACTTAAGTTTCACAAAAAGGTTAACTAGCTAGGAACAACTAAATCTTAGACTTAGTAAATTAAAAACCCTAAAAATAACCTTTCTTAAAGTTTAACGGTAGATAGTATATGCCTTTGTAGTTTATTTAGAAATAGGCAAATTTTGGGTTTACTTCTTGGGATAAGTCAAAACAAAGGAAGAGTATTGATATTTTTATTAGAGTATAAGTTTGAAAAATAGTTCCTAGCTTAAGTCTAAATTCTGAAAATGTATACCCTACAAACTGCACAATCACGCACCTTGAAAGTTGGAATAGTAGAAGAGACCTTGAAATGCTCTTGTCTAAAGTCCTTAGTACGATGAAAAGAAGAAAAAAAATACAAGTGTGAATAAAGAATAAAAAAATGAACACTGGTTTTTGTGATTACTTAAGGCTGCAAAAATAGAAAAAAAATATTTAGCGAGGGTGCTTCATCACCTAGTGCCTTAGACCAACTGGTTTGGAAGTCACTGCTAAAAAGCCTTAGGTGTTACAAGACTAGGAAGTACGCTTTAAAGTGCAAACGCATTTTGTAATCGGTCGTTGGTACCTCAAGAAGTATTAACGGTCGCATGAAGGATGTGTAAGCAAAATTCATTTAAAAATTCACCAATTAAGAAGTGCTTTGGACAACGGACAAGAGTATGATTGCTTGATTTGAATTTCCAAGTGTAGAGGTGATTTATACACACACGTAGGGGTATGTGATTGGAGTTTAGATGAGAGAAAGGAATGAAGAATAGAACTTGTATCTTTAGTAGAATTGATAAAAATTTCTAAGTAGATATGGAACCCTAGAAGGAAAACTTAAGAAATGCCGAAAGCTGAGTAGGTCTGCAGAACATATATAATCTTAAGTTAAATGATGAGAAAGTGTGAAGAATATGGGTGGATAATTTACGAGTTGACGATAATAGAATTCCTTGTTAGAAAACCTAATTGGAGAACAAAAACCGAAAACCCAAATTGATAGGATTTTGTGGGTGTAATCCGCTGAAAACCCTCAGGAGACAACACTCCTCCTACTAGGGACACCTAGAGGTTTAACGGCTTGTTGCACGTGCTCAGTGCAATCGCGTTTTCCTGCGAAAGTGAGGTTAGGTTTTTGTCGAGAATAAAACTAAGTTTGCTCAAGGACGAGCAAAAGATAAGTTTGGGGTATTTGTTCATACCATAATATTGCATTATTATATTCCCCATTCTTATTCGTTTTATAAATAAATAAGTGCTTTTGACGCATGTCTGCTACATATCACAGGTTACAGGTTCTTGGATCTAAAACAGTGAAAAAGATAAAAGAAGATAGAAAAGTGAGACTACAACCAGCAAACAGAAGGATTTTGATAAAGCCGACACAAAGATCAGTACAAGGCAACGCAAGGTCTAAGATTACAAAGCGAACGGTTAAAAGTCCACTGCAATTGTTCACTGAAGATCAGGAAGAAACATAGAAGCTATTTTAATAAAATGACCAAAGAATAAAGAAGCCCAAAACCATCATAGCCACCACAGGAATTCTCAAGGCCCAATCACATCTTTTGGCCGCGGAACCGCGGCCAAACCAGGCCTCGGGCCGCGGTTCCGCGGCCATGTTGCGTAATTAGGAGCGGAAAAATTTACCTAATTCTTGTGGCGGCTTTTACTAGTCAACTTAAGTGCTATTTTGGTAAATGTAGACATGCAGATCAATTGTAACCTAGGGTTTCCTATCCTCTATAAATAGGAACTCTAATTCATTATATTAGGTTATGCCTCCCTGTGCCTCTTTTTATCAATAAAATTTAGATTTCTTTTGGAGAGCATCGATAACTCTTTTCATTTCAGAAATTCAGATCTGACAAGTCTTGTGTTGATGTTTCGAGAGAGCCATCTGTAAAGTAAGTAATTAATTTTAATTCTCTCCC
Organism: Agapanthus africanus; assembly: GCA_030015575.1. NCBI lineage: Eukaryota > Viridiplantae > Streptophyta > Magnoliopsida > Asparagales > Amaryllidaceae > Agapanthus > Agapanthus africanus. Next base: position 824,247,731 of record JASDDO010000019.1, on the reverse strand, counting down.
TAGGTAATTTTTCATTCTCTGCCCTAGTATAAATTTAATTCCTTTCCCTAGTTAGATTGTTAGATCTTTAATTCAATTGCCCTAGATTAATTTAGTTTTTAGATTTAATTGATCCATTCACACCGTTTGGAATTAACTCGTAAGAGCGATTAGGAGATTCACAAAATCCCTGTGGACCGATCCGGACTCAATGGCTAGCTGCAAAGCGACGCCGTTCTTGATTGCGGTAAATAGATAGTTTTTTAGATCAATCAACTGTACCCAACTAAAACCTGTTTGCACGACTCCTTTGAGCTGTGGTAGGGTAGTAATCAAAGCACAGAGGGAACTCACACTAGACAAATGACGATCTCAGGTCGATGAACTAACCTGTACACATGTCACCAGGGAACTGCTATCTAACATCAGGTATAATACCAACTAGCATGTTCCCGGCGAGTCCTGTCCGATGTACTCATAACCCAATGAGCACCTGTATACGTCTTAGGTGAACCAACTGACACCAATGGCTTGTGAGACCAGCCACCGCCCCTCGTCGGGGAATCGATCGTATACACTAGTCTACTAATGGAGTATCGATGCCCAGTCTCGAACCTCCCACGACTAGGGACCTTTTAAGGATGTGCTCATTGACCCCAGCTCCCACGTATATGATCGCCATCATACTGCTAGCAGTCAAGCAAGAATCCTATAGGCTCTATCAAAGCGTAATAGCGATCTGTAATATCACCTGAAGCAGTACACGATGATAAAGATAAACCAGATAGCATACTATCATCTCGAGTAAGATTGTCCTACCAGCATAGGTCTTCCCTCAATCATTGCAATCACGTGCCTGCGATCCAATAATTGACTTTGAGGGCACTATATCCAACAATCTCCCACTTGCACTCAAGGCTAATTATAGCGATGTCACATACTCACAGCCCGTGTGATACCGAACACCCAACTCCTCTACTGATCAGTCTCACAAATCCCGTTTTTGAAACTATTGTGTTCGAGGAATAGACTCAGTGAGTGGATCTGCCCTGATGTTTTTTTCTATGTCTCTCTTAATCTCAAGTTCGCGGAGAAAGCCATCTCCCGAAATGAGCAATACCTGTCTTAGAATATGTCTGGATATCTGATGGGACCTAGTTTATAAATGAACTCCAAATCCAAACTTCTTAGACTGTATCGTCAACTGAACCTAATCAGTATCCTGCGCCATGCCTCCCACAGCATCCGCTTGGACCACCTGTCCAAACTACTGCCCCTCGTCAGAGGGAAAACTATAACTCTGACAGTCACTCTGTCATCCAGGTCACCTTGGAAGCCTGGAATGATAACCGTCTCCCGAAGGAGGCTGTTGTTATCATATCTCTAGAACATCTACTTATGTTCTAAAACTGCTTCTGAATGTTTCTCCAGGATTGGATTAATATCAACTTATTGCATCTAGTGCAAAAACAACATCTGGTGTGGTACTTGACATCTCATGATTGACTCAATTGCCTAAGCAAGTGATATGTCAATCATGCACATCCCTCTCCCATTTATTCTGCAAGACACCTTTAGAGAGGGTGACTCCATCACTTGCAGGTATACTACCGTGCCAGGAGTCGTCCATTCTAAAACACCTTTAGAATGCTGTCTAAGTACCCAGATTAAGAAACTACCCAAATCTAGATCTAAAACCATAGATCTAGTAACCAGAATGTCTGATATTATATCCAAGCCTTATGTGGAGAAACCACTGTGTGACAACCAAAGTATAACCGATCGTAGTATAGGAATATCACTCCCTACTCTGTGTATGTCATCCAAATACCAGGACATCACACCCTACAACTTTCTTAACAGATCCATCCCCTATTCTGATGAAGTCAAACCTATGACTGTCACATCAGAAATAGATGATCTATCTCCGCTATATCTGCTTTAGTCTATAAATAGACATAAGCTACTTGTCCACTATGCTTCCGCTGCTCCCACTGACTACAACAACCCTCTGGCAGAGTCATATACACGTGCACTTCTAAAGACGGTTCAGAACGACGCTATACTCATCCTCCTGCCGGGTCTCATAGCCTGGAACAACAGTAGTGTCATGTCTGGGTAAACATGAACCTCCCTGTCACCATCTTTGATCATACCGAAGTACCTCTCGAGTGCCTGAGGTTACCCACCATATCTGCGGAGTGGCCAATGGAATGTCAAATCTGATTGAATCTTTAGGTTCTTATCAAATTTTCAGTAATCGTTTGTGGTTCTGGAATTACTTCCAGTTCTACCATACTCCCACTACCGTTTTCTGAAAAAAGTCCATTTTATTAAAACTGTGGCGATTCAAGAACAATATCACTATTGATCTTCCAGATGGTAGAAAGTTAACCCTCGTCATAGCCCGGGTCAACCCACAAACAGCTGTTACAGAAACGTGCCTTGAGTTATCCAGAGTCTGGTTTTAAGCATAAGCCGGATAACTCCATATACCTTAACATCGTTAAGATATGAGCTATTCGATATCTAATATAGAAACAGAGGCACAGATTTAATTGGAACCAGATTCAAATCATGCAGCTGTTTCCAGTGCATGTCAACTAAATGGAAGGAGGCAGATCAGCGTTACTCAACTTAGGAATGCATCCAGATATGAGTAACCTGAAAGAGAAACAAGTTTCTCAAAATCATTACTATCAACTGAATACCGGATACAAGTATCTACATCTTCGATCACCTTGAAGAATCCTGATACTTGCAACACCTGGTTCTCTACTTTATTCTTATACCTATAACTTCTCAAAACTTAGACTTTGCATTTCAACGAAACACTTGTCTAAAAACTAGAGAAGTCATAAGTAAACAGAATATAGTATGAGGACCAACCCCTCTGTCCTAATGGACACTAAACAATATACAATACTTTGTATAAGTCCCCTGAGTTGAATAACTCAAACCCTGTGCGTCGTCGGTTGAAAACTGTTAGTTGTATGTATGCCCTAGAGGCCAGTATTGTACAGATGATGTATATTATATTGGATGCTTGGACATATATAGAGATGACTTTCTTGCTCGATATGATAGTATGCTATCTGGTTGCTCTTTATCTTAACATGTTTACTAGTCTCTTTAAACTGTCTTATAGTTACATGTTGATAAAGCCCTTAGGATGTGTACTTGACTACCTGGACTATGATGCAGATCATACTAGTGGGGACATGGTAGTCCATAAGTACATCCTTCAAAGTCCCTAGTCGTAGGTGTATCGAGACGGGGCATCGATATACCAGTGTAGACTAGCGTATACGCTTATCGACCCATGAGATGGGCGATGGATGATCCCATATCCATTGGTGTTTGACATCAGAGATGGTGTACGGGTGCTCAGTGGAGACTGGGTACACTGGACGGACTCGCCGAGAACTCCCAGATGGTATTATACCTCACGTCAGATGGCAGTTCTCAGGTGACACTTGTACAGGTTAGTCTGTAGACCCGAGATCGTCATAGAGTCTTGTGTGATTCCTACTGTGCTTTGATCTCCACCTTACCACGTCCATGAGGGCATGCAAAATGGTGGTCTTTGGGTACAGTCCCGAGTCACATGGAGGCAATGAGCGATAGGAGGGGTTTCGTCTCTTCCGGTATTGGGGGTTGATGTTGCGCTGTGCTCGATTGGCCGTAACAGGGAAGTCCCTGGCCAGGGCTGATCAGAGATTTGCTGGTAAGTGTTACCAGTAGTTTCTCGACCCGTTATGAGCCTCACATCGGCACGACTTATCGGTTACTGGGGTCTGACGTTTACCACCCCTAGACTTGATATGCGACATATCAGACGAACAGACCGGACTGTACGGTAAGTGTTACTGGTTGGATTCACAGGAGTGTGAGCGGGCTAGCTCGTCGATCTTCTGATCGCTCAATACCCGGGTGGCCGTTACGTTTAGCAGACCGCTTACGGCTTGTAGGTGCTTGATATGATCATCACCTGCTACCGGCGTATTGACGAGTCTTTAGAGTCCTACACAGAGATTTCCTGACTCAAGCGAAACGAAATAGGAGCGCATATGAGATATGTGCGGGACCGAGAATAATGCGTGTATGTGATACCGTATTTCATTCTCGCGATGAATGTTTCGATTGGTTGTATGCGATATGACCTAGTTATCGAATCATTGATTCGATAAATCGATACATTGGATACTAGTCGGTTATGTGCGACATGACCGGATCATTGAATCAAATGTTGATTTAATGATTTAATGTATAATTATATATTTGATATATCACTTTGCATTAACTAGTATTGGTTCACTTTAAATGGATTTTCTCACTTGAAGTTCACAAGTTGTATATGTGATATACTTTTGTGCACTTGATTGTATCATGCTTGATGATGCATGAATATTGGCTTTGTGTAAAGAATTATACCATGGTTATGATAATGGTTAGGGTTTTTGATTTATTCACTCATTTATTTATCCATTCTTTATTTATTTAAATGGATAAAAGAAAATAAAATGGTTTCTTTTTATCATGAAGCTTGTTGAAGCTTCATGAAGCTTTGACTAAAGAGACCATTTTGTCTTCATGCTTAACCCTAACCATTCCCACTTACCATGGTCTATTCTCTACACTTGACCTTAGTTAGGATATGATAAGTATTGATTTCTTTTCTATTATGAAAATACTTTGATCATATTCTATCTTCATCTTCTCCTTCTTCTTTAAGAAAGAAAACTAGACTCCATTAATGGCATCTTGAGTTCTAAAGTGAGAAATCCAATTCTAAAGTGAACCCACCTCCTATTTCTTCACCCTCTACCTCTTGCCAAGTAGTATAGGGTGTTTTCTTCACAAGTTTCACGACTTGGTGAAGTTAGAGCTTGATCTTGTGTAACCTCGACGTAGATCATCTTCGGCATCGTAGCCGACGACTATTCCGCTCATTTCTTTGATGAAGCCGATGCGAGAGTCCGGGATTCGAGATGGACAACGAGGGGATGACTACGTGGAGCTAAGGAAGTGGATATCCGGATCTACAAAGGTTGTAACTTCTCACTTTTAGTTAAGATGTTAACTAGTTTCCCTTTTCGCCTAAAATTCTAGTTAACGATCCGTATTAGGGTTTCTCGGCACCGGAAAAATTTGAAATTGGCATGGTTGATGCCTTGTGAGACTTCATTCGAGTGCCTAGGAACCCTACAGTGGTATCAGAGCTACTAGGCATTGGATGTCGACCTATGGGGGGTTCTCACTGTGTGACAGTGTGGCGAAGCATAGGCTCTTACCCCCAGGGTGTCCCGAGACCGGAAGGTGTTCCGGCGGGTTGTAGTCCTCACGAGGGGGCATACGTAAAAAGTAGCTGCTGAGGGACCCGTTGGTGCCACGGCGACCCCATTGGATGGGGTGGCTGCCTGACCTACAGCGGTATCAGAGCCTAGCTAGAGCCTTAGGCGATGCGTAGACGATATTTGAAACCCGATCGAACCGAAACCCTAAAAACCAAAATGCTCTCTGGACTTTTTCTAAAAACTGGGTTTTTTCGATATTAAAAATGCTTAAAAAATTCAGCAGGGAAATATAAGAATTACGATGCAAAATTTTCCAAACGAAGAGTCTAAAGTGCGGCGGAACCGCGGCAGAAGCCTAGCTTCTGCGGCGGTTCCGCGGCCATCTTCTGACGTCAGGCTTCCACATTTGCACAGTAATTCCTATTTTATTATGCTGAGTTTTCTGGGAATTTTTAATTTGACTCAAGAGTTGAGTGTTCTGGGGTTGCATTGAAAATCGTCGTTTCGATCGGATTATCAAGTTTTGTCTATGTGGTTTTTCCGGGTAAATTTTAGAATATGTTAAAAAGTTCGACCGGATATAAATACCCACCTTTTCCCCTGTCGGGAAATTTCCAAGTGTTGGATCTTTCCGTAGTTTAACGACATTCTAAGTAGTGCAAGTAACGCGATGGTCCCTCTAGAAGACAACAAACCTTAACTCGATTATGTGACCGTCTTGAACTGCCCTTTGAACCTTCGGGTTTGGGGCAGTACGGCGTGCCACATGTGAGGCGTTGGCTTGACCCTTCTACGGCTGGACCGTTGGTACTGAGGCATGAACTGGATGTTTTTAAACTTGTTTCATGTATTGATCTGTTTCGGGAAAACTTGGGTGTTCGAATGTTCGATCGGAAAGTTTAACATTTTCTGTTTATCCGGAATGGGATACAATAATTGGAATTCACAATCAGTTATGAGATAACTGAATGAATGTTATAAATCTAGCGGTTTAGTCTCATTTGATATTGAAAAGAGTTTTCGATAATGGGACTAGAATGCGGGGTTTATAATTGTTAAGCATGTGATGTCTAAGTATTTCATTTTGATTAGGCATGCGATGTCTAAAGAGGTTGCGGATTCCAACTGTTGTAGTTTTACACTTTCTTTTCTGTGACCGTAAGTGTAATATGTGATATCGCCGGTTTCGTTGCTATATTGTCAACGACAATTGGGATGCGCATATTTACTTACGTTGATGACATGTGATGTTATGTGTTGCTGGATATATTATATTGGATTGTCGTGTTTGAATAGCCGGGGGTTTTTATGTGAGATGAGTGTTTTTCATTTTCATTCATGTAAAAACTTGTATGTAATATTCTTTTATTGGGGCACTTCCAGGTTGCGGAAGTTGTCACCTTTTGTATATTATTTACTTTTCCGCATTAGGATAGACCCAAGGAGGGGAGCACAAGTAACCGGTTTCTAGGGTCCAGTGGGAGACCATCTCGAGGAGTCGAGTCCGGGTCTCCTAACCCTAGAATTGGTAGGGTTGCTTGCCGCTCTCGTAGGGGTCTAGGGGTGTGGGATTAGCTATTCATCACGACCGTGGAATCCGTGTTTTATACTGGCTCGTATTGAAAACACGGACGTCCTAGTATATCCAATGTTTCATATGTTTCTTCTGCTGCGATATCTGTGATGTGATCATGTGATGTTCTATGATAGATACAGTATATGGTATATATGATATATTATATAGACGTTACTTATGTTTTGCACCCGCACTAGCCCTGCCCTGCTCTGTCGTTAGTTACCTAACCTAACGGTGCATGAGGGGACATCGAGGCGAATGCGGCTGGCATAAGTGTACGTCATATTTATCTGTGATGTTTAGGTGACTTGAATGATGGGACTTCATTAATGTGATTAATGAAAGAAAAGAAACCTAAGATGTTGTAGAATCAAATTTTAAACAAAACAGGTAGCTACAGTTCTTGCTTTGCATAGCGGTATATATGATATACCCTGCACCTTATTCGATGAGGAAAGGACCGAGATCCCTTCACCGGGAGTGACTCCTTTAGCAATAACTGGCAGATGCTACACACTCGGTTTGACTTTTGATTGCTTCTATAGTTTATGCTTTGCACAGCGATATATATGATATATCCCGCACCTCATTCGACGAGGAAAGGGTCGACGATCCCTTCACCGGGAGTGACCCCTTTAGCAAAACTAGAAAAGCCTCAAAATCACTCCATTTCAAAACTTCATTCGATTCTACAACGATATCAAGTTCATTACGCAATAGGTTTTCAGAAAAACCTGTCGTAGCCCTCCGTCATTTCAGATAAGAACTGTTTAGTATTCGTGCTGCGTTTGTTGGCCTTTGTTAAGGCGTAGTGTGCGGTAGCTGAATAGTGCTTATCTGCTTGTGCATGTGATGCAGATTGTTTCAGGGTAGTCGTACGACCTTGTTGGCCTTTGTCAAGGGTCGTGCGGGTGGGTTTGATTCAATCAAGAAATGACGGGTTGAACTTGACTAGCATCCCATGATTTGTTGGCCTTTGTCAAGGTCATAGGACGCTAGGGGCAAAATATTATCGGGAATTTCAAGTGTTGAAATTTGCAATGAGATTGCATACCTTCTATGAGATAGTTGGATCCCGATACCCACTGTGAGTAAGAGTTACTCCTGGGAGAGTTTTACACATTGCAATTAGCTGATCAAGTAGGTGTCTAGAAAGGTGTCAATGGGGTTACGCCTCTGGGAAAACGAGGTTTACATTAATTAGGTTCGTGCGAAAGCACGGGGGACCTCCCTCAAAGTACCGACACTGGCCTGGCTGAAAGATTGGCGAACTTGTAGTGTGTAATTAATCCCGGCTAGTCTTTCCTTTTAGGGTTTGAAGGAAGATTTGATAAAAACCAGTGGGAGCCATCCTGATTAGATAAGATAATAACCAATCTGATCTTGCACGAGCATACGCTAAAGTGTTTTCTTCTCTCTCTCTCCAGGTAGCGACCATTTCATGCCCTAATAAAGATAATAATATGGATGTATTGACCGAACCCGCATGTTATACTGTGCTGGGGAACGTTGGTTCCGTTCTTTCCTATAAGAGTTATAGGACTGAGCAGGATATAGGGGAATACCAGGATTCCCATGCCACCCGAATGAAGAAAGTACATGATGATGCATTTTCTTCGGGTGTGTTCGTTACAGAGAACTGTTTCTCCATTTGCTCTACGTCCTGGGTATTAGATACCGGGTCAGGATCCCATATATGTAATCAGTTACATGGGCTTAGGAAAGGTAGAGAACTTGGAGAAGGTGATAAAGACATTAGAGTTGGAAATGGTGCAATTGTTGCAGCTAAGACTGTCGGGGAATATCACCTTGTATTACCAACTGGTAAAACATTGGTTCTGAACGAATGCTATTACATGCCGAACCTGATATGCAACATTATATCAGTTTCTTTATTGGGTAAAGAGGAATATAATTTTGTATTACAGGATAATGTTATGAACATTTTCCGTAACCAAAAGTTGGTTGGATCAGGCACGTTGTGCAATGGCATTTATGTTCTAAATCAATCAACAGTTCTGAGCATAACAAACACACACAAGAGGAAGAGTTCAGAACTGAACGAATCCTTCTTGTGGCATTGTAGACTGGGTCACATCAATGCGACACGACTGGCTAAGTTACATAAGGATGGATATTTAAATTCGTTTGAATTTTCATCTTATGACACTTGCCAGTCATGTCTCAAAGGCAAGATGACCAAAACTCCGTTTACGGGACACGGAGAAAGAGTTACCGAACTCTTGGGACTAATACATAGTGATGTATGCGGTCCCATGTCTACACATGCCAGGGATGGTTCTTCATACTTCATTACATTCACTGACGATCTCTCTAGATTCGGATATGTGTTCCTGATGAAACACAAATCAGAAGCTTTTGAGAAATTTAGATAATATAAACAAGAAGTCGAGAACCAAACCGGAAAAAGTATTAAAATCCTTCGATCTGATCGAGGAGGTGAATACTTGAGCAATGAATTCCTGGACTTCCTAAAAGAGAATGGGATTCTCTCTCAGCTGACACCTCCATATACACCACAGCACAACGGTGTATCAGAACGGAGGAACCGCACCCTATTAGATATGGTGCGCTCTATGATGAGCACAGCTGAGTTACCTATTTTCTTCTGGGGATATGCGCTGGAAACAGCAGCATACCTATTGAATCAAGTTCCAACTAAATCTGTACCTACCACACCATATGAGATATGGAGTGGGAAGAGACCATGTCTTAAACGAGTTAAGATATGGGGTTGCCCGGCCTATGTCAAAAGGCAAAATCCGGACAAACTCGAGGCACGGTCAGTTCTATGCAAGTTTGTGGGATATCCCAAACATTCACATGGATATCTTTTCTACCATACAGAGGAACAAAAAGTGTTTGTTTCTCGACATGCCACCTTTTTGGAAAAGGAATTTCTTGCAAAAGAAATTAGTGGGGATAAGGTAGAACTGGAAGAAATTTCGGCTACACAAACTCAAACTGAAGATTTAGTGGAACCAGAGGATTCAGTAGTACCCGACGAACCCCAGCCTCTCCGCCGATCTAGTAGGGTTCCTCACCAACCTGAGAGATACTACGGTTTTCTCATGGATGGTGGGAGCGAGGATTGCATCATGGAGGATGATGACCCAACTAGCTTCGAGCAGGCCATCACGAGTAGGGACTCAGTGAAATGGCTGGATGCAATGCGGTCCGAGATGGAATCCATGTACACCAACAAAGTATGGACTTTGGATGTTGCTCCTGAAGGGGTAAAACCCATTGGGAGCAAGTGGATCTTCAAGAAGAAACTTGGTGTAGATGGGAAAGTGGAGACTTTCAAAGCTAGACTTGTTGCAAAGGGTTTTCGTCAAAGACCAGGTGTGGACTATGACGAAACCTTTTCTCCAGTGGCTATGCTTAAATCCATCCGGATCATGCTTGCCATCGCTGCATATCATGATTACGAAATCTGGCAAATGGATGTTAAGACCGCCTTTCTAAATGGTGATTTAGAAGAGAGCGTGTACATGACTCAGCCAGAAGGCTTCGTAGACAGTGGGAGCAGCTGGAAGGTGTGCAAGCTGCTTAAATCCATTTATGGATTAAAGCAAGCATCGCGGAGTTGGAACATCTGCTTTGACGTCGTTATCAAAGAGTTTGATTTCGTCAAAAACCCAGATGAACCTTGTATCTACAAGAAGGTGGCAGAGAGTAAGGTTGTCTTCCTCGTATTGTACGTGGACGACATACTCTTGATAGGAAATGATATTCCTATGCTGCAATCGGTCAAGCTCTTCTTATCACAAAGATTCTCAATGAAAGATCTTGGTGATGCCTCCTGCATATTGGGAATTAGGATCTATAGAGATAGATCCAAACGGATATTGGGATTGTCCCAATCCAGGTACATTGACACCATACTAAAGAGGTTTAGTATGGAAGAATCCAAGCGTGGGAACTTGCCCACGATCTCTGGAGTCACTCTCTCCAAAGAGATGTCTCCCAAGACTGATTTGGAGAGAGCTCGCATGCAAGGGATACCCTATGCTTCGGCTGTAGGCTCTATCATGTATGCGATGCTATGTACCAGACCCGATGTAGCATACTCACTAAGTGTAGTGAGCAGGTATCAAGCTGATCCTGGAGAGAGTCACTGGACAGCTGTGAAGAGCATTCTCAAGTACTTGCGAAGGACTAAAGAGATGCTCTTGGTGTATGGTAACGGAGAACTCCAAATGGAGTCCTTTACCGATTCGAGCTTCCAGAGTGATAAGGACGACTCTAAGTCGCAGTCGGGATTTGTCTTTACCCTTTACGGAGGGGCGGTTAGCTGGAAGAGTTCCAAGCAGGAAACCGTGGCTGACTCGACGATGGAGGCTGAATACATCGCTGCCAACGATGCTGCCAAAGAGGCTGTCTGGATCAAGAAGTTCATCACTGAACTTGGAGTGGTTCCATCCATTGAGCATCCAATACCATTGTATTGCGATAACAATGGAGCGGTGGCTTTGGCCAAGGAACCCAGGTCCCATCAGCGATCCAGGCATATTCTGAGGCGGTATCACCTGATCCGGGAGATAGTTGATCGCCGGGAGATCGAGGTCAGGAGGGTTGACACGAAGAACAACACGGCGGATCCACTCACGAAGGCCATTCCCCAGATACAGTTTGAGAGACTCTTCGGGATGCTCGGTATGCGATACTACAGCAGCTGGCCCTAGTGCAAGTGGGAGATTGTTAGTTGTATGTATGCCCTAGAGGCCAGTATTGTACAGATGATGTATATTATATTGGATGCTTGGACATATATAAAGATGACTTTCTTGCTCGATATGATAGTATGCTATCTGGTTGCTCTTTATCTTAACATGTTTACTAGTCTCTTTAAACTGTCTTATAGTTACATGTTGATAAAGCCCTTAGGATGTGTACTTGACTACCTGGACTATGATGCAGATCATACTAGTGGGGACATGGTAGTCCATAAGTACATCCTTCAAAGTCCCTAGTCGTAGGTGTATCGAGACGGGGCATCGATATACCAGTGTAGACTAGCGTATACGCTTCTCGACCCATGAGATGGGCAATGGATGATCCCATATCCATTGGTGTTTGACATCAGAGATGGTGTACGGGTGCTCAGTGGAGACTGGGTACACTGACGGACTCGCCAAGAACTCCCAGATGGTATTATACCTCACGTCAGATGGCAGTTCTCAGGTGACACTTGTACAGGTTAGTCTGTAGACCCGAGATGGTCATAGAGTCTTGTGTGATTCCCACTGTGCTTTGATCTCCACCTTACCACGTCCATGAGGGCGTGCAAAACGGTGGTCTTTAGGTACAGTCCCGAGTCACATGGAGGCAATGAGCGATAGGAGGGGTTTCGTCTCTCCCGGTATTGGGGGTTGATGTTGCGCTGTGCTCGATTGGCCGTAACAGGGAAGTCCCTGGCCAGGGCTGATCAGAGATTTGCTGGTAAGTGTTACCAGTAGTTTCTCGACCCGTTATGAGCCTCACATCGGCACGACTTATCGGTTACTGGGGTCTGACGTTTACCACCCCTAGACTTGATATGCGACATATCAGACGAACAGACCGGACTGTACGGTAAGTGTTACTGGTTGGATTCACAGGAGTATGAGTGGGCTAGCTCGTCGATCTTCTGATCGCTCAATACCCAGGTGGCCGTTACGTTTAGCAGACCGCTTGCGGCTTGTAGGTGCTTGATATGATCATCACCTGCTACCGGCGTATTGACGAGTCTTTAGAGTCCTACACAGAGGTTTCCTGGCTCAAGCGAAACGAAATAGGAGCGCATATGAGATATGTGCGGGACCGAGAATAATGCGTGTATGTGATACCGTATTTCATTCTCGCGATGAATGTTTCGATTGGTTGTATGCGATATGACCTAGTTATCGAATCATTGATTCGATAAATCGATACATTGGATACTAGTCGGTTATGTGCGACATGACCGGATCATTGAATCAAATATTGATTTAATGATTTAATGTATAATTATATATTTGATATATCACTTTGCATTAACTAGTATTGGTTCACTTTAAATGGATTTTCTCACTTGAAGTTCACAAGTTGTATATGTGATATACTTTTGTGCACTTGATTGTATCATGCTTGATGATGCATGCATATTGGCTTTGTGTAAAGAATTGTACCATGGTTATGATAATGGTTAGGGTTTTTGATTTATTCATTCATTTATTTATTTAAATGGATAAAAGAAAATAAAATGGTTTCTTTTTATCATGAAGCTTGTTGAAGCTTCATGAAGCTTGTTAAAGCTTTATGACTAAAGAGACCATTTTGTCTTCATGCTTAACCCTAACCATTCCCACTTACCATGGTCTATTCTCTACACTTGACCTTAGTTAGGATATGATAAGTATTGATTTCTTTTCTATTATGAAAATACTTTGATCATATTCTATCTTCATCTTCTCCTTCTTCTTCAAGAAAGAAAACTAGACTCCATTAATGGCATCTTGAGTTCTAAAGTGAGAAATCCAATTCTAAAGTGAACCCACCTCCTATTTCTTCACCCTCTACCTCTTGCCAAGTAGTATAGGGTGTTTTCTTCACAAGTTTCACGACTTGGTGAAGTTAGAGCTTGATCTTGTGTAATCTCGACGTAGATTATCTTCGGCATCGTAGCCGACGACTATTCCGCTCATTTCTCCGATGAAGCCGATGCGAGAGTCCGGGATTCGAGATGGACAGCGAGGGGATGACTACGTGGAGCTAAGGAAGTGGATATCCGGATCTACAAAGGTTGTAGCTTCTCACTTTTAGTTAAGATGTTAACTAGTTTCCCTTTTCGCCTAAAATTCTAGTTAACGATCCGTATTAGGGTTTCTCGGCACCGGAAAAATTTGAAATTGGCATGGTTGATGCCTTGTGAGACTTCATTCGAGTGCCTAGGAACCCTACAAAAACTGTACTATGGTTATGAAGAATTACACCGCTGTTTAATACTCCTTACCTAATCATCAACTGATATAGGTAAATGTCATGGACATAATTTCAAAAAGTTATATCTCACTTTATAAAAATAAACATACAGATATATCAATTTGAAATTGGTGCATAACAACGGATATTCAAAACCAAATATTTGCCGTCCGGCAAACAACCCAGGCGATTTCTTCAATTATCACCAATTACAACGAATCCTAATATAATGAGGATGATCACCCAATTCCCAATAACTTGCTCCCACTCATCATCTGTAAAATCATATAGATGTGAGAATCATATCTGGTAAATACATACCCTGGAGTAAGAACTAATTAGGAAATCAGTTTTCTATTAACAATACACAGTGAAACTGAAACATGAATATATTTCGAAGGGGTATCCGGGTATTCCTAGTAATGCCTTTTCCATTATCAGATTCACAACTGTAACCGTATATTTCTTTTGCCATCTCTCCAAATCCCTTTATATGTCTTTAGTCATTACCTTCTGTACACCATCTTTAGGCCAAATGGTTTTCTTCCTTCCGTACCGTTCGGTACCAGCCTATGGTTTGGAAGAAGACTATCCAATAAACGTAATAGGTGTACTGTCCTAATCCTAGGAGCACTCGCAATCTGAGAGAAGGTGAAGATTAAAGACAACTGAATAAACCTTATTCCTATTTCTCCTGAACCAGAATCCATCCTCGAAAAAGTTCCTTCGAGTTCGTATATAACCATACGATGGATTTATCCAATGGAATTGGATGTTCGTAGTGATACGGGGTGTTCTGGAGAAATACAAAGGTGAAGTAGGAGTGGCGATGAAATACTTGGTTTGGTCGTGAATAGCAGTCGCAATTTACTTTGCTCTCTTTCTAATCTCTTTATTTGTCTTTACTTATTACCTTCTGTACACCTTCCTTAGGCTAATCAGTTTTCTTCATTCCCTACCTTTCGGCACCTGCCTATGGTTTGGAAGAAGACTATCCAATATGCGTAATAGGTGTACTCTCTCCTAATCCTAGGAGCCCTCACAACCTGAGAGAATGTAAAAGGAAAAGACAACTGAATAGTCCTATTCATTCTCTCTAGAACCAGAATCCATCCTCGAAGAAGTTCCTTCGAGTTCGTATATAACCATACGATGGATTTATCCAATGGAATTGGATGTTCGTAGTGATACGGGGTGTTCTGGAGAAATGCAAAGGGTAAAAGAAGGAGTGGCATTGATGTATGCAACTCAGATAATCCAAAAGCCAGTGTTTTAAGAAGGTTCGGTTAACTTGGTCACTGAGTCACAATCTAGGGTCGGACCATGGTCGCTGCCAAAGAGAGAGAGAAAAGAAACACTCTGCGTGCACTCTAACCTAGATCAGAATGGTTATCACTTTATCTAATCATGAAACCTCCCACTGTATCCTCAAATTCTCCTCCAAACCTGAAAGAAGAATTAGTCAGGATCACCCGAGGAGTAAACCAACTCATCAGTGGGAATCGGGATCCAACTATCATCGCATGATAACGTGATGGAATCCACTCACGTTATCACACTCCAGAAGGTATGCGCATGCCTGGCAAGTTTCAGATTCTTTAGAAACTCCCGATGTGATTTTTACCCCATGCTCTTATGACCTTGACTTTGGCCAACAAATCATAAGTCACATGTCAAGTTCTACCCATCATTATCCAGGTTAATTTGAACCTACCCATACCTACCCTTGACTTTGGCCAACAAAGCAGTACGACTGTTCCAAACCAACGCATCTATCTATACAACAGAAAGGTAACAAATAGCTACCATACACTATGCCTTGACTTTGGCCAACAAACATAGCATGAATCTAAGTGTTACCCGTCTGAAATGACGGAGGGCTACAAATGGTTTTTGGCGAAAAACCTTTAACGTAATGAACTTGATATCGTTGAAGGAACCAGATAGCTTTTTATAAATATAGTGGCGAAAACCTTTGCTAAAGAGGTCACTCCCGGTGAAGGGGTCTCGGCTCTTTCCCCGTAGAATGAGGTGCAGGATATTCCAACTGAATACCATGATACAAAGCAAAAAGTAATAGACTATAGTGAAGTTATTACCCTGACGCAAACTTTTGCCCAAGGGGTCACTCCCGGTGAAGGGATCTCGGCCCTTGCCTCGTTGACTGAGGTGCTGGATATTCAAAACCGAATACCACTGTGCAAAACAAAAGAAAACGTCCTTGCAATAACAGCTTTTTGAAAAATGTTCCAACAACATCAGAATAGGTTTGTTTAGCTTGCATTGATCCGAATCAATGCAGTCCCATCAATTAATCACACCACAAAAGAACGAAAATAGGATGTACGTATATGCCATCCGCATTCGCCACTGGGTCCCGTCATCACCCGTTAGGTTACTTAACTAACGACAGAGCGGGGACTGGACTAGCGCCGATGAAAAACATATACAACATCTACTAGTATATATATAGCAATATATAATAATTGCTCCAGGCGTGATAAAATGCAACATCACAGAAATGTAATAAGCATCACAGAACAATATAGATAATCTGGGATCCCCGGGTTTCCTTAGAGCCGCAACTGAAACCCGACGTTCCCCTGGTCGTGTGGATAGCCTGTGCAATGAAATCCTAGACCCCTACGGGTGCGGTAAGTTACCCTCCAAAACCTGAAGCGAGGCAGCCCCTTCAACAAAGTAAATGGACCACCCAGCACTTCACGGAATCCGGTAACTTGAGCACCCCTCCTTGGGTCAACCTATACCCCCTACGAGTGCGGCGAATAGCCCGCCAATTCTAGAGTAAAGCCCCCTCCGTCTCAAATCCATGAGATGTGGGCCCGTTGCCCTCTAGAACCCGGCTATCCGTGCACCCCACCGCGGGTTAATCCTAGTACAGAAAAGAAAGATATATACAACGGGTACATCGACCTCAGCCCGGTCGTGCCCCAAAAGAATAATATACAAACAGACAGTGACGGCAGTCCACATGTCGGACGCTCGCCCCGCAATATCAAATATACAAATATAACCAAACTGTACTAACATTGCACCAAGCTATCCACCACGACAAATCCGCAACATCACAGCACAACACAGAATATCAACGTGAATATCACGTTCGCAAATCCGTCTAAAAGGGCTATAGCAATTAGACAAGATTTACCGCTCGAATGATATTCACGGTCATAGATAGTAATGTAAGTACTGCGAACTAACTTATTTAAAATTTCGATCGTCAAAATTTCCCGAAGTGGGCCCCAAGTACAACTGCAGCACTCAAAATAATCTGGGCCAAAACTAAAAATTCCAGAAACCACATTTTCACACAGAAGACCTGCACAAAAAAATGGTGCACTGAAGCAATATCACGGCGGCGGAACCGCGGCCAAAACGTGGTTAGTGCCGCGGTTCCGCGGCGTTACAGTGGATTCGTGCTCCCAAATTTCTACAGGGGTCTTAAAAAAGCCTGCCTGATTTTCAGACATACCCAAAATAATTTTTCGACCACAAAATAAATTCGACAGAAACTCAGAAAATGAAAATGCGGTTTCGGAAATTTTGATCGATCGATATTTTAAACATGTTAGAACAAGCTAGTAAAGGTTAATGGCATGGCTCTGATACCATGTAAGTCTACGGTAGCACCCCGGCCGTCAATCCGAGGCCAAAATGCGGAAACAAAAACTTTTTCATAAACTTGAAACTGGCGCTATCGTATACTTTCACCCAGATCGAACCATTAATACTAAACTGGCTAACTAGAGAAGGGTTAGAAAGGCTATACCGATCGATCCGTGTCCTTCGGTCTTTAGCCATCGTCTCTAGCTCCTCGCGGCATCTCCGATCTCGATCGATCCCCGATCTCCTCGTCGGAAAGGGCACCACATCTTCGAATCCTTTTACGGGCTCCCGCTTCGAACCGAAGCAACTCAGACACGAAGTTTGCTAGCCGACATGTCCAAGGTTGCTGTAGAATAAGTGTAGAATTCTTTGTCTCGAGAGTTAATCGAAGTTGCCAAATAGGAGTGGAGATGGAAATGAGCTTTGGAATGGCAAAGGAATTTTGTGCAAGATGAACTGAATCAATTCCTCACTCACAAAAATTTGGGGCTGCCTCTTTCTTGTGCTTGGCCATGGCAATAATAGAATGGTGGTGGTGAGTGTAGGAGCAAAAAATGGTGACCATAAGCACAAGAAAACCTCACATCTAATATCCAAGTCAATCCAATTTTAATTAATGCAAACATTGAACCAAGCACATCTAGAACCTCCAAGAGGGTTCAGCTAGCTGCTGTAGCCCCAGCACCACAAAAAAAAACCTCCTTTACTAATTTCACATTTGCAAATAAACCCCCTTTCAACAAAGGAATTTCAGCCAAGAAGGGAAGAAAGAAAAATGGCCGAAATGGAATGTAAACTGGCAACTTCAAAAAACGATCCCGTAATAAATTACAGGATAACCCCGCGACTGTATATACATACCCGCATTTATATTCCAACCGAATACAAATGCAATGAGACAAAATCTACACAGTATAATACTAGGATCCGGCTTAAACCAAAGCCCGCTAGTATTATCTGTCTGAACCATAACACGTGCATAAGTGCACATGTATGTTCGAACCCTGCCATAAATCCATACGGCCTCTACAACGTTTCGCCCAAAACTTGAGAAACTGTCTGTGAGGGACTCTAAAGACTCGTTAATACACTGGCTGTGGATTTAACCACTAGCACGTCAGTGGTACTAGCTGTACGTAACGGGCTACCAGGTATTGACCAAAAGGGAGGTCGATGAGCGAACTCATCCCGACACCCTACTGGGCCTGTTAGTGACAATATCCGTACAGTCTGGTTCGTTCGTCTATGAGCATCGCATGTCGGTCCTGGGGGGTTGGTAAAAGTCAGACCCCTGATTGATCTCAAAAATTATCTAAACCGCAATCAAGAACGGCGTCGCTTGGTAGCTAGCCGGTGAGTACGGGTCGGTCCACCGGTATGTTGTGAATTTCCTAATCGCTCTAACGAGTTAATTCCGATGGGTGTTCGGATTGATTATTAAATCTAAAAACTAAATCTATGTATACTAAGATTATCTAGATCTAAATCTTGCTAGGGTTAGGTTTAGGAATGGTTTGGAAATGTAAATAAATCTCAAAGCTTTCTATACCCAAATTAGGATCTAAGAGGAGTTATGGTAATTATTAATAAAGGGGATTAGATCCATTCGGGAAGGTGTTCCTTCCTCTAGGTTCTTGTCCTTCCTTTATCAATCCTTACCCTAATCTCCATGGAAAACACGCGCAACCGGGCCTTTATACTACGGTATCACCGCTACCTCGAGGGATAGTGTGCCGTAAGGCGCGGTGTGTGCGTGTATGCACGGAGTCCTATTGATTATATGTGATGGGTAAGAAATGGATGAGAGATCTCATTTCTCAAAAGCCTTCCCCAAAGCTAACTCTAACAATTATCTAGGGCAAGAAATTAAATCTAAACTAGGGCAGAGAATGAAAAATTACCTACTTTATAGATGGCTCTCTCCAAACATCAACACAGGGTTGTCAGAACTGAATTCATGAAATGAAAAGAGGCACCGATGCTCTCCATAAAGAATTCTGAATTTTATTATTAAAAGGAGGCATGAACAAATACAATGAATTGGGTCTCTATTTATAGGACATAGAAAACCCTAGGTTTATAATTGCCGCATGTGTGCTTTTACAAAAATACCCCTAGAAAGACTTTTCGGCGCCGCCTCTGCATTATGGTAAAATTTCTCGAACTCCGTGCTCTAGACGGCCGCGGAACCGCGGCCACAACCAGGGTTTGGCCGCGGTTCCGCGGCACAATGATTGACTTGGGCTCTGAATTTTTCTGGGCTGTCTTCTATTGACTTGTTCTTCCTGTTTCTTAAGTACTTTTCTGAAATTGACTTCTAGGTTTCTTCCAGATCTCCAGTGAATAATGTAGTGAACTTTAACCGTTGCTTCGAGACGAAATCTTGGACCTTGCGCCGCCTTGTGCTTCGTGAACTGATCTTTGTGTAAGCTTTATCAAAATCCTTATGTTTGCTGGTTGTAGTCTCACTTTTGCATCGTCTTTTACTTTTTTCACTGTTTTTACTTCGAGAACCTGTAACCTGTACTATGTAGCAGACATGGGTCAAAAGCACCTGTTTATTTATAAAATGCATAAGAATGGGGGAATATAATAATGCAATATTATGATATGAACAACCCCCAAAAGCGGTACAAGTCGTGTCAGAGTGTAGCCCAGAACACCCTGAGATACTACTGGAATACCTACCAGTAAATCTCCTGCCTTGGCCAAGAACTTCGTGTAATGGCTCTCCTAGACACAGCGTGATCTCACCCCCAATACCGGGAGAGACGAAACCCCTGCCGATCCGCTCACTGCCTCCACGTGGCTCGGGACTGTACCCAACTAAAACCTGTTTGCACGACTCCTTTGAGCCGTGGTAGAGTAGTAATCAAAGCACAGTGGAAACTCACACGAGACAAATGACGATCTCGGGTCGATGAACTAACCTATACACATGTCACCAGGGAACTGCTATCTGACATCAGGTATAATACCAACTAGCATGTTCCCGGCGAGTCCTGTCCGGTGTACTCATAACCCAATGAGCACCTGTATACGTCTAAGTGAACCAACTGACACCAATGGCTTGTGAGACCAGCCACCGCCCCTCGTCGGGGTCTCGATCGTATACACTAGTCTTCTAATAGAGTATCGATGCCCAGTCTCGAACCTCCCACGACTAGGGACCTTTTAAGGATGTGCTTATTGACCCCAGCTCCCACGTATATGATCGCCATCATACTGCTGGCAGTCAAGCAAGAATCCTATGGGCTCTATCAACGCGTAATAGTGATCTGTAATATCACCTGAAGCAGTACACGATGATAAAGATAAACCAGATAGCATACTATCATCTCGAGCAAGATCGTCCTACCGGCATAGGTCCTCCCTCAATCATTGCAATCACGTGCCTGCGATCCAATAATTGACTTTGAGGGCACTATATCCACGACCAAACCGCGTATATCATCGCCACTCCTACTTCACCTTTGCATTTCTCCAGAACACCCCGTATCATTACGAAGATCCACGTTTATTGGATAATCCATCATATAGTTACATACGAACTCGAAGGAACTTGTTCCAGTTCGAGAATGGATTCTGGTTCAGGAGAAATAGAATAAGGATTATTCAGTTGTCTTTTCCCTTTACCTTCTCTCAAGTTGCGAGGGCTCATGGGATTAAGAGGGTACACCTATTACGATTATTGGATATTCTTCTTACAAATCTTAGGCCAGTGCCAAAAGGTAGGGAAGGAAGAAAACCATTTAGCCTAAATACGGTATATAGAAGGTAATAAGTAAAGACAAATAAAGGGATTGGAGAGATGGCAAGGAAATATACGGTTACAGTCATGAATCAAGATAGTGGAAGAAGCATTACTAGGAATACCCGGATACCCCTTCGAAACATTTTCATGTTTCATTTTCCCTGTGCAGTGTTAATTGAAAACTGATTTCCCAATTCATTCTGACTCCAGGGTATGTATTTACCAGCTTTGATTCTCACATCTGTATGGTATTACAGATGATGAGTGGGAGTAATATATTGGGAATCATGTGATTATATTCTCATTATATCGGAATTCATTGTAATTGGTGATATTTTAGGAAATCACCTGGGTTTTTGGCGGACGGCAAATATTTGGTTTTGAATATCCGTAGTTATGCACCAGTTTCAAACTGATACATCTGTACGTTTATTTTATAAATTGAGATATAACTTTTTGAAATTATGTCTATGACATTTACTTATATCAGTTGATGGTTAGGTAAGAAGTATTCAACAACAGTGTAATTCTTCTTAACCATGGTACAGTTTTCAACCTACGACGCACAATGTTTGAGTTATTGAACTCAGGGGACTTATACAAAGTATTGTATGTTGTTCAGTGTCTATTAGGACAAAGGGGTTGGTACTCGTACTATATTCTGTTTACTTGTGACTTCTTAAGTTTTTAGACAAGTATTTCATAGAAATACAAGGTCCAAGTTTTGAGAAATTATAGGTACAAGAATAAAGTAGAGAACCATGTGTTGCAAGTATCGGGATTCTTCAAGGTGATCGAAGATGTAGATACTTGTGTTTGGTATTCGGTTGATAGTAATAGTTTTGAGAACTTGCTTCTCTTTTAGGTTACTCATATCTGGATGCACTCCTAGTTGAGTAATGTTGATCGGCATCTCTCCATTTAGTTGACATGCACTGGAGACAGCTGCATGATTTGAATCTGGTTCCAATTAAATTAGTGCCTCTGTTTCTATATTGTATATAGAATGGTTCATATCTTAACGATGTTAAGATATATGGAGTTGTCCGGCTTATGCTTGAAAACAGACTCTGGATAAACTCAAGGCACGTTTCAGTAATGGCTGTTTGTGGGTTATCCCGGGCTATGTCGAAGGATAACTTTCTACCATCTAGAAGATCAATAGTGATATTGTTCTTGACTCGCCAAAGTTTTAGCAAAATGGAAATTTTTCATAAAACAGTAGTGGGAGTATGGTAGAACTGAAAGTGATTCCAGAACCACAAACGATTACTCAAGATTTAATAGAACCTAAAAATTCAATTGGTTTTTGACATTTCATTAGCCACTCCGCAGATATGGTGTATAACCTCAATCGCCAGAGAGGTACTTCGATATCCTCAAAGACGGTGACGGGGAGGTTCTTGTTTACCCAGACTTGCCATTGCTGCTGTTCTAGACTATGAGACACGGCGGGAGGATGAGTATAGCGTCGTTCTAAACTAGCTTTAGAAGTGCACGTGTATATGAATCTGCCAGAAGGTTGTTGTAGTCAGTAGGAGCAGCGGAAGCATAGTGGACAAGTAGCTTATGTCTATTCATATACTAAAGCAGGTATAGAGGAGATAGATCATCTATTTTTGATGTAACAGTCATAGGCTTTGACTTCATCAGAATAGGAGATGGATCTGTTAAGAAGGTAGAAAGGTGTGATGTCCTGGTATTTGGATGACATGCATTTTATAGGAAGTGAAATTCCTATAGTACGATCGGTTATACTGTGGTTGTCACAAAGTAGTTTCTCTACATAGGATATGGATATAATATCAGGGTTTCTGGTTACTAGATCTATGGTTTTAGATCTAGATTTGGAAAGTGTCCCAATCTGGGTACTTTGACATTTTTCTAAAGGTGTTTTAGAATAGCTGACTCCTGGCATGGTGGTGTACCTGCAGGTGATGGACTCACCCTCTCTAAAGGTGTCTCACAGACTAAAGGGGAGAGGGATTTACATGATTGGCATATCACTTGCTTAGGCAATTGAGTCAATCATGTGATGTCAAGTACCACACCAGATGTTGTTTTTGCACTAGCTGCAATAAGTTTATATTAATCCAATCCTGGAGAAATGTTGGGAAGAAGTTTATGAACATAAGTGGATGTTCATGGGATATGGTAACGGCATCCTCCTTCGGGAGACGGTTATCATTCCAGGATTCCAAGATGACCTGGATGACAGAGCAACTGTCAGAGTTTTAGTTTTCCCTCTTTGAGGGGAAGTAGTTTGGACAGGTGGTCCAAGCGGGTACTGAGGAAGGCATGGTGCAGGATACTGATTAAATTCATTGGACAATACAATCTAAGAAGTTTGCTAGATTTGGAGTTCATTTGTGAACTGTGTCCCATCAGATATCCAGACATATTCTAAGACAGGTATTGCTCATTTCGGGATATAACTTTCTCCGCGAAGTTGAGATATAAAGAGATACAGAAAGAAACACTGGAGCGGATCCACTCACTGAGGCTATTTCTCGAACGCAATACTTTTACAAATGAGCTTTGTGAAACTGATTAGTAGAGGAGTTGGGTGTTCGGTATCACGCGGGCTGTAAGTATGCGACATCGCAATAATTAGCCTTAAGTGCAAGTGGGAGATTGTTGGCTATAGTACCCTCAAGGCAATTATCATAGTCGCAGGCAGATGATTATAATGATTGAGGGAGGACCTATACCGGTGAACGGTCTTACTCGAGATGATAGTATGCTATCTGGTTTGTCTTTATCATCATGTATCTGCTTTAGGTGGCTTTACTGATCACTATTACATGTTGATAGAGCCCATAGGATTCTTGCTTGACTACCAGCATTATGATGGCGATCATATACGTGGGAGCTAGGTGGTCTATAGGTACATCCTTAAATGTCCCTAGTCGTGGGAGTTTCGAGACTGGGCATCGATACTCCAGAGTAGACTAGTGTATACTGATCGAGACCCCAACGAGGGGCGGTGGCCGGTCTCATAAGCCATTGGTGTTAGTTTGTTCACCTAAGATGTATACAGGTGCTCATTGGGTTATGAGTACACCGGACGGACTCGCCGGAAACATGCTAGTTGGTATTATACCTATTGTCAGATAGCAGTTCCCTGGTGACATGTATACAGGTTAGTCTATCGACCTGAGATCGTTATTTGTCTCGTGTGAGTTCCCACTGTGCTTTGATTACTACCCTATCATGGCTCAAAGGAGTCGTGCAAACAGATTTTAGTTGGGTACGGTCCCGAGCCACATGGAGGCAATGAGCGGATCGTCGGGGGATTCGTCTCTCCCGGTATTGGGGGTTGATGTCACGGTGTGCACGGGTGGCCATCACCAGAAATCCTTGGCCAAGATAGTCGAGAATTACTGATCTAGGATCGATAGTTTCTCAGGTGGTGATGGGCTTCATACCGACACTAAATGTCGCGTTATTAGGGTTCTATCTTTATCCACCCCCTAGACTCGATATGCGATACTCATAAACGAACGGACCGGACTGTACGGATATTGTCGCTGTCAGGCTCAGTAGGGGTTTCAGGATGAGTTTACTCGTCGGCCTCCCTTTCGCTCAATACCTGGGTAGCCGTTACGTACAGCTAGTGCCGCTGACGTGCTTGTGGTTAAACCTACTGCCAGCGTATTGACGAGTCTTTAGAGTCCCACACAGAGGGTTTCCCTGCTTCGGGCAAAACGATGTAGAGGCCGTATGGTTTTACGGCAGGGTTCGATCACATACGTGTACTTGTGTATGCATGATGTTCGGACGGATAATACTAGTGGGCTTTGGTTTAAGCCGGATCCTGGTATTATATTTGTTGGATTATTTTCGTCTCTTTATATTCGTATTCTTCGGAATACGGATGCGGGTATGTATATACGGTTGAGGGGTATTCTTGTAATATATCACAGGATTACTTTTAGAAGATTACACCTCATCATGGTTTAGACCTTTCTGGATTAAACGGTTATTGTGGTGTAGGATGAGGTGTTTATTGCATTTTTGTGGCATGGCTAATTAGTGGCCCATGGTTACTATTCTATCATACTTAGGGTTCTTGTTTGTTGTGAGATTATGTTGACTTGAGATATTTTTTGTTGACTAAGATATTTTGGAGACATGGACATTTATGTGATGGCTCCATTATTTCTTATCACACTCACACAATAAACAAAACACAAGCCATTATTCATTTCGTTTTCTCTCTCTTGAGTTACTCTCAACACCTCATTCTCATGGAATCTTCTTCTTCCTCTACCTCCACCCAAACCCTCTCATGAGTTGAGAATCCTTGGGTGTCTTGAGACAAATTAATCATTCATCACTTTCTACTTCATCTACGGTATCTAGAGTAGTGTTCTAGGTGCCCTAGTTGCCTCGGATATGAGGTTGGAGCTCGTTGCATAGACTCTCGGGTGGATCATCTTCGATGGAGTGAGACCGGAGATCAAGCTTGATCAAGGAAGCCCCTAAGAGCTTGGGATGATGGTTGAAGACCGAAGGACACGGATCTATTCGGTATAACCATTCTAACTCCTTTGCATGTTTTGTTATCTAGAGCTTATCGGTAGATCCGGGTAATTGGTTGTGGTAGCGCAAAGTTTTATAAATTTTTGTTCCGCATTTGGTCAGGATTGAAGGCCGGGACGCTGCCGTAACCCAACAGTAGTTAGTTAACTTTGAGTTCCTTACTTTTTACTGATCTTGAAACCTCTTCATTGAGCGTATAAGTTTAGGTTTTGGTTATTGAGCTCATAGCTTGTACCTTGGATTTGAAAATCGATAAAACTTTAATTTATTTGCAATTGGTTCATTTAGTTCCTAGTATCTTCTTACTTTTACTTACTTTCAATTTCCTTTGATGTTCTTTAATTATTTGCAAAGTTTTCATTGATGTCATCTATCTTGTATTCTCTTTTCATTTTTTGTGATGGTTTGTGAGTAGTGTACCTTCTTGTTAGGGAATGAGAAGAGTTATTGTTTAAGTTAAGATTTTCTTTACATCTTGCTTTGTCCGATACCTTGCAAGTTGAACTCCGTCCAAACTTCACGCAATCGCTCTATTAGACACCCTATCCTACAACGATAGCGATAATTTCTTATCGTGACCGGTTGCATTTGGTTTGGCCGAAGGCATGAGTTAAGAGACAAGAACGGAAGGACAAGGGTCGATAAGTACAGATTTCGCGCACAATCGCAAATACCATAGTTAAGCACCATAATCCACGTTGTTGCCGATTACCCTAGCATCAATAGTCAAGTGAGACACAAAGGAAAGTGTATGGATCTTCCTAACCTAAATTAACCTAACTTTATCCCTAACAAGCGTTCTTTTGTATATACAAAACACTTATGATAGAATCGAACAATTACGACTTTTGGCTTAACTCGTGAGAACATGAATCGAAAATGTACTTTCTCCTTGCGGACGACTCGTACTCATCTCGGCTAGCTACACGCGACACCGTCTTGATTACGGTAGTACGACACGAGAAATCCTTACCAATCACTACCCGCTTTAAAAAAATTGTTCCTGAAATTCTTTCAAGGAGTATATTATAATAAGGTTAGAAAAAAAGTTTCGTGAAAGTTATCTGCGCGCTCCCGATTGTCATTCCCAAGTATCGATGCCTCGTCCGAAAATGATACGATTGAGATAAAACGAAACGCTAAGAATTGAGATGACAAGAATAATGAATGATTCAAGGAAATTAAGCGGAAAAATAGGTGATAATGTCAAAGGATTGGAAATACAAGGAATGGATCACGAGAGGTTCAAAGATAAGATTCAAGAAGGTAGTAAATGTTTTGGAATTTTAAATTCTTATAAGCTCTACTTTCAACGGTCATGCAGAACGGACCTGTATGGGCCACCAATAAAACTTGTTACGTCCCGCTTCCTAAAAGACAAGAAGCGAGAGCGATAAGCCCGCGGACCTATTCATACTAAGAAGCCCCTCTTCTATATATGAATACGCTAAGCGTTTGGATTAAGCAAAATAAATTTAAACCATCAAGAATTTATAGATAAATAAAATTCCATCAACATTCATTAAAATTTTCAAGAACAATAACTAACTAGGAATAAAGGATTATAGCCTTGAACAAAAAGGCATACTTCAAGACTAGTGATTGGCGTGTGAAAATGGATAGTTGAATTGCTCCTCTGTCGGTTCTGTCACATACATCGTATCTGCGCCTGCCCCACAGTCGTCTAACGACATTCCCTAATAAGAAAAAAATAGGAATGCCATCAGTGAACTAAAGTCCGGTAAGTTCCTCTTTATAAAAAAATATTTAAGCTTGGAAAATAAAGGATAAATACAAAGTATTTAAAAGACGTTAATAAGTTGGAAAAGTATGATCTTAGTTATAAAAGACCTAAAAATTTGCAACACATACAAAAGAAACATCATAAAATAAAAATGTTCTTAGAAATTCTTAATAACAAAGAATATAATGTTAATATAGACAGGATGGTATAGGTCAGTGATTTAAATTATAATCATGGAAAAAGCCAGGTTATTAATAAATAGTAAGGCATGATGATCATGTAGAAAAATGGCATATGTAAACAAGTACAATATGAATCCATAAATGTACATACTAGAATGGGGTACATATCGTGAATAAATAGAGATGGCAGTATCAATAATATGAAAGTTTTCTATTCTAACGTAAGTTAAGGTGGCGACCAACCAAGTTATAAATCAACTGGACGACACATCCTTAACTCCTAACACCGTCCAGTATATATCTCGGTCATGACCATTTAAAACGTAAGTTAAGGTAGGTGTTCAACCCTTTCAAGAATGCATCGAGCACAGGAAAATAATAGAGTATCTGGGGCGGTGCATAATAATAGAGTACCCGGGGCGGTACATAATACTAGAGTATCTGGGGCGGTGCATAATAATAGAGTATCCGGGGCGGTACATAATACTAGAGTACCTGGGACGGTACATACATGATGGGTCCGAAGGAGCTGAACTACTCATCTTAACTACCCCCAACACCCCCGACAAGTATTAGTCAAATGGTTTATAATTTAATTATAAGCTTAAATACAGCATAGAATAATGCATGATTATAGGATAGACAAGAATACACGAATATATGAGTACATAAATACATGAATACAGGAGTACATGTGTACATGAATACAGGAGTATAAGAATACATGAATGCGTGAATATATGAAGTCAGGACAACTGCAGGAGTATTCATAAACCCAAGGGTTCAAAGTACAGCCCCAGAGGCAAGGAAACACGAGCTCACTCATAGAGCTGGTCATGTGACTCATGAGAATAAAGGTCAATTCCTAGATATAATTCTAAGTCTCCATGTATATGCAACATGCATATAATAATAGTTCGGTTTCATGCCAGAAATAAGTATAAGTTCGCATGCATAAATCTATGGTTTTGGTTTAGAATTAGGGAATCTTACACAAAGGATAAATTGTAGTTCAGAGTGAAAGTGTGTCCTAGCACCACCACAAGGTTTTAACCGGCATCAAACATGCAATTTTAAACAAATTCTTGGTGTTAAGATACACTAACCTAGAATCTAACTAGAATATTAGGGTTAACATGATCATAGAGTAAAATCTACACTAAGAGAAAGAAAAATACAACCTTTGTAGACCAAGTCCTTCTCTTCTAGAGTAAAATCTACACTAAGAGAAAGAAAAATACAACCTTTGTAGACCAAGTCCTTCTCTTCTAAAGCTCCGGGTAGTAGTTCTTACGACTCCTCTAGGCTCCACTTGAAGAAGTGCATGAACTTGCTTCGCGATCTTTTTGTCGAAGATGATCCACCCGAAGTTCCTCTAGGTCAAGCTATATCTTCACTAATCTAGTATTAGTGAAGTAAACAACCTAGTCTAAAGTGCAAATCTAGACTAGGATGATGAAGTAGGGGTTTTAAACTCACTTAGGTTTATCCATAGCCCTATAGTTCACA
Organism: Agapanthus africanus; assembly: GCA_030015575.1. Lineage (NCBI taxonomy): Eukaryota > Viridiplantae > Streptophyta > Magnoliopsida > Asparagales > Amaryllidaceae > Agapanthus > Agapanthus africanus. Next base: position 824,218,552 of record JASDDO010000019.1, on the reverse strand, counting down.
TCACAAGTGAGGGTTAGGGCTCGGAGCATAAGGAAGAAGAAGAAGGAAAATGGAGAAGAAGAAGAAGAAGGAAAATGGAGAGAGCTAGAGAGAGTGAAGCAAATGAACTCTTGAAAAATCACAAGTGAAGAATGGCTACAACTCACTTATTGAAACATACAATTTTTCACAATAATAAATTGAACCATGCTTCAATAGTGCAAACAAATGAATAAACAATTGTTTTAGCCATGCCTCACCCATTCCACAAATATCTCCCCATTTTCACCTCATTTTCTATTTTCTAAAAATAGAAAATCCAACCATGCTTCATAAATAATATATATATATATATATATACACACACACATACACACACACACATATATATATACATATATATATATATATATATATATATTAAGAGAAGAAAATATCTAGTGAGCAATAATATTAGTTAATATATAATTATATCAAATATAAATATATATCAAATTATTAAATCAACACTTGATTTAATAATCCGGTTATATCACATATAACCGACTAATATCATTTATCTGTACATTACATTATCAAATCAACACTTGATTCAATAATCCGGTTATATCACATATAACCTAACGATATCAAATGTCGCAAGATTAGAATACTGTATCACATACTCGTATTTAATCAGGCTCCCGTACATAACAGCATATGTGCCCTACTTCGTTTCGCTTGAACTAGGAAACCTCTATATGGAACTCTAAAGAATCGTCAATATATCAGCAGTAAATAATGATCACATCAGTTACCCACAAGCCGTCAGCGATATTAGCTGGACGTAACGGCTACCCGGTATTGAGTGATTAGAAGATCAACAAGCAAGCTTGTCCAAACTCCCATGAAGCCTATAAGTCATACTTATTGTACAGTCCGCTCTCTTCGTATGATATGTCGCATATTGAGTCTAGGAGTGGAATCATCAGACCCCAGTAACTTGATAAGTCATGCCGATGTATGGCTCATAACGGTTCGAGAAACTACTGATAACACTTACCAGTAAATCTCATCAGCCATGCCCAGAGACTTGTTGTTATAGCCAATCGATCATAGCGCAACATCAACTCCCTATACCGGGAGAGACGAAACCCCTCCTATCACTCACCACCTCCATGTGACTCGGGACTGTAGCCAAAATCCACCTGTTTGCATGACTCCTTTAAGCCGTGGTAGGGAGGAAATTAAATCACAGTAGGAACCACACAAGACGCTATGACGAGCTCGGGTCTACAGACTAACCTGTACCAGTGTCACCAGAGAACTGCTATCTGACGATAGGTATAGTACCATCTAAGAGTTCTCGGCGAATGTTGTTTAGTGTACCCATTCTCTAATGAGCACCTGTGTACAATCTTTGATGTCAAACACCAATGTTTATGGGATCAACCATCGCCCCCTACAGGGTCAAAAAACATACACACTAGTCTACTATGGAATATTGATGCCCTGTCTCGATACTCCCTCGACTAGGAACAGTTAAAGGATGTGCTTGTGGACTACACAAGTCCCAGTAGTATGATCCGCATCATAGTCCTGGTAGTCAAGCATGTTAGTGATATATGCCCTAGAGGCCATTATTGTATCATGCTGGATTGTATATTACTTAATGGGAGCTTGGGATATACACGGATATAGTAACAGTCTTTCTCAAAATGGTAGTATGCTACCTGGTTTGTTTCTACCTCAATATATGCATGTGTTTCTTTTAGCATATCGCTTATACATATTGGTAGAACCCTTAGGATCTTTACTTGATTACCAGCGTTGTGATGGCAGTCACACTAGTAGGGGCTGGATAATCTATAAGCACATCCTATACAGGTCCCTAGTCGTAGGATTATCGATACAGGGCATCGATACTCCACAGTAGACTAGTGTATACGCTTCTCATCCCAGCAGGGGAGATGGTCTGTCCCACAGCTATCAGTACGTCGTACTGGAGATAGTATGCAGGTGCTCATTAGGTTATGAGTACATTGGACAGGACTCGTCGGGAACTGTTGGTGGGTATTATACCTGTCGTCGGGTAGCAGTTCCCAGGTGATATGAGTACAGCTTAGTCCGTCGACTTGACACTGCTGCTTCGCTTCAACTGTATTCCAACTGTACTTTGATTAATACCCTACCACGGCTCAAAGGAGTCGTGCAAACAGATAGTAGTTGGGTGCAGTCCCGAAGCACTTGGAGGCAGTGGCGGTTAGATAGGATTCATCTCTCCCGGTATTGGGGGCTGATATCGCGCTAGGTTCGTAAGGCCATTACACAAAGTCCTTGGCCAAGGCAAGCGAGATTTACTGGTAGGTATTCCAGTAGTTTCTCAGGGTGTATTGGGCTACTCTCCGACACGACTTATTGCTCTATTAGGGGTCTGACGATTACCGGCCCCCTAGGCCCGATATGCGATACTCTTAGACGAATAGACCGGACTGTACAGAGATTCTCACATTCAGGATCAGTAGGAGTTCTGATGGGTTTTCCTCATCGGCCTTCTTATCGACATCTACCTGGGGACCGTTACGTGCAGCTAGTACCACTTGCGGCCTGTGGTTAAACCCACTGCCAGCGTAGTGTCGAGTCTTTAGAGCCCCACACAGAGAGTTTCCCTGCACCGGGCAAAAGGTGTAGAGGCCGTATGGTTTTACGGCAGGGCTTCGATCACTTACGTGCACTTGTGCGCGTATGATGTTCGGGCGGATAATACTAGTAGGCTTTGGTTTAAGCCGGATCCTAGTATTATATTGATGGATCTGTTTCGTCTCTTTGTATTCGTGTTTCTCGAAACACGGATGCGGGTATGTATATACAGATGAAAGGGGCATAGATGGAGACACCTCATTAGGGTTTTGACCATTGACTTGATTAAAACAATTATGAGGTGGAGGAAATTATTTGTTATATTTGTAAATGATAATTGTGGCATGGCTACTTATTTTGACTACTTAACTTGGTTTGACCATTTGACTTAGTTTGACTCTTTGACTAGATATTTCTTATGAGATATTTTGTAGACTAGATATTTTTGGGTGAGATATTTTCTTGCCATGCTTGTAGTCAAATCAAGTGAGCCATCCAATTTATCATTATCATTATCAAAAATCTTTTCTCTTTCCTCAAGCTAGCTCTCTTCTTGTTCCTCACATTAAAACCCTAAAAGCTCTTATGTGATGAGAATCTTAGGGTTTCAAGAGACAAATAAATCCATATTCATACTCTACATCACCTAGGCCATCAAGTTTAGCAAGCTTGTTGCCCTAGTTATCTCGGTTTTGAGGTGGAGCTCGGACTATAAACTCTCGGGTGGATCGTCTTTGACTCGAGGAGGCCGTGGAGGTTGCTGCGATCCGAATCGATCCTTGGAGCCTAAAATGACGAGGAGGACAGCGGAGAAGACCCGAAGGACTTGAATCGTGAGGTATAACTTCGTATCCGAGTAGTTAAACCTCAAGTAGTTTGCTAGCTAGGGTTTAAGGACGATCCTTGGTTCTAGTCGGTGTTGCGAATCTCGTAAAAATCATTTTTTGAAAATTATGCCTCCCGGCGAACATGTGGGGTGCACGACATCGACTTACAGTGGTATCAGAGCCTCTCATAAACATTAGATAGCTTGTAGAGATATTAGAATTCCGCCGGTTTTGTCGCGCAAAAACTGCCGGAAAAAACAGTTTTCAAAAATGAAATTTTAAGTTGTTTTCACACCCCGCGGGCTCACGGTTTGAACTGAAAAGCCTCGGGATGGAGCGTGCGCACCCTGGAGACCTTCCAGAGGGGCCGAACAGCTGGGCACACTCCCCAAGACCACCACAAGGTGGTCTTGGCGGTGGGGACCCGAAACTGCCCCACCTTGGGCAATTTCGGGTCTGCCTCACCCCCTGGCCACCTCGTGGTGGCCTCGGGGGTGGGGTACCCCCTATAGTCCCTCCAACTCAAAGTTAATTTCATACTCTAACTTGCCGCGAAGGTTCGTGCGGGTTTCGAGTTCGTTTCGACTCCCGGATTGGCTTAAAACGATCGTTTTTGGAATTTTAGCTCACTGGATTTTCAAGTTTTGGAAAATTGGTTATGTTTGCTAATTGCGTGCGGAATTCTAATGGTGTAGTTACTTTACAAGCTTTGTGATGTATATATGTGTTTGGAAGCGTCGACTAATTGCTATACGTCGATTAGTCGGGGTTGCACATATCAGTAATGTTGTTATGTTGGCTTGTGTATATGAACTTGTTGGATCGTCGTGGATGAATAGCCGGGGATGTGAGATGAGGGTTTTCATTCTTTCATTCGATGTAAATTTGTAAAATGATGTAATATTATTTTTGCGGGGCACATCCGGGTTGAGGTTGTAGTCACCGTTGTATTATTTCTTTTACTGTTTTTGCTCCTAGGATAGACCCAAGGTGGGCTGCACAAACTACCGAGTACTTTGAAGTGCCGAGTGGCCTAGTCACTTTGTTGAGAGAGGTTGCTTCACTTCGGGTATTTGGCGGGTAGTTTGCCGCACCCGTAGGGGTCTAGAGTGGGGTTTGGCTATTCATCACGACCGTGGAATCCGTCTTTCGTTACAGGCTCAAACGAAACGCGGAATTCCTAGCATATCCAACGTGTTCATCTGTGATCTGGAATGCCTATCATTGCGTCTGACGAATGGATATTATTATTATTATTATTATTATTATTATTATTATTATATAATAGACGTTGCTTATGTTTTTCATCCGCGCTAGTCCAGCCCCAGCTCTGTTGTTAGTTAAGTAACCTAACGGGTGATAACGGGGCCCCGTGGCGAATGCGGATGGCATAAGCGTACGTTGTATTTTCGTTGTTTTCTGCAATGGTGGGTTAATTGATGGGACTGCATTACATTAATTCAAAGCAAACAAACAAAAGCTAAATCGTTGGAACAAATTTAAAAACCACTTGGTTATTTTAAAACAGCAGACTTTTAAATGCGGAGCTTAAACCACTCCTTTTAAAAGCTATCAGGTTCCTTCGATTATATCAAGTTCACTACGTTCACGGTTTCGCCAAAACCATTCGTAGCCCTCCGTCATTTCATATGAATAGTCAGTAGTATTCAAGCTATGTTTGTTGGCCTTCGTCAAGGCATAGTGATTGGTAGCTGCCGGGTGTTCATATGTAGCATAGATAGATGCGTTGGTTTGGGACAGTCGTACTACTATTCTGGCCTTCGTCAAGGGTATGTGGGGGTGGGTTCAAATTAACCTAGACAATGACGGGTAGAACTTGACATGTGACTTATGATATGTTGGCCTTCGTCAAGGTCATATGAGCATGGGGAAAAAATCCACATCGGGGGTTTCTAAAGAAACTGAAACCTGCTCGTGCTGCATAACATTTGGAGTGTGATAATGTTGGTAGGATTCCTTCAGGATTATCACACAATGATATTTGGATCCCGATCCTACTGTGAGTGTCCGCTACTCCTCGGGAGATTTTTCACTTAACGATCAATGCTATAAACCAAGTAGGTGTCTAGAACAGTGTTAGCGGGGCTATGCCTCCAGGGAAAAGAGGTTTTTTAGTTAAGGAACTTCGCGAAAGCGTCGTAAAACCTCCCTCAAAGTACCGACACTAGCCTGGCCAAACGGTTAAGCAAGAATTGTACGGTGAGATCAAACCTGACTAATTCTTCTTTCTTGGTTTGAGGAAAGATTCGAGAAACAGTAGGAGCCATCCTGTTTAGATAAATTAAAAACCAATCTAAACTTGCAAGAGTATCATCCTGAGTGTATTCTTCTCTCTCCTAATTGCAGCAACCAGGTGATCAGATTAGATTACAGATAGATAATAAAATGACTGAGTTATACTATATTGACTGGCAAAGGTTTGTCCAGATGTCTATTACCTATGACAAGCTGGACCACCTCATTACTACTCAAGCCCCCGCCGTCCCAGGTCCAGTTTCTACCGTCGCGGATAAGGATATCCGTAAGACAAGGGAAAAGGACAGTGCGAATGCCAAGTGCCTCGTGTTGGCCTCAGTTGATGGTGTATACCAGAGGCAGCACGAGAAGATGGACTTAGTTTCCATCTTCCTCCATAACAATGTTTTATATGGAGAGCAATCTCGTATCATAAGATATGATACCTCGAAGGAATTGCTTCAAGCGAGGTTGGCTGTCGGATCATCTGTAGGGGACCACGTCCCTACAATGATTAGCTATATTAAAAAGCTCACGGACCTGGAGACCACGTTGGAGAACGAGTCATATGCTGACTTCATTCTACAGTCCCTACCTCCTACGTACGCCCAAGGGAAGAAAGTTATATCCAGTTGAGGGCACCCTGAAGAAAACCAGGGAGACACACGCTCTGCTTATTGGGGAATCTTCCTCTTCTGGATCTAAGGCGGATGCTAAGGGTGAGAAGAAGAAGTCCTCCACAAAGACGATAGGCGGTGTCGATAAGGTAGAAGAAAAGGGATGGGCAAAAGTTTCAGGGTTAACAGTAGGGAAGGAGGGATGTTCTTATTGTTATGGGAAAGGGCATTGGCAGAAGGGATGCAGGGCTTGGAAAGCCAAAATCCAGGATCCGAAGTATGTTGTGGCTTCGACTTCGGGTGTGTTTGTGATTGAAAATGGTCTGTCAATTAACTCCACTTCCTGGGTACTAGATACCGAATTAGGATCTCATATCTTTAATTCATTACAGACTTTGAGAAACCGTAGAGTTATCAGGGCAGATGATATGACTCTCAGGGTTGCTAACAAAATGAGCGTGGACGCTGTATCTGTAGGGTATATCACCAAGAATTGACAAGTAGGCAGATAATGATTCTACGTAACTGTTTGTGTGTAGCAAGTATAGTTTGTAAGCGATATAGTTCACATCCACCTAAATCAAAGTTTGATTAGGTCAGGTACACTAGAGGACAGTATATATTGAATCAAGCTCAGGTTTTCAAACGTCCAGAACAAACTTAAAAGAAAGTCTCCAAAATTAAATAAAACTTTCTTATGGCATTGTAGACAGGGTCATATCAATGAAACACGGTTGTCGAAGTTACATAGAGAGGGATATTTGGATCTGTTCGAATATCAGTCTTATGCAACTTGTCAATCTTGTCTCATAGGAAAGATGACAAAGGCTCCGTTCACTGGATACGGAGAAAGAGCGAGCAAGCTCTTGGGACTCATACACAGCGACGTGTGTAGTCCAATATCTACAGATGCACGAAAAAGTTATTCCTATTTCATTACTTTTACGGATAATTTCTCTAGGTTAGGACATGTCTTCTTGATGAAGCATAAATCCGAGACCCTTTGAAAAATTCCGAGAATATAAGAATGATGTGGAAAAACAAACAGGCAAAAGTATCAAGACACCGAGATCTGATCGACGTGGTGAATACTTAAATTACCGAGTTCCTGGATTACCTAAAAGAGAATAGAATTCTCTCTCAGCTTACTCCTCCATACACACCACAACACAATGGTGTATAGGTAAGGCGGAACAGAACCCTATTGGATATTGTTCGTTCATTGATGAGTAACGCTGAGTTGCCGTGATCCTTCTGAAGTTATGCACTAGAATAAGCTGCATATCTTTTGAATAAGGTTCCTACCAAGAATGTGCCTACCACACCATATCAGATGTGGAGTGGGAAGAAACCCTATCTTCAGTATCTGAAGATATAGGGATGTCCAGCTTTTGTTGAAAAGCAGTATGTGGACAAGCTCGAGGCACGCTCAGTACTGTGTAAGTTTATGGGATACCCAAAGAACTCCAGGGGATATCTTTCCTATTGTAACAACCCTAAACTTTCTGTATAATTTTTTCAAAAATACAGGAAGGGGTACTTTTGCCTGAGCACAAGTTATAAGTTTGTTTTGCTTTTTAATAGCAAGAAGGAGCTTGTAGCTCATTGGTAAGACCTTGCACTGCTGAACCAAAGCACCAGGATTCAAATCCCATCACCCACATTATTTTTTAATTAGTTTTCTTTTAAATTTTTAGAAGCCCAAGAGCCTACACGTGCATAACTCGTAAAAACCAAAAGTCGCATATAAAACAAACTGGCCCAGGGGGTAGACAAATCGGCAAGCGACACGTGGCCCCAAGACCCGGCCTGACTCGGCCGGATCGGGCCGGCGGCACGGCTGACTCGGCCGGCGCCGCCGGGTCAACTCGCCCGATTCCCGATTCTCCCTTCATGAAACCTGTGTCTTTTGGCCTCCTTATAACCCCTGTACTGTTTAAAAATTCTGCACATTAACAGAGCCTTTTTAAAACCCCATTAATCTATTTTAATACAATTTTCATACAACCTTTCATCTACCCTAAACCCTAGATTACTCTATAAATACCACTCCAAATCACACACCCCTCACTCACAAACTCTGTCCAAACTCTCAAAAAAATCCCTAGAACTTTTGTGTATAAGTGGAGTTAGCGAAGGGCGAAGCGCCGACGAACTTCCGACGACGACCCTAGGAGCTCCCGGCGACGAAACAACGCACCGGCTTCTCTCCCACTCCCTCTTCCTCTTCCCTAATGTAAAACAAGTAAGTCCCTCCTCCCTCTTTTCTTTTCTATTCTTAAAAACTCGTATTTCTAAAACCCAACGGAAGCGGAGTTAATCCGACTTCCGATTCGGTTTTCTTTAAAAAGATCAACATTTCTTAAATAAAACAATACCAAACTCTCACAACATGACTATTAATCATTAACAAAACATATTGAGCAAGTTCCATATCAAAAGAATTCATATTTCAATTTTTATTGCACTTTTTCAGTAAAATACCATGTAGTTTAGTTTTGACATTAAACATCATATTTCTTGCTATACATTTAAATACCATCATATCGAGCAAGAAAGTCCTCCCTATATATGTCCAAACATCCACTACAATATACATCTCATGTACAGTATTGGCCTCTAGGGTAAACATATAACTAACATTCATAGATGTAGATTTTATATATGTGACATTTCTAGTGAGATAATCCTAATTTCATAATATAAGGTATTTAATTGTAAAGTATTGAACTTGTATGAAATTGCATGGTATTTTCATGTAAAGTGATTCGTTTTGATTTAGAAAAGTTGGAATATTTATACTATATCAAAAATAGATATTTGGATAATATATATATATATATATATATATATATATATATATATATATATATATATATATTTATAAAAATAATTAAATTATTATTATTCTAGAAATCTCATTTTCTTAAGATATTTGTATTTTTAAATCTTTCGAGACCGAATGCTCCTTGCGGAGGTCTGCATCTCACATTACTAAGCCCGAGGATGTGCGATAATCCGCACCATCCCGAACGGGTTCTCCAAAATGGGTTGTAGCGGCGCTTTGCAAACATTTGTTTAAAATACATAATCTTGTAGAAAACGGTTCTAATAGTAAAATGTATTTATATGTAAAATTGTATTTTTCCCGTATTCTATGTTCCCGATAGGCATCGTGCTATATTTCATATGAGTGTTGTGAGGAGGTAGGTCATTTCCTCGTGATCTATTTAAATGTATAGCAAGAAATATGATGTTTAATGTCAAAACTAAACTACATGGTATTTTACTGAAAAAGTGCAATAAAAATTGAAATATGAATTCTTTTGATATGGAACTTGCTCAATATGTTTTGTTAATGATTAATAGTCATGTTGTGAGAGTTTGGTATTGTTTTATTTAAGAAAAGTTGATCTTTTTAAAGAAAACCGAATCGGAAGTCGGATTAACTCCGCTTCCGTTGGGTTTTAGAAATACGAGTTTTTAAGAATAGAAAAGAAAAGAGGGAGGAGGGACTTACTTGTTTTACATTAGGGAAGAGGAAGAGGGAGTGGGAGGAGAAGCCGGTACGTTGTTTCGTCGCCGGGAGCTCCTAGGGTCGTCGTCGGAAGTTCGTCGGCGCTTCGCCCTTCGCTAACTCCACTTATACACAAAAGTTCTAGGGATTTTTTTGAGAGTTTGGACAGAGTTTGTGAGTGAGGGGTGTGTGATTTGGATTGGTATTTATAGAGTAATCTAGGGTTTAGGGTAGATGAAAGGTTGTATGAAAATTGTATTAAAATAGATTAATGGGGTTTTAAAAAGGCTCTGTTAATGTGCAGAATTTTTAAACAGTACAGGGGTTATAAGGAGGCCAAAAGACACAGGTTTCATGAAGGGAGAATCGAGAATCGGGCGAGTTGACCCGGCGGCGCCGGCCGAGTCAGCCGTGCCGCCGGCCCGATCCGACCGAGTCAGGCCGGGTCTTGGGGCCACGTGTCCCTTGCCGATTTGTCTACCCCCTAGGCCAGTTTGTTTTATATGTGACTTTTGGTTTTTACGAGTTATGCACGTGTAGGCTCTTGGGCTTCTAAAAATTTAAAAGAAAACTAATTAAAAAATAATGTGGGTGATGGGATTTGAACTCTGGTGCTTTGGTTCAGCAGTGCAAGGTCTTACCAATGAGCTACAAACTCCTTCTTGCTATTAAAAAGCAAAACAAACTTATAACTTGTGCTCAGGCAAAAGTACCCCTTCCTGTATTTTTGAAAAAATTATACAGAAAGTTTAGGGTTGTTACAATAGGAAAGATACCCCCTGGAGTTCTTTGGGTATCCCATAAACTTACACAGTACTGAGCGTGCCTCGAGCTTGTCCACATACTGCTTTTCAACAAAAGCTGGACATCCCTATATCTTCAGATACTGAAGATAGGGTTTCTTCCCACTCCACATCTGATATGGTGTGGTAGGCACATTCTTGGTAGGCACATCTGATATGTAGTGGATGTTTGGACATATAGAGCATCAGTAAAATACCATGTAGTTTTGACATTAAGCATCACGTATACAGGCCAATACTATCTGGTTGCTCTTTTTCTTAACATGTTGACTTGTATACGTGATGCTCACTTGCTCTCACATGTTGATAAAGAAATTAGGATGTGTACTTGACTACTAGGACTATGATGGAGATCATACTAGTGGGGCCAAGGGTAGTCCACAAGTACACCCTATAATTGTTCCTAGTCGTGGGAGTATCGAGACAGGGCATCGATACTCCAGAGTAGACTAGCGTATACGCTTCTCGACCCATGTGATCCCATATCTATTGGTGTTTGACATCAGAGAAGGTATACGGGTGCTTAGTGGAGACTGGGTACACTGGACGGACTTGCCGAGAACTTCTAGATAGTATTATACCTATCGTCGGATAGCAGTTCTCTGGTGACACCGGTACAGGTTAGTCTGTAGACCCGAGATCGTCATAGAGTCTTGTATGATTCCCATTGTGCTTTTATTTCCACCATACCACGGTCAAGAGATCATGCAACAAGGTGGTTTTTGGGTACAGTCCCGAGTCACATGGAGGCAATGAGTGATAGGAGGGGTTTCGTCTCTCCCGGTATTGGGAGTTGATGTTGCGCTATGCTCGATTGGCCATAACAGGAAATCCCTGGCCAGGGTTGCTGAGATCTACTGGTAAGTGTTATCAGTAGTTTCTCGAACCATTATGGACCTTGCATCGGCATGACTTATCAGGCTATTGGGGTCTGACGTTATACCACCCCCAGGCTGTGATATGCGACATATCTGACGAAGAGACCGGACTATACGGTAGTGTTACTGATTGGATTCGCAGAAGTATGAGCAGGCTTGCTTGTTGATCTTCTGATCGATCAATACCCGGATGGCCGTTACTTCTGGCAGACCGCTTGCGGCTTGTGGGTGTTTGATATGATCATCACCTACTGCCGGCGTATTGACGAGTTTTCAGAGTCCTACACAGAGGTTTCCTGGTTCATGCGAAACGGAGTAGGAGCACATATGTGATATGTGCGGGACCGAGATTAATGCGCGTATGTGATACCGCATTCTATTCTCGCGACTTGTGACATTAGTCGGTTATATGTGATATAACCGAGTTATCGGATCAAGTGTTGATTCGATAAGTTGTTGCCTTTGATATTAGTCGGTTATATGTGATATAGCCGGATTATTAAATCAAGTGTTGATTTAATAATTTAATGTAGAATTATATATATTTGATATATTAAATTACATTAACTAATATTAGCTCACTTAAGTATTCATTTCTCTCACTTATGATATATTGATATATATGTGATATATGTTAAATGTATTGTTTTCTTTTTGCACACATATAAATATATATATGATATATATAAGTGTGTCATGCTAGGTTACACATGCAACAAAGTTGTGTGAGACTTACACCATGCTAGGGTTAATGTTAAGGTTTTATTTATTATTAAGTAAATTCAAAATAGTGGAATTAGTCATGGTTAGGGTTTGTAGAAACTTGTAGAACCATTGACTTTGTCCACTTCTTTTATTTTACTTAAAGATATTTATTAACCTAATCTTTAACCCTTAGCCATATTTTAGTCTCTATATGAGTTAGTGTATGACACTAACTCACCCATGGTTGCATTTCTAACCTCATGAGTTCATTCATCTCTTCATTACTTCTTCTTCCTCCTCAAGAGAAAAGGCTTGCTAGCTTTTTCTAAGTGATGAAATATTATGAGAAAAATAAAACTATAGTGAACCCACTTCCTACTTCATCATCCTCTACTATTAGCCATTTAGTTTAGGGTGTTTGCTTCACTAATTTCACCATTAGTGAAGAGGTAGCATGAGCTTGAGTCTCCTCGACGTAGATCATCTTCGGCCTCGAAGACATTGAGCAAGCTTGTTCGTTTCTTCATGTGAACCCTTACTAGAGTCCGGGTCTTCACAACTTGCAGCGAAGGGACTACGACATGGAGCTTTAGAAGTGAAGGACCGGTCTACATAGGTTGTATTCCCTCATTCACTTAGATGTAAAGTGTCTACATGTTATATCGTCGGATTTTCTAGTTAAGATTCTAAGGTTAGAGTTATTTAGAACGGCAAAAATTTTAAAATGGCATGGAGGATGCCTCCCGAAACCTTGCTGCCGTGCTAAGCAACCCTGCAGTGGTATCAGAGCCTAGCTAGAAAATTAGACGATGTTTGCTAGGATTACGAAACCGAAACTACTCCGAAACACCCGATACGATGACCTAGTTTCTGTCGAATTTTTAAAGGGCTCTAAAAATTTTTTAAATAACTGCAGAATGTTTTATATGATATGACATGAACACAGAAGAAATTTGAAGCATTTTGGCCGGCCACAATCAGTAAAAATCCGGTGTGCTCGGTTTTTCAGGGTAGTCTGGGCTTCAAATTTTTTGTGAGTTCCAGTCTCTAGGATTTTGTGTTTCAGGTGTTGTTTGTTTTTTGCTAAATTTGCATGTGATGTTAACTTTCTGTAAAGGCAATTCGGAGTGTTTCGTAGTCGTAATTCAAACATGTATTCGGGTTATTTAGACGATGTTAAAAAGTTCGAACGGATATCAATAACCCAATTTTTCCCCCGCTGGAAATTTTTCAAGAGTTGGATTTTTTCCGAGTTTAAAATATTCAGAAAATCTTGCAACCGATTCTGTAGACCCTTTAGAAGAACGAAACCCTAACTCGATTCTGTGACCGTCAGAACCGCCATCAAACCCTAGGGTTTGTGGTAGTTCAGCGGTGCCACAGGTGAGGCATTGGTTGACCCTTCTACAGCTGGTTCATAGGAGGTATGGTATGTTCTGGGTACTTTTTGAACTCCGCTCAAGTGTTGAGCTTGTTGGGAAATTTTAGGTGCTTGCTTATTCGATCGAAAAGTTTAACTTCATCTAGCTTTCTGTGATTGTGATAAAATATTTGGAATCCATATAATTAGTTATAAGATAACTAGTTTGAATTTTATAAATCTAACAGTTTAGTTTCATTTGATCGGTTGCCACGAAATTTTGAAGTGGGTCAAAAGTCCGTCGCAATTACGTAGTGACGCGGATACTCACAGGGTAACCTTACTAGATAGCTATGCCCCATATCCCCAACCAAGTGACTGTAGGAGAACCCCGTCGCCAAAAGCATCCGTTCGGGTGCTCGCGGCTGCGGTGTTCCGCCTTAATGCACTTCGTCGACAGCATCTGGGGTGCGGTCGTCTACTAAAGTTTCTGAAGAGCATTCGATCGGTTTATCGGGAATCTTGTTAAACTACCCGACAGGTTATTGGAAAGTGTTTTCAATATCGAGACTAAAATGCGGGGTTTATAATTGTTAGGCATGTGATGTCTAAGGAATTCATTTGGTTGGGCATGAAATCCAAAGTATGTGATACATTGGGTTTATGATGACTAAGATGGTTGCGGATTCCAATTGTTGTAGTTTTTCACTTTCTTTTCTGCGACCGTAAGTGTAATATGTGGTGTATCGCCGGTTTCGGTGCTATATGTCAACGACAACTGGGATACGCATATTTACTTACGTTGATGACATGTGATGTTATGTGTTGCTGTGATATGTTATATTGGATCGTCGTGTTCTGAATAGCCGGGGGTTTTTATGTGAGATGAGAGTTTTTCATTTTCATTCATGTAAAATCTTTTATGTAATATTCTTTTATTGGGGCACTTCCGGGTTGAGGATGATGTCACCATTGATGTATATTATTTACTTTTCCGCATTAGGATAGACCCAAAGAGGAGAGCACAAGTAACCGGGTTCTAAGGTCCAGTGGGAGACCATCTTGAGGAGTCGAGACCGGGTCTCCTAACTCTAGAATTGGTAGGCTTGCTTGCCGCTCTCGTAGGGGTCTAGGGATGTAGGTTTGGCTATTCATCACGGCCGTGGAATCCGCGTTTTTTATTGGCTTAATTAAAACACGGAATTCCTAGTATATCCAATATTTCATATATGTTCTTCTGCTGCTGATATTCTGTGATGTGATCACTTGATATGTTCTGAGACGAATGCCTATATTATATATGTATGATATATAATAACTATTGCTGCTTTCGTTTCTTCTGTGATACTTAGGAAGCATAAAATTGATAGGACTTCATTAATGAGATTAATGAAATAAAAGAAATCTAAAGATGTTATAGAAACTTGTTTTCAAAACTGGTAGCTCTAGTTCTTGCTTTGCATAGCGGTATTCCTTTTAAAATATCCAGCACCTTATTCGATAAGGAAAGAGCCGAGATCCCTTCACCGGGAGTGAGCTCTTTAGCGAAACTAGCAGATACTACAACCCACTCGGTTTGTCTTTTGATTGCTTCTATAGTGTTTGCTTTGCATAGTGGTATTTGTGAAATATCATGCACCTCATTCGATGGGGAAAGAGCCGAGATCCCTTCACCGGGAGAGACCTCTTTAGCGAAACTAGTAAAAGCCTCAAAAACACTCCTTTTAAAATTCACTCGATTCTACAACGATATCAAGTTCATTACGCAAAGGGTTTTCTTAAAAACCTGTTGTAGCCCTCCGTCATTTCAGATAAGTACTACTTAGTATTCGTGCTACATTTGTTGACCATGTTAAGGCGTAGTGTGCGGTAGCTGATAGTGCTTATCTGTATAAGCATATGATGCGATTGGATTAGGGTAGTCGTACGACTTTGTTGACCATGTTAAGGGTCGTGCGGGTGGGTTTAATTCAATCAGGAAATGACGGGTTGAACTTGGCTAGCGCTTATGATTTGTTGACCATGTTAAGGTCATAAGTCGCTAGGGGCAGAATATTATCAGGAATTTCAAGTGTTGAAATTTGCAATGAGATTGCATACCTTCTATGAGATAGTTGGATCCCGATACCCACTGCGAGTAAGAGTTACTCCTAGAAGAGTTTTACACATTACAATTAGCCGATCAAGTAGGTGTCTAGAAAGGTGTTAACGGGGTTACTGTAATACCCGGTATCTTGTATATAAAAAATTTATATATATTTTTAAAACTTTATTTTCCTATATTTTTCCAAACATTTTCCCTATATTTCTCCTATTTCATTTTCCGTTAAATCATATTTATCCTAATTATTTTCCCACTCTTATTTTAATTTCCTAATTAATTTTTCATCTAATTTTATAAACCCATCCCATTCCTTCCCTCTCTCTCTCTTTTAAATTCTTTTCAAACCCAGCCCAAGCCCCAAGCCCAGCCCACGAACCCTTTCCCCCAAACCCGACCCGAACTCCAAAACCCGACCAGAACCCGCCCCGACCCGTTACCTCCCCACTCCCTTCTTCTTCCTCTCTTCACTCCCTTTCCTGCTCGTTTCCCCTGCTTCCCCACGACCCACGCCCGTTCACCCGCTCCTCGCGCCCCTCCCCCGCACGACTCGCCCCTCCCTCGCAACTTCCTCTGCTCAACCTGCTCCCCCCCCCGCACGACCTTGTCCTCGTCCCAACTTCCCTTGCGTCGAGCTCCCCCTCGCGCTCCTCGAGACCTGCGCCCACTTCCCCAACCGCCGTGCCTCCATCTCTCTCCCCGCGTCTCTCTCTCTCTATTCTCACTCACTTTCTCTTTTCTCTCTCCCTCACTCAGTTTTCCCTTCCCTTCTTCTTCCCCCTCATAACTCCACCCCGAGCCCTTCCTCTCTCCCACTTCCTCTGCCGACTCCTGTCACCGCGACTAGCCACCGGCCACCGCATCCTCGCACCTCCATCACCACCGCCTGAGCACCCACCGCCGCTTCCTCCTTCGTCAAAGAGCTCGAGCCCAACTTCCCCCTTGCCTCCACATAACTACCCCACGATCCACCGAGGCCACGTCTTCGCTCCCATCACCCAAGCTTCCCCACTTCTTCCGCTTCGATCACCACCACTACCCGCAGCTCCTTACAACACCACCTCCCAGTGCACCTCCTCTTCCTTTTCGACCTCACCCCCCCTCTCCATCGCCCCATCGACCCCCACTGCACCCCGAGCCCCCGCACCAAGTCCCCACGACAACCACCGACGACTCCCCTGCATCACCGAACTTCTCCCGAGCTCGGACCATCACCGCGGCCACCACCAGCGCGACCCCCGCAGACGAGCTCGATCCCCGTCTCATTTCCTCATCTGCTCCCCACCTCCGAGCTGCGAGCTCCAAGCACCCAACACCAAACCCAACACCCTCGTTCCCTACACCCTCACCTGAGCTCCGACCCCCATCGCCTCCGCGCCTCAGCCGACCTCGCCAAAGCCAGAGCCCACTGCCTTCATCCTCCACCCGAGCTCGCTGCCGTTGTTGCTGCCCCTGCTGGTGCTGTGTCGTTGCCACCTCTACCGTGTCGCTGTCGTTGCGCCGTCGCTAGGCAAGTTTTGGAACTTGCTTACCATGCTAAAAATTTATATATATATATATATATATATATATATATATATATATATATATTGTTTGAGTTCTTAATTAAATACCTAGCTCAAGCAAAAATTCTTTCTTAAAGACCTGAAAGGCCAAAATCTAACAGAATACTATCACAGGATAATAATTATACCTAACCACATCAAAATCATTGTAGTTGGGTCTCGGATGATTAAGTTGCAAATGCAAGCGATTTCTCACTGGCTACGTATGCTAATTATGTATAACCATAATCATATATCAACGTCGTAATTTTATTGACAAACTTTAATATATATAACGTATCATATTCGATTGTACTGAACCGAATCCAAATTCTTGTCTAATATCCCGTAGCAATGTTGTATAAAATTTATAGGATTTTAATCTTGTTTGAACAGTGATTAAAATAGGCAATTCGATTGTTACCTTGATAAATAACCTAGGTGTTCGGCGAAACCCTAAACGAAAACCCTATTTAAAATGGCAGAATTTGTGGCCAATAAATTGCTTTACTGATAATGAATGTCTTGTAGGGATTTGAGTTAAAAATGTCTAGGTTATACCTATGAAATGTTTCCCTAAAAGGCGACGCTAAATCTGGAAATCGCCGTACATATCACGTTGTAAAATAAATAGTAAATTAGATATAACTCGTATCGTGACATGCTTAGGCTCGTTATGAAGTAGACTGGTTAATCTGTAAACCTCTGATAATTTTTACTGAATATTGTTTTGTTATGATGCTGAAAACTGAGGGGAAATACGACTCTGGACTGCAGCCCAGAGCAGTATTTTCCGACGACACCTGATTGTAGATGTATATACTTCCCTATAAAAATCTGAGAAAAATGCGGAGTCCTATATCATAGCATAGATAATCAAGTTATCTAAATAATGGTGTTAGTTTCATTTAATTTAAATAATGTTCCTGTTTTAAAAGTATTTTAGATCGTCGACATATCCTGCAGTTTTCTGCAGTGATAGTTTGTACACATTGATATTAAACTGAACATATCTCCTAGAACGCAGAGGATATTATCGATCCGTCTGATGATTTGAAAACCTAACTGTTAAACCTAAATAATATCCAACTGTAGCATTGCCTAATTATGATCCCAACTGGGATTAAAACGTGTTACAAAACGGACTTCCAGTTCAGAAATTGGATTTCCAGCAGTGAACACTTAAAAGGAAATGACCATAACTAGAGAACCTGAAACCCGATTAATGCGAAACCAATTTTTATGGATAGATAATTAAACATGCTGCTTACCCTTTTTATATTGTTTTGCTTAATTCTGCACGTATAATTTATAGTAAATTTTGCAAGTGGTATGACACTGACTGCTTTATTTTATTCGCATTATAATTACTTGCATTCTCATCATATCATGTAGCGGTTATACCCCCATTGAATAGTGGTCATATATATTGATAACCTAGTGACTGTATTGAATTACCCAGTGATAAATATTAGTGATTGGATTGTGGCAAGTACGTTAGTGTTAAAGCGTGAATGAATAAATGAAGTGACACGTACTTGTACACAATCAGCGGAACCAGTTAAATTATTACATTGTCGACGTCTATGGGGCATATGTAAGTGTAACTATAACTGGCATGGGACGGTTATGGAGAACTTATATTAGTTTCATAAGTAAGGCATCAAACACTGTCCATTTATCTTGGGTACCAGTCGAGACATACTTGATGGAGATCCGGTCTCCAGTTATCGCGTAGACTTGTCATGGACCGACTAGTATTTGAGTTTATGGTCGGTATTTGATGCAGACCGTGGGTGTGGGGTAGTTTGAGTGTGAGTTCAACGGAATCTCGGGAGTCCCATTGCCGGCATATACAGTGATTTTGGGAGTTGTATGGATGGTGTTACTGATTATTATCGTGTGTGATTCGGGCCCGTGTTCCCTTGCCCCTGGGGCCCTACCCTTGGGTTGGGGATACTCCTGCGTGGTTGACTCTCACACTTGGACTGACGATAGGTTTAGCGACCTGGGCAGTGAGACTTAGAGACTGATAGGTTTAGTGATATGGACATGCATTGATTACTGATTCGATATACCTGCTTTACTGTTGACCTGTACCGATAATTCATTCTCATGTCATCACCCCATGTTTACTGTTTCATGTTCATCATTATTGCACGTGTTTACATATGTATTCATATATATTGCTATTGTGTCGCTCTGACGACCTGAGTATGCTTGCTCAGAGTGAGAAGTAGACTTAGCTCGGATCAGGATCGGTCGTACCTCGAGAATATCGTGGACATCCAGATCAGCCACGCCAGCGCTGTCTTTCTCTTGATCCCTATCCGGTATCTCGTATATCCCTTTTGATAGATTAGTGACTGCATTTCTCATTACATGTGCATTGATTACTGATTACCACGTAATGCTAGAAGCCGAAGTGTGACTACGGCAGGATATTCCTTGACCGTAGGAGCATGGCTGGCCTTGTCAACCCCTCGTATTCCGTATTTTGGGAAGCGAGGCGTAACAGTTACGCCTCTGGGAAAACGAGGTTTATTTTAATTAAGTCCGTGCGAAAGCACGGGAAACCTCTCTCAAACTACCGACACTGGCCTGGCCGAAATATTGACGAACTTGAAGGGTGTAATTAATCCCGGCTAGTCTTACCTTTTAGGGTTTGAAGGAAGATTTGATAAAAACAGTGGGAGCCATCCTAATTAGATAAAATAATAACCAATCTGATCTTGCAAGAGCGCACGCATAGTATTTTCTTCTCTCTCTCTCTCTCTCCTGATAGCGACCATATCACGTCTTAATCAAGATAATAATATGGATGTATTGACCGAACCTGCTTATTATACTGAGCTGGGGAACGTTGGTTCCGCTCTATCTTATAACTGTTATAAGTTCGTGCAGAAAATAAGGGAATATCCAGATTCCCATGCCACCCAATCGAAGAAAGTTCATGTTGATGCATCTTCTTCGGGTGTGTTCATTACCAAGAACTGTTTCTCAGTATCCTCTACGTCCAAGGTATGAGATACCGGATTAGGATCCTACATATGTAATCTGTTACATGGGCTACAGAAAGGTAGAGAACTGGGATTGGATGATATGTCTTTAAGTGTTAGAGAATGGAGCAATTGTTGCAGCCAAGTCTGTTGGCAAATATTACCTTGTATTAATACATTGATTCTGAACAAATGTTATTACATACCGAACCTGATATACAACATTACATCAGTTTATTTAATAAGTTAAAGAAGGATATAATTCTGTATTAGAGGATAATGTTGTGAACATTTTCCTGAATCAAGAGTTGATTGGATCAGGCACGTTATGTAATGGCATATAAGTTCTAAATCAAACCACGGTTCAAAGTAAGTAGAACACGCACAAGAGGAGTAGTTCAGAAATGAACGAATACTTCTTGTTTTATTGTAGACTAGGTCATATCAATGCGACACGACTAGATAAATAACATAAGGATGAATATGAGAATCTGTTCGAATTTTCATCTTATGCTACTTGCCAGTCTTGTCTCAAAGGTAATATGACCAATACTCCATTTACTAGAAACAGAGATAGAGTTGATGAACTCTTGGGACAGATACATGATGATGTATACGGTTCTCTGTCTACACATGCCAAGGTTGGTTCTTTGTACTGCATTATATTCATCGACGATCTCTCAAAATTCGGACATATGTTCCTGTTGAAACACAAGTCTGAAACTTTTGAGAAATTCAAGGAATATAAGCTTGAAGTTGAGAACCAGACGGGTAGAAGTATTAAAGTCCTTCGATGTGATCGAGGAGGCGAATACTTGTGCATGGAGTTTCTGGAGTTTCTAAAAGGAGAATGGTATTCTCTCTTAGCTTACTCCTTCGTATACACCACAGTATAACGGTATATCGGGACGGAGGTATCGCACCCTATAAGATATGGCGCGCTCTATGATGAGTATTGCTGAGTTGCCTGTTTCCTTTTTGGGGGCTATGCACTTGAGAAGCTGCATACCTATTGAATGGGGTTCCATTCAAATCAGAGCCTACCACTCCATATGAGATATGGTATGGGAAGAGACCATGTCTTAAACAAGTTAAGATATGGGGTTGTCCAGCCTATGTTGAAAAGCAAAATCCGGGCAAGCTCGAGGCAAGGTCAGTTCTGTATAAGTTTGTTAGGATATCCCAAACATTTGCGAGGAAATATCTTATACCACACTGAGTAGCAAAAGGTGTTTTGTTTCTCAGCATGCCACCTTTTTAGAAAAAGAATTTCTTGTGAAGAAATTTGTGGACATGAGGTAGAACTAGAAGGAGTTCCAGCTAGACAAACTAACGGCTGATGATTTGGTGAAACCAAAGGATTCAATAGTCTCTAACGAGCCTCAGCCTCTCCGTGAATCTGGTAGGGTTCCTCATCCACTTGAGAGATACTATGGTCTTCTCGGTGCCAGTGGGAGTGAGGATTGCATCATGGTAGATTATGTCTCAACTAAGTTCAGGCAGGCCATCACGAGTGGGGACTCTGTGAATAGGCCGGATGCTGTGCGATCAAAGATGGAATCCATGTACACCAACAAAGTATGACTTTGCATGTTGCACCTGAAGGAGTAAAACCCATTGGGAGCAAATGGCTCTTGAGAAGATTCTTGGTGTAGATGGAAAAATTGAGACTTTCAAAGCTATGCTTAAGTCCATCAGGATCAATGCAAGCATCGCGGAGTTGGAACATCTGTTTTGATGTGGCAGTCAAAGAGTTTGACTTCATCAAAATGGTAGATAAACCTTTTATATACAAGAAGGTTGTAGAGAGTAAGGTTGTCTTCCACGTATTGTACGTAGATGACATACTCTTGATAAGAAATGGTTTCTTATGCTACACTCGGTCAAGCTCCTCTTATCACAAAGATTCTCCATAGAAGATCTGGATGATACCTACTATATCTTGTGGATTATGATCTATGATGATAGATCTAAGTGGATGTTGGGAGTGTCCCAAATCCAGGTACATTAACACCATACTAAAGGGGTTTAGTATGGAGGATTCTAAGCGTGGTGGTTCGCCCACTTACTCATGGATCACTCTCTCCAAAAAGATGTCTCCCAAGACTGATTTGGAGAGAGCTCGCGTGCAAGGGATACCATATGCTTCGGCAGTAGGCTCTATCATGTATGTAATATTATGTACTAGACCGGATGTAGAAGACTCACTAGGTGTAGTGATCAAGAATCAATCGGATCTTGGGAGAATCATTGGACAGCTGTGGAGGACATTCTTAAGTACTTGAGAAGCACTAAAGGAATGTTCTTGGTTCGATCTTCCAGAGTGATAAGGTCGACTGAAAGTCAGTCACAGGTATTGTCTTTACCCTCAGTAGAGGGACGGTATGTTGGAAGAGTTCCAAGCTAGATACCATGACATACTAGACGATAAAGGCTGAATACATTGCTACCAACGATGCTTCCAAAGTGGTTGTCTGGGCATTTCTTGTTCGTGAGATGAACATGGTTCCCACCATTGAGCGTCCAATAACTGTTATTGTGACAACAATGGAGTTGTGGTTTTGGCCTAGGAACGCAGGTCCCATCAGCGTTCCAGACATATTCTAAGGCAAGTATCACCAGATCAGGGAGATGGTTGATCTCCAAGGGATCGAGGTAAGGAGAGTAGATTTTGAGATTAACATGGCGGATCCACTCACTAGGGCTTGCTTCCCCAAATACTATTTGAGAGATTTTGGGATGGTTGAGTATGGGATACTTCAACCACTGCTAAATTGTTGGGTATTGGATACTACAGCAGATGGCCTTAGTGCAAGTGGGAGATTGTTAGTTATATGTATGCCCTAGAGGCCATTACTGTACATGGGATGTATATTGTAATGGATGCTTAGACATATATAGAGAGGACTTTCTTGCTCGATATGATAGTATGCTATATGGTTGCTCTTTGTCTTAACATGTTGACTTGTATACGTGATGCTCTCTTGCTCTCACATGTTGATAAAGCCCTTAGGATGTGTACTTGACTACCAGGACTATGATGGAGATCATACTAGTGGGGCCAAGGGTAGTCCACAAGTACACCCTATAATTGTTCCTAGTCGTGGGAGTATCGAGACAGGGCATCGATACTCCAGAGTAGACTAGCGTATACGCTTCTCGACCCATGTGATGGGCGATGGATGATCCCATATCCATTGGTGTTTGACATCAGAGAAGGTATACGGGTGCTCAGTGGAGACTGGGTACACTGTACGGACTCGCCGAGAACTCCTAGATGGTATTATACCTATCGTCGGATAGCAGTTCTCTGGTGATACCGGTACAGGATAGTCTGTAGACCCGAGATTGTCATAGAGTCTTGTGTAATTCCCACCATACTTTGATTTCCACCATACCACGGTCAAGAGATCGTGCAAAAAGGTGGTTTTTGGGTACAGTCCCGAGTCACATGGAGGCAATGAGCGATAGGAGGGGTTTCGTCTCTCCCGGTATTGGGAGTTGATGTTACGCTATGCTCGATTGTCCATAACAGGAAATCCCTGGCCATGGTTGCTGAGATCTACTGGTAAGTGTTATCTGTAGTTTCTCGAACCGTTATGGACCTTGCATTGGCATGACTTATCAGGCTATTGGGGTCTGACATTATACCACCCCCAGGCTGTGATATGCGACATATCTGACGAAGAGACCGGACTGTACGGTAGTGTTACTGATTGGATTCGCAAAAGTATGAGCAGGCTTGCTTGTTGATCTTCTGATCGATCAATACCCGGGTGACCGTTACGTTTGGCAGACCGCTTGGGGCTTGTGGGTGTTTGATATGATCATCACCTGCTGCCGGCGTATTGACGAGTCTTTAGAGTCCTACACAGAGGTTTCCTGGTTCATGCGAAACGGAGTAGGAGCACATATGTGATATGTGCGGGACCGAGATTAATGCGCGTATGTGATACCGCGTTCTATTCTCGCGACTTGCGACATTGGTTGGTTATATGTGATATAGCCGGGTTATCGGATCAAGTGTTGATTCGATAAGTTGTTGCATTTGATATTAGTCGGTTATATGTGATATAGCCGGATTTTTAAATCAAGTGTTGATTTAATAATTTAATGTAAAACTATATATATTTGATATATTAAATTACATTAACTAATACTAGCTCACTTAAGTATTCATTTTTCTCACTTATGATACATTGATATATATGTGATATATGTTAAATGTATTGTTTTCTTTTTGCACACATATAAATATATGTGTGATATATATAAGTGTGTCATGCTAGGTTACACATGCAACAAAGTTGTGTGAGACTTACACCATACTAGGGTTAATGTTAAGGTTTTATTTATTATTAAGTAAATTCAAAATAGTGGAATTAGTCATGGTTAGGGTTTGTAGAAACTTGTAAAACCATTGACTTTATCCACTTCTTTTGTTTTATTTAAAGATATTTTTTAACCTAACCTTTAACCCTTAGCCATAATTTAGTCTCTACATGAGTTAGTGTATGACAATAACTCACCCATGGTTGTATTTCTAACTTCATGAGTTCATTCATCTCTTCATTGCATTTTCTTCTTCCTCAAGAGAAAAAGCTTGCTAGCTTTTTCTAAGTGATGAAATATTATGAGAAAAATAAAACTATAGTGAGACCACTTCCTACTTCATCATCCTCTACTATTAGCCATTTAGTTTAGGGTGTTTGCTTCACTAATTTCACCATTAGTGAAGAGATAGCATTAGCTTGAGTCTCCTCGACGTAGATCATCTTCGGCCTCGAAGACATTGAGCAAGCTTGTTCGTTTCTTCATGTGAATCATTACTAGAGTCCGGGTCTTCACAACTTGCAGCGATGGGACTACAACATGGAGCTTTAGAAGTAAAGGATCGTTCTACAAAGGTTGTATTCCCTCATTCACTTAGATGTAAAGCGTTTACATGTTATATCGTCGGATTTTCTAGTTAAGATTCTAGGGTTAAAGTTATTTAGAACGGCAAAAATTTGAAAATGGCATGGACGATGCCTCCCGAAACCTTGCTTCCGTGCTAAGCAACCCTACAATGAAAACTCTAAAGACGATAATTAAATACTTGAGTTGCATTTTGAAAACTAAACAAAATTATTTTTATATAAAACACCCTCAAGTTCTATAAATTACAATAAGGGCCCTAATAAACATATGTTTAAGCGGGACCGGTCTCTTGAGCCTTAGGGAGCCGGAGATATGGGTGCTTTCCTATTTAAGGTAGACAACTTAACAAACGATGTTATCAACACGGTAATCATCTTTGAAAAAGACATAAATCCTGCCGCCCATGTACAGCGGTTACTGATAACATCAAAACTTAATTCAGGATTTCAATTTCTTTTCTAATTGTCTGACTCAGACTGATTCTCAATATAATCAATCTGATTTGAATGAGATTCAAGTATATATATAACAATTCAATATGAATCCATGAATCCATATATTCAATTTATTCAATCTATACAATTTATACAACTTGACTGAACCGAACCATGGATATATTCCATTTACATGATTATCCAGTACATCCATTTCCATTTATACGATATCATGGTTTCGGTAAGTCCTCCATTTACAATACAAGTCTTCTATTTACATTTACAAAACAGTATATACAACACATTTACAATTCAATACAATACAATCAAGACATCGCGGGATTTAAGGGATAGATTAGTATGGAAGGTGTTAGAAGTGGCACGAGACTGCAAGATTTAAGACACCTAACCTGTATTCCATTGCTGTTGTACCGTGGCATAAACGGTTCCTTGAGTTCCTGATACCTTAGTCTCCGGGGCAAGTGAGACTCCTCTCATATACACTGGCCTCTTCTGTACCAAGCTACAAACAACAGCGTTAACACTAAATACAGCATTATAACAATATAATACCACTTTAAAATTTACACACTCTCTCTCTCTCTCTTTCTATTCTACTTCTCCCTTATCATTGGGACTTTCCGAGCGATTGTTCGCTGATGACATTCCTTCTCTTTCTTTTTTGGAATGTTGTCAGGTGATTCGGACCTTCAGGAGATCGAGCCCACCAGCGAGGATTTGGATTAGCTAGCCTTCGACCCGGAGCTCTAGATACTTGTACATTTCATTTCAGTACTTTCCATTTCTGTTATGCCACAATTTAGGCATTGTTTTCCATTCCATATATTTACTTTTCAGATGCATTGTACAAAAGAATGTTAATAAATAAATTTGTTGTTCATTACATTTGTCTCTTGTGTATATTTCTTTTATATTGCTTAGTTACGCTTAGCGTATTTACTTCTGAGTAAATACATAGCGGCCAGTCGCGCCCTCTGCCCGTATACTGGGAAGTGGGGCGTGACAGGTTTTGTTGGCGGCCCATACAGGTCAGAGCTGTATGGAACCTACCATGCAGTTCAGTTCTACGTGGACAACCTAAGCAATATAACACAAGAACCAGCAATTAAAACATTCTTTACAATTCATATTCCTTGAATCTTATCATTTCATATACTTTGAATCTGTCCTAACCCAAATCTTTCTTTTAAGGTTATGGATTCCCCAAACAACACCAGCACCAATGTCAACAACACTCCCCCACCACCACCACTCACACCTGCCGTAGTTGCTCCGATCAACGAGCAGACGGTTCTGCTTGAGGTAATCCGCGGCATCTTGGAAGGACAGCAGCAGCAGACTACTATCCTGATGAACCGACCAGAGGCAGAAGCACCTGGGGTAGTTCGCAGGAAAGGAGAGCCCTCTAGAAGCTGAAGAATGGGCTCAGAGCATTGAAGATGATCTGGCAGAAGCACAAGTGCCAGAAATAGCTTGGGCCCGTGTTGCAAAGCTGCAGCTCACTGACAATGCACGGGTTTGGTGGAAGGCGGAAGAAAGCCGTCTTGACCAACCTATCGAATGGAAAACTTTCCATGACATATTCGATGCAATGTACTTCCCTGAGACTTCCCGCTTTGATATGGAGCAACAGTTCATCCATCTGCAACAAGGTTCAATGTGGACCAAATCTGTAGATGAGTATGATGCTGAGTTTACCATGCTCAGCAGGTCTGCGGCCCATCTCATACCGACTGCTGAGATCAGGACAAGAAGATTTCAGCAAGGGTTGGACCCGGAAATCCAATCTGCCTTAGCTACAAGGGATTTCCCAACCCATGATTTGGCTCTAAAAGCTGCCCGAAGATACGAGGCAGTAGTAAAGAGAAAGGGCAGACCTCAATCTGTCGGAATGAAGCGCCCTGCCAATCAGATGGCAGGAGGAGTCTCTTCAAGGCCAACTGTTGAACTCAGAAGACTGGAAGAAGCCAATAATCAACCGAGTCCCGATTTTTGCTTTTATTGCAAGAAGGCTGGACATTTGGTGAAGGACTTTAGGCACGCAAAAGGCTTGTGCCTAGTTTGTGGCGCGTCCAATCACAGAATTGAAACATGTCCTTTTAGATACAACTCAGCTCACACACCCACCAACTACCTGCAGCGGCCAGCTATCCAGGCTCCTGCAACTCGTCCTGCAATCCCAGCACCACCTCCACGTGGATCTCCTGCACAGCCAAATCGCCAATTTCTTCAGGCAGTGAGGAACATGCCTCGAGGACAGAGGAATGTGCCTCCAGTTAGGAGGAACGTGCCACGGCGACAGGCTTACACCTTAGCAGCCGTAGAAGCCGAGACAGTTGACCAAGGTAACACTAGTAAGTCTCTTTCACATTTTTAAAACCCTTGTACCACTTTGTTATTATTCATAAACTATCAGTACTTCAGTCACCAAAATTTTCTTGAATCTGTTACACTTTCCTTTTTCAAATTTCGAGGATGAAATTTTTATAAGGAGGGTAGAATGTAACAACCCTAAACTTTCTGTACAATTTTTTCAAAAATACAGAAAGGGGTACTTTTGCCCGAGCACAAGTTATAAGTTTGTTTTGCTTTTTAATAGCAAAAAGGAGCTTGTAGCTCATTGGTAAGACCTTGCACTGCTGAACCAAAGCACCAGAGTTCAAACCTCATCATCCACATTATTTTTTAATTAGTTTTCTTTTAAATTTGTAGAAGCCCAAGAGCCTACACGTGCATAACTCATAAAAACAAAAAGCAACATATAAAACAAACTGGCCAAGGGGGTAGACAAATCGGCAAGGGACACGTGAACCCAAGACCCGGCCTGACTCGGCCGGATCTGGCCGGCGGCACGGCTGAATCGGCCGGCGCCGCCGGGTCAACTCGCCCGATTCCCAATTCTCCCTTTCTGAAACATGTGTCTTTTGGCCTCCTTATAACCCCTGTACTGTTTAAAAATTCTGCACATTAACAGAGCCTTTTTAAAACCCCCATTAATCTATTTTAATACAATTTTTAATACAATTTTCATACAACCTTTCATCTACCCTAAACCCCCGATTACCCTATAAATACCACTCCAAATCACACACCCCCCCTCACCCACAAACTCTGTCCAAACTCGCAAGAAAAATCCCTAGAATTTTTGTGTACAAGTGGAGTTAGCGAAGGGCGAAGCGCCGACGAACTTCCGACGACGACCCTAGGAGCTCCCGGGGACGAAACGACGCACCGGCATCTCTTACCACTCCCTCTTCCTCTTCCCTAATCTAAAACAAGTAAGTCCCTCCTCCCTTTTTTCTTTTCTATTCTTAAAAACTCGTATTTCTAAAACCCGACGGGAGCGAAGTTAATCCGACTTCCGATTCGTTTTTCTTAAAAACTCCATCTTTTCTTAAATACAAACATACTAAATCCTCACATCTTGACTATTAAACATTAACAAAATATCACGAACAAGTTTCATAGCAAAATATTTCATATTGTAATTTTTATCGTACTTTTTCAGTAAAATACCATATAGTTTAGTTTTGACATTAAACATCATATTTCTTGCTATACCTTTAAATAGATCACGTGGTAATGACCTACCTCCTCACAACACTCATATGCAACATAGCACGATGCCTATCGGGAACATAGAATACGGGAAAAATACAATTTTACATATAAATACCTTTTACTATTAAAACCGTTTTCTACAAGATTGTGTATTTTAAACAAATCTTTGCAAAGCGCCGCTACAACCCATTTTGGGGAACCCGTTCAGGATGGTGCGGATTATCGCACATCCTCAGGTTTAGTAGTGCGAGATGCAGACCTCCGCAAGGAGCATTCGGTCTCGAAAAATTTAAAAATACAAATATCTTAAGAAAATGAGATTTCTAGAATAATAATAATTTAATTATTTTTATAAATATATATATGTATTATCAAAATATCTATTTTTGATATAGTATAAATATTCCAATTTTTCTAAATCAAAAGAAATCACTTTACATGAAAATACCATGCAATTCCATACAAGTTCAATACTTTACAATTAAATACCCTATATTATGAAATTAGGTTTATCTCACTAGAAATGTCACTTATATAAAATCTGCATCTATGAAAACTCTATAGACGATAATTAAATACTTGAGGTGCATTTTGAAAATTATACAAAATTATTTTTACATAAAACCCCCTCAAGTTCTATAAATTACAATAAGGACCCTAGTAAATATAGATTTAAGCGGGACCAGTCTCTTGAGCCTCAGGGAGCCGGAGATATGGGTGCTTTCCTATTTAAGGTAGACAACTTAACAAACGGTGTTATCAACACCGTAATCGTCTTTGAAAAAGACAAAAATACTGCCGCTCATGTGCAGCGGTTACCGATAACATCAAAACTTAATTCAGGATTTCAATTTCTTTTCTAATTGTCTGACTCAGACTGAGTCTCAATATAATCAATCTGACTTGAATGAGATTCAAGTATATATATAACAATTCAATATGAATCCATGAATCCATATATTCAATCTGTTAAATCTATACAATTTATACAACTTGACTGAACCGAACGATGGATATATTCCATTTACATAATTATCCAGTACATCCATTTCCATTTATATGATATCATGGTTTCGGCAAGTCCTCCATTTAAAATACAAGTCTTCCATTTACATTTACAAAACAGTATAAACAACACATTTACAATTCAATACAATACAAACATTACAATCAAGACATCGCGGGGTTTAAGGGGTATATTGGTACGGAAGGTGTTAGAAGTGGCACGAGACTGCAGATTTAAGACACATAACCTGTATTCCATTGATATTGTACCGTGGCATAAACGGTTCCTTGAGTTCCTGATACCTTAGTCTCCGGGGCAACTGAGACTCCTCTCGTATACACTGACCTCTTCTATACCAAGCTACAAACAACAGCGTTAACACTAAATACAACATTATAACAATATATACCACTTTAAAATTTACACACTCTCTCTCTATCTGTTCTACTTCTTCCTTATCTTTGGGACTTTCCGAGCGATTGTTCGCTAACGACATTCCTTCTCTTTCTTTTTTGGAATGTTGTCAGGTGATTCGGACCTTCAGGAGATCGAGCCCACCAGCGAGGACTTGGATCAGCTAGCCTTCGACCCGGAGCTCTAGATACTTGTACATTACATTTCAGTACTTTCCATTTCTGTTATGCCACTGTTTAGGCATTGTTTTCCATTCCATGTATTTACTTTTCAGATGCATTGTATAAAAGAATGTTAATAAATAAAGTTGTTGCATTTGTCTCTTGTGTATATTTCTTTTATATTGCTTAGTTACGCTTAGCGTATTTACTTCTGAGTAAATACGTAACGGCCAGTCGCGCCCTCTGCCCGTATACTGGGAAGCGGGGCGGGACACCTATTACGCAGAGGAACAAAAGGTTTTCTGTTCCTCGTCATGCCCTTTTTTTTGGAAAATCATTTTTTGTAGATAGAAATAGTGGGAGTGCAATAGAACTGGAAGAAATTCCAGAACCACAAAATATTACTGAAAGTATGGTAGAACCAGAGATTTCAAAAGAACCGGACATCCCTACGCCAATCCGCAGAACTAGTAGGCAGCCTCATCCGCCCGAGAGATACTAAGGTTTTCTCATAGACGGGGATCGAGAGGATTGCATCATTAACAATGATGAGCCAGCTAGCTTCCAGTAAGCCATTCAGAGCGGTGACTCGGTAAAATGGCTGGATGCAATGTGTACTGAAATGGAGTCCATATACACCAACAAAGTATGCACTTTGAACATTGCTCCAGAAGGGGTAAAACCCGTAGGATGCAAATAAATCTTCAGAAAGAAGTGTGTGGATAAATAGGATGAAACCTATAAGGCTAGACTTGTTGCTAAAGGTTTTCGTCAAAGACCTGGTTTGGACCATGATGAAACCTTTTCTCCACTGTCTGTAACAACTCCATATTTTAATGTACAAAGAATTGATTTAAATTCAATGTATACTTGGAGTATTTATTGCGGCTGATATCTCTTTAAGTATTTATTTCACTCCATAATTACAAGAAGGGGCTTGTAGCTCATTGGTAATATCTTGCACTGCTGAACCAAGCCACCAGAGTTCAAATCTCATGCCCCACATTATTTTTGTATTTATTTTGTTTTAATTTTTTTTGGAAGTCAACAGTAAAAAGGCCATAACTCACAAAATATGTACTGGACATGAAAAAGTAAATATACCAAATTGTACCCCAGGAAAATCCTCGGCCATTGGAACCCTGACTCGGCCCGACTCGGCGCCGCCGACCGGCGAATCGGCCGACTCGGTCCGGCGCCGCCGGCCGGACTTGGCCGGACGGCCGAGTCACCAATAGAGAAAAGTTGTGTTATGACTTGGTCAACCCTCCTGCACACTTATTATACCTGGATCGGTTATCATTTGCCCAATAAATCCTTTTTACTCCTAGGTTTAATGAGTTTTAATGAATTTTTATATAATTTTATATTTTTTTTATTAAAAACCCTAACCCTACCCTAACCCTACATAAACCCCCCATACCCTCTACCCTCTCATCCTAAATTTCTAAGTCCACTCTCCCAAAATTCCAAGAGAACTTGGTACGTGAGAAAACGAGCGAAAGGCGAAGCGCTGACGAAATCGACGGCGAAATTCCGACGATCGTGCTAGGATCTCTCAACGACGATTCGACGCACCGGCAAACCCTCTACCTCCCTCTCACTCTCTAGTGTTGTCCAAACCCGTAAGTTTCCCTTATCTATCCTTCTTTTCTTTCATTAAAATACGACTTTACAAACCCGACGGAAATCGGAACCCGATTTCCGATTCGGTTTTCTATCAAATCTCACTTATCACTAATTCCATAATGCTTAAACATATTCATGTTGACTACTAATCACTTAAAAATTAATTTGAACAATTTTTCACACATGAAATGATAGCTTTTGCAATATATCGTATTCTTTCACTTAAATACCACCATATTTAGTTTATCACATTTAACCCCTAAACTTTACTATACCTTAAAGTAGATCACGAGGTAATGACCTACCTCCACACACACTCATATGTAATCATAAAACGCTATCTTGAAAATTTAGAATACGACAAAACAAGATTTTACATTAAAATACCATTTTCTTTATAAACCTTTTCTAAAAGTTCTAAATTATATACAATTTTAAAACAATATGTTTTAATAGAAAATACGATAAGTTGTGGACATCGATCGTTTATCTAAACCTGATTTTGTGGTGTCTAGGCAAGTGTGTCTAAGCGAGTGGTTACTTAATTAGGGCCACTACTTGTAGTGGAGAGCCTCCCACTCACCTGGCACTTACCTGGCCGCAATTGGCGGTGAAGAGGCGATTTGAGACTTCTAATGACTTGTCGTTTAGACCAATTAGAAATAGGCTAGTTGGCTTAGGAAACCCTAGAATCTAAAATACGGGAATTTACACCCTTTTACAAATAAATACCTTATCTTTATAAAACCGTTTTCTAAATGATTAGTATTTATAAAATCTTTGCAAAACGCCACTACAACCCACCTTTGGGGAACTCGTTAGGGATAGTACGGTTTATCGTGCACCCTCGGACTTAGTAGTGCGAGATTCAGACCTCCGCAAGGAGCATTCGGTCTCGAAAGGTTTAAAATATGACATTTAAGAAAAATGAGATTTTTGGAAAATAAAATATTTATTAAAAATTATTCTTGTATAAACATATGTATATTTATCATTTAAACACCTATTTTATTATAAGATAAAGTTTCCACATTTTCCTAAAAAATTACAAGATTAAAAGTTACATTAAAATACCATGAATTTCAAATAAATCAATATTACAAATTAATACCTTTATTTATATAATTAGGATATTTTCACTAGAAATATCACAAAATAAAATCACACTCATTATAACAATAAATACGAATAATAAATACTTGAGGTGTATCTTGAAAACTATACAAAAGTATTTTTACATAAAAACCCCTCAAGTTTTATAAGACCCTGACAAATATAGAACTTAGACTTACATTTCTTTTAGTCTGACTCGGGTTTGAGTCTGATTATTTCTGACTTGAATATGATTCAAGTCAATCTATATTCTTTAATACTCCAACTCAATATGAATACATGAATTCCAGAATCCAGTTAACAATCTATACAACTTGACTGAATCAAACCATGGATATACATCCATTATTCCGTTATTCCTTTTACCTGATTATGCAGTTACAATCTGTTTACTGATATCATGGTTTTGGTCAGTCATCCAACTTACACAATACAATACAATATCAAAACACTACGGGGTTTAAGGGGTAGATTGGTACGGAAGGTGTTAAAGGTGGCACGAGGTGGTCAGATTAAGACACCTAACCTATATTCCGTTGCTGTTGTACCGTGGCTTAACGGTTCCTTGTACATTCCATTTGCCCTGGTCTCTAGCATATAGAGACCCCTCTCGTATACACTGGCATCCTTCTGTACCAAGCTACAAACAACAGCGTTAACACAATATTCTACAATATTTTACAATCTCCTTAGAAATACCTTTTATTCTGTCTTTTCTAATTCTTCTTTATCTTTGGGACTTACCGAGCGACCTGTTCGCTGACGACATTCTATTTCTTTCTTCTTTGAATGTCGTCAGGTGCTTTGGACCCAGCAGAGATCGAGCCCACCGGAGAAGACTTAGATCAGTTTCACGAAGACCCGGAGCTCTAGACATTGTACCTTGTTCTATTCAGTATTTTCTTTTCCTGTTATGCCATTGTTTAGGCATCGCTTTTCATTTCAGTTGTATTTACTTTTCATGCATTGTACAAAAGAATGTTATTAATAAAGTTGCTGTTATTTCTATATTTCTTGTCTCTTGTGATTTACTTTTATATTGCTTAGATGCGCTTAGCGTATGTACTTCTGAGTATATACGTAGCGGACCTCGTCGCGTTCCCTTCGCCGTACACCGGAAAGCGAGGCGTGACAGGTTTTGTTGGTGGCCCATGCAGGTCAGAGCTGTATGAATCCCTATCATGCAGTTCTGGTCTGCGTGAACAACCTAAGCAATATAACACAGGAACCAGCAACTAAAATATTCTTTACAATTCATGTTTCTTGAATCTTACAAATTTCTATTTCTTAAATCTTATCATTTCATGTATTTGAATCTGTCCTAACCCAAATTTTTCTTCATGGTTATGGATTCCCCGAACAACACCAGCACCAATGTCAACAACACACCTTCAGCACTACCTCTCGCACCAGCTGTTCCTGCACCAACCACCGAGCAAACAGTGCTACTTGAGGCGATTCGCAGCCTTCTTGAGGGACAGCAACAACTCCTGAAACGTCCTGAGATCGACGCACCAGGGGTAAAGCAATTCAGGGCTTTGCACCCCAAGCAGTTCTCTGGTAAAGGAAGCCCTCTTGAAGCTGAAGAATGGGCACAAATCATCGAAGACGATCTGGCAGCAGCTCAAGTGCCAGACATCGCTTGGGTCCGTGTGGCGAAACTACAGCTGACGGACAATGCTCGCAATTGGTGGAAGGCGGAAGAAAGCCGAGTTGCACAACTGATTGAATGGAAGACTTTTCGCGAGAAGTTCGACGCGAAATACTTTCCTGTGACTGCCAGGTTTGCAATGGAGCAGCAGTTCATTCATCTACAACAGGGTTCAATGTGGGACAAATCAGTAGTTGAATACGACGCTGAATTCACCATGTTAAGCCGGTAAGATATGTCACAATAGTTCAATTTTTAAATATCACATACTACACAGCTAACACAATCTTTAAACAGGTTCGCGGCATACTTGATACCGACGGACGAGATCAGAGCCCGTCGCTTTCAACAAGGACTGGACACGGAGATTCAGGCTGCTCTAGCCACGGGAAAATTTCTGACTCATGAGGATGCTCTAGAGGCTGCCCGCAGTTATGAGGTAGTGATAAAAGCAAGGGGCAGACCTCACTCTGCAGGAGTCAAACGCCCTGCCAACCAGATGGCAAGTGGAGCCTCGTCCAGGCCACCTTTCGTGCCAAAGCGACCCGGAGTACCGAACCATCGTCCCAGCCCAGCCTTTTGCACCTACTACAAGAGAACTGGACATATGATGAAAGACTGCCGTCGAGCCAACCGCCTTTGCTTAGTCTGCGGCTCAGCTACTCACGATATTGGGTCTTGTCCCCAAAGACAGAACCCAGTTGCTGCACCCAGGCCATCAATTACTTATCCGCAGCGACCAGCTCTTCAGGTACCTGCTCCCAGACCTGCACTACCTGCACCACCCAGAGGACCACAAGCTGCACCACCTCCTCGCCAATTCCATCAAGCTCAAAGGAACGTTCCGAGGAATGCTCCTCAGGCCAGGAGGAATGTACCAAGGCGCCAGGCTTTCACGATGTCTGTGGAAGAAGCTGAGGCCACTGGCCAAGTCATCACTGGTAAACTTTTCTTTTCAAACTTTGCTTTTCTATCCTGCTACTTAGTTACATATTTTCTATACTTAAAACAAATCCCACATACCTTAGGTACAATTTTAGTATCCTCAATCCCTGCACTTGCACTGTTTGATATTGGAGCATCACACTGCTTTATGTCACAACGGTTTGTTCGAACCCATGCGATTCCAGTCTCACCGCTTGTATCCAGCTGGAATGTCAATTCAGGAAATGGCGTTCTAAAGGCAACTATGGGATACAGCTTTTGTCCAGTCGTCGTCTGCAGTCGAGAGTTTTATGCTAACTTCAAAGTGCTGGACATATCGAACTTCGATGTGGTTCTAGGAATGGATTGGCTTGGAACTTTTTATGCTACCATAGACTGTCGTCAAAGAAGGGTAGTATTCGAGATTCCAGACCATCCGGTCTTCTATTTCAAAAGCGGAGACCGTACACTGGAGCCAAGTACCTACAAAGCGAAGCCAAGAGAAGCAGTAGTTGCAGCAGCTCAAGCGGAGGAAGAATCAAGACCAGATGTGGTTCGAGAGTTCGATGATGTATTTCCTGACGATATATCAGGTTTGCCTCCCGATCGAGCTCTTGAATTCAGTATTGATTTAGTACCAGGAGCACAACCGGTGATCAAAGCACCCTATCGTTTAAGTCCGGAAGGTTTGAAGGAAGTCCGAACACAGTTGGACGAATTACTGGCGAAAGGATGGATTCGTCCCAGCACTTCAAGTTGGGGATCACCTGTACTGCTTGTGAACAAGAAGGAAGATTCATACAGAATATCCATCGATTACAGAGCCTTGAACGAAGCCACTATAAAGAACAAATATCCACTCCCGCGCATCGATAATTTATTCGATCAACTAAGTGGATCTTGTGCTTTCTCTAAATTAGATTTTCGTTCAGGTTATCATCAAGTGAAGGTCAAGGAAGCTGATATTCACAAAACAGCTTTCAGAACTCGCTATGGACATTACGAATTTCTGGTGATGCCATTCGAAGTGACCAACGCACCCGCAATATTCATGAACCTTATGAATCAAGTTTTCCGGGAGTATCTAGACAAGTTTGTTGTCATCTTCATCGACGACATCCTGGTATATTCTAAGAGTCGGAAAGAACATGCAGAACATCTACGAATTGTCCTGGAAACTCTTCGTCAACATAAGCTTTATGCCAAGTACAACAAGTGCGAGTTTTGGCTAAATCAAGTTGGTTTTCTTGGACATATCGTATCAGGAGAAGGAA
The DNA here is from genome assembly GCA_030015575.1 of Agapanthus africanus. Taxonomy (NCBI): domain Eukaryota; kingdom Viridiplantae; phylum Streptophyta; class Magnoliopsida; order Asparagales; family Amaryllidaceae; genus Agapanthus; species Agapanthus africanus. The sequence continues at coordinate 824,181,239 of JASDDO010000019.1, read as the reverse complement.
TCTCTGTGGATCCAGCAAAAGTTTCAGCAGTTAGCGAATGGCCTACACCAAAGTCAGTGAAGGATATTCGAAGTTTCTTGAGTTTAGCTGGATATTACAGAAGGTTTATTGAAGGCTTTTCGAAGATAGCAACGCCCCTGACCAAGCTCACACGTAAAGATGAAGAATTTGTGTGGTCAGAAGCATGCGAACAAGCTTTCGTAGAACTCAAGTCAAGGTTGACATCAGCACCTATTCTCATCATACCGGATCAATCTGGAGGATTCGAAGTGCATTGTGATGCATCCGGTAAGGGATTACGATGTGTTCTACATCAGCACGGTAAAGTTGTGGCTTATGCTTCAAGACAGCTGAAGATTCACGAGCGCAATTATCCGACGCATGATTTGGAGTTGGCAGCCGTCATCTTTGCTCTCAAGATTTGGCGTCATTACCTAATTGGTGAACGGGTGAACATCTACACAGATCATAAAAGTCTGAAGTACGTGTTTACTCAGAAGGAGTTGAATATGCGGCAGAGAAGATGGTTAGAACTCATGGCAGACTTTGACATCAACTTGCAATATCACCCAGGGAAGGTGAATGTAGTACCTGATGCTCTTAGTCGCCAACCATTAGCAATGAATCTCACCGCTCAGTGGAAGCTTCAACAAGACTTGCATCAGATGGAGATTGAAATAGTCATGCCAGGTAATGCTTCAAGTTTGATGAATTTGCAAGTTCAATCAACCATTGTCAATCAGATCAAAGCAGCTCAAGCAAGTGATGCTAAATTGCAAAAGATCAGAGAACAAGTGGAGAATGGACTCAGAACAGACTTCATCATCCATGAAGACGGATCTTTGAGATACGGCAGCAGATTGTGTGTACCAAATGTTAGTTATATGTATGCCCTAGAGGCCATTACTATACATAGGATGTATATTGTAGTGGATGCTTGGACATATATAGGGAGGACTTTCTTGCTCAACATGATAGTATGCTATCTGGTTGCTCTTTACCTTAACGTGTACACTGATTGTCTCTCGGTTACATGTTGGTAAAGCCCTTAGGATGTGTACTTGACTACCTGGACTATGATGTGGATCATACTAGTGGGGACATGGTAGTCCATAAGTACATCCTTCAAGGTCCCTAGTCGTGGGTGTATCGAAACAGGGCATCGATATACCAGAGTAGACTAGCGTATATCTTCTCGACCCATACAGATAGGCGATGGATGATCCCATATCCATTGGTGTTTGACATCAGAGATGATATACGGGTGCTCAGTGGAGACTGGGTACACTGGACGGACTCGCCGAGAACTCCCAGATGGTATTATACCTTACGTCAGATGGCAGTTCTCTGGTGACACTGGTACAGAGTAGTCTGTTGACCCGAGATCGTCATAGAGTCTTGTGTGATTCCCACTGTGCTTTGATTTCCACCTTACCACGTCCAATAGGGCGTGCAAAACGGTGGTTTTTGGGTACAGTCCCGAATCACATGGAGGCAATGAGCGATAGGAGGGGATTCGTCTTTCCCGGTATAGGGAGTTGATGTTGCGCTGTGTTCGATTGGATATAACCGGAAATCCCTGGCCAGGGTTGCTGAGATTTACTGGTAAGTGTTACCAGTAGTTTCTCGAACTGTTATAGACCTCATATCGACATGACTTATCGAGCTATTGGGGTCTGACGTTTACCACCCCTAGGCGAGATATGCGACATATCAGACGACGAGACCGGACTGTGCGGTAAGTGTTACTGGTTGGATTCACAGGAGTGTGAGCGGGCTTGCTCGTCGATCTTCTGATCGCTCAATACCCGGGTGGCCGTTACGTTTAGCAGACCGCTTGCGGCTTGTGGGTGTTTAATATGATCATCACCTGCTACCGGCGTATTGACGAGTCTTTAGAGTCCTACATAGAGGTTTCCTGGCTCAAGCGAAATGAACGAATCCTTCTTGAGGCATTGTAGACTAGGTCATATCAATGCGACCCGACTGGCTGAAGTTACATTTAGATGCATATTTAAATTAGTTTGAATTTACATCTTGTGAAACTTGCCAGTCATGTCACAGAGATAAGATGACCATAGCTCCGTTTACTGGAAACAAAGAAAGGGTTAGTGAACTCTTGGGATGATACATGTTGATGTATGTAGGTCCCCTGTCTACACTTGCCAAGACCGGTTCTTTATACTTCATTACATTCTCTGATGATCTCTCAAAATTCAGTCATATGTTCCTGTTGAAACACAAGTCCGAACCTTTTGAGATATTCACGGAATATAAGTTAGAAGTAGAGAACCAAAATGAGGGTATAAGTATTATGTCCTTTGATGCGATCAGGGAGGAGAATACTTGAGCACGGAATTCCTGGACTATTCTAAAGGAGAATGAGATTCTCTCTCAGCATTACTCCTCTATATACACCATAGCACGATGGTATATCGGGGCGGAGCAATTGCACCCTATTCGATATGGTGCGCTCTATGATGAGTACTACTGAGTTACCTGTTTCCTTTTGGGGGTTATGCACTTGAGAAGTTGCATACCTATTGAATTAGGTTCGAATCAAATCAGTTGCCTACCACTTCATATGTGATATGGAAAGGGAAGAGCCCATATCTTAAGTTAATTAAGATTTGGGGTTGTCCAGCCTATGTCTGAAAAGCTAAATCCGGACAAGCTCGAGGCAAGGTCTGTTATGTAGAACTAGAAAGGTTCCAGCTATACAAACTACAGCAGATGATTTGGTAGAACCAAAGGATTCAATAGACACCGATGAACCTCAGCCTCTCCGCCGATCTAGTAGGGTTCCTCACCCACCTGAGAGATACTTCTGTTTCTTTATGACAGTGGGAGCGAGGATTGCATCATGAGATGATGACCCAACTAGTTTCGAGCTGGCCATCAGGAGTGGGACTCTATAAGAATGGCTGGATGCTTAGCGATCTGAGATGGAATCCTTATACCAACAAAGTATGGACTTTGGTTTCTATATCTGAAGGGTTAAATCCCCATCAGGAGCAAGTATATCTTGAGAAGATTACTTGGTGTAGATGGAAAAGTTGAGACTTTCAAAGCTAGACTTGTTAAGGGTTTTCAACATCGACCAGGCGTGGATAATGATGAAACCTTTTCCAATGGCTATGCTTAAGTCCATCCAGATCCTACTTGCCACGGCTACATACCATGACTACGATATCTGGCTGTTGGGTGTCATGACTGCTTTTCTAAAATGATGTTTTAGAAGAGAGCGTCTGTAAGTACACAGCTAGAGGGCTTCGTAAACAGTGGGAGCAGCGGAAACGTGTACAAGATGCTTTATAGGATAAAGCAGGCATCGCGGAGTTGGAACATCTATTTTGATGTAGTAGTCAAAGAGTTTGACTTCATCAAAATGGTAGATGAACCTTGTATATACAAAAAGGTAGTAGGGAGTATGGTGACGATCCTCGTAGAGTACGTGGATGACATACTCTTGATAGGGAAGGAGTTTCCTATGCTGCGCTCGATCAATCTCCGCTTATCACAATGATTCTCCACATAGGATCAAAGTGATACCTACTAAATCCTGGGTTTTGGATCTATGAGATAGATCTAAATGGATGTTAGGATTCTCACTAGATGTAGTGAGATGGTATCAATCGATCCTAGGGAGAATCACTGGAAGTGTTCCAGGGTGATAAGGATGACTGAATGTCAGTCACAGGTATTGTCTTTACCCTGAGTAAAGGGACGGTATGTTGGAAGAGTTCCAAGCTAAATACCGTGGCATACTAGACGATAAAGGCAGGATACATCGCTACTTAAGATGCTACCAAAGAGGCTGTTTGGGTGTATATAAGTTCATGAGATGAACTTCGTTCCTCCCATTGTGTGACAATGGAGTTGTGGCGTATGCCGAGGAACGCTCGTCCCATCAGTGATCCAGACATATTCTAAGGCAGCATCACCTGATCATGGAGATGGTTGATCTCCAAGGAGATCGAGGATAGGAGAGTAGACTCAGAGGACGACACGGCGGATCCACTCACAAAGGCCTTTTCCCAGAGAGAGACTTTTATGGGATGGTTGAGTATGAGATACTACAACCACTGCTACCAGATGGCCCTAGTGCAAGTGGGAGATTGTTAGTTATATGTATGCCGTAGAGGCCATTACTATACATAGGATGTATATTGTAGTGGATGCTTGGACATATATAGGGAGGACTTTCTTGCTCGACATGATAGTATGCTATCTGGTTGCTCTTTACCTTAACGTGTACACTGATTGTCTCTCGGTTACATGTTGGTAAAGCCCTTAGGATGTGTACTTGACTACCTGGACTATGATGCGGATCATACTAGTAGGGACATGGTAGTCCATAAGTACATCCTTCAAGGTCCCTAGTCGTGGGTGTATTGAGACAGGGCATCGATATACCAGAGTAGACTAGCGTATATCTTCTCGACCCATACAGATGGGCGATGGATGATCCCATATCCATTGGTGTTTGACATCAGAGATGATATACGGGTGCTCAGTGGAGACTGGGTACACTGGACGGACTCGCCGAGAACTCCTAGATGGTATTATACCTTACGTCAGATGGCAGTTCTCTGGTGACACTGGTACAGAGTAGTCTGTTGACCCGAGATCGTCATAGAGTCTTGTGTGATTCCCACTGTGCTTTGATTTCCACCTTACCACGTCCAAGAGGGCGTGCAAAATGGTGGTTTTTAGGTACAGTCCCGAATCACATGGAGGCAATGAGCGATAGGAGGGGATTCGTCTCTCTCAGTATAGGGAGTTGATGTTGCGCTGTGTTCGATTGGCTATAACCGAAAATTCCTGGCCAGGGTTGCAGAGATTTACTGGTAAGTGTTACCAGTAGTTTCTCGAACTGTTATAGACCTCATATCGACACGACTTATCGAGCTATTGGGGTCTGACGTTTACCACCCCTAGGAGAGATATGTGACATATCAGACGACGAGACCGGACTGTGCGGTAAGTGTTACTGGTTGGATTCACAGGAGTGTGAGCGGGCTTGCTCGTCGATCTTCTGATCGCTCAATACCCGGGTGGCTGTTACGTTTAGCAGACCGCTTGCGGCTTGTGGGTGTTTGATATGATCATCACCTGCTGCCGGCGTATTGACGAGTCTTTAGAGTCCTACACAGAGGTTTCCTGGCTCAAGCGAAATGAAATAGGAGCGCATATGAGATATGTGCGGGACCGAGAATAATACCAGTATGTGATACAGTATTCGATTCTCGCGACTTGTGACATTGATCGGTTATATGCGATATATCCGGGTTATCGGATCAAGTGTTGATTCGATAAGTTGTTACTATTGATATTAGTCGGTTATATGCGATATGACCGGATCGTTAAATCAAGTATTGATTTAATGATTTAATGTATAATTATATATTAGATATATTACTTTACATTAACTAATATTTGTTCACTTAAAAAGGATTTTCTCACTTGATGTGCACATTGTATATGTGATATACTTTTGTGCATTTGATTGTATCATGTTTGATGATACATGAGGGTTTGTGTGTGATTAAACCATGGTTATGTTAATGGTTAGGGTTTTGTTTATTTACTTATTCATTTATTTATTTATTCATTTTGGAAAGATGAAGAGAAATGGTGGCTTGATTTGTTTTCTAGTTGAAGCTTCATGAAGCTTTGAATAAGTCCACCATTTTTGTTTCATGCTTAACCCTAACCATTCAACCTAACCTTAGTTTATTCTCTACACCTAACTATGGTTGCAAATATGATAAGTATCATTTTATTTCCTATTTTTCAAATACTTATGATATTCTTTTTCTTCTTCTTCTTCTTCTTGAAGAAGAAGAGAGCTTGCAACCTTCAATGGTGATTTCATGAAAAGAGTGAGAAATCCAATTCTAAAGTGAACCCACTTCCTATTTCTTCATCCTCTACCACTTGCCAAGTAGTATAGGGTGTTTTCTTCACAAGTTTCATGACTTGGTGAAGTTGGAGCTTGTTCTTGAGTTGTCTCGACGTAGATCATCTTCGGCATCGAAGTCGACGACCTAGCCCGCCCATTTCTCCGATGAAGCCGACGCTAGAGCCCGAGATCCGATGATCGCAGCGAGGGGACTTCATCACGGAGCTATGGAGGTGGAGGACCGGATCTACAAAGGTTGTATTTCCGTTCACTTATTAGTAAAGCGGTTTACTAGTTATAGTTTTCGCCTAATCTCTAGTTAACGATCGTATTAGGGTCTCTCGGTACTTGTAAAATTTGAAATTGGCATGCTTGATGCCTTGTGAGACCTCATTTGTATGCCTAGGAACCCTACACCAAAAGGTCCTGTTCGGGAAGAGTTAATGAAAGAAGCTCACAGCTCTCCCTATTCAGTACTCCCTGGAGGTACCAAAATGTACAAAGATCTACGTCAGAATTATTGGTGGCATGGAATGAAGCGTGAAGTAGCCAGAAGCGTCGCAAAATGCTTAGTGTGTCAGCAAGTAAAGGCTGAACATCACAGGACTGCTGGATTACTTCAACCGTTACCAATCCCAGAATGGAAGTGGCAACACATCACGATGGACTTTGTGACTGCTCTTCCTCGCAGCACAAAGGGTAACGATGCCATATGGGTCATTGTTGATCGACTCACAAAGTCAGCTCACTTCATCCCATTTCGAGTTGGCCAATCAACTGAGACACTAGCGAAGAAGTACATGGAGGTAATAATCTAATTAAGATTTAAACTCTTCATAATGTACTATCTCTGATACCCATGAACTCATACAGGAAATTGTGAGACTTCATAGAGTACCGGTCTGCATTGTCTCCGATCGTGACACCAGGTTTCGATCGCAATTTTGGCAGAGTCTGCAAGCAAGCTTAGGAACAAGTCTGAACTTCAGCACGGCTTATCATCCACAAACAGATGGTCAGTCGGAACGAACTATACAGATCTTGGAGGATATGCTCAGAGAGTGTATGCTAGACTTCAAAGGATCGTGGGAAGATCACCTACATCTTGTGGAGTTTTCGTACAACAACAGCTACCAAGCAAGCATAGGAATGGCACCTTTTGCAGCATTGTATGGAAGGAAGTGTCGATTGCCATTAAGTTGGGACGACATCGGAGATAGGGAACTTCTTGGACCGAAGATAATAGTAGCGACTGTTGATGTGGTCCGTACTATCAGGAAAAGGATGCACATAGCCCAAGATCGATAGAAGCACTGGGCTGATGCAAAAAGACGACACTTGGAGTTCCAGCCAGGAGATCACGTATTCCTGAAGATATCTCTGAACCGCGGAGTGATCCGATTTGGAAGACGGGGTAAGCTAAGTCCGAGATACATTGGACCGTTCGACATACTCGAACGAGTCGGTGAAGTGGCATACCGTTTAGCGCTTCCACCTTCATTGGAAGGAGTGCATAATGTGTTCCATATATCCCAACTCAGAAAGTATGTGAGTGACCCTAGCCATGTTCTCGATCATTCCGAGCTCACTATACTGCCCGATTTATCTTGTGAGCAACAGCCCGTGGAGATCCTGGACAGGAAAGTGAAGACACTTCGGAACAAGGAAGTTAACTTGGTTCGAGTGATGTGGAGTAAAGACACTCCAGGAGTGTCCACTTGGGAAAGGGAGGATGAAATGCGTACTAGATATCGACACCTCTTTGTAAACTAGTCCTCAAAATAAAAGTTGTAAATTTCGAGGACGAAATTTTTGTAAGGAGGATAGACTGTAACAACTCCATTTTTTAATGTACAAAGAATTGATTTAAATTCAATGTATACTTGGAGTATTTATTGCGGCTGATATCTCTTTAAGTATTTATTTCACTCCATAATTACAAGAAGGGGCTTGTAGCTCATTGGTAATACCTTGCACTGCTGAACCAAGCCACCAGAGTTCAAATCGCATGCCCCACATTATTTTTGTATTTATTTTGTTTTAATTTTTTTTGGAAGTCAACAGTAAAAAGGCCATAACTCACAAAATATGTACTGGACATGAAAAGGTAAATATACCAAATTGTACCCCAGGAAAATCCCCGGCCATTGGAACCCTGACTCGGCCCGACTCGGCGCCGCCGGCCGGCGAATCGGCCGACTCGGTCCGGCACCGCCGTCCGGACTTGGCCGGACGGCCGAGTCACCAACAGAGAAAAGTTGTGTTATGACTTGGTCAACCCTCCTGCACACTTATTATACCTGGATCGGTTATCATTTGCCCAATAAATCCTTTTTACTCCTACGTTTAATGAGTTTTAATGAATTTTTATATAATTTTATATTTTTTTATTAAAAACCCTAACCCTAGCCTAACCCTATATAAACCCCCCATACTCTCTACCCTCTCATCCTAAATTTCTAAGTCCACTCTCCCAAAATTCCAAGAGAACTTGGTACGTGAGAAAACGAGCGAAAGGCGAAGCGCTGACGAAATCGACGGCGAAATTCCGACGATCGTGCTAGGACCTCTCAACGACGATTCGACGCACCGGCAAACCCTCTACCTCCCTCTCACTCTCTAGTGTTGTCCAAACCCGTAAGTTTCCCTTTTCTATCATTCTTTTCTTTCATTAAAATACGACTTTACAAACCCGACGGAAATCGGAACAACCCGATTTCCGATTCGGTTTTCTATCAAATCTCACTTATCACTAATTCCATAATGCTTAAACATATTCATGTTGACTACTAATCACTTAAAAATTAATTTGAACAATTTTTCACACATGAAATGATAGCTTTTGCAATATATCGTATTCTTTCACTTAAATACCACCATATTTAGTTTATCACATTTAACCCATAAACTTTACTATACCTTAAAGTAGATCACGAGGTAATGACCTACCTCCACACACACTCATATGTAATCATAAAACGCTACCTTGAAAATTTAGAATACGACAAAACAAGATTTTACATTAAAATACCATTTTCTTTATAAACCTTTTCTAAAAGTTCTAAGTTATATACAATTTTAAAACAATATGTTTTAATAGGAAATACGATAAGTTGTGGACATCGATCGTTTATCTAAACCTGACTTTGTGGTGTCTAGGCAAGTGTGTCAAAGGCGAGTGGTTACTTAATTAGGGCCACTACTTGTAGTGGAGAGCCTCCCACTCACCTGGCACTTACCTGGCCGCAATTGACGGTGAAGAGGCGATTTGAGGCTTCTAATGACTTGTCGTTTAGACCAATTAGAAATAGGCTAGTTGGCTTAGGAAACCCTAGAATCTAAAATACGGGAATTTATACCCTTTTACAAATAAATACCTTATCTTTATAAAACCGTTTTCTAAATGATTAGTATTTATAAAATCTTTGCAAAGCGCCACTACAACCCACCTTTGGGGAACTCGTTAGGGATAGTACGGTTTATCGTGCACCCTCGGACTTAGTAGTGTGAGATTCAGACCTCCGCAAGGAGCATTCGGTCTCGAAAGGTTTAAAATATGACATTTAAGAAAAATGAGATTTTTGGAAAATAAAATATTTATTAAAAATTATTCTTGTATAAACATATGTATATTTATCATTTAAACACCTATTTTATTATAAGATAAAGTTTTCACCTTTTCCTAAAAAATTACAAGATTAAAAGTTACATTAAAATACCATGAATTTCAAATAAATCAATATTACAAATTAATACCTTTATTTATATAATTAGGATATTTTCACTAGAAATATCACAAAATAAAATCACACTCATTATAACAATAAAGACGAATAATAAATACTTGAGGTGTATCTTGAAAACTATACAAAAGTATTTTTACATAAAAACCCCTCAAGTTTTATAAGACCCTAACAAATATAGAACTTAGACTTACATTTCTTTTAGTCTGACTTGGGTTTGAGTCTGATTATTTCTGACTTGAATATGATTCAAGTCAATCTATATTCTTTAATACTCCAACTCAATATGAATACATGAATTCCAGAATCCAGTTAACAATCTATACAACTTAACTGAATCAAACCATGGATATACATCCATTATTCCGTTATTCCTTTTACCTGATTATGCAGTTACAATCTGTTTACTGATATCATGGCTTTGGTCAGTCATCCAACTTACACAATACAATACAATATCAAAACACTACGGGGTTTAAGGGGTAGATTGGTACGGAAGGTGTTAAAGGTGGCACGAGGTGGTCAGATTAAGACACCTAACCTATATTCCGTTGCTGTTGTACCGTGGCTTAACGGTTCCTTGTACATTCCGTTTGCCCTGGTCTCTAGCATATAGAGACCCCTCTCGTATACACTGGCATCCTTCTGTACCAAGCTACAAACAACAATGTTAACACAATATTCTACAATATTTTACAATCTCCTTAGAAAATACCTTTTATTCTGTCTTTTCTAATTCTTCTTTATCTTTGGGACTTACCGAGCGACCTGTTCGCTGACGACATTCTATTTCTTTCTTCTTTGAATGTCGTCAGGTGCTTTGGACCCAGCAGAGATCGAGCCCACCGGAGAAGACTTGGATCAGTTTCACGAAGACCCCAAGCTCTAGATATTGTACCTTGTTCTATTCAGTATTTTCTTTTCCTGTTATGCCATTGTTTAAGCATCGCTTTTCATTTCAGTTGTATTTACTTTTCATGCATTGTACAAAAGAATGTTATTAATAAAGTTGCTGTTATTTCTATATTTCTGGTCTCTTGTGATTTACTTTTATATTGCTTAAATGCTCTTAGCGTATGTACTTCTGAGTATATACGTAGCGGACCTCGTCGCGTTCCCTTCGCCGTACACCGGGAAGCGGGGCGTGACAATGTCTATGCTCAAATCCATTCAGATCCTTCTTGCCATTGCTGCCTTCCAAGATTTTGAGATCCGGTAGATGGAAGTAGAGATGGCTTTTCTAAATGGTAATTTGGAAGAGTGCGCCTATATGGATCAGCCAGAGGGTTTTAATCAGAGTGGGAGCAGCGGGACAGTGTGCAAGTTGCTTAAGTCCATTTATGGACTAAAGCAGACATCGCGGAGTTAGAACATCTGTTTCTATTGAGACAGTCAAAGAATTCGACATTATCAAAAATCCAGTTGAACCATGCATTTATAGTAAGATTGTAGCAAGAACTGTGGAATTCCTCGTTGAGTACGTGGATGACATTCTCTTGATAAGAAATGACATTCCTATGCTACAATCAGTCAAAGGATTCTTGTCACAGAGGTTCTCCATGTAGCGAAACTAGTAAAAGCCTCAAAAACACTCCTTTTAAAATTCACTCGATTCTATAACGATATCAAGTTCATTACGCAAAGGGTTTTCTTACAAACCTGTCGTAACCCTCCGTCATTTTAGGAAGTAGAGTACTTAGTATTCGTGCTACGTATGTTGACCATAATTAAGGCGTAGTGTGTGGTAGCTAAGTGATGTCTTCCTACACAGCATATGATGCGATTAATTAGAACAGTCATATGACTTTGTTGACCATAGTTAAGGGTCATGTGGGTGGGTCTAATTAATTAGGAAATGACGGGTAGAACTTGACTAGTGCTTATGATTTGTTAACCATAGTTAAGGTCATAAGTCATTAGGGGTAAAAGTATTATCGGGAATTTCAAGTGTTGAAGTTTGCAATGAGATTGCATACCTTCTATGAGATAGTTGGATCCTGATACCCACTGCGAGTAAGAGTTACTCCTGGGAGAGTTTTGCACATTACAATTAGTCGATCAAGTAGGTGTCTAGAAAAGTGTTAATGGGGTCACGCCCCTGGGAAAACGAGGTTTATTTTAATTAGGTCCGTGCGAAAGCACGGGGAACCTCCCTCAAAGTACTGACACTGGCCTGGCCGAAAGATTAGCGAACTTGTAGGGTGTAATTAATCCCGGCTAGTCTTACCTTTTAGGGTTTGAAGGAAGATTTGATAAAAACAGTGGGAGCCATCCTGATTAGATAAAATAATAACCAATCTGATCTTGCAAGAGCGCACGCAGAGTGTTTTCTTCTCTCTCCCTCCTGGTAGCGACCATGTCACGCCTTAATCAAGATAATAATTTGATGCATTGACCGAACCTGCTTATTATACTGAGCTGGGGAACATTGGTTCCGCTTTATCTTATAATTGTTATAAGTCCGAGCAGGAAATAGGGGAATATCCGGATTCCCATGCCACCCAATCGAAGAAAGTGCATGTTGATGCATCTTCTTCGGGTGTGTTATTACCAAGAACTGTTTCTCAATATCCTCTACGTCCTAGGTATGAGATACCGGATCAGGATTCCACATATGTAATTTGTTACATGGACTATAGAAAGGTAGAGAACTGGGAATGGGTGATATGTCTCTAAGTGTTAGAAAATGGTGCAATTATTGCAGCCAAATAAGTTTGCAGATATCACCCTGTATTACCAAATGGTAAATACATTAATTCTGAACAAATGTTATTACATGTCGAACCTGATATACAACATTACATCAGGTTCTTTATTAAGTTAAAGAAGGATATAATTCTGTATTGGAGGATAATGTTGTGAACATTTTCCTGAATCAAGAGTTGATTGAATCAGGCACGTTATGTAATGGCATATACGTTCTAAATCAAACCACAGTTCAAAGTATACAGAACACACACAAGAGGAGTAATTCAGAATGAATGAATCCTTCTTGTGGCATTGTAGACTAGGTCATATCAATACGACATGACCAGCTAAGTTTCATAAGGATGATTATTTGAATCCGTTCGAATTTTCATCTTATGATACTTGCCAGTCATGTCTCAAAGGTAAAATGACCAACACTCCGTATACTGGAAACAGAGAAAGAGTTAGTGAACTCTTGGAACGGATACATGATGATGTATACGGTCCTACGTCTACAAATGCCAGGGTTGGTTCTTTATACTTCATTATATTTATTGATCATCTCTCAAGATTCGAACATATGTTCCTGTTGAAACACAAGTCTGAAACTTTTGAGAAATTCAAGGAATATAAGCTTGAAGTTAAGAACCAGACGGGTAAAAGTATTAAGTCCTTCGATGTGATCGAGGAGGAAAATACTTGCGCATGGAGTTCCTGGAGTTTCTAAAAAGAGAATGGGATTCTCTCTCAGCTTACTCCTTCGTATACACCACAGCATAACGGTGTATCGGGACGGAGGTATCGCACCCTATGAGATATGGTGCGCTCTATGATGAGTAATGCTGAGTTACATATTTTCTTTTGGAGTTATGCACTTGAGAAGCTTCATACCTATTGAATGGGGTTCCGTCCAAATCAGTGCCTACCACTCCATATGATATATGAAATGGGAAGAGACCATGTCTTAAACGAGTTAAGATATAGGGTTGTCCAGCCTATGTTGAAAGGTAAAATCCGGACAAACTCGAGGCAAGTTCAGTTCTGTATAAGTTTGTTAGATATCCCAAACATTTGCGAGGGAATATCTTCTACCACACTGAGGAGTAAAAGGTGTTTTGTTTCTCAGTATGCCACCTTTTTAGAAAAGGAATTTCTTATGAAGAAATTTGTGGTCATGAGGTAGAACTGGAAGGAGTTCCAGCTAGACAAACTAACAACTGATGATTTGGTAAAACCAAAGGATTCAATAGTCTCCAACGAACCTCAGCCTCTCCGCGAATCTGGTAGGGTTACTCATCCACTTAAGAGATACTACGGTCTTCTCGGTGACAGTGGGAACAAGGATTGCATCATGATAGATGATGGCCCAACTAGGTTCAGGCAGGCCATCACGAGTGGGGACTCTGTGAAATAGCTGGATGCTATGCAATCAAAGATGGAATCCATGTACACCAATAAAGTGTGACTTTGAATGTTACACCTGAAGGGGTAAAACCCATTGGGAGAAAATGGATCTTGAGAAGATTCTTGGTGTAGATGGAAAAGTTGAGACTTTCAAAACTATGCATAAGTCCATCAGGATTAAACCAAGCATCGCGGAGTTGGAACATCTGTTTTGATGTGGCAGTCAAAGAGTTTGACTTCGTCAAAATGGTAGATGAACCTTGTATATACAAAAAGGTTGTAGAGAGTGAGGTTGTCTTACACGTATTGTACGTAGATGACATACTCTTGATAGGAAATGGTTTCCTATGCTACACTTGGTCAAGCTCCACTTATCACGAGGATTCTCCATGGAAGATCTGGATGATACCTACTACATCTTATGGTTTATGATCTATAGTGATAGATCTAAGTGGATGTTGGGAGTGTCCCAAATCCAGGTACATTAACATCGTACTAAAAGGGTTTTAGTATGGAGGATTCTAAGCGTGGTGGTTCGCCCACTAACTCAGGAATCACTCTCTCCAAAAAGATGTCTTCCAAGACTTATTTGGAGAGAGCTCGCGTGCAAGGGATACCCTATACTTCGGCAGTAGGCTCTATCATGTATGCGATGTTATGTACCAGACCAAATGTAGCTAACTCACTAGGTGTAGTGATCAGGAATCAATCGGATCTTGGGAGAATCACTGGACAGCTATGAAGGACATTCTTAAGTACTTGAGAAGCACTGAAGAGATGTTCTTGGGGTTTTGGTAACGGTAACTCCAGTGGGAGTCCTTACCAATTCAAGCTTCCAGTATGATAAGGTCGACTGAAAGTCAGTCACGGGATTTGTCTTTACCCTCAGTGGAGGGACGGTATGTTGGAAGAGTTCCAAGCTAGATACCGTGACAAACTAGACGATAAAGGTTGAATACATCGCTACCAACGAAACTACCAAAATGGCTGTCTGGACATTTCTTGTTCATGAGATGAACATGGTTCCTACCATTGAGCGTCCAATAACTGTTATTATGACAACAATGGAGTTGTGGCTTTGGCCTATGAACGCCGGTCCCATCAGCGATTCAGACATATTCTGAGGCAAGTATCACCTGATCAGGGAGATGGTTGATCTCCAAGGGATTGAGGTAAGGAGAGTTGACGCGAAGGATAACACGGCGGATCCACCCACAAAGGTTTTTCCCTAGAGAGACTTCTATAGGACGTTGAGTATGAGATACTGCAACAAATGGCCTTAGTGCAAGTGGGAGATTGTTAGTTATATGTATGCCCTAGAGGCCATTACTGTACATGTGATGTATATTGTAGTGGATGCTTGGACGTATATAGGGATGACTTTCTTGCTCGACATGATAGTATGCTATCTGGTTGCACTTTATCTTAACATGTACACTTATTGCCTCTCTATTACATGTTGATAAAGCCATTAGGATGAGTACTTGACTACCAGGATTATGATGCAGATCATACTAGTGGGGCAGAGGTAGTCGGTAAGTACATCCTTTAAATGTTCCTAGTCGTGGGAGTATCGAGACAGGGCATCGATATTCCAGAGTAGACTAGCGTATACGCTTCTCGACCCATATGATGGGCGAAGGATGATCCCACATCCATTGATGTTTGACATCAGAGAAGGTATACGAGTGCTCAGTAGAGACTGGGTACACTGGACGGACTCGCCGAGAACTCCTAGATGGTATTATACCTATCGTCAGATAGCAGTTCTCTGGTGACACTGGTACAGGTTAGTCTATCGACCCGAGATCGCCATAGAGTCTTGTGTGATTCCCATTGTGCTTTGATTTCCATCTTACCACGTTCAAGAGATCGTGCAAAACGGTGGTTTTTGGGTACAGTCCCGATTCACATGGAGGCAATGAGCGATAGGAGGGGATTCGTCTCTCCCAGTATTGGGGGTTGATGTTGCGCTATGCTCGATTGGCCATAACAGGAAATCCCTGGCCAGGATTGCTGAGATTTACTGGTAAGTGTTATCAGTAGTTTCTCAAACCATTATGGACCTTGTATCAGCATGACTTATCAGGCTATTGGGGTCTGACGTATTACCACCCTCAGGCTACGATATGCGACATATCTGACGAAGAGACCGAACTGTACGGTAGTGTTACTGATTGGATTCGCAAGAGTATGAGCAGGCTTTCTTGTTGATCTTCTAATCGCTCAATACCCGTGTGGCCGTTACGTTTAGCAGACCGCTTGCGTCTTGTGGGTGTTTGATATGATCATCACCTACTGCCGGCGTATTGACGAGTCTTTAGAGTCCTACATAGAGATTTCCTGGTTCATGCGAAACGAAATAAGAGCACATATGTGATATGTGCGGGACCGAGATTAATGCGCGTATGTGATACCGCATTCTATTCTCGCGATATGTGATATCGGTCGGTTATATGTGATATAGCCGGGCTGTCGAATCAAGTGTTGATTCGACAAGTTGTTACATTTGGTATTAGTCGGTTGTATGTGATATAGCCGGATTATTAGATCAAGTGATAATTTAATTATTTAATGTATAATTATATATTTGATATATTAATTTACATTAACTAATATTAGCTCACTTAAGAATTCTTTTTCTCACTAGTGTACACTTGGTATATATGTGATATATATTAATGTGCATTATTTTGTGTCATGCTTGATGCCACATGCTACATGGGTGTATAAGACTCACACCATGGTTATAATAATGATGGGTTTTATTTATTTAAAGTAAATCAAATTAGTTGGTAATTAATCACATGGTTGAAGCTTGTAGAAGCTTGTGGAACCATTGACCAAGTCCACTAATTTTGTTTTACTTGTAGATATTTATTAACCTAACCATTATTGTTAGCCATGGTTTATTCTTTACATGAGTTAGTGTATGACACTAACTCACCCATGGTTGCTATTCTCACCTCATGAGTTTTTCATTCTCATCTCCACTTCATCTTCTTCTTCATCAAGAGCTTGGCTCTCTAGGTTAATGGGAGATGAAAAAAAATAGTGAGAAAAATAAATCTAAAGTGAGCCCAATTCCTACTTCATCATCCTCTACTATATTATCCATTTAGTTTAGGGTGTTTGCTTCATTAATCTACCATTAGTGAAGAGGTAGCATGAGCTTGAGTCTCCTTGACGTAGATCATCTTCGGCCTCGAAGAATTCGAGCAAGCTTGTTCATTTCTTCATGTGAACCCGTACTAGAGTTCGAGTGTTCACTACTTGGAGCAAAGGGACTACTACACGGAGCTTTAGAAGTGAAGGACCGGTCTACAAAGGTTGTATTCCTCATTCACTTAGATGTAAAGTTGTTTGCATTGCTAGTTCGTCTAAATCTCTAGTTAAGATTCTAGGGTTAGGGTTCTTTACTACGGCAAATTTTTTAAAACGGCATGGACGATGCCTCCCTAAACCTTGCTGCCGTCCTAGGGGACCCTGCAGTGAAGCCCATCACCCACCGGAAAACTACTGATCCAAATCAGTAATTCTCGTCCACCTTGGCCAAGGATTTCTGGTGATGCCACACGTGCACAGTACGACATCTACCCCCAATACCGGAAGAGACGAATCCCCGACAATCCGCTCACTGCCTCCATGTGGCTCGGGACTGTACCCAACTAAAACCTGTTTGCACGACTACTTTGAGCCGTGGTATAGTAATCAAAGCATAGTGGGAACTCACACGAGACAAATGATGATCTCAGGTTGACAGACTAATCTGTACTCATGTAACCTGAGAACTGCTATCTGACAATAGGTATAATACCATCTAGCATGTTCTCGGCGAGTTCGTCCAGTGTAACTCATAACCCAATGAGCACCTGTATACTATCTTAGGTGACTAACTGACACCAATGGCTTGTGAGACCGGCAACCGCCCCTCGTCAGGGTCTCGAAAAGTATACACCAGTCTACTCCGGAGTATTGATGCCCAGTCTCGATACTCTCTCAACTAGGGACATTTAAGGATGTACTTATAGACCACCTAGCTCCCACGTATATAATCGCCATCATAATGCTAGTAGTCAAGCAAGAATCCTATGGGCTCTATCAACATGTAATAGTGATCTGTAATACCACATAATGCATATACATAATGATAGAAACAAATCATATAGCATACTATCATCTCGAGTAAGACTGTTCTACCCGTATAGGTCATCCCTCAATCATCATCATCACCTGCCTGCGATTACAATAATTGCCTTGAGGGCACTATAGCCAACAATCTCCCACTTGCACTTAAGGCTAATTATTGCGGTGCCGCATACTCACAGCCCATGTGATACCGAATACCCAACTTCTCTACTAATCAGTCTCGCAAAGCACGTTTATGAAACTATAGCGTTCGAGAAATAGCCTCGGTATCCGTTCCAATGTTTCTATCTTTATCTCTCTATATCTCAATTTCGCAGAGAAAGACTATCTCCCGAAATGAACGATACATGTCTTAGAATTTTTCTGGATATCTAATTGAACTGTTGGGTTATGCCAGCGCCCTGGCCATCTACCGTGACCGTTTGCGGAATAAAAAATTTCAAAACTGGTGCTAGAACAACCCTATAACCCGGATCTACCATAAACCTAAAGCTAGCAAACTAAAGCGGAGTTTAGAATGGTTATACGGAATGATCCGAGTCCTTCAGTCTTCTACCATTTTCCTAAGCTCCTAAAGGACACCATGATCAAGCTTGATCGCCGGTCTCCCTCCATCGAAGATGATCCACCTGAGAATTTGTAGTTCGAGCTCCAACCTCATAGCCGAGGTAACTAGGGTACCTAGTTCACTAAACTAGATAGCCTAAAGGATGTATAATCTAATGATGGATTAATTTATCTCCAAACACCCTAAATTTCTCAACACATGAGACTTGAAGGGTGGAGGTAGAAGAAGAAGCTTGAGGAGATGAGAGTGTGAAGCAACCATGAAAATGGCTAAGTGTTGTGTAGCAAAGAAAGGAATCAACCCTCACAAAAAATCTCACAACACAAACAAATATCAAGCATGCTTCAATAGTGAATCCATGAGTCATCCCATGAGTCACCACAAAGCCATGCTTCAATAAATACAAAAAATCACACATCATCCCCTCCACCTCATTAACCATTTAATCTAAATGGTTATAACAAAATGAGGTGGCATCTTCTAGAAGCACCTTGTAATAAATTACAAGAATAACCCTCATCCGTATATACATACCCGTATCCGTATTCCAAAAAATACGAATACAAAGAGACGAAAATAATCCAATAATATAATAATAGAATCCGGTTTAAACCAAACCCCACTAGTATTATCCGTCTGAATCATGATACGTATACAAGTGCACGTAAATGATCGAACCCTATGGTAAAATCATATGGCCTCTACATCATTTCGCCCGAACCAGGGAAACCCTCTGTGTGGGACTCTAAAGACTCGTCAATATGTTGGCAGTGGGTTTAACCACAAGTATGTCGGCGGCAATAGCTGTACGTAACGGCTACCCAGGTATTGAGCGAAAGGAAGGCCGACGAGCAAACTCATCCGAACCCCTACCGAGCCTGTCCGTGAAAATATTCTCGAGTAAGACTGTTCTACCCGTATAGGTTCTTCCTCAATCATCATAATCATCTGCCTGTGATTACAATAATTGCCTTGAGAGCACTATAGCCAACAATCTCCCACTTGCACTTAAGGCTAATAATTGTGGTGTCGCATACTCACAGCCCGTGTGATACCGAACACCCAACTTCTCTACTAATCAATCTCACAAAGCTCGTTTGTGAAACTATTGCGTTCGAGAAATAGCCTCAGTGAGTGGATCCGCTCCAATGTTTCTATCTTTATCTCTCTATATCTCAACTTCGTGGAGAAAGACTATCTCCCAAAATGAGCAATACTTGTCTTAGAATTTTTCTGGATATCTGATGGGACCCAGTTCACAAATGAACTCCAAATCCAACAAACTTCTTAGATTGTATCATCCACTGAATTTAATCAGTATCCTACGCCATGCTTTCCACGGTATCTGCTTGGACCACCTGTCCAACATACTGCCCCTCAAAAGAGAGAAAACTATAACTCTGACAGTCACTCTGTCATCCAGATCACCTTGGAAGCCTGAAATGATAACCGCCTCCCGAAAGAGGCTGTCGTTACCATATACCAAGAACATCCACTTATGTTCATAACTGCTTCCCAACGTTTCTCCAGGATTGGATTAATACATACATTTATTGCAGCCAGTGCAAAAAGCAATATCTGGTGTTGTACTTGATATCTCATAATTGACTCAATTGCCTAAGCAAGTGATATGCTAATCATGCAAATCCCTCTCCTCATCAGTCTAGAAGACATCTCTTTAGAGATGGTGACTCCATCACCTGCGGGTAAACCACCACGCCGGGAGCCGTCCATTCTAAAATACTTTAGAATAGTGTCAAAGTACCCTAGTTGGGACACTTCCCAAATTTAAATCTAAAACTATAGATCTAGTCACCAGAATCCCTGATATTTTATCCATATCCTATATGGAGAAACCACCTTGTGACAACCACAGTATAACCGATCGTAGTATATGAAGATCTCTTCCTATCAAGTGCATGTCATCCAAATACCAGGACATCACTCCCTACTACCTTCTTACCAGATGCATCTCTTATTCTGATGAAGTCAAACTCTATGACTATCACATCAAAAATAGATGTTATACCTGCTTTAGTCTATAAATAGACATAAGCTACTTGCCCACTATACTTCCGCTGCTCCCACTAACTACAACAATTCTCTGGCAGAGTCATATACACGTGCGCTTCTAAAGCTAGTTTAGAATGACGTTATACTCATCCTCCTGCCAGACCTCATAGTCTAGAACAGCAATAGTAGCAAGTTTGGGTAATCAAAAACCTCCATGTCACCGTCTTTAAGGAGACTGAAGTACCTCTCGGGTGCCTGAGGTTACCCACCAAATCTGCGGAGTGGCTAATGGATCGTCGAAACCAATTGAATTTTTAGGTTCTACTAAATTTTCAGTAATCGTTTGTGGTTCTGGAATCATTTCCAGTTCTACCATACTCCCACTAATGTTTTCTGAAAAGAATCTATTTTCCTAAAACTGGTGGCGAGTCAAGAACAATATAACTATTAATCTTCCAAATGGTAGAATGTTAATCCTCGTCAAAGCCCGGGATAACCCACAAACTTCCATTACTAAAACGTGCCTTGAGTTTGTCCAAATTCTGGTTTTAAGTATCAGCCGGACAACTCCATATACCTTAACATCGTTAAAATATGAATCCATTATATATATCCAATATAGAAACAAAGGCACTAATTTAATTGGAACCAGATTCAAAAATCATGCAGCTGTTTCCAGTGCATATCAACCAAATGAAAGAAGGTCATACAGCATTACTCATCCAGGAATACATCCACGTATGAGTAACCTGAAAGAGAAGCAAGTTCTCAAAACTATTACTTACAACGGAATACCAAACGCAAGTATCTACCATCTTCGATCACCTTGAAGAATCATGATACTTGCAACATATGGTTCTCTACTTTATTCTTATACCTATATCTTCTCAAAACTTGGACCTTGTATTTCAATGAAATACTTGTCTAAAACTAGAGAAGTCATGAGTAAACAGAATATAGTACGAGTACCAACCCCTTTGTCCTAACGGACATCGGACAACATACAATACTTTGTATAAGTCCTCTGAGTTTAACAACTCAAACCCTGTGCGTTGTAGGTTGAAAACTGTACTATGGTTAAGAAGAATTACACCGTTGTTGAATGCACCTTACCTAACCATCAACTGATATAGGTAAATTTCATAGACATAATTTCAAAAAGTTATATATCACTTTATAAGATAAACATACAGATATATCAGTTTGAAATCGGTGCATAACAACGGATATTCAAAACCAAAATTTTTTGCCGTTAAGCAAAACCCAGGTGATTTCCTCAAATATCACCAATTACAAAGAATTCCGATATATAGAGGATCTAATCACCCAATTCCTAATATCTTACTCCCACTCACCATCTATAACGCCATACAGATGTAAGAATCAAATCTGGTAAATACATACCCTGGAGTTAGAATCTAACTGGGAAAACAGTTTTCACTTAACACCTCACAGTAAAACTGAAACATGAAAATGTTTCGATAGGGTAAGCGGGTATTCCTAGTAATGCCTCTTCCACTATCCAGAATCATGACTGTAACTGTATATTTCCTTGCCATCACTCCAATCCTTTTATATGTCTTTACTTATTACCTTCTGTACACCACACTTAGGCTAATTGATTTTCTTCCTTCCCTACCCTTCAGCACCAGCCTAAGGTTTGGAAGAAGACTATTCAATAAGCGCAATAGGTGTACTCTCCTAAAACTAGGAGCCCTCGCAACCTGAGAGAGGGTAAAGATAAAAGACAACCGAATAATCCTATTCAATTTCTCCTGAACCGGAAACCATTCTCGAACTGGAACAAGTTCCTTCGAGTTCGTATGTAACTATACGATGGCATACCCAGGCAATATGGATCTTCGTAATGATACGAAATGTTCTGGAGAAATGCAAAGGTGAAGTAGGAGTGGTAGGGGTATACGCGGCTTCGTCGTGAATGATAGCAGTCGCAATTTCCTTTGTCCTTACTCTAATCCCTTTATATGTCTTTACTTATTACCTTCTGTACACCACACTTATGCTAATTGGTTTTCGTCCTTCCCCACCTTTCGGCACCTGCCCAGAAGAAGACTATCCAATAAGCGCAATAGGTGTACTCTCCTAATCCTAGGAGCTCTCGCAACCTGAGAAAAGGTAAAGAGAAAAGAAAACCGAATAATCCTATTCAATTCCTCCAGAACCAGAATACATCCTCGAACTGGAACAAGTTCCTTCAAGTTCGTATATAACTATAGGATAGAATATCCAAGCAATATGGATTTTCATAGTGATACGAAGTGTTCTGGAGAAATGCAAATGGGATGTTGGATTGGCAAAGATACATGCGACTCCGTGGCAATCCAAAAGCCAAAGTGATTTAAGAAGGTTCTGTTAATTTGGTTCAAGAGTTTTAGTTTGAGGTCGGGTCATGGTCGCTGCTAAAAAGAGAGAGAAAAGAAACAATCAGAGTGCACTCTAACCTAGATCAGATTGGTTAATCACTTTATCTAATCAGGATGGCTCCCACTGTATCCTCAAATTCTCCCTCAAACCCTAAAAGGAGAATTAGTCGGGATCATCTAAAATCACCCGAGGAGTAACACCTACTCATCAGTGGAAATCAGGATCCAACTATCATAGCATGATAACTTGATGGAAGCCACTCAAGTCACCACACTCCAGAAGGTATGCGCATGCCTGGCAAGTTTCCTGTATGTTTGAAACTCCCGATGTGGTTTTTGCCCCTAACGACTTATGACATTGACTAGGTCAACATATCATAAGTCGCAAGTCAAGTTCAACCCGTCATTATCCTGGATTAATTAGACCCACCCGTACGAGCCCTCGACTAGGTCAACATAATCGTACGACTGTCCTAACCAATCGCATCACCATGCAGCAGAAAAGTACTACGGAGCTACCGAACACTACGCCTTGACTAGGTCAACATACGTAGCACGAATACTAAGCAATACTAATCTGAAATAACGAAGGGCTACGGCTGGTTTTTGGAGAAAAACCTTTAACGTAATGAACTTGATATCGTTGAAGGAACCGAGTGGTTTTACAAATATATAATGGCACAAACTTTTGCTAAAGAGGTCACTCCCTGTGAAGGGATCTCGGCTCTTTCCTCATCGAATGAGGTGCAAGATATTCATAACCGAATACCACTGTGCAAAGCAAAAGAATCGACTATAGAAAATTTATTACACTGACACAAACTTTTGCTCAAGAGGTCACTCTGTATGAAGAGATCTCGGCTCTTGCCTTGTCGAATGAGGTGCTGGATATTCATAACCGAATACCGCTGTGCAAAGCAAAAGGAAAAGTCTGTAATGTCAGTTTTTATAAAATAAAACTTGGTTCCAACAACATCATATAGGTTTTTTTCCTTGCATTAATCAAAATTAATGCACTCCCATCAATTAATCCATATCATACCAGAAAAGAACAAAAATACAATGTACGTATATGCTATCCGCATTCGCCACGGGGCCCCGTCATGCACCGTTAGGTTACTTAACTAACGACAAAGCGAGGGATGGACTAGCGCGGGTGCAAAACATATACAACATATACTAGTATATATATAAATATATATAACATTCGTCCCAGGCATGATATAAGCAACATCACAGAAAAGCGATAAGCATCACAGAACATCTGGATAATCTGGGAGCCTCGGGTTTCCTTTGAGCCGCAAGTGAAACCCGACATTCCTCTGGTCATGTGGATAGCCTGTGCAATGTAAACCTGGATCCCTACGAGTGCGGCAAGTTACCCGCCAATCCCAGAAGTGAGGCAACCCCAATCAACAACGTGAATGGTCCACCCAGCACTGCACGGAATCCGGTAACTTGGGCACCCCTCAGTGGGTCAACCTGTACCCCCTACGAGTGCGGTGAATAGCCCACCAATTCTAGAGTGGGGCCCCTTCCGTCTCAACGCCATGAGATGCGGGTCCGTTGCCATCTAGAATCCGGCTATTCAAGCACTCCACCGCAGGATAATCCTAGTACAGAAAAGAAAAGTATATACAAAGGCGACACCGACCTCAACCCGGTCGTGTCCCAATAAAAGAATATACAATCTGGCAGAGACAGCAGTCCACATGTCGGACGCTCTCCCCGCAATATCAAATATACAAATGAATCTGAACTGTACTACTACCATTGCATTGCAAGCTATCCACCACGACAAACCAATCCACAATATCAGCACATCATAGAACATCAACATGAATATCACGTTCGTAAACTCGTCTAGTCGAACATATAGCAACTAGTTGGGTTGTACCGCTCAAATGATATTCACGATCGCAGATATATCACATGCATTGATAAACACACACATAAAATTTCGATCGACTAAACTTTCCCTAATTGGCCCCAAATGCAAATCCAGCACTCAAACAAATCTGGGCCAAAACCAAATGTACTAAAAATCATATTTCCATATATAAGAGTGTCAGAAGAAATTTGGCCCACTTTGGCCACAAGACGACCGCGGAACCGCGGCCAATAGGCTGGTATTGCCACGCTTCCACGGCCAACTTATTGGTTCAAGCGTCCAAATTTCTCGTGGTCCCCTAAAAATGCCTGCACGTATTTTTAAGATGCTCTGGAAAAAAATTCGAACAAGTTTTAAAAACGGCAGAAAGCATGTCGAAATGGAATTACAATTCTGAAAATTCAGTCGATCGATATTTTAACCTTGTGCGAACTAGCTAGTATAGGTTTATGGGTTGGCTCTGATATCATGTTAAGTTACGCCAGCGTCCTGGCCATCAAATGTGGCCAGTGCGGAACATAAATTGGCGTTTAAAAACTTGGCGCTAACGAAACCCTCCCGAAACGAACCATAAACCCTAAACTGGCTAACTACAAAAGAGCTATACTAAGTGATAGAAGTGTTTATACCGAATGAACCAAGTTCTTCGGTCTTCTACCATCATCCCAAGCTCCTTGAGGCGCCATGGATCGAGTTTGGCCTCCAGTCTCCCTCCATCGAAGATGATCCACCTGAGAATTTGTAGTTCGAGCTCCAACCTCATAGCCGTGGTAACTAGGATATCTAGTTCGCTAAACTAGATAGCCTAGAGGATGTAGAATCTAATGATGGATTAATTTGTCTCCAAACACCCTAGGTTTCTCAACAAATGAGACTTGAAGGGTGGAGGTAGAAGAAGAAGCTTGAGGAGATGAGAGTGTGAAGCAACCATGAAAATAGCTAAGTGTTGTGTGTAGCAAATAAATGAATCAAGCCTCACAAAAAATCTCACAACACAAACAAATATCAAGCATGCTTCAATAGTGAATCCATGAGTCATCCCATGAGTCACCACAATGCCATGCTTCAATAAATGCAAAAAATAACACCTCATCCCCTCCACCTCATTAACCATTTAATCTAAATGGTTATAACAAAAATGAGGTGGTATCTTCTAGAAGCACCTTGTAATAAATTACAAGAATACCCCTCATCCGTATATACATACCCGTATCCGTATTCCGAAAAATATGAATACAAAGAGACAAAAATAATCCAATAATATGATACTAGAATCTGGCTTAAACCAAAGGCCACTAGTATTATACGTCCGAATCATGATACGTACACAAGTGCACGTATATGATCGAACCTTGCCGTAAAACCATACGGGCTCTACATCGTTTCGCCCGAAACAGGAAAACCCTCTGTGTGGGACTCTAAAGACTCATCAATATGCTGGCAGTGGGTTTAACCACAAGCACGTCAGCGGCACTAGCTGTATGTAACGACTACCCAGGTATTGAGAGAAAGGAAGACCGACGGGAAAACTCATCCGAACCCCTACTGAGCCTGTCCGTGACAATCTCTGTACAGTCCGGTCTGTTCATCTAAGAGTATCGCATATCGATTCTAGGGGGTTGATAAAGTCATACCCCTAATAACGCGACATTTCGTGTCGGTATGAAACCCATCACCAATTGAGAAACTACTCATCCAAATTAGTAATTATCGTCCACCTTGGCCAAGGATTTCTAGTGATGACCACCCATGCACAACGCGACATCAACCCCCAATACCGGGAGAGATGAATCCCCGACGATCCGCTTACTGCCTCCATGTGGCTCGGGACTGTACCCAACTAAAACCTGTTTGCACGACTCCTCTGAGCCGTGGTAGGGTAGTAATCAAAGCACAGTAGGAACTCACACGAGACAAATGACGATCTCAGGTCGACAGACTAACCTGTACACATGTCACCTGGGAACTGCTATCTGACAATAGGTATAATACCAACTAGCATGTTCCCGGCGAGTCCGTCCAGTGTACTCATAACCAAATGAGCACCTGTATACTATCTTAGGTGACTAAATGACACCATTGGCTTGTGAGACCGGCCACCGCCCCTCGTCGGGGTCTCGATAAGTACACACTAGTCTATTCTGGAGTATCAATGCCCAATCTCGATAATCCCTCGACTAGGGACATTTAAGGATGTGCTTATAGACCACCCAGATCCCACTTATATAATCGCCATCATAATGCTGGTAGTCAAGCAAGAATCCTATGGGTTCTATAAACATGTAATAGTGATCTGTAATATCACATAATACATGTACATGATGATAAAGGCAAACCAGATAGCATACTATCATTTTGAGTAAGACTGTTCTATCCGTATAGGTCCTCCCTCAATCATCATAATCACATGCATATGATTACAATAATTGCCTTGAGGGCGCTATTGCCAACAGGAACCAAGTTCATAAATGAACTCCAAATCCAACAAACTTGCATGCTTGTGGTTAAACCTACTGCCAGTGTATTGTCGAGTCTTTAGAGTCTCACATAGAGGGTTTCCCGGTTCAAGCGAAACGATATAGTTTGTGTATTTCCATACGCTCGGGTGTTCGATTGAACACGTGTATTTATACACGTGCTTTAATCAGACTGTTTAGTAGTACTAGCAGGTTTGAAAGACAGTCAGTTTTGATGCTAGTAATATATTGCTCTCTTTTGGGTATTTGTATTTTAACACGAATACGTGTATTTGTATAAATACAGGTATTTGTGCTTTGATACAGATACATGTATTTCTTTCTAAACATGAATACGCATATTTTGTATTTTCGATAAAAATACGGTATTCGTATTTTGGTAGAAATACGGTATATGTATTTATTATAAATACGGGTTTAGGGTATACTTGATTATATACACATTTATATATGTGTGTGTATATGTGTACCTAGTGAAATGGCTACACTCTCTCACTCTTTTCTTCATCATAAATGAAGAAGTGTGTGGGCCTATGACTTACCCTAGTGAGTCATTAGCACAGCCACTTTTTGTTTTAGATGAAGAGATAAGATGAGAGAGTGAGATATTTTGATGATGATGGTTTTCATCTTGAGTTGAGATATTTTCTCTAGTAACCATTCTTTTCATCTTCTTCCTCACTTGCTCACTTGAGCTTTGAGAAAGTATAGAGAGCATCTTGTTTTATAAACTACACCCTTCTAAGTATCTTGTCCTAGAAAGACTCGATTTTTAGCTGCTTCGGTTGAAGCTATCGCTTGAATCGACATCCTCGGATGGATCGTCTTTAACGCGGGAAATTCGACTTCGAGAGCTCGTTCTATCAACCCAAGGAGCTTAAGGAGTGAACCTTTCAAGACCCGAAGGACCGTCTACAAAGGTTGTTACACTAACTTAGTAGTTAAACCTCTAGTTAGTGTAGTTTAGTTTAGTGTTTGAGCTTGTATTCTAGGGTTTTAGTGTATTGTGCTCAAGTTTTTTAAAGTTTTTGATTCCGCAAAGCCGTAGTAGTCACGGTAAGGAGCACTTTACACTTATAGCTTGGACTTGCTCAAGATGTCTTGTTGCCCCTTTTGAATTGACAGCTTTGCCCCAGACGGAGCGACTGATAGACGATCGAACACGGACTTGCACTTTAGTTCTGGCACTCTTACATTTATGATGTTCGGCCTTTTTCCCCTTGAGGCTGGTCTGTTGAATTTGCACATTAGAGTCTCCAAGTCAGGGATGCTGATGGAGATTGAAGAAAACATGATGGACCCGAATTAGATTGGATGTCCTGCCCCCTAAAGCATGTGATTTGGTGGAGAAGTCTCTCTGCCAGTGTTCTTGATTGTGTATGCGACCGGGGTCACGTCAGAAGCTGAGCTTGTTTTCCTAAAAATTTAACATACATTAGTTTAAATTCATTTCGGACGTAACTTAAAAACTTGAGAAATTTTAGTTTAATGTTATTTCGGACGTGAACTTATGGAGAAAGTATGTGAAGCGGTTCTTTGTTAGAATCCAAGCACAAGATAGAAGCGAAGAACGGCGATAGAACCTTGGTAGTCATTCGTTACTTACAAATAACAAGCATTCAAAATGTCATCATTGTTGATTATTGTTGAGGGTTGTTTGTTATTGAAAGTAGATGATCTGAATGAAGGAGTATGGTTCTGTACAGACAACAACATATATTGTGGCTGAGAGCTTGACCCAAGATATGGAAGGAGAGATAGATCTCACCGAGTGTGCCAGAATATGTAGAGTGTTTTTCGTCACCCTATTGAGATGGATGTGCACGTGCTCCGGGCATGTATAGATTCTCCATGCCCCCATGACAGGCAGGGGTTTATTGATTGTGGGGATTCTAATCTCTGGAAACCGCGGACAAAGTTGTTGTTAATTACCCCTCGCTTTGATGCGAGGGAACCTCCGATTGACTGGTTATACGTATCATGCGCACTCATTCTATGATATATGTGTCATGCTTGAAGACAATTTTAGGCCTCTTTGGACATATTAAGGGCCATTACATGGGTCCCGCTGCCCGGTCAATGGGCTGGGGGTTAAGGGGCTAACAGCCCCCTTACAGGACTCGAGGCAGTGCCCCAAAACAAAATTCTATTTGAGAGGGGTGACTTGAGTGCATCGGAGAGCTCCAAGAAAGGAAAAAGAGGAAGAGAAAGAAGCAGGGGCCCCTTAAGGGGGGTCCGGAAAGCAATGAACCCCTTTGGGGGGTCCCGAAATCGAGAGACTCCCTTGGGGGGTCCCGAAGTCGGGAACCTCCCTGGGGGTCCCGAAATCGGGACACCTCGAGGGGGCCCGAAACAAGGACCCCAGAGGTGGGGGTCCCGAAGGCGGGAACCCCCTTTAGGGTGTTTCCGAAATAGGGACCCCAGAGCGGGGGGTCCCGAAACAGAAATTCCAAAAGGGATCTCGAGGCGGAACACGGGGTGTGTCCTGTGTTTACACGATAGGGAACATGGGTTGCGACCCATGTTCACATGCATCTCGTGGGGAGATCCGGCGCCGATGTGGTGAAAGCCATGGGCTTTCACCGAGTTTATTTGTTCGAAAATATGCTTGCCCGGGGTAAAAGCCATGAGCTTTCACCCCGGTGGTCCTTCTTCTACCTTATTATTCAATTTAATGAAAAAAGGTTGCTCCTTTTTTGGTTTTGGTTTTTGATCTTGAGTTCTTGAGATGGGGTTTTCTTTGATAAAGTTCCTAGCGCCCTTGCCGCTACAACCGCGGCCTTTGCGAAATGAAAAACGAAAAATTTCGAGAGATGCTAGAAACTAAAACCCTAGAATCTAAACCAAACACTAAAACTAGTAAACTACAGAGAGTTTTAACTACTAGGTTAGAAGGTTATACCTAAGGATTTGTGTCTTTCGGTCTTCTATCCACTCTTTTAGCTCCTCAAGGCTGCTGGATCAAGCTTGTAGGCCGGCCTTTCTTGGTCTTAGATGATCCACCCGGAAGATATAGTTCAAACCTCTAACTTCACACAAACTAGCAAGTGAAGCAATTAAAGACCCTAGGTTACTAATCTAAGGTGCTTAGAGAATTAGTGATGTATTCTAGTATTTTTCTATCTCTCTCCCTTGATTCTCAACACATAAGAGTGTATGGAAGATGAAGAAGAAGGAGCTCAAGAGAAGGAGAGAGAAAGGAAATGGTGATATGGAAAAAAAATCTTGGTGAGAGAAAATACAATTCATGGTTTTGTAAAATGATTTTAGTAAATATAAAATAGCAACCATACTTGAATAGTGTAGACAAATGAATTAATAATTCATTTGTCTACCCTATTCAAACATGCCTCTCACCATTCTTAAGCCACCTCACCCCTCCACCTCATTTCCATTTAAGGAAAACCAAAACGAGGTGTCCTCCTTCTAGAATGTATCTTTGTATAAATACAGAATACATTCCCCATATATACATACTCGTATTCGTATCAAAATATGAATACCCAAAGATATAGAATAATACAATGAACATAATACTAAAATATACATATCGAAATATATGTGTGTGTGTGTGTGTAAATTATTAAATCAATACTTGATTTAATAATCCGGCTTAATTCTAAGCCCGCTAGTATTACCATCCATCCGATTAAAGTCTGTGTAGCTAGTACACGTAATTAATCAGAACCCTGCACGTATCAAAATACGGCCACTACATCATTTCGCATGAACCATGAAAACCCTCTATGTGGGACTCTAAAAACTCGACAGTACGCTGGCAGTGAGTTACTGAATAAATCCATAACCATAAGCATGTCAGCGGCAGTAGCTGTACAAAACGGCTGCCCGGGTATCTGTCGAAAAGGAAGGCCGACGAGCAAGCTTATCTAAACCCCTACTGAGCCTATCTGTGACAATCTCCATACAGTCCAGTCTCTTCGTCTAAGAGTATCGCATACCTGATCTAGGGGCGGTAAACGTCAGACCCTAATAACCCGATAATTCATGCCGATGTGGCTCAGGACCGATCTGAGAAACTACTGATCTAACCATCAGTAAATCTCATATGCCTTGGCCAAAGTCTTATGGTGCTGGCAAACCGAACACAATGCGATATCGACTCCCTATACTGGGAGAGACGAATCCCTAACAATCGCTCACTGCCTCCATATGGCTCGGGAATGTACCCAACTAAAACATGTTTACATGACTCAGTAGAGCCGTGGTAGGGTAGTATTATAAGTATAGTAGGAACTCACACGAGACAAATGACGATCTCGGGTCTAAAGACTAACATGTA
The DNA here is from genome assembly GCA_030015575.1 of Agapanthus africanus. Taxonomy (NCBI): domain Eukaryota; kingdom Viridiplantae; phylum Streptophyta; class Magnoliopsida; order Asparagales; family Amaryllidaceae; genus Agapanthus; species Agapanthus africanus. The sequence goes on along the minus strand of JASDDO010000019.1, from coordinate 824,149,717 downwards.
CTCATGTCACCTGAGAACTGCTATCTGACGATAGGTATAATACCATCTAGAAGTTCTCGCCGATTCCGTCCAGTGTACTCACCCTCAGTGAGAACATGTATACGATCTTAGGTGCCACACACTAATGGCTGTGGGACTAATCATCACCCCTCTTCGGGGTCTAGAAACGTATACACCAGTCTACTCCGGAATATCGATGCCCAGTCTCGATACTCCTACGACCAGGGACATTTAAGGATGTGCTAATGGACTACCTAGCTCCCACATATATGATCGTCATCATAATACTGTAGTCAAGCAACAATCCTATGGGCTTTATCAATATGTATTAGTGATACGTAATAACAAATAAAACATATACACACGTTAAGATAAAGACAAACTAAATAGCATATTATCATATCGAGCAAGATTGTCATGTACATACATATGTCTAAGCATTCACTATATATATATAATGGCCTCTAGGGCATACATATCCAACAATCTCCCACTTGCACTAAGACCATATATTGGCATATTGAGTACCCAACATCTGCTCTACGGCCAGTTGTTGGCATACCGCATACCCAACATCTCAAATAGTCGCTCGAACTATGCTTGAGGGAGGGCCTTCGTGAATAGATCTGTCATGTTTTCTTTTGTATCTACTCTCCGAATTTCGATCTCCCTGATCAGGTGATACCACCTCAAGATGTGTCTGGATCTCTGATGGGACCGTGTTTCCTTCACTAAAGTCATAGCCCCATTATTATTGCAATACAAAGGTATTGGATCAACAATGGATGGAACCACCTCAAGTTCAGTAATGAACTTCTTCATCTAGACCGCTTCTTTTACAGCATCATTGGTAACAATGTATTCATCCTTCATCGTCGAGTATGCGACGATGTCCTGTTTGAAGCTCTTCTAACAGACTGCCCCTCCGTTAAGGGTAAACACATAACCCGAGACAGACTTATTGTCATCCTTGTCACTTTGAAAGCTTGAATCGGTAAATGACTCCACCTGGATGTCTCCATTACCGTACACTAAGAACATAATCTTAGTTCTTCTTAGATACTTGAGAATGTTCTTCACAGCTATCCAGTGCTTCTCCACTGACTTTGACTGATACCGGCTTACCACACTAAGTGTGTAAACTACATCTGGTCTGGACCATAGTATCGCATACATTATAGATCTTACTGGCGAAGCATAGGGTATAATACCCACGCAAGCCCTCTCCTCATCAGTCTTTGGAGACATCTCTTTGGAGAGGATGATTCCGTGTAAAGCGGGTATATTACCGTGCTTAGAATCTTCCATACTAAACCTCTTTAGTATGGAGTCTATGTATCCGCGATGCCTGTTTTAATCCATAAATAAATTTAAGCAACTTACACACCTTCCTACTGCTCCCACTATCTATGAATCCCTCCGGCTGATCCATATAAACGCACTCTTCTAAACTTCCATTTAGAAAAGTCGTTTTTACGTCTATCTGTCAGATGTCATAGTCATTAAAGGCAGCAATGGCGAGTAGGATCCAAATGGATTTTAGCATAGCCACTGAAGAAAAAGTTTCGACATAGTCCACACCGGGTCATTGACGAAAACCTTTTGCAACAAGTCTAGCCTTATAGGTTTCCACATGTCCATCTACACCAATCTTCTTCTTGAAGATCCACTTGCATCCAACGGGTTCTACCCCAGGAGGAGCAACATCCAAAGTCCAAACATTGTTGGTGTACATGGACTCCATTTCGGATCACATAGCGTCCAGCCATTTCTCAGAGTCCCTACTAGTAATGGCTTGCTCGAAACTAGTAGGATCACCTTCTTCCAAGATGCAATTCTCTCGATCCCGTCTATGAGAAAACCGTAGTATCTCTTGGGCGGAAGAGAAATCCTGCTAAATCTGCGAAGTGGCTGAGGTTCGTCCGGTTCTATTGAATTCTCTGGTTCTACAAAATCTACAGTTGCAGTTTGTGCTTCTGGAATTTCTTCCAGTTCGTGCTCCCACTAATTTCTTTTGCAAAAATTTTCTTTTCTAAACAACATACGTGTTGAGCAATAAACACCTTATGTTCCTCGATGTGATAGATAAGGAATCCTCATGAATTCTTAGGATATCCTATAAACTTGCACAAAACTGACTGTGCCTCAAGTTTGTCTGGATTATGCTTCTTTACATAACCAGGACAACCCTATATCTTATTATACATAAGACATCGTTTCTTCCCACTCCATAGTTCATACGGAGTGGTAGGCACGGATTTGGTCAGAATCATGTTCAATAGGTATGCTGCTGTTTCTAGACACCTAATAGGTTAGCTAATTATGAAGTGAAAAATATCTCCCAAGAGTAATTCTACTCATCAGTGGAAATCAGGACCCAACTATCATCGCGTGATAACCTAGATGGAAGCCACTTTAGTCACCACACTCCAGAAGGTATGCACACACTTGGCAAGTTTCCTTTATATTTGAAACTCCCGATTAGTTTTTTCCCCAAACGGCTTATGACCTTGACGAAAGTCAACAAATCATAAGTCGAAAATCAAGTTCTACTCGTCATTGACCTAATTAATTTAGACCCACCCGTATAAACCCTTGACGAAGGTCAACAAGGTTATACGACTGTCCAAGATTAATGCATCTCTATGCTGCAAAAAAGCAACACTTAGCTACCATACAATATGCCTTGGCAAAGGTCAACAAACATAGCATGAATACTAAGTGCTACTTAACTGAAATGACGGAGGGCTACGGCTGATTTTTGGAGAAAAAAACCTTTACTGTAATGAACTTGATATCTTTAAAGGAACCGAATAGTTTTGAAAAGGAGTAGTTTAGACTCCGTTTTTAAAACGAGTGGTTTGGAAGAAAACCGGGTAATCTATAGTAACACAAACTTTTTCTTAAAAGCGAAATCCCTGTGAAGGATTAAGGCTCTTCCCTCATCGAATGAGGTGCGGGATATTCCTAATCGAATACCTCTATGCAAAGCAAAAGAATACGACTATAGTTTTTCGAAAAATTTATTCCAACAACATCATATTAGGTTTTTTTCTTGCATTAATCAAAATTAATGCGGTCCCATCAATTAAATCCTATCACACCAGAAAATAACGAAAATAGAATGTACGTATATGCCATCTGCATTCGCCACGAGATCCAGGGATTTCACCGTAAGGTTGCTCAACTTACGGCAGTGCGTAGGCAGGGCTAGCGCAGATGCAAAACATATACAACATTATTTATCTATATATATAAATATATATCTCAGGCATGATACAAAAACATCACAAGCATGCGATAAGAAATATGGAATAGCGGATAATTTAGGAGACCCGCGTTTCATTTGAGCCGCAAAGGAAACTCGACGTTCTCTGATCGTGTGGATAGCCCGTACAACATCAGACCAAAACCCTTACGAATGCGGAAAATTACCCGCCAATTCTAGAAGTGAGGCAACCCGCACTCTAGGTCATAAATGAGCCTCCCGGCACTTCATGGAATCCGGTAACTTGAGCACTCCACCATGGGTCATCCTAAAATCCCTATAAGTGCGGCGAATAGCCTGCCAATTCTAAAGCGATGCAGCTCTAATTCACCACTGTGGGACGACCACCTGCGCACTCTAGAACCCGGCTATTCGAGCACTTCTCCACGGGTTTATCCTAGTACAGAAATGAAATAATATACAATGGTGACATCGACCTCAACCCGGCCGTGTCCCAATAAAAGAATATACAAACAGGCAGAAACGGCAGTCCATAAGTCGAACACTCGCCCCGCAATAATGAATATATAAAAGACACAACTGTACAACCAATATCGCATGAGGGACTATCCAACACGACAATCCGTATAAACCATCACAGAGATAAACATCGCAACACAAGCAAATATATGCATCCCCATGTAAATGACATATAGCAATTAAACAACGTTTGAAAACACATATACAACATCACAGATATCAATGATGCAAAAGTTTCGAGTTTTAAAACTTTCCGAATTGCCCGAATACAAAGATAACATTAAATGAAATCTTGGGCAAATCAAACATAACCAAAAACCTCAATTCTTAAAACCTAAGACACTGGATGAAAACGAGGGCAAACACAAAACAAAAAACCGCCAGAAACGGGAAATATTGGATTTTGGGCGATTTTGGTTTCTTTGTTATGCCTCGTTTTCATCCTGTGTCAATTTCACATCAAGAAAACTCCTTTGCATTTGTTTAAAAAAAATTCAGAGCTGAAAAAAAATTCGAACAGAAACTAGGTTTTGAGAATCAAAAATTTTCGGTTTCGATACTTAAACATCGTCTACTACTAGTTTATAATGTTTGGGTGACTCTGATACCATGATAAAGTTCCTAACGCCCTTGCCACTCGGCCTTTGCGGAATGAAAAACGAAAAATTTTGAGAGGCGCTAGAAACTAAAACCCTAGAATCAAAACCAAACACTAAAACTAGTAAACTACAAAGAGTTTTAACTACTAGGTTAGAAAGTTATACCTAAGGATTCGTGTCTTTTGGTATTCTATCCACTCCTTTAGCTCCTCGAGACTGCTGGATCAAGCTTGTAAGCGGTCTTCCTTGGTCCTAGATGATCCACCCGAGGGATATGGTTCAAGCCTCTGGCTTCACACAAACTAGCAACTGAAGCAACTAAAGACCCTAGATTGTTAATCTAAGGTTCTTAAAGAAGTAGTGATGTGTTCTAGTATTTTTCTATATGTTTCCCTTGATTCTCAACACATAAAAGTATAGGGAAGACGAAAAAAAAGGAGCTCAAGAGAGGGGGAGAGAAAGGAAATGGTGAACTGGGAAAAAAAATCTTGATGAGAGAAAATACAAGCCATGGTTTTGTAAAATGATTTTAGCAAATATAAAATAGCAACCATACTTGAATAGTGTAGACAAATAAATTAATAATTCATTTGTCTACCCTATTCAACTATGCCTCTCACCATTCTTAAGCCGCCCCACCCCTCCACCTCATTTCCATTTAAACAAATAAATGGAAAAACCAAAATGAGGTGTCCTCCTTCTAGAATGTATCTTTATATAAATACAAAATACATTCCTCGTATATACATACCCGTATTCGTATCAAAATACGAATACCCAAAGAGATAGAATAATACAATGAAGATAATATTAGAATATACATATCGAAATATATATATATATATATATATATATATATATATATAACATACTTGATTTAATAATCTGATTTAATCCTAAGCCGGCTAGTATTACAATCCGTCTGGTTAAAGTCTGTATAGCTAGTACACGTATTTAATCGGAACTCTGCACGTATCAAAATACGGCCACTACATCATTTCGCCTGAACCAAGAAAACCCTCTGTGTGGGACTCTAAAAACTCGACAGTACACTGGCAGTGAGTTACTAGATAAATCCATAATCACAAGCATGTCAGCGGCACTAGCTGTACATAATGGCTACCCAAGTATCTGTCGAAAAGGAAGGCCGACGAGCAAGCTCATCCGAACCCCTAATGAGCAAATCTGTGACGATCTCCGTACAGTCCGGTCTCTTCGTCTAAAGAGTATCGCATACCAGGTCTCAGGAGTGGTAAACGTCAAACCGTAATAACCAGATAATTCGTTCCGATGTGGCTCAGGACCAATCCGAGAAACTACTGATCTAACCATCAGTAGATCTCATCTGCCTTGACCAAGGTCTTATGGTGCTGGCCAACCGGACACGGTACGGTATCGACTCCCTATATCGGAAGAGACGAATCCCTAACAATCGCTTACTGCCTCCATGTGGCTCGGGACTATACCAACTAAAATATGTTTACACGACTCAGTAGAGCCATGGTAGGGTAGTAATCTAAGTACAGTGGGAAATCACACAAGACAAATGACGATCTCAGGTCTAAAGACTAACATATACTCATGTCACCTGAGAACTGCTATCTGACGATACGTATAATATCATCTAGAAGTTCTCGGCGAGTCCGTCCAATGTACTCACCCCTAGTGAGCACCTGTATACGATCTTAAATGCCACACACTAATGACTGTGGGACCAATCATCGCCCCTCATCGGGATCTAGAAACGTATACACCAGTCTACTCCGAAATATCGATGCCCGGTCTCGATACTCCCACAACCAGAGACATTTAAGGATGTGCTTATGGACCACCTAGCCCCTACATGTATAATCGCCATCATAACGCTGGTAGTCAAACAATAATCATACGGGCTTTATCAACATGTATTAGTGATACGTAATAACAAGTAAAACAGATACACATATTAAGATAAAGACAAACCAAATAGTATACTATCATATCGAGCAAAATTGTCATGTGCATATATATGTCCAAGTATCCACTATATATATACAATAATAGGCTTTAGGGCATACATATCCAACATCCTTAATGAGATGTATTCTCTTTAATGAATTGTTTTTGGGTAGAAAAAGATGAAGAAGATGAGAGAAACCCAAAAGGAACTCTCTTTTCTTTTGGGTTTCCCTCTCTCTTTGAGGAATAAGATGAAGAAGAAAGAGGCTTGCCTCTTTCTTGATAGATGCTCAAATCCCTAGCAAATTTTATGAGGGGAGAAAACTTATCATTTCATTCATTTGGTGGATTTAAATGCCCTTACACATTTGCATATTACCCCTTGGGTTTTACAAAATTGGCTTTTTGTACATTTTTCTTACATTATTCTTACTTATTACATATTACATTTTAATTCTTTTCTTGGCACGGGGCCGACCTCCATACTTGAGCTTGGACCGGTTTGGGCTCACTTGGCTTGGATTCGGGCTTAAGCACGCTTGACTTGTAATCAGACTTGGGCCCAGGCCCACTTTTGGGGTCTTGACTTTGACTTTTTGACTTCGGCCACGGGATGTAATTTTTGACCCCAACAAGTATCATAAAACACACCGAAGAAAGAAAGCATTGAAAATTTGGCGATTTTAAATTAAGGAGGAGAATGTTGTTTTTTGATGCAAAATCCACCGCAAGCTTAGGTTCTAGACATCTTCTGGAAGCAGTTTAAAAGCTCGAGAGATGGTCTAGAAATTGAGTTAGAAAAACGCTAAATTCTTCCAGAAATTGAGTTGTAACAGCTCTAGAGTTATTTTAGAAGTACTCTAGAAGTTCTGGAGATGGTCTAAAGGTTCTAGACGCTAAAACCATGGATTGGAGTCGTATAAATACTCTAGAGGTCATTTGAGATGACTATCAAGCAAAACACAAACAATTACGAGTTATAGTGAGGTATTGTACGAGATTGAGGATCGAAAACAAAAGTAAATTTTACAGTACTCAAATTCTTTTGTAAAAATAGCTTTCTTCATGATAGTGTAAAGTTTTCTTTCGCCAACAATATCCCTTTTTTTCTTTCTTGTTCGCTATATTCCCATACAAAACCGATGTTTCCGCCAACAATACAATGTTACGGTTGATAAAGTTATGTTTTGATAAACAATGTTATTATTTGATAAATAGTGTTATATTTTGATAAACAATAAGAGTTGATAATTAGTGTTATGATTAGTAAAATATTGTTGCAGTTGCTTGTACCTTGAGAAAAGCAAACTTCGGTTTGGTATTTTCGAGAAATAATTAGAATATGTTCGGGCTTGAAACAAGTATTTGGTTTTTTTAATAATTTTGAAACCGTGGGTTTAATATTAGGTAACTTCTCAAAACCGGAAACAATTTTTCATTTTGAATTATTTGATACCTAGGACTATTACATAGAAAATATATTTTGATCGAAGTAACCGAAACCATCATTAATGGATTAATTTGGAACGCAAATAATCTACTAGATGATAACGAATATTTTATTGACCCACTCAGCATTAACAAAACCTTAAATTGGCAAATGGGAACCAGTGGTTCATGAGGGGACCATCTTCAATAACCATTGGATAGGGACATTGCATATGTCAGCTATGGAGCACATGCACTATACCTGTGGAGACAAAAAGAAAGATTCAATAAATTATAAAAGGTTAAATTATTTTTAAGAGCAAACGGTAGTCTTTGAATCTATCAAGATATTTTGTAAGAGTTCTTGTAGTTTTTTATATAACAAAAAGCAGTAAATATTCAAATGAGAATAATTAACAAAGGCCTTCATAAAAAAAAATTATAATAAAGACATTTGCCACTAAAATACATCTGATCACAAAGTTCACAAATATTTTAAGTAGATCAATTGAAACATAGAGAAAGATTTGAGTAATTTGCATCCAACGATGATTGTGGGTTCGTTATTATCAACTTTGTTTTAGAAAGCACATCATTTTTTTTTTCTGTTTTCTTCTCTCAAAATGTGAAACAGAGTGTGAAACCTATAAAAAATTTAGACCGCGATAATAAACTTAAGAGTTGAGTACATAAATGAAATGGTCATACTTGTGATCTATCCATCCAAATCCAATTAGCAACATCATTTCATTATACCAAATTCCGTACTAATTAAAATTAGATAAAATGGAATATGAAGTAAAATTTTATAAAACTTTTGCATATTTGCGGTCAAAAGTCAATTACTCGCTATGGATATACTACAGATCATGCCAGTGTTGTATGTTCCCTTTGAACGGACCAAATTGACTAAAAATTTTGTGGTTCTTGAAAGCAAACTTTTTTCTGAATTATTCAAATTGAATTGCTATGTTTATTCAAGCAAAACATGTTAGATACTATTTCCTCGATTCCTTGGCAGTGCAACTCCCTTGGGGCAACGACCCTCATAGAATACAACTAGAACCAGGGGAAGATTGTAAGTTATAGTTAATTCTATTTCCTCATACCTCTACATCAATATCACTATAATGGAGCAAATAGGAAGTAATAGTTAATTCTACAACTAGAACCAGGGGCAGACCAATATGAAAATGGATATAGACGGTAAAAAATTATATATTAAGTTGTTGATTTAACAAAACAGACGACCTTTAACCAATCGGTAGAAAAAAAGATTTGTATAGTCATCTCCAAGTTCAGGATAAAAGCTTACTGCTGTAAAAGTTGATTTTTTAATCATAAAATATAGATCACTTCCTAGAATTCTCATAATATTATTCAAGAAAAGAAGTTTGATCTCTTGTATTTTGGGGCGGTCGCATCTAAGCCACACCTAATGAAGGCATCTTTTCTCTGTCTGGAGGTAACTGCTTTTCTTTCTATGCACTGGTCCACACCTCCATTAAAAGCAGGCTGATACTTGCCCTATAGTTTGTGTCCATTCGTTGATACATATAAAGTTGGTCAAGACAAGAGCTTGAGCTTCTATATAGTAAACATTGTAACATCTGCATGCATCTCCATCACCATCCCCATCATCTAAGCAAAGCTAGAAAATGATGTTTGGATATTGTGTCCTATGCATAAGGTTGAGAAAATTGACCCTTTGATTATGAGATTGCCCCTTTTTCTCGTTTGCTCCATTTTCAACAAATCAATGCACCACCATTAATTTGAATAAAATTCTCAGATTCAATAGATAACCCATCTGAATCAACTGAGGTATTTACTGATAACATTATAACATCTGAATCAAAATTTGTGCGTCGCCGTGTTTTTTGGTTCATCCTTGCATCAGGCGCCATTCTTTTTTATTCGATGATGGAATGCAATGGGTATGGATCAAAATTGTTATACAGAGCGCAAAGCAGTGGAAGTACAAACTTTCGAAAAGTAACATTAAATCATACAGTATTATAACAAACTATTGTGATGATTAAAAAAAATTACAGAAATATGAATAAAATTGAACATAGATATGAATGCGAGCAGAAACAAGAAACTAGCAATAATTATATCGGAACAAATTTAAATTAAGATAAGTGTTAGAAGTACTAATAGCAATGGTTTGCATCTAATAGCATGTCAACTGTCCCTTGAATCAATTATTACCAACTTTATATCACTAGATCTACCTCTAATTTTTGTTGCCTATTGACTCTAATTCTATTATTCTTCCAAGCTGGCACCACCATACAAGAGTATGGCTACAAATTTAAATTTCTATACAGTAGGTTAAATAATCTTATAATCTAATCATGTAATCTTAAACACCTGCACACTGTTCCACATGGGCGCCTAACTGTTTCATGATTATAATTTTGGGAGAGGACATATCTTATAAGTTGACACGACAAAAATTAACATTTCATTATCACCTCTAACAGCCATGTGAACCAACGGAACATGCCCATCCTGTATCATTACTTAAAATAATCTTGGCAAGTGTCTTTCACCCTTATGTCTCAAGGGCAGAAACACCAATCAGATGCTGCCTTAGCTATCATTTAATTTAAGTAAAGGTGAGAGAAGATATTCTAATGTCCAAACTGTCGATAATTGTTATAGCTTTCTTAGAACAATTATTAATATGTAATCTATAATTGGAAGAAAGTTCAAATCAAATCACTAGCATATATCGTAAATGATACAAGAATATGATCTAATTGGTGAGGGACCAATAAAATTGCTGCATCAGCCCAAATATGAATATATACCGACAGAATGATAATGGAATAGTTGTAAAAGTGCCCACGCTCACAGAGCTATGTGGATTAGACAAAGGAATCAATGTATGCTCACAAGTTAAGGGTGAAGAAATGAATATAGCTACGGGCTCACATTTAACCATCTAAAGGACCATGTCACGAGTGAAATGATACTATCTGCCTATTTGAAGGATCGAATTTCAGCATCAAAAATTTGTTTGATACGCTTCTAATGACGTCGACAGATAATATAAATAAATAAAAAGATAACTGTGCGAGTCTACGGTGGTCCCTGGTGCAATATATGTGACAGTAATGTTAGTGTGCATGTACATGTTGAAATAAGAACCACCACATATGTCAGGTGCCAGTTTTCCAAATCCCAAGCAAGAGATTGCAGAGCAGCAGCAATCTCATGAAACCCTAATGAACCCTAGAACCAGAAACACACGATAAGTGGTCCATGCATGGCCTAGACCTATAGTGTGGTCCAATCTCCACCTCCTTCATCGTTCAATAAGACTACACCAAGAAAGAGAATCTCCTTGATATGTAATAAACTTTGTCTAATATATATTGAATTTCGATGAACAATCAATATAGCCATTGAAGACAAATAGAGAATATTGATGGCTGTCAAACATTTTTCTAGTAGCTGAGAGGATCCTCTAATACATTGATGATTAGTTTGACATCAGAAAATTATTGGAACAGAGTTTTAATTCAAAACTAGAGGGGGGAATACAGGGGAAAAGAAACTTGAAAAGGGAGCTCTCTGGTAAAGAATGCAAATTAAAAGGAAAGCGCTTACAATTGTCAACTTTGAAGATATAACAGTGATAAGTGTAAACAACAAGCAACACAGTTCGTTGATAAGCACTAGAATTACATGAACAAATTTGGAATACTAAAGCTGTAAACAAATCCACTGGTTCCAACTAGTTTGTGTGTAAACTAGTCATCGAGGATGATGCATATAGAGGGAAACTCACAATAACTTGAGGACTTTTAGGGAATTATAGAATATACTAACGGTAATAATTAATAATTACGCAGAGATGATTAATCATCAGAATCATACTAAAAAATTTCTGCAGCGCATTCAGAAAATTTTAAAACCCGTCAACTTATAAAAAGATGTCAGGTTTCTCTATTTATGCCACCAGTGCATGCATGTCAAGGATTTTGTGAGTATTTCATGAATAGAGATCGGAATTTGATAATTACTAGATGATTCGAAAACTGGGAACCACATAACAATCATGTGGTCACACACAAAATTATCGAGAAGAACCAAATAAGTTTTAAGAAATATATATATAATAGCAAACTTTTGTCAGAGGGTAATGCCAAAAAAAACATGCAGAGAACAAGAGACAATGATGCAGTAGGTTGATATAATTCTCAGACAACTAGATAAAGGATGAAGGGTTTCTAGAGCGGGGCAAGGAGAAGAAAGAAATAACTATGCTTTCCTCATATCAAGAAAGTCAGAATTGTGGATCCCAAGCTACTGCCTTCAAATACAGAAATAAATAATGTCAGTTGGAAGGTTTCGGATAAATGGACAAGCCTTCTTAAAGAATTCTGAAGTTTATGACAAGCTCTCTACTCAAATTACTATCTGTGTGACATATGTGTTAGATCGAATGTTTCTACATTACTCTGCACTTGAATTGCAAAAATAACATTAATAATTGTTGCTCACTTCCCACTATATGCTGACCTCCTTTCCTAATTATTTATTTAACGGAACATGTCTCTCCATGGAATTTTAAACAAATGTCTCTAAGTCCATAGACTCCCCCTACTCCCACCCCTTCTTGGCCTCTCTACCACACAAAAATTAAAAAAATGAAGAAAAAAATCATCACCTCTTTCCCTGGTACCAACTGGATGATTACCCGCATACAGTATTATTAAAATAATAATATACCAATACTTCCCTTTGTGAATCAGCCACGTCTATTTTACGCTTTAGCCTTAATTCAAACTGGAAGTATATCAGAACTGTCTGCTTTTATGTCGTAAATAAATATAGCTCAAAACTACCACATATAGAATTAACTATGTATTATTTAATGTAGACCATTTCTAGTTAAGTGTAGATGATTTCCAAGTATAGCTGTGTTATAAGTGAAGGTAAATATTGGACAGATTGGGAGTAAATATAGAGGCTTCATAATTGTGAATTGTTTCTAGTAAAATGTAGATATTTTGGTTAAACATAGATATATAAAAGTGAACTATCAACAATAACATACTAAGTATAGATGCTATTATAAATCTCTCATAAGTAAACATTGCTTCTACTAAAATGTAAATATGTTCAGGTGATTGTAGATATTTTTGAGTTGGATATATAAAGTTGTGTTAAGCATAAATACTATTCTGTTAAATATAGACACCTCTAAGTAACTCAATTCAATATACATTTTCTATGTATAGACTATTCTATTAAGTGTACATAGTTTCAGGTAAATATGAATATTTTCGAGTTAACTGTGTGTGTGTGTGTACATACGTATGTACGTACGTACGTATGTATGTAGAGATAGAGAGAGAATAAGATCACTATCGGTAGGATTTACAAACAAATCCTACCTAATTTTAGCCTTTAGATTCTCATTTGGGTATCTATTATTAATCATGTGATTATTTGAAAAAGAGAATTCTTCTCTTCATAATTGAGAGCATGTCCCAATGCAAATCAAGAGGTTAAAAACTTGATAGGATTTGTTTCCAAATCCATGTGTGTGTGGTTGGGATCCTCTATGCCTTGGCTTTTCTATTCAAGCACCAATTTTTAGCCATTAAATTACTATTGTTTTGATGGTTGGATTTAATTTGAAAAAAATAGTTTTAGAATAATTTTTTCCTTTAAATTTCAGGCGTCCAAAATTTCTATATCTTTCCAATCATGTGCCCCACTTCCTCTCTTTCTTGCGAAACTAGTGTTAAACATCGTATGATACACGATACATACCTTATAATACAATACGATTCATAAGGATTTCGATATGTATCACAGCTGTGTATTGGACCCTTTTATGTATCGTAAGATACAGCTACTGTAACATATCATAATATAAGTTACGTATCATCGATACATGATAGGTCTAATATATTGATATAGCTTCTATTGGGTTTTAAATTGTGGATAATGGAGTTACTTGCTTATATATAAACATGCTATCTTATATATGAAATAATTTTCTCTTCATCCTAGGAGTGGGTAATGGATTTTGCGTGTTTATCAATAAACACGCTATCCTATGTATGAATAACCACGCTCTTGATCCTAACATAAAAATTGCTAAAATTTCATCTTTTTTAATTTCAATCATGGCTCGCAGTGACTGCAATCTCACAATGGACGCTTCTCGTATTTCCTCCGACATCGGGTACTCGCCTTTACTCTTTCTATCGAAATTTATTTGATGCCCATCCAATCAAGCGCATGCTTTACTAGTCCATCTTCTTTATTGAAAACGCTCAATTTCCTTCATCGCTTAATCACAAACTAGTTTCAAGTAACAATTGAATTTTGATAAGTGACAAAAATTATGATAGTGAATTAATGATGGTTCAAATATAAATGATTGATTGTTCATTATATGTAAGCCTTTTTTTAAGTAGGAGAAGTGCTATATATACTTAGTTGAACGCTTTATTCATGAAACTTACGAAGTTCATGTGTATATCATATTGTTTAATTTAGTTTGGTATCTTTTGATTATTCATTACTTGAGTTAGTAAGTTTTACATTTTTTTATATATGCAAGGTTACAACTTCTAAATTGTTTTTAGTTGCATATTGCATTATGTTGTTAATTTGATGTATATTTAAATGCTTAATTATTGCACAAGAGAAACACAAGAGAAACAGTTGATAACTACACGAAAAGTGATACTTACGAAAACGATGTATGATAAGTCTCACGATTTGACAACTTTGAGAAAAACAAACAGCATGTGGCTCTGTCTTTCTGTGCACTTCATGCCTTTCTCTTCCACTACCTTCGAGACTCCAATCAAGCTTGCTTGGAATTTTTATGAATGGTGGCATAAATTTTGTTTTTGTTGGAAAGCTATAGAACTAACTCTATTAAAATATAATCTTTCACATTTATCAAGAGAAAGCTTTATTTTGACATCTCTTTCAAGGCAAGACCAATGAATGAAACAATCTATCTCAACTTTTTCTAAAATCTAATTTGATTAAAAACAAAATATTTCTACCATTATAAAAAGTAGTTTGCAAAATGATGAGATCTGCTTATGGTTTTCAGACAAGGAATATTGTAAATAAGAGAACAAAATAAAAGAGAGGGGAATGTGCTACAAATAGGAGAGAGATAATAATTACACTTATTTAGAAAGAGTGAAAGAGGATTTGTCGGGAATTATTCTTTTATCCCTAAATATCAAAAGATGTCCGTTCTAGCAATTATAATCCAAGAGATGGAAATTGGTGCAGTGTTCTAAATATCACTAATATATCTGATATATGGGAATTGGAAAGGAAACGATACGATATATTGATTTAATATCTTTTTATAGTTTTAGGAAAATATCGGCCAATATATCTTAAAAGCCGCCGATATATCGGATCTAAGATATCGGCTAAAATATCAAGATTTTTCTTTAAGATATTATTAGGTTTTTTGGTAATATTGGTGTTGGGGTAAAAATTTACACCCCCGTTGACCGAGTCAAAATCAAGGTCAACCCCAAACCAGGTGGGCCCAAGCCCAGGTCAAACGGGCCCATGCCTAAGTCGAGCCCGCGGCCAGCCTCCTCCATGCCAAAATGCAGATCATGTAATAAATAATTTTTATGTAATTTTTTATACATGAATGTATGCAAAATGGGCATAAAGCCAATATTTTGTAAGCCCATGGCTTATGGGCAAAAAAGAAATGGCACATGAGCCATGGGATGGGCAAAATGCCATTTTGCAAAGCCCAAGGGGCTATATGTAAATATGCAAGCCTATATAAGGCAACATGATGAATAAAAAAAGGGACACTTTTTCATTCCCCCAAAAACTAGGGTTCTTTGTGCCTCCTGCTCCTTCTCCAAGGTTCTAAACCTTCTCAATTCTTTTGAATTAAATCAAGAGTTTTACTCTTTCTTTTCCAAAACTAAGTAGTTTTTCACCACAAAACCCACAAAGGGGAACTTGGTTCTGTCATCAGATCTCAAAAAGGAGAGATTTTGAGATTTCACATCTCTTGATCTTCAAGATCCAGCAAGCAACGGGAGGAAGAAGAAGAACCCCTTCCATTAACCCCAAAACACATTCAGGAGTCCAACACCTCTTTGATTTCTCTTTTGAGAAATCTTTTTTCGAGGCAAAAAGCCTCTTATCCTCACCGGCGCGCAGCGCAAGTGCGCAAAGCGCCCGCGTGCCGACACGTGGCGCGCGCGCTTGCGCACCTGCGCGCAGCACAGGTGCGCAAAGCGCCCGCGTGCCGACACGTGGCGCGCGCGCGCTCGCTTGCGCACCTGCGCGCAGCGCTCTAGCGCAAAGCGCCCGCGCGCGCTCGCTTGCGCACCTGCGCGCAGCGCTCTTGCGCAAAGCGCCCACGTGCCGACACGTGGCGCGCGCGCGCTTGCGCACCTGCGCACCTGCGCGCAGCGCTCATGCGCAAAGCGCCCACGTGCCGACACGTGGCGCGCTTGCGCCTGAGCGCACAGCACCTAAGCGCACAGCGCCCAAGGTGCTGCCCCACGCATCCTTTGGATGCCTTTCCCCTTTACTTATATATACATGTATATATATACATATGTATGCAAATGTACACATACACATACTCCACGACACTGTCCCTGTTAGAAAAAAAAATTCTAACGGGGCGCTGCCCCGCACCCCGCAAGGGGGCTGCTAGCCCCCTTGACCCCCAGCCCGCTATCCGGGTAGCGGGACCCCCGTAAAAACTCTGCGTGGCTCCCGATATATCCAAAACCCCCCTTTCAAAACAAAACACGTACACTGCACATTGAGTTCGCATGACCAGTTTAACCCGTTAATCGAAGGTTCCCCCGCCCCAAAGGCGAGGGATAATTAACGGCAGCTTAGTCCGCGGCTGCCGGAGATTCGGATCCCCACAATCATTAAACCCCAGCCTACCCTAGGCAGGGGGAATCTGTAGTACGCCTGACAAGCGTGCGCGTATTCCCATCTCAATGGGGTGATGAAAAACACCCTACAGGTTCTGGCACGCCCGGTGGGACCAATCTCTCCCCGCCCTACGGCCAGTCCCCAAATTGACTACCGTATACAATCCACGGGCTCAAATAATTCTCATCATACCCATGCCCCGCCGCAATCACCAGTTGCGCGGCTGGTCTCCGTCTTTGGAATTATGCTCCATTGAGAAGACCCACTCATGTGTCCTCACGATACATGAGGAGAACAAATCTTTGTGGGATCCTTATGACTCACGAAGAAAAAACACACTTAGGAGTCCTCACGACCCCTAAGGAGAATATACACCTGCGGGATCCTTACGACTCGTAGGGAGAAAATGTTTTTATGGGACCCTCACGGCCTATAAAATTGAAAAGCCTTAGGCGATAGGGATCTAAACCTGTCTCCTAAGCCATCGCTCCCCAATCCCTAAGTGGCGAATGATGAGTCGCTCCTGATACCATATTCCAGTGTAGCGATGCAGACGCCAACCATATTCCAAATCCCAATCCCTAAGTGGCGAATGATGAGTCGCTCCTGATACCATATTCCAGTGCAGCGATGCAGACGCCAACCATATTCCAAATCCCAATCCCCAAGTGGCGAATGATGAGTCGCTCCTGGTACCATATTCCAGTGCAGCGATGCAGACGTCAACCAAATTCCAAATCCCATACCCCAACGGCGAATGATGAGTCGCTCCTGTACCATATTCCAGTGCAGCGATGCAGACGCCAACAAAGTCCCAAAAATTTTTATGGCCCTACGGTCTGGATCATACATCCTGCAAAACCGTATACAATCCACGGGCGTAAAACAATCCCAATCTCTCTAGAAAAAAAAATAAATAATAAAATAAAAATAAAAAAGGTATGTCCACAAGCAAAATGGGCACGGATGAAAACCCGAAAGGGCTCCGTGAGTAAAAACAGCAGGACTGCCAGCGAGTTTGTGAAAACCCGAAAGGGCGCAAACTCGTGAGAAAGAGATGAAATGCACTCACAAAGTCCTCTCGACTTTGTGAGGAGAAAATTTCCGCGTGAGATCCTTACGACTCACAAAGGAGCAACACACCTGGGCGTCCCCACGACTCCCAAGGAGAAAATACACTTACGGGATCCTTACGACCCGTAAGGAGAAAATGATTTGTGAGACCCTTACGGCTCACAAAATGGAAAAGTCTTAGATGATAGGGATCTAAACCTGTCTCCTAAGCCATCGTTTCCTAATAAGCAAATGCAAATGATGATTCGCTCCTGGTACTATATTCCAGTGTAGCGACGCTGATGCCAAACAAAAAAAACCAATCCCCAAATCCTCTCATGACAAATAATGATTCGCTCCTGGTACCATATTCCAGTGTAGCGATGCTGGTGTCAACCCAAATCAAATCAAACCAACAACCTCTACGGCGAAATCATGCTTCGTCCCAGAATTTACCCCGTGTCGAAATCATGCTTCGCCTCGGGATATCTACCTTCCCTGCCGGAATTATGCTCCGCCTCGGAATCAAATCAACCAACCAGCTCTGCGTCGGAATCAAGCTTCGTCTCAGAATGTGCACACCGTGTCGAAATGATGCTTCGCCTCGGTGTACCTGCCTTCCCTGTTGGAATTATGCTTCGGCTCGGTATCAACCAACGACCTCCTCTTCGGAATGATGCTCCGATCCCCTGGAATGATGCTCTGCTCTTCGGAATGATGCTCCGAATCCTGGAATCATGCTCCGCTCACCGGAATGATGCTCCGATCCTTGGAATCATGCTCCGCCCATCGGAATGATGTTCCGATCCGTGGAACCATGCTCCGCCCATCGGAATGATGCTCCGATCCCTGGAACCATGCTCCGCTCTTCGGAATGATGCTTCGAACCCTGGAATAA
Source organism: Agapanthus africanus (assembly GCA_030015575.1). Lineage (NCBI taxonomy): Eukaryota > Viridiplantae > Streptophyta > Magnoliopsida > Asparagales > Amaryllidaceae > Agapanthus > Agapanthus africanus. The sequence goes on along the minus strand of JASDDO010000019.1, from coordinate 824,131,116 downwards.
TGCTCCGCTCTTCGGAATGATGCTCCGAACCCTAGAATCATGCTCCGCTCTTCGGAATGATGCTCCGATCTATGGAATCATGCTCCGCTCATCGGAATGATGCTCCGATCCCCTGGAATTATGCTCCGCAAATCGGAATGATGCTCCGACCCTGGAATTATGCTCCGCGCTTCGGAATGATGCTCCGATCCCCTGGAATCATGCTCCGCTCATCGGAATCATGCTCCGATCCTTGGAATTATGCTCCGCAAATTGGAATGATGCTCCGCTCTTCAGAAAGATGCTCCGAATCCTGGAATGATGCTCCGCTCTTCGAACTGATGCTCCGATCCCATGGAATCATGCTCCGCTCATCGGAATGATGCTCCGATCCCCTTGAATCATGCTCCGCTCATTGGAATGATGCTCCGATCCCCTGGAATAATGCTCCGCCCTTCGGAACGATGCTCCGATCTCTGGAATTATGCTCCGCCCTTCGGAACGATGCTCCGATCTCTGGAACCATGCTCCGCCCATCGGAATGATGCTCCGAACCCTGGAATGATGCTCCGCCCTTCGGAATGATGCTCCGATCTCGAGAATCATGCTCCTCGGAATGATGCTCCGATCCTGGAATCATGCTCCGATCATCGGAATGATGCTCCGATCTCTGGAATTATGCTCCGCCCATTGGAATGATGCTCCGAACCCTGGAATGATGCTCCGCCCTTCGGAATGATGCTCCGATCTCGGGAATCATGCACCCCGGAATGATGCTCCGATCTCTGGAATCATACTCCACGCTCCGGAATTATGCTCCGATCCCTGGGAATCATGCTCCCCGAGGGATACTCCGCCCCTGGAATGATGTTCCACCTCGAAGTCCAACTTCAAGATCCATCAATTTCATGCACACAACTCAAATGTGCGGTGTGCATTTATTGATGGGGGGCACTTTGTTGGGGTAAAAATTTACACCCCCGTTGACCGAGTCAAAGTCAAGGTCAACCCCAAACCAGGTGGGCCCAAGCCCAGGTCAAGCGGGCCCATGCCTAAGTCGAGCCCGCGGCCAGCCTCCTCCATGCCAAAATGCAGATCATGTAATAAATAATTTTTATGTAATTTTTTATACATGAATGTATGCAAAATGGGCATAAAGCCAATATTTTGTAAGCCCATGGCTTATGGGCAAAAAAGAAATGGCACATGAGCCATGGGATGGGCAAAATGCCATTTTGCAAAGCCCAAGGGGCTATATGTAAATATATAAGCCTATATAAGGCAACATGATGAATAAAAAAAGGGACACTTTTTCATTCCCCCAAAAACTAGGGTTCTTTGTGCCTCCTGCTCCTTCTCCAAGGTTCTAAACCTTCTCAATTCTTTTGAATTAAATCAAGAGTTTTACTCTTTCTTTTCCAAAACTAAGTAGTTTTTCACCACAAAACCCACAAAGGGGAACTTGATTCTGTCATCAGATCTCAAAAAGAAGAGATTTTGAGATTTCACATCTCTTGATCTTCAAGATCCAGCAAGCAACAGGAGGAAGAAGAAGAACCCCTTCCATTAACCCCAAAACACATTCAGGAGTCCAACTCCTCTCTGATTTCTCTTTTGAGAAATCTTTTTTCGAGGCAAAAAGCCTCTTATCCTCGCCGGCGCGCAGCGCAAGTGCGCAAAGCACCCGCGTGCCGACACGTGGCGCGCGCGCTTGCGCACCTGCGCGCATGCGCAAGTGCGCAAAGCGCCCGCGTGCCGACACGTGGCGCGCGCGCTTGCGCACCTGCGCGCAGCGCTCTTGCGCAAAGCGCCCGCGTGCCGACACGTGGCGCGCGCGCGCTTGCGCACCTGCGCGCAGCGCTCATGCGCAAAGCGCCCGCGTGCCGACACGTGGCGCGCGCGCGCTTGCGCACCTGCGCGCAGCGCTCATGCGCAAAGCGCCCACGTGCCGACACGTGGCGCGCTTGCGCCTGAGCGCACAGCACCTAAGCGCACAGCGTCCAAGGTGCTGCCCCACGCATCCTTTGGATGCCTTTCCCCTTTACTTATATATACATGTATATATATACATATGTATGCAAATGTACACATACACATACTCCACGACACTGTCCCTGTTAGAAAAAAAATTTCTAACGGGACGCTGCCCCGCACCCCGCAAGGGGGCTGCTAGCCCCCTTGACCCCCAGCCCGCTATCCGGGTAGCGGGACCCCCGTAAAAACTCTGCGTGGCTCCCGATATATCCAAAACCCCCCTTTCAAAACAAAACACACGTACACTGCACATTGAGTTCGCATGACCAGTTTAACCCGTTAATCGGAGGTTCCCCCGCCCCAAAGGCGAAGGGTAATTAACGGCAGCTTAGTCCGCGGCTGCCGGAGATTCGGATCCCCACAATCATTAAACCCCAGCCTACCCTAGGCAGGGGGAATCTGTAGTACGCCTGACAAGCGTGCGTGTATTCCCATCTCAATGGGGTGACGAAAAACACCCTACAATTGGAATAGGATCCTAATCGACGCAGCTCATAATGGAAGACAACTTTAAGTCAAAAAAGCTATAAAAAAATCCATATCAAAACTCTTATCACTATATCCAAAATAAAACTTTTTAACAAAATCCTAAATATGTGCCTTTCAACTTCGAAGCTCCCCGCAGTTAGAGGAAGTCCGAAGCTCTTTTTTCTCTCTCGTCGTTGAAGGTAACTCGCTCTCTTTTTGAAATTCATAATTTCATAGCTTAATTTCTGAGAAATTTAGATCTCAATTTCTAAGAAATTCGACCATGAATTTCTAAGAAATTCGATCATGAATTTCTTAGAAATTCGTTAGAGAAGAGAAGGTGGCTCTACATTTGAAGATGAAAGAAAAAAAGAAGAAAAAACTAAAGAACTGACAACCGGTCATTTAATATGCTCGTTCTACCATTAACTATTAAGGAAAAACTCATTTAAAAAAGTTGTTTATATTAAGTTACATTTATGATATTTATAATATAAAAATATACGATTTAATTTTTAGAAAATATCTCCTGATAAATCACGATATCTGATATCCGATATCCGATATGAAAAATTTCGGGCAAATACGATACTGATATCTGATATTTAGAGCATTGAATTGGTGTGCAAAGGGCAAATAGCTTAGGCCTAGAGAATCCCCCCTCCCCCCAACACACGCGTACACACATATTTCTATAAGGTATAGATTTTTTTAGGGTAAAATAAAGAGACTTTCAACGTAAATATTCTTTCTTGATTAGTGTAGATCAAGTTATATAAATATAGATATTTTTTAGTTTAAGCATATACAGTTTTTTTATATATAAATATTGATGTTTTAGACATATTCGAATTCACATGTATAGACTGTTTATAACTTTTAGAATTTAGGTGTTAAATTAATTTCCCGAATTTTTCCTTCGACATTCCTCAAACTTGTGACCTTTTGTCATAATTTCCACACTCTGCCAACTTTCCAACCTTTGGGTGAAGGTTGTTTATAGTTATGTGTAAATATTTCAAGATAATAGAGAATATTTTGAGTATTTTGAGTTTGAAATAAGTACCTCTCAGTTTGCTGCCTAATATAGACTTGAGTGAGCTTAAACTCCCTAATGTCGATTGAGGAAGAGGGAGTTGAAGAGGTCAATGGAGAAGGAAAGTTGGAATGCATGATAGGTTACTACGCATGCAAGGTTAGCGAGTGGTGTGTTTTCAAGAAAGGAGGGAGTTGAAGAGATTGAGCTTGGGGAGGAGTGTGTTATTGACAATTAACCAGATGAAGTTGCCACATGTAAATGACAAGTGGGAGCTGAGAGCGGCAGAAACTTGGACAGGGAAACGGATGAAGGAGAGGACAGTGTCAAAAAGCATAAATCAAGAAAGATGGGATGTAAGTTGCCGCATGCAGATGACAAGTTGGAGCTGAGAGAGGAAGAGACTTGGACAGAGAAACGGATGACGGAGAGGACAGTGTCAAAAAGCCTAAATCAAAAAAGATGGGAGGTCAAAACATAGAATATAATGGCTAAGTTACTACATATCCTCTAGAGAGTATTTATTGGAAAAAGAAGAAGATTAGAAGAAATCTAGGGTCCTAGAGAATCACAGGAATTTATAGATAATGATATTAGAACATCTAACTTAGAATCACATCGTAGAAGATATTAAACCAGAAAAAACCAGTAAAGCAAACAATTCACTAATGGGCCTCCTGTCCTTTCAGTAAAATGGGAAGACCTTTCCTGTAAAGATATGGAAAAATTAAATGCCTAAACATATAAATGCTAATTCTCCTTCTTCCTTCTTCAATTCTTTCCAGGAAGCAAATCAATAATTCCAAGCTTTACTGCTTTTGCCAAATAAGATCAGGTAACCTAACTTGGATAGATAATGATATTTTCAAAAACTAATATAATTATTAGCTAATACTAATCATGGACAAAAAGTTCAAAGTGTTTGCTAACCAGATGATATCTGCACTTTTAAAACAGTGACGAAGCATATACATTAGTCCAGAATCAATCCCATAGCTAAATGCAATAAGGTGCCTTTTCCAGTATCTGCCTCTAACTAGACTAGATACTCAAATGACACCATTAGTTTGAGAAAGAAATACAAGTTCTTCCACCATTTTGAGGTCTCACTACCTTCTGTTCCCCTCTTTTATATAGTTCACAGAAGAAAGTAAGCATGTAACATAAAAAAAAATGAATATGGTACACATTCCTAAGACATCAATTTCCATGACCAAGAAACCGAATCAACTTCCTTTAATAGAACTAGTCTTGCCCACTCTCACCACAAAATTTTAAAATATCTAAATTAGTGCAGGTCTACTGTATTACTCGAGGGGAATCACACTAGAAAAAGCACACTTGATCAGTAAACTACGCTTTCAACTTATTTTTAAACAAAGCATACAATGAGCTGGATGCTGCATGCAACAACAGGTCTCAGTTTAAGTAAGCACATATTTCAAAGCTAGCTCGGATAGAAAACAATAGAACAGAAGAGTACTGAATATAACATAGCAGAATGCAAATGAGGGAAAAACCATAAGGAGGCCCAAGTTAAGATTATACTTGCTGGTTAATAGTGAGAGGACCAATCGGCAGCGCTGCCAACCCTTGGCATACCTAAGCCATCCTTTTTTGACTCTGCGTCGACCTTGTAATTAGAACCGCAAACCTGCCCTTGGCTATCCACCCTAGGAACTGGCTTCACTTCATTCAAGGGATGCTCAAAACTCTGCAGCCCTTTGGAAGTTGTGAAGAAGCAACCTGACCAAAAAATGTTAAGAGAGAATGTGTAAGTAACAGTTTCACAAGTGGGATTAATAAAAAAATACTCAGTTAAGTGTGGTACCTTTTGGGAATGGCGCAAATGACTTCCCACAGCCCTTTTTCACAATTTCTGCATCATCAGAAAGAACTAAGTGGCCTTCTGAATCAGTTCCCCAGAAGAAAGGAACACTACCATCGGCATCCTGTGTTGTAAATAAAATTTTTAAAAGAGTTAATTTCGTCACACGATCTCATAAGTTGGCCCAATATATATTCTAGGAACAAAAACTACAGCAATAGCTGGCTGCAATTCCCTTATTTTCATGCGAGTGCACATTGTGCTTAATATATCATACACACCATCAGGTATGCCCACAGCACCAAAATAAGAAACATTTCATAGAACTGTAATAATACCCTAGTACCCTCTTCGGGGAGCTTAGAAACCAGTATAAAATCTATATTAAATATTCAAGGGACTAACAAAAGATTAAATTATTGTGCAAAATCCCCTATCAATTTTTGTGGACAGAAGGGGATGTTTAAGGACCAAGCTGAATCTTATAATCAAATTCATAACCACTAGCTTGATTCACTTCCCAGCTATTTTTTTACTTGCCAATTATAAAACCCAATGAACCAGTTCTTTTGACATTCATTCTTCAATAACTTATTTTACTGCCTTTTGCATAAATGAAAACAAAGAATGGTGGCTTCAGAATTTACTTACAGCAGCAACAAAGGTTGTTTTGGATGAGCTATCAAACAGAATAAATGCGAACTTTCCATTGAGGTCCCTCACAACCTGATCTGCAGGATAAGGACCTCTATCCCTTAATGTCCTGTAAGCCTCAATAACAATGATAACTTCATTGGCAGACTTGTTTAATCCATATTGTTGCTTCAAATGTGGAATATTTCCAATGTGTCCTTGGAACAAACAAAATATATCATCCACGGAAGCAAATAATCTGCAAATAAATAGTAACAGCATAAGAGAAAGAAAAGAATTTCTCAAATGATTAAGTTTTGTACTATAAGAGCAATAAAAATGTAAACAGAACAGCTAAAAAATCACACTTGTTGAGTGGATGATATTCAAAACCAAAGCAAACGATAGCAAGCTATTGGAAAAATATTAACCAAAAAACCAAAAGAAGAATGGCAAGTTGGCAGCATCAGCCTGGTTCAAATCCTAGGGATGCACAATCAGCAACCTTTTTCTATAAATAAATGAAATGGCAATGACACAACATGATAGTTACCAGAACCAACAATTGAAAATATATGAAAAACAATACATGTTTAGATTTTGGTTTAAATATAGTCATTCTTATTATCTATGTTTGCTTGTATTAGGAATTTTGCAGAAATAACTGCTATTTACAGGTTAAACCATTATTTTCTTTCTAATCTCTGAATTTCAAAAATAATCACGTAAACAAGAAGTAAAATAAAATTCTGAAACGACGGGCTTGACGAAGCAAGGCATGCAGATAGCTAAGTTGCCCTAAAAACGTATGGCCACCCTCATATGGATTTTTCCGACAAAAACATTCCCAAGGTACCACACCCTCAGCCTTTCTGAATTCTACATCGAGTATGAATCATAAAGAAACCATGATTTTGATCTTGTTGTCTAATAGTGCCCGAAAAAGAAAGGTAATAAGATAAAATACGAAGTTACAATGAGAAAGAGATTGAGGAATTTGTGTTCTTTGTTTGCAGAAAAATTAACTTTTGGTGCTATGGGATGTGTTTCTATTAATAGAGTCCTTATAGACTCGGAGTCCGTTTTTATTGATAGAGTCCTTGTATAGACTCGGAGTCTGTTGTCAGCAGTCATGACCAAAACAAGAGGCGGGGGGATTAGTCATGACTACTCATTAAGGACTAAAATTTGCATCCGTCAACGAATAGAAACGAATGGACACTGTCAAAATCAAGTTATCATCAATCAAGAGGGGCTTATCAAGCCTAAGAAATAAAAAATATGAGGCTAAATAATGGAGTCAATGGGATTCCAACTGGATGTCCGCCTCTTTATTAAATAGTAATTTAATCAAGTACAGAATTAACCAATGTATGGACCTGACTAAGTAGTCGACTCTAAAGCCAAAGATTGCACATTTATATGAGGGAATTAATCAGGTTCACAGGCCAGTCCTTAAACACCCAATTTGATTAAATTAATGCCTAATAAAGAGGCAAGCAACCTATTGAAATCCTATGGGTTTTATTTTTTAGCGTTCTATTATTAATTTTCTTGAACCCATAGAATCATGTTGGATGATAATTTAAATCTCAAGTATCACCCATTAATTAATGTATGCGACTAATCCTCTCAACTCTTTTGGTGTTGGGCATAACTGTTGACGACAGGACCGAAGTCTATAATTAGAAGCCTAAAGAGTCCGGGCCCTGCCTTACTTGATACCAAAATAACACAGCTGTGAGACTCGGACCTAGCGTCAAATGCTTTCACTTGATAACATGTATCAACTATCAACTAGCCTAGACCCAAATCATTAATTCACAAGATTGACTCATCCGTTGAAGTTATTTCTAAAGATGAAGAAGAGTCTTTCCGTTAGAGTAGAGGCGAGCTCGAAGAACCAGCTAACAACAAGGAGATCTTTATTAACGTTGCTAATATCTATAAAAGCAGTGCAGTTGCCATCTATGAGCTAGGGCAGTTGCTAGCTAATCTGATTTCTGGAAAGCATAGCTATTCTACTCCCTAAATAGAAACATAAACCACATCTGCAAACTCCAAAATCCTTTCTCTGCAAACAAAGATTCACAAATTCATTAATAACATTCTCATTTTAACTCAGTATTCGAAGATATTTTTTGCTTATCTTTCTTGTCAAGCACAATTAGACAACAAGATCAAAACCAGGCTCTCTATGTGATCTGTACTCAGCTGAGGAACTGAAAATGACCAGGAGTTTTGTACCTTGGGACCGCATTTATAGGAAAAATCCGTATGAGGTCGACAATATGTTCTTAAGAAAGCACAGGTATATGAATAACTCGCTTCGTCAGGCCTGTCCATTTAACTTCTATATTGCGTATTGTTTGTGTATTTTCAATATATGTACATTAGGCAAAATAATAATTTGGTCTAAATTATGAATGGCAATTATTGTGCAATATTCCTTACAGCTTGGGTAATGCACAAAATAATGAATCCATTACCTGTTCAGATTTCACATGGATACTTAGACAATTTATATGGAATTGGCATTTGAAATTATTGGACTCGTTTACCAAGTGACAACAGAATATAATTAGTCTATTATAAGTATGTGATCTGATAAGTTCATGGCTTTACAAGAACTCAAATTGCTCGAAAGAAACAACATAGAGGTTCTTATGGTGTATCCAAGCAACAATTCTGATAGCACTCACTAAAGGCTTATCATGATTAAATATATTTTTAATAATCTACTATTTTGACAAATTATGGTCAATTTGAGCCTACAACATAGAGGGATTCTATGTTCAGAGTTTCATGTCAGCCTCTTCTTACACCTGAGAAACTACTCCATAAAATATGTTCAGAGTTTCATGTCAGCCTCTTCTTACACCTACTTTAACATCCTAGACATTCACATGTTAGTCCAAAATTGCCAGGTAGCAATCCTACAAGACCACACCCAACCCTTTTGCCTGTACTTCAAGACAACGGTATTAAATGTTGTCACTGTAGAAAGTAAAGCAGCAGTCTCATAAAGTCTTCATGAAACTAGTTACAACCCAAAGGTTAGCCAATTTGTTTATGTACGTAATAGCAAAACAATGTTTCGCTCTTGCTTGTGTTTCCCGTGTGCATTAAACTAACATACCAAGTAGTTGACAATTATGGCTTGTGAACGGAAAGCTCAACTGAACTCAAGAGATTAGTCCAACGCTCACCCAACAATAGATGCTATGTGCATCTGTTTTATATTTTAAAAAAAAGGAATCATAATCGTGATACAAACCACATATAATGATCATTTGTACTCTTTACATGGATGATGTTGGCCATTCCTCATCCTTTTCCTCCCACTAGTAAAACTGTAGGTAGCCAAATTGCTTGATATTGCAAAAGGCATAATAAGTGTTGGAATAGATGATGTAATGGACAGTTGTGATATAGGGGTATATTTGTAATAAATAATATGCCTATATAAAAATATGATGGGATGGGGTTTTCTATCCACCACATTTTCATCCCCAAATCCATTCTCTCGTTCTCTCATGGATTTAGAGCTTGGACTCTCCATCGCCGTCTAACCCACCACCACGACCACGACCATCCCTTCTCGTCTTCTTCCCTTCTTCTTCGATTTGCCTGAGCCCACTCGAGAGCACCTCGGGCACCAAGATCTCGCCGCCGCCGCCTGCACCTAGCCGCCACCTCGCTGCTACCTAAGCACCCAGATCTCGCCGCCACCTCTCTACCACCCGAGCCACCAGATCTTCACCGAGCCACCATCTTCACCGCCACCAAGTACCCGCCGCCACCATAGATCAGTGAGGCTTGTAGATTCGTGAGGCTTCATCAACTAGATCTAGATCTCGGGTTTCTTCAAACCGAGTCTCTTCTTCCTTCTCAAGATCGAGATCGAATCTTCGATCCTGAAGATCGACTAAGGCGAAATCTAACCCCTTTTCTTAACAAGATCTAAGACGAATGGACGATGTGTATTTTCACTTGCGTAAAGTGATGTCATGGTTGTTAGTGAATGGATTGATGCTAGTGATCGTACTAGATCTCGAGATTGATGGGTTTTTTATACACCCTTTGATGTGCTAGTCTTTGTTGATTGTTATTGTCGTTGCTATCACCCTTCGAAGTGTTTGTGGTTGTGATCAGGGGTTGTTTGCGTTGAAGGTTGTGATATTTTTGTGGGGTTGTTAGCGATTGTTGTTTTTCTATGGTTGAGTATGCTACCTCCTTGAAGGAGAAGTCCATAATCCTCACATGGTTCCTACTCATATCACCTGTATTTGGTTAAATGGAACAAATCACCCACGATGGAAGTAGTCTGTCGCAATGTTCATAAGGGAGCGAATGCTGATGAAGCATGTAATTAAGGAGCCTCCATTATGTCCCACCGATGGGTGGATGTCGAAGGATGCGATATTGCATCGATTGATGACCGAGGCGATGGAGGACAACCACCGAGGTGGTGTACAAGTATGATAACGCTGCTTTTATTTGGGTGTACTTGAAAGGGTCCTATGAAGGAAAGGAGAGTGCTAATCGAGCTTTCGAGATTGTTGAGTATCTTCACGAGTTGCAGCGTAAAAGCTGATCTATATCCGCAGTGTATAACGAGCTCAAGTGGCTGGAGACTGATTTGCTCTCCATTTTCCCTCATGCAGTTGATACAATGAGAAGAGAAGGCAACATGCGCAGATGATGGTGATGGCATTTCTGAGGGCGATTGGCACAAAGTTTTTGACTATTCGTCCACAGATCTTAGGAGGCTCGCATATTCCGACTCTTGCAGATACCTATAGAGTCATCCTGATTGCATTCCCCTCTGCCAATAGTGTTTTTGAGTCCTCTACAAAGGCCATTGATGACAGATCTGCTCTGATACCATGAGAAAATGAGAGAATGGGTTTGGGGATGAAAATATGATGGATAGAAATGATAATATACCCCTACATCACAAACGTCCATTACAGCATCTATTCTAACAATAGGAAATGATAAAAAGCTTCGTTGAGATGTTAAAGGTCCTAAGTTGATGCCTCAATCATATAAGATTAATACATACACATTTTTTCTCAACCTAGTATCACGAGTTTTTATCTAATCGCTAACTAAATAAGGAACCGAGATATCAAGAGTAGGGGTAAGGTTATGTGTAAATTGCCTTAGTCGAGGCCTTGACCTAATTACTCTTGGCAGAAGGGAGAGAAAGATATGGGGATTTTTCTAAGCACCCTTCGGACAGTTTTGTGGGCTCATGATCTCATTTCTTTCTCTTTCATGTCTGGGCACATGTGACAGGCACATAGAAGAAGTTTTCCACTAACTAGCAATCCCTCGATGAATATAGATTAATTACAAATTTGGTATGGCTAAATGATATGTAAATTAGTCATCAAATATACTACCATGATTTTTTTATTGAAGGTAATCACGGTTTGACTTTTGGTTCAACGATCTTCCATTCCAATTATTTAATATACAAGTATAACACTATAGATACTAAAACGATTTCTTGCAAAATACGCATCACAATCTCTATTATCATATTCATAATGATGGTACCACTCCAGGAAAATGGGTGTAATTTCGACAAAAATATTTTTAAGATTTATTTTGACGGCATATGCCAGTCGAAATAGGCTAAAAAATTGAAATTTTGTTGACTTCGGTCAACAGTTATTTCAACGGCTAAATACCGTCGAAACATAGTTGACCGAAGTCAACAAAATTTTCTCGTGACCTTCCCCTCTTTCCCCTTAAACTAAATATCTTTTTCCCCATTTTTTCATTTCCCGTGGCCTCCCTCCTCCGATCCCCCTCCTTCTCTACCATTCCGAGCCACCCAAAATACTCTCCCGGCCGTCCAAAAAATCTCGACCGGCCTCCGATCAACCCTCCACCCGCTTCCTCGATCATCCAAGCCCCTTCATCGACGATCGACGATCTTCCCCGGCCGGCTCCTAGCCTCCTCTCCGACAATCTCCCCCAGCCGCCTCCTATGCTTTTCTTCATCTAAGATCTACCTCGGCCGCCTCCTGACCTCCTCTCCAAGCACCTCCGGCCTCCGCTTCCGACGCCAATCGGTGAATTGGTTTATTAATTTATTTAGGTTGTTTGAAATTTTGTTAAATTTAAGTAATTTTAGGATTAGGGTTAATTTTAAGAATAATTTAGTGTTAGGGTTAATTTTAGGTTTAGAATAAGGATTAATTTTAGGTTATGGGTTAGGCTTAATTTTATGGTTAGTGTTAGGGTTAATAATTTTGGGGTTAGGGTTAGAGTTAATTTTGGGGTTAAAGTTAAGTTAGTTTATTTGTTGAAAATTTTTGGCTTAAAGTTTGGATTAGATTGTTGATTTTAGTTAATTATAGTTAGGAGTATGTGTATATATTGTTGTTATTGATAGAAAGTGGAAACATATGTAACTAAAAATTTGTATGATTGTAGGGTTGAGGTGGACGTGATTGCTTCTATTTCTTCGCTTTTTATATACGTCGGTTTTCGGTACACGACTTTATCACTTTTAATTCTTAAGTGCTAAAATTAGCCTAAGTCGCCATATCTAAATTAAGTCACCAATTAAATATTAATTAAACCGAAAATATTAATACTTGACATGCCATAAACCAATTAGCTATATACATGCTTTCTTTCACGAGTTTAAAATTAATTAATCATCATTTCTTAAACAAATAGTCAATGTTGGGATCTAATGTGGATGTGTGTGTACTGTGTGTATATATTGTTTATGGAAATGTAGTTGTGTGAGAGAGAGTGTGTGATACTTACCTTTATGTAATTTTCGTTGTATGAATGCGTGTTTATTTTAATCAATGCAAATACTTCGTTAATAATATCAATTGTTTAAGAACTTACCATTCAAACTGAAAATTCCAAAATCTTAAATAAAATAGTTAAATAACCGACGATACTGAAACGATAACCATCAAAACCAATCTTTTAGTCAAATGCAGATTCAGGGTAAGCTTAATTCCCGAGCAATCACGCCAAAAACTAATTAAGTGTATGATACTCGATGATGAAAAGGTAAACCGATACATATCGTCATCGAGTATCTTATATTAAAAAAATATCGCGACTTAGAACCCGTCTATCAGTTATATGCCTACAGTTATTTTCGTGACATAAAACTACACGTGCGTTGTCAACCTCGAACGTTAATCGTTCTTCGTTGACAACCATCTTATAGTTTATACGATGAGAATGCTAGTCGCACTATAACCGATAGATTTGTCCCGTTTTGGACAAGTTAAGAATGTTTAACGTATACACTTCACTGCATACTTATGATTTTTCATTCGTTTCTAGATAAGTTTCGTCAGTATCTTTCCGCTTGTTCTCCATGTATAAATATAGTTGAGATGATCATCTCAATACTAATAGTATTGAGATGTTTATCTCTTCTATTGCAGTGTACTCGGATAATAGCGATGATGTGCTACCGAAATTTTCTCGAAACAAATGAAAACATAAGTCCAGAGGGTGTATGTGGTATACATTCTTAATAGGATAGAAGTTTTACCCTCGACAGCCGTTACCCATTGACATCCAAGATAGAAGCGTTAATATTTTTTCCGGTCATGACAAATCACTCAAATGTATTTTCGAGACACTGTTGTCATTCTTTTCTTTGACTATAGCCATCTCGTTCTTAGCTTTCTCACTACGGTATAAAATTGTTAATATCGTGTATAATTTTAAAATGTTTGTTATGATATAATAATTAATTGTGAACTGTATTAGGTTTTACGTATCCGACAAAATGGATAAGACTTGGATAAATAAGAACAAATTTGGCTCTGAATTTAAAATCAGCGTAGAGGAATTTATGCAATTCTCATCAAGAGTGGATGGTAATCGGATCCCGTCCCTGTAGAAAATGTTGTAACGGCATAAGTGATAGTCGAGAGACGGTTCGACTGCATATACTTGCTAACAGATTCTATGAAAGTTACACTATCTGAGACTTACATGAAGAGATTGTGGACTATAGAATCGGTGCACATCGTCTGTTACCGCCTCCTATGAGAACCCCAACAACCACCAGTTTAAATAATATAATGGGCGGGTTATATAATGGCATGAACGATGATACCCCTACGGATGATGCGGTTCCAGATTCCGAATCTGTTAGTTTTTTTTAAGTATATGGAGGATGCTAAGAAATCTCTTTATGAAGGTGCGGCAATGACGAAATTGGATTGGATGGTTCACATGTTTCATCTTAAATACAAAAGTTTATGGAGCAACAGGTCGGTCGATGACTTTCTAAGGATAGAGGAGGCTTACCCGAATTCCGATCTCCCTGCAAATTTTCAAGAAATGAAGAAGATTATTGCCGATATCGGTTTCAGTTATCAAAAAATCGATGCATGTCCAAATGACTGCATGTTATTCACGACAGATGATGACCGAAGTGTAAAACCTGTGGGGAATCGAGATGGATATTACCTAAAAGGCCCCCGAGGGATGAGTCAATTTCGAAAATTCCTATGAAGGTGTTACGCTTTTTTCTATTAAGAAAAGACTACATAGACTATTTCTGTCGTCTAAAACCGCTGAACATATGACATGGCATAGATGATCGCGAGAAGGATGGAGTCTTACGGCATCCCTCTGATGGTGAAGAGTGGCAAAGATTTGATGCTCAATTTCCCGCGTTCGCTGCGGAAGCTCGTAACATAAGACTTGGATTATCGGATGATGAATTGGAACCGTTTAAAGGAGGTGCATCTCACAGTGTATGGCCCGTTACACTAGTAGTTTATAACATCCCGCCGTGGATAAGTATGAAACAATCTTACATCTAAATGTCTCTGTTGATCCCGGGAAGCAACTCTCCTGGTATTGATATCGATATTTATTTGAATCCGTTGATCGATGAATCGAATAAGCTGTGGAAGACCGACATCGTTGCTTATGATGACCATAGAAAGAAGAGATTCACACTGTGCGCGGCGTAGCTTTGGACAATAAACAATTTCCCGACATATGCCATGTTGTCGGGATGGAATACGAAAGGTCATTGTGTTTGCCTCTGTTGTCAAGAGAACACCGTCTATGAAACGTCAGTAAATCGGATTTCCTATTATACTGGACATCATCGTTGGTTAGATATTGATCATCCTTATCGACGCAATGGAATCAAATTTAATGGTGAGCAGAAGAATCGGCCCCCTCCTCATGAGCCAAATAGGATAAAGACGTTTGTGGACATAAAGCACATCAATGTTGTTTTTGGTAAGAAACATAAGCATACTATTCCGAATGAGATATCAAATAACTGGAGAAAGAGTTCTATATTTTATGATTTGTCGTTTTTGCATTTTCTTAATCTTCGAGAAGAATGTCTGTGAGCTTTTGTTGGGTACCCTGTTGAATACCAAATTCAAGAACAGAAATACACTAGCAATACGACAATGGTTTGCTATAAATAATTTGCGGTCAGAATTGCATCCAACTCCGAAAGAGAATGGTAAATGGGCTATTCCACCAGCAAAGCACACAATGTCCGATAATGAGAAGCTGTGTTTCCTTAAGATACTTAAACAAGGGTACCGAATGCATATTCTGCGAACGTCAGTAAATGCGTAAACTTGAAAAAGAAAACTCTCGTCGGCCTGAAAAGTCACGACTGTCATGAGATCATATAGCAATTGCTTCCCATTGCTGTTAGGACGCTACCAGATAATGATGTTGTATCAGTTGTGACTGATTTGTGTCATTTCTTCAGAGAGTTGTGTTCCAAAAATTACTCGGAAAACGATTTTAGAACCCTGGAGAATAAAATACCTCGCATACTTTGTAGAATGGAGATATTTCCGCCTTCTATTTTCACCGTAATGTTGTATCTCACGATTCACCTTACTCAAGAGGCACGTTGAGGTGATCCCGTAAATTATCAGTGAATATATACGTTCGAGAGGTAAAACAAACATACCTCTTTACCGTTATAATAAATCGAATATTTATAATAAAATGAATTAAATTTGTTTGCACCCGTCAGGTTCATGTACAAAACAAAACAGTATATCCATAACAAGAGTCAACCTGAAGGGTCGATCGCTGAAGGGTTTCTCGCGGAGGAATATATGACGTGTTGTTCTATATATTTAGAGGGTGTTAAGACTGCATTTAATAAACCGAGACGTAATGAGGACATGGTAGACAATAGACCTGCAATATCCGTCTTCCGAACCCAAATAAAGGAACTGGATAAAGTGAAGTCGGGTCACACTGCATCTGAGCAACTTGGCATGTTCATCGTTGCGTTTTATTTAACTGTTCAAATGAGAATAGTTTTATCGGATAAGTATTTATTACTTTTTTCTTAACATAATTATAGAAAATATTAAAGTCAAAATTAAATGTTTATTTGCAATATATAAAGCGTTTGGAATGCTCAATATCATCCACCTGCTAAATGAACTCGGCAATGGGATATCGATAAAGAGTGACATAAACACTTTCCCGCTTGGTTGAAGCACGTGTAAGTTGTAAATTATAAAAACCAAACTGCAACTCATGTTGATATATATATACACATAATTTAATCCGTTTTACCCTAATAGATCGAAATAAATCCCAATGATAGACATGTTTCGGAAGATTATAAAGCGCTAGCGTATGGTCCAGATGAACAAACTGAGTACCTCTCCGGTTACGTTGTTAACGGATTTAGATTTCATACCAGAAAAAGAAATCAAAATGAAAAGTTTCAGAATTACGGCATCTTTGTCACATCTACCGTTACTGGATATTCATCTTCTAGAGATTCAAATCCAACCATAGGAAAATTTGACTATTATGGGGTGCTTAAAAAATATTTAGGATGCGTTATCATGAGCAGACGATTGTCATGTTCAAGTGTCTGTGGTACGATATCCATCATCAGCATACTGAATTCAAAGTTGAAATGGCCTACTTTTACTCAATTCATCGAAACTCGCTTTTGGTGAAGAGCTTTATACTCTCGCCAATGCTTTTATGTCGCAGACCCTAAGGCTGCTCAAGGGGATGTTGCTGCTGTGACGAATCTACGAGAATATTACAATGTGGGTGAAAGTGATGTGAGCGAGATTAGTTGTTCTACAACCCCGGTTATATAAAATGATACTATTCATCTCGAATTCAACAGCGGTTTATCAAGAATACACAGAGAGCCGGAAATAATTTTTGATATGCCTTCGGCGGTAATAGAACCAGAAGTCTAATTAAGACTTTAAATATCTTGATATATTAAGTCGCTCTTGTATGATACTCATAACTTAAATAATGTGAAACTTACAATTTATTGCATCTTTCTTTCCGCATATTATTTCATAAATTTCATCTTTTTTCGCATATTATTTCCGCATATTATCTTCTACAGTTTCGAATTCTAATGTACAGAGATTTTCAAGTTAATTTATATATGAGGTTATATAAGCCGGTTATATCTATTCTGTTCTTGGGCCAGAATTCCAATGTCCTACATTTCATCTTTTTCCCCGCATATTATTTCCACCATTTATTGCTCATGTATGATATTCTTTTCAGCAATAATTTTCACTATTATTTTTTTATCCAACATACTAAACTATATTCTGTGAAGTTGTTTTAGATATATCAGATTCAGATAGCGGGACCGATCAGCCTACCAGCGACAAGAGACGGTCCTCTCAGAAAAAGAAACGGACTGGAAGAAGACCCACACAGGCTAGTGATATATGGAGGAGGATACCGCATGCTTCTGCTAAGCCGATTGTATACCTTGCATTCATAGGGACCGTTGTAACAGAAGCCAGCAAAGAAGTGAAGAAAGTGATGTCGTCAATAGTGAACGGCGAGGACCATATGCCTCATTTGTTGAAGGACAAAGATGACGGGTGGGAGGTCCTAGATTGGGACAGCAAAGTGTTAAGGCTAAAGAAACAAGTCACTAAATGGGAGATGATGGTCAGATTTCTTTATACAATTCAATACTACATTTTTTTTATATGCACACATGTACACACACATACGCATATATCACACACACATATATACACATACACGTTTACTAAATTACTATAAAATACCCATACGATAATGAATTATCCCGTTTCGCGGGCTCGGTTCGAGTTCCGGTGGGTTGGCGTAAAGGGCCCCCACAGGGTTTGCGATGAACGTGTAGTTTATAATAAGATGTGTAGTTATATGACGAAGAATTGAAGAGGCCATAAAAACAAAATGTTTAAAAAGCTTGAAAACTGCGCTTCACCGGTTGAGGTGTATTCGATTAAACCGGATCCAGATTGGTCCAACGAATACTAGCATGTCTTGGTCGATCATTTCTTGTCCAGAGAGTTTAGGGTATGTCTTTAACGATACATTTTTACTATTTAGTAGCAACTCAGTAAACAATATTTGATATAACTGCAGAAAAAAAGCGAGCGAGACAAATCGGCAGGATAACACTCCGGTTGATCCAGACGATGGAGGCAGAGCAGGGACACCCGGTTGATGACACGCAAAGAACATTCATCTCTATATATAATGCAAATACCCATGGTTAGAGGTCCACCTTTCTTCTTTTTTCTACAAAAAAAGAAAAATGAGAAAAATCCTTACCTCTCAAGCCATCCACATCATCTCTCACTTGTTAAGCCCTCCATGCCATCTCTCTCTCTTCCCAAAAAACAATTAATTGTTTATCTAGAACCCTCCACATCATCAATCCCCTTTTTTTTAAAAATAAATAAATAAAACTCTAGAACCCTCCACATCTCTTTCCCCTTTTCCTCCCTTCTCAAATTTTTTTAAACTAACACGTGCAACGCACGTGCATAAATTCTAATCGTAGATAGGGCTTTCACGGCGTTTAGGCCAGTATGTCATCCAAGATCACTCCGCGTCAGTATAACACTCCTTTCCAGCCGACCGAGCATCCACCTCTTAAGTTTCAGCAGGCAGATGAATTGGCATCGGAGATGCCGATACAGACCAGGGCCTCTAAGACCAGGAACTCTATGTTTCATGGATAGCTCAAGGAGCGGACACCGGAATACGGCGGTTCCTCACGCCGATCGACTGCCGCTCCCGCTCCCGCTGCCGATCTATTTGCTGGCTGGACTCTCGAGCAGAGGTTAAATCTTATCGACGCGTACGTCCAGGCTGGGAGGTCAGTACCTCCGGTATGTTCGATAACCCTTACATATATACACACATATGCACATATCACATACACACACAACCATACATACACAAACACACATACATACACACGTACATAATACACGCACGCGCGCGCATACAAAAGCATATCACATATACACATGCACAAATCACATACATGTGTACACACACAAGCATATATACACACAGACACAAACAGGCGTGAGGACGCACACAAGCATACACACAAACAAACAAACGCGCGCGCAAGCACACACGCACACAAACAAGCACGCGCGCGTGCACACGTTTAATTAAATATAATATATCCATACTAATTCATGTATTTTAAATTTTTAATCGCAGGGGCTTTACCCCAGAAATCCATGAGAGCCTCCTTCGTGATCGACTCTCTCTCCCCGTGTTCGTCCTCCGTTGATTTTTTATTTTCCACTTTTGTAAATTTATAATGTTAAGATTGTAATGGAACGTATAGTATCTATTGTAATCGTATTTTGATAATCGATATTTGAACGGAATGGATTTTATATTAAAATCGTTATTAGAATAGAATGGAATCGATATTAAATTGAAATAGATTGGATTTGAGATTTTCTTGGTTTTTTTTTAAAAAAAAATTGTAATGCATTCTATTTCGATGAGTAATTCCCGTCGAAATAGACTTATTTTGACATGCCAGTTCCGTCGAAATAGAAAAAACTATTTTTAAATGATTTCAGAAACCATTTTTTTAACTTAAAAACCTTATATATTTCGACGTGTTACGTCTGTCGAGAATATTACGAAATAGCTGTCGAAATAGATTAACTTGTTGCGACGTACGTTAGCCAATAACCTATTGCAACACACCCTGTTGCGTCGGCTCTCCTTCGTGGTTATTTGGGGTGTCCCTCAATGGTAAATTCCCGTGGAAATAAGTATTTATTTACTGTAGTGTACCTTTGTTAACTGGATCCAACACCCAAACATCAGCAGTAAAAATGGATAACAAACAACAATCATGCATTAATGAAACTCATTAATTAAGGATTCGATTAAAAATTTCACCTTGGGAGGAAAGGGTTCTGGTCCTCTGCGGAGTAAGCTAAGGATCCGCAAGATCCGAGGCTTATGGTCACCGCCCCTTGCTTCGTCGACGAGAAATGGCTCACTAGCGACGCGGCTCCGTCGCCGGCCTCCTCCGCCTCTGATCTCAGCCCCTCCGGGCTCTTCGCTACCGTCCGATCGAACACCGCCAGCATCTTCAACGGTTGATTTTTCAGATCTCGATCTCGATCTCGATCTCTTTGTAATTTCTTAAATCATTCGCTTTTTCTTGCAGTGAACAGACGTAATAATTTATAAATCTCATGTTCCCAGATATACCCTCGCTTGAAATAAAGATTTACGGACATGAAGCGAGTTGATGAGGGAAATATGTAAGAAGTAGTAGAGTTAATATGGGGAATACACGTGGCTTCAGGCAAATTGTAGGCGATTTGGACAGATTTTCGCCGTAGACCTAATTTAAAAAATAATTCCAAATATAATAACGATCCCAAAATAATTCTGAGAATAGACCTCCATACATCCACGTAAAATTGGCCATATGTGAAAGAAGAAAACGCTATTACGCTTAAGTGAAAACGCTATTTCTTATACTGATTTTGATTTTGTTAGGTCCACTAAGATTTTGATTTTGTTAAGATTATTTTAGATTTTGATTTTGATTTTGTTGAAATTGTAACAAAATTGACAGAGAGTTTACGAAGAAAATCTTATGTTTTTTTTAAAATAGAATAAATTTAGTTAGTATCTTTGTACTTACAATATAATGCAAATGGACTTGGTTAGAAGCCACCCACTATTCTTTTAAAAAAACAAAAAAGGGGAGAAAAATCCTACATCCTTACACATCCACATCATCACGAGACAAAAATAATTAATTGTTATATTTAAAAAAAATTAGACTCTCCACATCATCAAATAAAAAGATAAAAATAATTAAGCTTTTCCATTTTTTGAAATACAAACAAAAAAGAAACTTTTTAGAACCTGAGACAAAAAATAACTTTGTAGAAATCAGTTTGGATTCCTAATTCAATCTACATTCTACGCAGACTTAAGACAAAAAAAACTTTCTAGAAATTACTTTAATCTTATTATTTTTCAAATTCTGCTTTCATTTACTTATAACTGCATTCTTTTACTTAAATAAGGTAAATAACATATTTAATATCTTCTAGAATATTCTTGATCTAAGTTACTAAAATGACTATTTTATTCACTTATTAATATTCAAAATAATTTTAAACCAAAAGTCCCCCGTTTTATATTTATACATGGGCTCAAGAAAAAAAATTGGCTCTAAATAGGATAACGCTGCAAATGTGCATCGCACGTGCAAAATGCTAGTAGATTTCTATTATGCTTTTTTCTTTAGAAATATCTAGAAAAAAACATAATAGAAATCTATACAGTAACTGAATTTATTCTATTATCGCAACACCATAAAAAAAGTTTCATTTGCTATATGTCAATTTTGTTATAATTTTTAAAAAATCGAAATCAAAATCTAAAAAAGCTTTAACAAAATCAAAATCAGTATCTTACTACATTAGCAATAAGTCAAAGCGAAAACGCTATTGCCAACAACGTTTTCACTTTGACGAAAACGCTATTTGTCAATAGCGTTTTCATCAAGAAGAAAACGTTTTCTTCTTGCGCACAATTGCTCGTGCCAGGGCCAATCCTATATGGATGTACAGAGATCTATTCTCAGAATTACTTTTGGGCCAGTATTATTTTTGGAATTATTTTTTAAATTTGGGTTGATTCAGTAAAAAATTCTGGACAAGGGCGTGGGTCCCACGACTGTGAGGAGCACGTTCTGGTTTCGTTACAAGTGGTGCTTTTTATTCAAAAACTGTTTCCCAAAAAGCATCGGTACACGTCAGCAAGCCTTATCTAAATTCGAGAGAAATTTGGATAAAAAGGTGAAAGTTTGTGGTGGGCCAATCACATGATTCCTGATATTCCAGAGTGGCCCCATTGACTACGTGGTAATGACACAATTGTAGTCAAATTTGTAGAATTATTATCTCAAAGAAAATATTTGGAAAAACTTAATTAATTGATTTTTTTTTTTCCTAGACAAGGAAAATTCCTCAAAAAAATAATAAAAACCCTCCAAGGCATTACATCGGCGTAGGAGCCTTTTAATACCGGAATGATATAACAATCAAACGTCATTTTTATATAACAATCGCTACTGCCTATTGAATAATATAAATTATCTTAAGAGAATGCTAATGACCTTTTTTAAAGGTATTATATTGACATAGGAGTCTTTTATTATCAAAATGACATAACCACTGAACAACTTTTTTATATAGGAATACCTTCGGAATAATATAAAATTTCTTAAGAAAACGCCGATAAGAGAGAAGATACGTCAGTATTAAATAGCATTCTTCAATAAAAACATTACTATTAGTAGTCTCTTCTTACTCCCATGAAAGCCTACAAGTGATTATACATAGGGGAATATATTAAGCAAACTTAATTTACTCAGATTGTTGTTCATCAGATCTCCATTTAAGCATTACATTTTTTGAAAACACCATTTAGACAAGAAAACTCAATTTAATTATCATCAACTTTTGTTTCAACGAAAAATGATTCATGTAATTCGGTAATATATTAAGCTCGTGATTTTTATATAGACCCTCTGATGAGTCAAGCTCGGCAAACACTAAGAGCAGTACAATCAGACTACAAACTCAAAATACTCAACCTGAAACTACTGTATCCAAGAGAAACTTATAGTACAATGCTGGGAAATTAATTCAACAATCTCTAAACTCGTCCCAAAATAAATATATTGGCCCTTTTGTGATTACAAGACTAGCAAGCTGATGGCCACAACATGTTTAATTTTAAAATTAAACACAAGGGAAAAAATACAAATGATGAAAAGCCATTAGATATCTGAGGATGTAAACCGATTCCGCACTTACAAATGATAAGCATTCGATTATACTCTGTTGTAGGCCACAAACTTGCTAAAGAGTTGGCGGATATATACAACTTGAAGAACGCTTGCAGAAGCCAACACGATGTACTCCATTACGGTGTAGAATATCATGCGTCTTCTCGTGCTCTCATTTGCTGCAAAATAACCAATTAACAAAAATAATCTTTAATTCTTTTTTTTTAAAAATCATGGTGTAAATGCATTATATTAATGGACCACCTGTAAAGATAATTTTTTTTAAAATTGAAATTTTCTGCTTTTTGTTTTATACCACAGGTCATTCAAGCGAGCTAAAACAACTTCAAAACTGCAAACCTCATTCATTATAAGCTAAATTACATAAACTACCAATTACATTTCTGCATTTTCAAAGAAACACCAATTAACTTAACCACCGAAAGGGTCGGTTGGTTGCTTGTAGTTGGAGCAACATGCCTTTCCAACTACAATATATAATTGGTCAAATCTAGTGTTTGGTTAGATGTTTTTGGTGCAACACCATGTAATTGCAAAAACAAAATGGTAGTTTTTCTTGTTGATGATGCTCGATATCGGTGGTCTTCCGGATCATGACACGTGGCAGATAACGTGTCCCAGGACTCACAAGAAAGGACCTACAGTGGCGGACCAGACTACTCCTATGCCCGTCCTACAAACAAACGCTGCCTCACCTCCGAGCCCCCTACACGATTGGCCTCCTCGGCCTCCTAGCTCGTCTCCGGCCTACCACGGAACCAAGATACCTCGGTTCTCCCGCTCGTCCGCGAGCTCTCCCGTCGAGGTCATCTTCCTCGGTCTCATCGACCGACCAACGGCACCGCTCACAGGCGCAACCGCCATCCCGCGAATCTCGTCATGCGCGAGATATCCGCCGGCCACATCCCACGTTTCACGCCATCACGATCCCCCATTAACGTGCCTGCCTCGCCATTAATGGGAGATCCCGTTCATCACGCGGGCGTGACGTCGGGAGCGTAACGGCCGGCGTGATTCTCGCGCCTGCCCTGTCTGCTGCCACCGCTATATAAACCCCTTCTTCAGACGGTTCAAGTACGCCATTTTTACTCCACTAAGCCGTTACTTTGCTCGGATTTCCTCTCTAACTTGACCGTCGGAAGGTCTTCGGTGGTACAACCACCCCGGGACTTCCTTGCAAATAGCTCGGCAACAACAACCTCAAACCCATTGAGATCCACACGCTTCAGGAGCCTGCCTCCAGATCCGATCTCAGCCGTCCATCACCGCCGTCAGCAGATCAACGGAAGGTAACATCTTGACACGATTAGACCAGCGTCAGCTGGCGCCGTCTGTGGGAAATCCTCAAAAACAAAAGTTTATCTTCCGATCTCAATCTAATGGGGAGCGATCATCATGACGATCCAAGTACTGGCCGCCGCCTCCCCCTCAACGGAGGCGCGTACGAACCTCCTCCGCCGAATTCCATCAACGCCCTTCCCGGCCAGATAGACCGACTCGCGTCCGTCGTGGAGGCGCTCATCCGCGTCCCGACGGCAGGGCAAGATCCCCAGGTCGCCGCTCTTCTGCCTCGAGACCGGGGCCCCTACAGAAGGAGAGAAGGCTCCGCTCGTGCAGGCCCGGCTGATCGTCGCCTCACTGTTTCCGACAGCCACAGGTCCCCTTGGCCGACATATTCAAGAACCCGGTGGGCACCGCTTCGTTTGGCTCCGAGATCTTACGCCAGAGAGCTTCGTCCCGAGTCTCGTCGCACCTTTGTCCCTACCGAGGCGGTGGCGGTCAGCTCGCCTTTTCGCAGGCATGACCGGCACCCCCTCCCTCGATGGGGTTGCGCATGCGAGACTCGCCATGGCAGCTCAAAAACAACCTCACCGGAGGGCATAAGGAACCTCACCGAAAGGAACCGGGGCTCATAAAAAATCATGGTCATGTCAGCGGGGGGTCCGTCGAGCTCCTACGAGACTCAGCGCACCGCGCCAACCGTGGAGGCCGACAGCGCCCGAGGAAGAAGGCCAGGGAGATCGAGCCAATCATTTTTGATGATGGGGACTTCTACGGCATATCCTTGCCCCACAACGACCCTTTGGTGATTACGGCTCGGGTCCACCAATACGAGGTGCACAAGATACTGGTCGACTCAGGTAGCTCGGCGGACATTCTCTTCTACGACCGCTTTCTACGCATGGGGCTAACCCCAGCAGGCCTAAGGCCGACCTCTCACGTCCTTTCAGGATTCACCAACCACTCCATCCCGGCGGAAGGGGTAGTCACTCTGCAGTTTAACATCGGGAAGGCCGGCCGCACGCGAACAGTGCGTGTGGAATTCATCGTAGCAAGAATCCCATCGGCCTACAATATCCTCCTTGGCCGCCCGACGCTGAACTCCCTCCAAACTCAGATATCGACCTACCACCTGGCGATGAAGTTCCCTCTCGATCAGGGAGGGATAGGTCGGGTCTATGGGGACCAACGAATTGCAAAGGTATGCTTCACAGCGACATCTTTGTCTGAGAAGTCGACTGACGATGTCAAGGGTGAAGGCGATATCAGAAGTTCTCTGGACACTCGAGACGAGCAAAAAGAGGTCCGAGGAACCCCGGTCGAACCTCTGACAGTGGCCTCCCCGGTAGAAGGGGACGACGAAAAGGTCGTCCAGATCGGATCACTTCTGACAGGAACTCGGCGAGACGACCTGGTTCACTTCCTCAGGAACAACTCTGACATGTTTTCCTGGGAGCCTGCTGACATGCATGGGATCGACCCCAAAGTTATATCTCACAAGCTCGGGGTAGATCCTACAGCCCGACCCGTCAGACAAAAAAAGCGAAGTTTCTCTCCGGTCAAACAGAAGGCTATCGAGGACGAAGTAGATCGTCTTCTCGCCGTCAAATTCATTCGGAATGTGCCCTATTTGGAATGGCTAGCGAACGTAGTCCTGGTGAAGAAGTCGAGCGGGAAATGGCGCATGTGCGTCGACTTCACCGACGTCAACAAGGCCTACCCCAAGGACAACTATCCTCTACCTCGGATAGATCGGCTCGTCGACAGCTTGGCAGGCTACGAACTATTGAGCTTCATGGATGCTACAATCAGATCTGTATGAATACGGCAGACGAAGATCTTACCACATTCACGACGGATCGGGGGGTATATTGCTACAAGGTGATGCCCTTCGGCCTCAAGAACGCTGGGGCCACGTACCAGCGGCTGGTCAATCGTATGTTAAAGCCACAGATTGGCAGGAACATGGAAGTTTATGTCGACGATATGATCGTCAAATCAGTTTCGTCGACCGACCACTTCAAGGACTTGGGCGAGGCCTTCGAGGTATTCTGCAAGTTCAAGATGAAGCTGAACCCCGCCAAGTGCGCATTCGGGGTCACCGGGGGAAAGTTCCTCGATTTCATGGTCATCCACCGTAGGATCGAAGCTAACCCAGAAAAAATCGACGCTATCCTCAACATGAACGCGCCCAAGACCAACGTCGAGGTCATGCGACTGACAGGGCGGGTAGCCGCTCTGAGCCGCTTTATGTCGAGGTCTGGGGAAAAGTGCCTCCATTCTTCAAAGCTCTAAGGAAAATCCCGAGGTTCGATCGGTCAGAAGAGTGCCAAACCGCCTTTGACCAATTAAAAAGGCACCTTGCGACGCAACCGCTGATCACTCGACCAGTTGAAGGAGACGAACTATCACTGTATCTGGCGGTATCCGACCAAGCAGCAGGCTCAGTGCTCGTCCGGGAGGTCGACGGAGTGCAGAAGCTGGTATACTACGTGAGCTACGTCTTCAAAGACGCAGAAACAAGGTATCCAACCATATAGAAGATCATCTTGGCACTCATTGTGGTCTCAAGGAAGCTACGGCACTACTTCTAGGCACACACAATCCTCGTTCTTACCGAGCGCCCGCTGGGGGCTATCCTCGCGGCACCGGAATCCTTAGGCCGCTTAGAGAAGTGGAGATGGGAGTTGTCCCAATTTGACATAAAATATCGCCCGAGGCAGGCCATCAAAGCACAGGCCCTGGTCGATTTTATCGTCGAATGCACCATCCCTAATAAGCAACCGGAGTCCACGCCGACCCTCGCAGCTCTACACCCAATCATGGGGAGGCCCGACTCAGTCCCTGAGTAGATCATTTACGTCGATGGGTCTTCAACTGAGGAAGGCTGTGGTGCCGGCCTCATCATTCGGAGCCCGAACGAGGCAGAAATGGAGTACTCTCTAAAGCTCGGATTCAAGGCCTCAAACAACGCGGCAGAGTACGAGGCCCTGCTGGCTGGACTGCGCATGGCTTCCGGGCTGGGGCTGAAAACAGTTCGAATCCGCAGCGACTCGGCCCTAGTCGTCGGCCAAGTGACCGGCCACTTCGAGGCTCGGGAACCTCTAATGTGAAGTATCTGGCCGAAGTAAGAAAACTTCGGAAGAACTTTGACGAAGTCCAAGTAGAGCAAATATCCAGGCAGCTTAATACCCAAGCCAACACCCTGAGCAAGCTGGCTTCATCCTACTCGGCCAACAACAAGCGATCTATCCTCTTCGAGACCTTGCCACGGCCCAGCATGGAAGTTGGAGCGACAATACTTCATGTATATACGACGCAGGAAGATGACCAAGACTGGAGGAAGCCCCTCATGGAATTCCTAAGGGATGGTACACTCCCAGAAGATAGGGGAGCAGCCCGCCGTGTCCGGGCCAAAGCCCGCCACTTCGTCTGGAGCAATGGGAACCTTTATAAGAAATCCTTCACTCAGCCCCTGCTCCGGTGCGTCGACCCCTACGAAGCCGACTACGTCCTCTATGAAATCCATGAAGGGGTCGGCGGGATGCACCAAGGGGCCCGAACCTTAATCCGGAAGGCATTGCTCTAGGGGTACTACTGGCTAACTGTTCACGAAGACGCCTAGAAGCTCGTCAAGAGATGCAAAAGTTGCCAACTCCACGGAAGCATACCCCGCCTTCCGGCTACCGAGCTGACCGCTTTAACCTCCCTATGGCCGTTCGCCCAGTGCGGATTGGACATGATAGGCCAGTTCCCTACCGGTGCGGGCGGGCACAAATATGTCCTTGTCGCAGTAGATTACTTCACAAAGTGGATCGAGGCTATCCCCATCAGGAAACCGGATGCCGCCACGACCATCAAGTTCCTGCAGAACAACCTGATACTCCGGTTCGGTATCCCGAGGTGTATCATCACCGACCACGGGACAAACTTCGAAAGCGAGAAAGTGAAGGATTTCTACAATGAATATCATATCCTTATGAAGTTTGCCGCGGTCGCACATCCCAATGCAACGGGCAGGCCGAAGTTGCTAACCGGGACGTCCTACGAGGTCTCCGGACCCGCCTAGAAGGACGCCAAGGTAGTTAGGTCGAGGAACTGCCTCGGGTCTTATGGGCCCTGTGCACGTCAAAGAAGACCCCCACCGGGGAAACCCCTTTCAGCCTCTGCTACGGGACCGAGGCAATGGTCCCGGCGGAGATCGGGCTACCCAGTCATCACACTTCGACGATGAAGCAAACACCACGGCACTACGGACCAACCTGAACATTTTGTTGGAGAAACGAGACTGGGCTCAGATCAGGGCTGCCGCCTATCAGCAGCAAACTGCCCGATACTACAACGCACGAGTCAAGCGTCGCTTCTTCAGGACCGGAGATCTAGTCCTACGGCGAAATGAGTTCGTCGATCAAGGTAGGCTGCATAAGTTTTCTCCAAAATGGGATGGTCATTTCCTCGTCTCCGAGGTACTTCCCGGCGGAGCCTACCACTTACAGGACGCGGACGGGCACAAGTTTCTGCGGCCCTACAACGTCGAGAAGCTCAAGCTGTACCAGTGAAATCAATGCCTACGAGTGTGTACCTCTCCTTTCACAAAGATAATG
Organism: Agapanthus africanus; assembly: GCA_030015575.1. NCBI lineage: Eukaryota > Viridiplantae > Streptophyta > Magnoliopsida > Asparagales > Amaryllidaceae > Agapanthus > Agapanthus africanus. The sequence continues at coordinate 824,102,080 of JASDDO010000019.1, read as the reverse complement.
TAAGCTTTTCTAAAAAGTCCTTTCCATTCAAATAACAAGAAGGGAACGTTGGAACATTGCAAAAAGAGGAGTTCTGGCTTTGTGATCAAAGCCCTCAACAAGAGACGGTCGGGCGGCTACCCTGCTCGGCTATCCCTGGCTGGTAGCTCCCCTACCCCACAACACCAGGGATCTAAGCCCTCAGCAAGAGGCAGCCGAACAGCTGCTCTGCTCGGCTATCCCGGGCTGGTAGTTCCCTGCCCCACAACGCCAGGGATCAAAGCCCTCGCCGAAAAGCGGTCGGGCAGCTTCACTGCTCGGTCCATCCTTAGTAGGTCACTTACGGCCCCTCCCGTGCTAAGTGTTGGATATAGTACCCTCAGAGTCAATTATTGGATCGCAGGCACGTGATTGCAATGATTGAGGGAGGACCTGTACTGGTAGGACATTCTTACTCAGGATGATTGTATGCTATCTGGTTTGTCTTTATCATCGTGTACATGTTTTAGGTGACATTGTAGTTCACTATTACACGTTGATAGAGAATAGTATGCTACCATGGTTTATCTTTATCATCGTGTACAGTTTTAGGTGACCTTACAGGTCACTATTGCACGTTGGTAGAGCCATTAGGATTCTTGCTTGACGGCCAGCAGTATGATGGCGATCATATACGTGGGAGCTAGGGTCTATAAGCACATCCTTAAAATGTTCCTAGTCGTGGGAGTTTCGAGACTGGGCATCGATACTCCATTAGTAGACTAGTGTATACAGTCGAGACCCCGACGAGGGACGATGGCCGGTCTCACAAGCCATTGGTGTCAATTGGTTCACCTAAGATGTATACAGGTGCTCATTGGGTTATGAGTACACCGGACAGGACTCGCCGGGAACATACTAGTTGGTATTATACCTGACGTCAGATAGCAGTTCCTTGGTGACATGTGTACAAGATAGTTCGTCGACTTGAAATCGGCATTTGTCTCGTGTGAGTTCCCACTGTACTTTGATTACTACCCTACCACGGCTCAAAGGAGTCGTGCAAACTGGTTTTAGTTGGGTACAGTCCTGAGCCACATGGAGGCAGTGAGCGGATCGGCAGGGGTTCGTCTCTCCCGGTATTGGGGGTGAGATCGCGCTGTGTCTAGGAGAGCCATTACACGAATCCTTGGCCAAGGCAGGAGATTTACTGGTAGGTATTCCAGTAGCATCTCAGGGTGTTCTGGGCTACATTCCGACACGACTTGTACCGCTTTTGGGGGTCTGACTTTTACCAACCCCCTAGGCCTGACATGCGATGCTCATAGACGAACGGACCGGACTGTACGGATATTGTCACTGACAGGCTCAGTAGGGTGTCAGGATGAGTTCGCTCATCGACCTCCCTTTTGGTCAATACCTGATAGCCCGTTACGTACAGCTAGTACCTCTGACGCGCTAGTGGTTAAATCCACAGCCAAAGTATTGACGAGTCTTTAGAGTCCCCCACAGACAGTTTCTCAAGTTTCGGGCGAAACGATGTAGAGGCCGTATTATATATGGCAGGGTCCGATCATATACGTGCGGTAGTGCACGGATCATGATCAGGCGGATCATACTAGTGGGCTTTGGTTTAAGCCAGATCATAGTATTAGATTTGTTGGATTACTTTAGTCTCATCGCATTCGCATTCAGTCGGAATGCGGGTGCATGTATGTATATACAGGTGAGGGGTATTCTTATGATCCGTCACGAGTTTACTTTAGATGTTGCCGTATATTTTTATTGTTGCAAACATTTGGATTAATGTTTGTTAATGGAAATAATGAGCTAGAATTTCATCATGAGTTGCATTAAATATGACATAGACATATATAGTGATTCATGGTCCCTTTTTTGTGAAAAATGTCACATATTGTGATTGATTTATGTTGATATGATAAGAGGAGAGAGAGGGGGGCTGCCATGAAGAGGTGAGCTCTCATATTATTCTTCTCTCTCTCATTTTATTGGATATCACAAAAGGAAAAAGAAAGCTTCTTCTTCTTCCTCTTCTAGCTCATAATCTCCATCAATGGCAATACCTTCAACCTCCATCCATCTCATAGATGTAAGAGACAAAGTGATCACAAACATTCTCTACATCACCTTGGACACGTCGGCTAGCACACTTCGTGACCGAGTTGCTTCGGATGAAGCGGGAGCCCGTAAAAAGAATCGATGATGTGGTGCCCTTTCCGACGAGGAGATCGAGACCGAAGTTGCCGCGAGGAGCTTGGGATGGTGGCCAAAGACCGAAGGACACGGATCTATCGGTATAGCCTTTCCAACCCTTTCTCTAGTTGCTAGTTGTAGGTTAATGGTTTGATCCGGGATTTAAGCATACGATAGCACCGGTTTCTAGTTTGAAAAAGTTTTCGTTTCCGCATTTTGGCCTTGTACAGATGGCCGGTGCGCTACCGCAGACTTACATGGTATCAGAGCCACGCCATTAACCTTTACTAGCTTGCTCTAGCGTGTTTAGAACTTCGATCGGACGAAATTTCCAAAAACCGCGTTTCCAATTGTTCAGTTTCTGTCGATTTTTTTTTGTGCTCTAAAAATTTTTTTGGGCATGTCAGAAAATCAGGCAGGGTTTTTTAAGAGCACCGAGAAAATTTGGTGGGCTGATTTCACCGTAGCGCGGCGGATCCGCGGCCGTACCCACGTTTTGGCCGCGGATCCGCCGCCATACTGTAGCCACAGTGCACTAAATTTTCTGAGGTGGTCTCTGACTTGGAAATGTGGTTTCTGGTATTTTTTTGTTTGGGCCCCAATTTGTTTGAGTTCTGGGAATTGTGCTTGGGGCCCACTTCGGGAAACTTTGTCGATCGAAATTTTTAAAACATGTTAGTTCACAGTATTTACATTATATCTGCAACCGTGAATGTCATTCGAGCGGTAAATCCTGTCTAATTGCTATAGCCCTTTTAGACGGATTTGCGAACGTGACATTCATGTTGATGTTCTGTATTGTGCTGTGATGTTGCGGATTTGTCGTGGTGGATATCCTGGATGCAATAGTAGTACAGTTTGGTTGTATTTGTACATTTGATATTGCGGAGCGAGCGTCCGACATGTGGACTGCCGTTAGTGCCTGTTTGTATATTATTCTTTTGGGGCACGACCGGGCTGAGGTTGATGTACCCGTTGTATATATTTTACTTTCTGTACTAGGAGTACCCCGCGGAGGGGTGCACAGGTAGCCGGGTTCTAGAGGGCAACGGGCCCGCATCTTATGGCTTTAAGACGGAGGGGGCTTTACTCTAGAATTGGCGGGCTATTCGCCGCACTCGTAGGGGGTATAGGTTGACCCAATGAGGGGTGCTCAAGTTGCCGGATTCCGTGAAGTGCTGGGTGGTCCATTCACGTTGTTGAAGGGGGCTGCCTCGCTTCAGGTTTTGGCGGGTAACTTGCCGCGCCCGTAGGGGTCTAGGGTTTCATTGCACAGGCTATCCACACGACCAGGAGAACGCCGAGTTTCAGTAGCGGCTCAATGAAATCCGGGGATCCCAGATTATCTGTATTGTTCTGTGATGCTTATTACATTTCTGTGATGTTGCATTTTATCACGCCTTGAGCGAATATTATATATTAATATATATACTAGTAGATGTTGTATATGTTTTACACCCGCGCTAGTCCAGTCCCCACTCTGTCGTTAGTTAAGTAACCTAACAGGTGATGACGGGACCAGTGGCGAATGCGGATGGCATATACGTACATCATATTTTCGTTCTTTTGTGGTGTGATTAATTGATGGGACTGCATTGATTTGGATCAATGCAAGCTAAACAAACCTATTCTGATGTTGTTGGAACATTTTTCAAAAAAAAGCTGTTATTGCAAGGACGTTCTCTTTTGTTTTGCACAGTGGTATTCGGTTATGAATATCGAGCACCTCAGTCGACGAGGTAAGGGCCGATATCCCTTCACCGGGAGTGACCCCTTGGACAGAAGTTTGCGTCAGGGTAATAACTTCACTATAGCCGATTACTTTTGCTTTGCGTCGTGGTATTCAGTTGGAATATTCTGCACCTCATTCTACGGGGAAAGAGCCGAGATCCCTTCACCGGGAGTGACCTCTTTAGCAAAGGTTTTCGCCACTATATTTTATAAAAAGTTATCCGGTTCCTTCAACGATATCAACTTCATTACGTTAAAGGGTTTTCGCCAAAAACCAGCCGTAGCCCTCCGTCATTTCAGATTAGTATTGCTTAGTATTCGCGCTACGTTTGTCGTTTCTATTCGCCGAGACGTAGTGTGCGGTAGCTCTGTTATGCTTTTCTGTCGTATGGATATGTGGATTGGTTAGGACGGTCGTACGATTTTGTTGATTATTCGTCAAGGGTCGTGCGGGTGGGTTTAACGCAATCAAGATAATGACGGGTTGAACTTGACTAGGACCTTTTGATTTGTTGATTATTCGTCAAGGTCGCTTGGGTCCTAGGGGTAAAAATCACATCGGGAGTTTCTAAAGAAACTGAAACTTGCCAGATATGCGCATACCTTCTGGAGTGTGATAACGTGAGTGGATTTCATCACGTTATCATGCGATGATAGTTGGATCCCGATTCCCACCGATGAGTTGGTTTACTCTTCGGGTGATCCCGACTAATTCTTCTTTCAGGTTTAGAGGAGAATTTGAGGTTACAGTTGGAGGTTTCCTGATTAGATAAATTGATAACCATTCTGATCTAGGTTAAAGTGCACGCTGAGTATTTCTTTTCTCTCTCTCTTTGGCAGCGACCATGTCCCGACCCTTGACTATGACTCAGTGACCAAGTTAACCGAACCTTCTTAAAACACTTGCTTTTGGATTGTCTGAGTTGCATACCTCATTGCCACTCCTACTTTTACCCTTTTCTCCAGGACACCCCGTATTACTACGAACGTCCACTTCCATTGGATAAAACCATCGTATGGTTATATACGAACTCGAAGGAACTTATTCCAGATTCGAGGATGGTTTCCAATTCTGGAGAAAATGAATAGGATTATTCAGTTGTCTTTTCCTTTTACCTTCTCTCAGGTTGCGAGTGATCCTTAGATTAGGACGGTACACCTATTATGCTAATTGGATAGTCTTCTTCCAAACCATAGGCAGGTGCCGAACGGTAGGGAATGAAGAAAACCATTTAGCCTAATGATGGAGTACAGAAGGTAATAAGTTAAGACAAATAAAAGGATTACTAAGAGGGCAAAGTAAATTTCGATTGCTATTCACGACCAAACCAAGTATTTCTTAGCCAATCCTACATCACCTTTGTATTTCTCCAGGACACTCTGTATCACTACGAAGATCCACAGTTTATTGGATACTCTATCGTATGGTTATATACGAACTCGAAGGAACTTGTTCTAGTTCGGGGATGGATTCTGGTTCAGGAGAAATAGGAATAAGGTTTATTCAGTTCTCTTTTATCTTCACCTTCTCTCAGGTTACGAGTACTCCTAGGACTAGGAGAGTACACCTATTATGCTTATTGGATAGTCTTCTTCCAAACCATAGGCTGGTGCCGAACGGTAGAGAAGGAAGAAAACCATTTGGTCTAAAGGGGTGTACAGAAGGTAATGACTAAAGACATATAAAGGGATTTGGAGAGATGGCAAAGAAATATACGGTTACAGTTGTGAATCTGATAATGGAAGAGGCATTACTAGGAATACCTGGATACCCCTTCGAAGCATTTACATGTTTCAGTTTCACTATGTATTGTTAAAAGAAAACTGATTTCCCAATTAGCCTTTACTCCAGGGTATGTATTTACCAGGTTTGATTCTCACATCTGTATGGTTTTACAGATGATGAGTGGGAGTAAGTTATTGGGAATTGGGTGATTATCCTCATTATATCGGGATTCGTTGTAATTGGTGATATTTGAGGAAATCGCCTAGGTTGTTTGCCGGACGATAAATATTTGGTTTTGAATATCCGTTGTTATGCACTAATTTCAAATTGATATATCTGTACGTTTATTTTTATAAAGTGAGATATAACTTTTTGAAATTATGTCTATGACATTTACCTATATCAGTGGATGGTTAGGTAAGGAGCATCAAACAGCGGTGTAATTCTTCTTAACTATAAGTACAGTTTTCAACCTACGACACACAGGGAATGAGTTATTAGACTCAGGGGACTTATACAGAGTATTGTATGTTGTCCAGTGTCCATGAGGACAGAGGGGTTGGTACTCGTACTATATTCTGTTTACTTGTGACTTCTCTAGTTTTTAGACATGTGTTTCGTAGAAATGCAAGGTCTAAGTTTTGAGAAGTTATAGGTATATGAATAAAGTAGAGAACCAGGTATTGAAAGTATCAGGATTCTTCAAGGTGATCGAAGATATAGATACTTGTGTATGGTATTCAGATGATAGTAATGATTAAGAGAACTTGCTTCTCTTTCAGGTTACTCATAATTGGAAGCACTCCTAAGTTGAGTAATGCTAATCGGTCTCTTTCCATTTAGTTGACATGCACTGGAGACAGCTGCATGATTTGAATCTGGTTCAAATTAAATCAGTGCCTCTGTTTCTATATTGGATATAGAATAGTTCATACCTTAACATTGTTAAGGTACATGGAGTTTTCCGGCTTATGCTTAAAACCAGACTCTGGATAACTCAAGGCACGTTTCTGTAATGGCTGTTTGTGGGTTGACCCGGGCTATGACGAGGGTTGATTTTCTACCATCTGGAAGATCAATAGTGATATTGTTCTTGACTCGCCACAGTTTTAGTAAAATGGATTTTTTCAGAAAACAGTAGTGGGAGTATGGTAGAACTGGAAGTGATTCCAGAACCGCAAACGATTACTGAAAATTTGATAAGAACCTAAAGATTCAATCTGGTTTGACACTCTATTGGCCACTCCGCAGATATGGTGGGTAACCTCAGGCACTCGAGAGGTATTTCGGTATGCTCAAGGACGGTGACATGGAGGTTTTTGTTTACCCAGACTTGCCATTGCTGTTGTTCCAGACTGTGAGACCCGGCAGGAGGATGAGTATAGCGTCGTTCTAAACTAGCTTTAGAAGTGTACGTGTATATGACTCTGCCAGAGGGTTGTCGTAGTCAGTGGGAGCAGCGGAAACATAATGGACAAGTAGCTTATGTCTATTTATGGACTAAAGCAGATAAAGCGGAGATAGATCATCTATTTCTGATGTGACAGTCATAGGTTTGACTTCATCAGAATAGGGGATGGATCTATTAAGAAAGTAGTAGGGTGTGATATCCTGGTATTTGGATGACATACACAGAGTAGGAAGTGAAATTCATATACTACGATCGGTTATACTTTGGTTGTCACACAGTGGTTTCTCCACAAAGGATTTGGATATTATATCAGACATTCTGGTTACTAGATCTATGGTTTTAGATCTGGATTTGGGTAGTATCCCAATCAGGGTACTTAGACAGTATTCTAAAGGTGTTTTAGAATGGACGATTCCTGGCACGGTAGTGTACCTGCAGGTGAAGGAGTCACCCTCTCTAAAGGTGTCTTACAGACTAAAGGGGAGAGGGATGTGCATGATTGGTAGATCACTTGCTTAGGCAATGGAGTCAATCATAAGATGTCAAGTACCACACCAGATATTTTTGCAGTAGATGCAATGAGTTGATATTGATCCTATCCTGGAGAAACATTCGGAAGCAGTTTTAGAACATAAGTGGATGTTCTAAGAATATGATAACAACAGCCTCTTTAGGAGACAGTTATCATTCCAGACTTCCAAGGTGACCTGGATGACAGAGTGACTGTCAGAGTTATAGTTTTCCCTATGATGAGGGACAGTATTTTGGATAAGTGGTCCAAGCGGATACTGAGGGAGGCATGACGCAGGATACTGATTAAGTTCAGTTAACGATACAGTCTAAGAAGTTTGGATTTGGAGTTCATTTATGAACTAGGTCCCATCAGATATCCATATATATTTTAAGACAGGTATTGCTCATTTCGGGAGATGGCTTTCTCCGTGAACTTGAGAAAAAGAGAGACATAGAAAGAAACATCAGAGTGGATCCACTCACTGAGGCTATTTCTCGAACGCAATAGTTTCGCAAACGGGCTTTGTGAGACTGATTAGTAGAGGAGTTGGGTGTTCGGTATCACACAGGCTGTGAGTATGCGATATCGCAATAATTAGCCTTGAGTGCAAGTGGGAGATTGTTGGATATAGTGCCCTCAGAGTCAATTATTGGATCGCAGGCACGTGATTGCAATGACTGAGGGAGGACCTGTACCGGTAGGACAATCTTACTCAGGATGATTGTATGCTATCTGGTTTGTCTTTATCATCGTGTACATGTTTTAGGTGACATTGTAGTTCACTATTACACTTTGATAGAGAATAGTATGCTACCATGGTTTATCTTTATCATCGTGTACAGCTTTAGGTGACCTTAAAGGTCACTATTGCACGTTGGTAGAGCCCATAGAATTCTTGCTTGACGGCCAGCAGTATGATGGCGATCATATACGTGGGAGCTGGAGTCTATAAGCACATCCTTAAAATGTCTCTAGTCGTGGGAGTTTCGAGACTGGGCATCGATACTCCATTAGTAGACTAGTGTATACAGTCGAGACCCCGACGAGGGGTGATGGCCGGTCTCATAAGCCATTGGTGTCAGTTGGTTCACCTAAGATGTATACAGGTGCTCATTGGGTTATGAGTACACCAGACAGGACTCGCCGGGAACATACTTGTTGGTATTATACCTGACGTCAGATAGCAGTTCCCTGGTGACATGTGTACAGGTTAGTTCGTCGACCTGAGATCGTCATTTGTCTCGTGTGAGTTCCCACTGTGCTTTAATTACCACCCTACCACGGCTCAAAAGAGTCGTGCAAACAGGTTTTAGTTGGGTACAGTCCCGAGCCACATGGAGGCAGTGAGCGGATCGGCAGGGGTTCGTCTCTCCCGGTATTGGGGGTGAGGTTGCGCTGTGTCTAGGAGAGCCATTACACTAAGTCCTTGGCCAAGGCAGGAGATTTACTGGTAGGTATTCCAGTAGCATCTCAGGGTGTTCTAGGCTACACTCTGACACGACTTGTACCGCTTTTGGGGGTCTGACTTTTACCAACCCCTAGGCCTGACATACGATGCTCATAGACGAACGGACCGGACTGTACAGATATTGTCACTGACAGGCTCAGTAGGGTGTCAGGATAAGTTTGCTCATCGACCTCCCTTTTGGTCAATACCTGATAGCCCGTTACGTACAGCTAGTACCTCTGACGTGCTAGTGGTTAAATCCACAGCCAAAGTATTGACGAATCTTTAGAGTCCCCCACAGACAGTTTCTTAAGTTTCGGGCGAAACGATGTAGAAGCCGTATGATATATGGCAGGGTCCGATTATATACGTGCGGTAGTGCACGGATCATGATCGGACGGATCATACTAGTGGGCTTTAGTTTAAGCCAGATCCTAATATTAGATTTGTTGGATTACTTTAGTCTCATCGCATTCGCATTCAGTCGGAATGCGGGTGCAAATATGTATATACAAGTGAGGGGTATCCTTGTGATCCGTCACGAGTTTACTTTAGATGTTGCCATATCTTTTTATTGTTGCAAATATTTGGATTAATGTTTGTTAATGGAAATAATGAGCAAGAATTTCATCATGAGTTGCATTAAATGTGACAGACATATATAGTGACTCATGGTCTCTTTTTTGTGAAAAATGTCACATACTGTGATTGATTTATGTTGATATGATAAGAGGAGAGAGAGAGGGGGCTGCCATGAGGAGGTGAGCTCTCATATTATTCTTCTCACTCTCTCATTTTATTAGATATCACAAAAGGAAAAAGAAAGCTTCTTCTTCTTCTGCCTCCTCTAGCTCATAATCTCCATCAATGGCAACACCTTCAACCTCCATCCATCTCATAGATGTAAGAGACAAAGTGATCACAAACATTCTCTACATCACCTTAGACACGTCGGCTAGCACACTTCGTACCCGAGTTGTTTCGGATGAAGCGGGATCCCATAAAAAGAATCGATGATGTGGCGCCTTTTCCGACAAGGAGATCGAGACCGGAGTTGTCGCGAGAAGCTTGGGATGGTGGCCAAAGACCGAAGGACACGGATCGATCGGTATAGCCTTTCTAACCCTTTCTCTAGTTGCTAGTTGTAGGTTAATGGTTCGATCCGGGATTTAAGTATACGATAACGCCGGTTTCTAGTTTGAAAAAGTTTTCGTTTCCGTATTTTGGCCTCGTATAGACGGCCGGGACGCTACCGTAGACTTACACTAAGGATCAAAGCCCTCGCCAAGAGGCACCATTCCGCAACCCTGCTCGGCCATCCTTAAGGATCAAAACCCTCGCCAAGAGGCACCGGGCAGTAACCCTGCTCGGCCCGTCCTTAGTAGGCCACTTACGGTCCCTCCCGCGCTAAGGATCAAAAGCCCTCTCAAGAGGCAACCGGGCCGCCCTTGCTCGGTTATCCCTGGCTAGTAGCTCCCTACCCCCAACAAACCAGGGATCAAAGCCCTCGCCAAGATGCACCGGGCAGCAACCCTGCCCGGCCCATCCTTAAGGATCAAAAGCCCTTGAAAGAGGCATCCGGGCCGGCCCTTGCTCGGTTATCCCTGGCTGGTAGCTCCCTACCCCAACAAACCAGGGATCAAAGCCCTCGCCAAAAGGCACTGGGCAGTAACCCTGCTCGACCCGTCCTTAGTAGGCCACTTACGGCCCCTCCCGCGCTAAGGATCAAAAGCCCTCACAAGAGGCAGCCGAGCGGCTACCCCGCTCGGCTATCCCTGGCTGGTAGTTCCCTACCCCACAATGCCAGGGATCAAAGCCCTCGTCAAGAGGCACCGGGCAGCAACCCTGCTCGGCCATCCTTAAGTAACCCTGCTCGGTCCGTCCTTAGTAGGCCACTGACGACACGTCCTTAAGGATCACAAGCCCTCGAAAGAGGCATCCGGGCCCGCCCTTGCTCGGTTATCCCTGGCTGGTAGCTCCCTACCCCAACACACCAGGGATCAAAGCCCTCACCATGAAGCACCGGGCAGCTACCCTGCTCGGCCCGTCCTTAGGAGGCCTCTGACGGCCCCTCCAACAACTGAGGAACAAAGTCATCACCAAGAGGCATCTGGTCTATCTACGTCCGAGCGATCTCTACCTCGACTTCGGGGCCATGGAGACACTGCTCCCCACTAGTCTTTGCACAATTGGCAAACAAACAGATGCAACTTGACGTGTGATCGCTAGACGAAGAACCGACATAAAACGAAGGCAGTACTGCGCAAATACAAGTGTTTACCAACAAAGGAAAATACGCGTGCAAATACGACTGCAAAAAGTTTTTATTCACAAAGCAAAAAGTCTTTACAAGGGTATTGTGGGCTCCCCAGCCTTATCAAATTACCCGGAAGCTTACAAAAGAGAGAGGAGGGAAAGCCAAAAAGTTCGAGCCGCAAGCCCCGCCTAGGCCTCACCTCCCTCATCACCGTCGGCCGGAGGCATGACCACCGAAAGTGGGACCCAATCACGGAGCTCACCGTCGGCAAACTCTGGAAACTGCTTCTTGACGGCATCAAGAGCTTTGTTCCATGCAATGGCGGAGGTCTCGCCGAGGTCGACGTAAAACTGGCCCGACCCCTTGTAATCAGTCATTGCCTTCCCAGCCCGAATCTCGGCAACCTCCGCCGCCTGAAGCGCCGCCTCGGCATCCCGCCTGCTGGCATCCCTCGCCCTCTTTATGGCTGCAAAGCGATCGGCCAGTTCCATCAACTTCACCTCGACGACTCGGTGGGACTCACTTAGGCGGTGATAGGACTCTCGGCACTTTGAGACGGCGAGCTCAGCGGCGGCCGATCGGGCTTTCAGGACAGCCATCCTCTCCCTCTCCAGACGTAGCTCAAGCCGCAGATCCTCGGCCTCCGAAGAAGACACCCCCGCCGGCCTCGTAGCATAAATAGCCCCCTCGGCCTCCATGCGAGTAACAAGGGCGTAGCGCTGAAGGACCTAACGAAAAACAGCAGAGAGACTTAGAGGCACTCGAAGTAAAGAAAGGGCGTTCAAAACAACACATGAGGGAGTACATACCTGCACCGCCTCCTGAGCTATAGCCGCCATTTGGGCCCTCAGGGTCCCCCGCGGAATCTTGCCTTGGGCCGACTCTTCCATACCAGCAAGCAGGTCGGCAGCAACAGAAAGCCCAGACGGGACCACGAAATGGACGTCCCCCTCCTGCACAGGAATTCCCTCAGGAATCTCCGACGGTGGTGCACGAAAGACCGTCCTCTTCCTCTTAAGAGGAACCCCGTCTTCGTCCTCTCCTGCATCCCTCGTCTGGGGCTCGGGAACCCGTGGACGCCTTTGGCCGCCGCCGGGACAATCATCGGGAGCTTGTGACGAGGCAGACGGCCCCGCTGCCGCCGGCACATTTAGTGTGGGGCTCGGGTCAGCCGGAGGCACGGCCGCACCGCTGGCCTCCCTCCGGGACAGAGCACCAAGGGCACCAAGAGCCCTGGATCGATCCATTTTTCCTGCCAAAGGGAAAGGCAGACTCGACTCATAAGGAGAAGAAGCAGAGAAAGAAAAGGGAGACATCTAATTTGATGGAAAGAAATCCTCGGGAATACAGAGATCCGACCTAAAAAGGAGAGCGCCGAACTAACAAAACTCAGAACGAGGGAAATATGAAGAGATATGGGCCCTCACGTGGACCCCACCTCTACTTATTGCCACCGGCGTCCTCATCCAACGGTGACAGTCATCTCCCGCCGAAACGGTTCAGTACACTCGACGGCTGCGATCGCTCCACCTGTCGCACGCACATTGGAATATCCCATCAGACGCCAGAGGTCTGCGGCCAGTTGCGTCAGCCAACCAGCGCCCGACACGTGGATTGTCGCTTCAGTAAACACACACACGATCCGGCGCACCCTCTTTAATGCAGAGATCTTTCCCCTGATCCACTGGCGTCATCTAGAAAATATAGCAGATTTCCCAGGAACATGCCCCGATGATATCTTCGGAAAGGAGCTCACCTCGGGTGACCTGGCAGACCACTCTCGACCCGACCCGTCAGCTGGTCGGGACGGGAGTGGGGGGGCTAATGATGATGCTCGATATCGGCGATCTCCCAGATCATGACACGTGGCAGATGACGTATCCCAGGGCTCACAAGAAAGGACCTACAGTGGCCGACAAGACCACTCATATGCTCGTCCTATGAACAAACGCTGGCTCACCTCCGAGCCCCCTGCATGATTGGCCTCCTCGGCCTCCCAGCTCGTCTCCGGGCTACCGCGGAACTAAGATACCTCGTCTCTCCTGCTCGTCCGCGAGCTCTCCCGCCGAGGTCATCTTCCTCGGTCTCATCGACCGACCAACGGCACCACTCACAGGCGCAACCGCCATCCCTCAAATCTCGCCATGCGCGAGATATCCGCCGGCCGCATCCCACGTTCCACTCCATCACGATCCCCCATTAACGAGCATGTCTCGCCATTAATGGGAGATCCCGCTTATCACGCGGGCGTGACGTCGGGAGCGTAACGACCAGCATGATTCTCGCGCCTGCCCTGGCTGCTGCCACCGCTATATAAGCCTCTTCTTCAGACGGTTCAAGTAAGCCATTTTTACTCCACTAAGCCGTTACTCTGCTCGGATTTCCTCTCTAACTTGACCGTCGGAGGGTCCTCGGTGGTACAACCACCTCGGGACTTCCTTGCAGGTAGCTCGGCAACAACAACCTCAAACCCATTGAGATCCACACGCTTCAGGAGCCTACCTCCAGATCCAATCTCAGCCGTCCATCGCCGCCGTCAGCAGATCAACGGAAGGTAACATCTTGACGCAATTCCACCCGCGTCAGGTTCCAACTTAAGTTTTAGAACATGTAGCTGGAAATGCATTGTTTCTCAAACTATAAGTAACCAAACATGCCCTAAAACCATATTAAGCTACCATTCCGTGATAGGCTGTTGGTTATGTATGCCCTAGGGGCCTTAATTATATAGGATGCTAGGTATATGTATATACAGGACAGTCTTGCTCGATATTATAGTATGTTATTTGGTTTGTCTTTATCTTAACATGTGATGTGTTTTACTTTGTATTTCATATCTTGTATATATGTTAACAAAGCCCGTAGGATTATTACCTGACTACCAGCGTTGTGATGGCAATCATACTTGTGGGAGCTGGGTAGTCGATAGGCACTTCCTTAAAGTGTCCTTAATCGCAGGAGTATTGAGACTGGGTATCGATACTCCAGAGTAAACTAGTGTATACATATCTAAACCCTGACGAGGGGCGATGGATTGGTCCCGTAGCCATTGGTGAGGTGCACCTAAGATTGTATACAGGTGCTCACAGGGTGTGAGTACACTGGACAGGACTCACCGAGGACTGGCTAGATGGTATTATACCTAACGTCAGATAGCAGTTCTCTGGTAACATGAGTGCAGATAGTCTGTCGACCTGAGGTCGTTATTTGTCTTGTGTGAGTTCCCACTGTGCTTTGATTACTACCCTACCACGGCTCTACTGAGGCGTGTAAACAGGTTTTAGTTGGGTACAGTCCCGAGCCACATGGAGGCAGTGAGCGACTATTAGGGATTCGTCACTTCCGGTATAGAGAGTCGATGTCGCGCTGTGATCGGTTGGTCAACATCATAAGTCCCTGGCAAGGGCGGATTGAGAATTACTGGTAGTTGGACCAGTAGATTCTCGGATGGTCTTGAGCCACACTGACACGACTTATCTGGTTATTAGGGGTCTGATATTTATCACGCCCCTAGACCTTACATGTGATACTCTCAGACGAACAGACCAGACTGCACGGAGATTGTCACGGACTGACTCAGTACGGGTTCGGATGAGTTCACTTGTCGGCCTTCTTTTCGACATGTATTTGGATAGCCGTTACGTACAGCTAGTGCCGCTGACGGACTTGTGGTTAAACCCACTGCCAGCATACTGTCGAGTCTTTAGAGTCCCATATATAGGGTTTTCCCTGGTTCAGATGAAACGATGTAGAGGCCGTATGGTCTTACGGCAGGGTTTCGATCATATACGTGTACTGGCTATATGGATGATGTTCGGACGGGTAATAATAGTGGGCTTTGGTTTAAACCGGATCCTAGTATTATATTATTTGATTATTGTTATCTCGTTGTATTCGTATTTTTCGGAATACGAATACAGGTATGTATATACAGTGAGGGCATTCTTGTAATTTTACAAGACATGTTTCTAGAAAGAGACACCTCATTATTAGATTTATCTATTTATACAAATATATTAATAAGGTGGAATTTGGAGATATTTGAGGCATGGGTGAAAACATGGCTAGGTTAATTGTTTATTCATTTGGTTTCATTATTGAAGCATGATTGATTATTTTCTATGCAAAATAATCCATGCTTGATGATCGCTAACACTTAGCCATTCTCTCATCCATCACAATACTTGCTCATTTTCACTTGCTCGCTCTCTTTCCAAGTTTTCCCTCTCCTTCTTCCTCAAGCCCTAACTCTCACATGAGTTGTGAACCCTAGGGCTTTTGAGATAAAATACTCCATACATCTCTCTCTATATCTTCTTAGTTGACTAATCTAGCAAACTAAACATCTAGGTTACCTCATACTTGAGGTTGAAGCTTGGATCATAGGCCCTCGGGTGGATCTTCTTCGACAAAAGGAGATCGACGACCGAGTTCTTTTTAAGCCACCAAAGAGCCAAGAAGAGGAGCAAAGAAGGACAACGAAGACCTGAAGGACTTGATCAAGAAAGTATAAATCACTTCATAGTAGATTAGAACCTTCCTTAGTTATGCTAGTTAGGGTTTCCGATAAGATCCGGGTTTTAGGTCGATATTGCTTGCTTCAAAAATCGTAGTTTACTAATTCCGCCTCCTCACAAACCATAGTGGGGTGTGCGACATCGACTTACATAGTATTAGAGCCTACTAAACCTTAACTAGCTAGTTAGCAAGTAGTTAGAAATTCAATAGACGAAAATTGCACGAAATCACGATCCGAAACCATGCTTGCTGTCGTTTTTTAAAACTAGTCTAAAAATTATTTCAGTGGGCTTAAAAATACAAGCAGGCTTTTCTAAGAACACAAAAGAAAAACAAGATCGTAGATTCCTAGACCGCCGCGGAACCATGGTAAAACAGTGTGTTTTGCCGCCGTTCCACGGCCGAGTCAAGGCCAACTCGGTCTGATTTTCTTCTGTGGGTCTTATTTGTGGAATTGTGATTTTTGGCATATGTGGTTTCTATCCAGAATTGTTTGTGTACTGGTTTGTGCATGGGGTCATGTTCATACCAGAATATTGAATTTAATACCGCCCATTCTTATGCTCGTTTGTTTATAGGCAGGTACTTTTAATCCGCGTTTTGCTATCTATTTACAGGTATAGGTTCCTAGTCCAAAATAACGCAAATGATACAAAATCTCTACCGTTACGCCAAAATCCAGAACATCTGTTGCCAACAGATAAAAGCTGGGTTCTGGTCATCCGTATCCGTCCAATGCCGCTTACCAGTTCCAGAAACAAGACAAATGACAGTGGTCATTCGTGTTTCGGACAAGCACAGAGCACAAGAGGGGCATCACAAGAATCAATGGGTGCGCGGAGCTCGAGGGAGACGAGGTCAAAGGAATTATTTTTGATGTCATTTTAGACTGTTGCAGATCTGAAGAAATTATGGATGCAATTTGCAATTTGGAAAATGTAGAACAACAGAAGATAGCAACACAAGAAACCCCAGAAAAAACGACATACCAATTTCACTAAAGAGCCGCGGATCCGCGGCCAATATGGCGACTCGGCGGCGGATCCGCGGCCGAGTTGACTCAGTGTCAACTCGGATTTTTGGGGTAGTTTGGTAACTTCATTTGGGCAGAGAATATTGCCCTACGGTTTCAGCACTCAGCCTATAAATAGCCCAGTTTTGTGCCAAACCAAGGATGCTTCAATTTTGTTAGGATTTAATTTAGTTCTAGTTCTTCTTCTTCTTCATGTATTCTCCATTAAAATGTAGTGAGAGTATTGAGTGGATGATGAAATGAAGATGAGGATTTGTTATTTTTTAACTTGTATCTTTTAATTCTTGCATTGTCTTTTAATTTCTAGTGTAATTTTATTCTTGTTGTTAAGTAGTTGTTGATATTTCTTTGCTTGTTCTCTTTTCTTTTCTTCTCTTCTCCGTATTTTTCAAGCCGTGATACTTGACAGAGTTCCTTGCTTAGGTGAGGACCGAAGTAGTTAGCTTGCACATTTGTAAAACCGTATTTTACTTTCATTCCTCTCTTCTTTTCTTGTTTTCTTTTCTTTTATAATGTATGAATAAATCCACACTTGTTAAGGCTAAGGAAGGTGGTATGAGGGACGGAAAAACCCTTGTGCTTCTTTTCGCCAAACATCTTGAAACGAACCTCGACCAAACAAACGCAACCCCCTCATTTAGGCGCGCTATACGTGACATATAGCCGCGACCTAAGTTGAGAAGTTCTTTAAGCGCACTACAATGTGACATGTAGTTATGACTTAGTTGGATACATGGTTACGGGTGTTTGGCCGAGGGTTGGGATAAGCGTATTTAGCGGACGGACAAGAGGCACTAGGAATGGATTTAGCGTTGGAAAGCTTGTTTGAACTCGAAAATCCCATTCCTATGTCATCCTAATCCCCGCTACTTTCGATTATCCCAATATAGTCTTAAGAATGGCAAAAGATAAACACAAGACTATTCCTAACTCGACTAACCAACTTTAACCTTAACAAACTTACTTGAACATAAAATACGAACATTTTGGATAGACTTGAACATACACATATACATTCTTTATTGACTCGTCTAAAATACGAACGAACATACAACCATCTCCCTGCGGATCGACCTGTGCTCAACCGGCTAGCTGCAAAGCGACATCGTCCTTGATCACGGTTATCTTTAAAATTTTGAATACGCGACACGCCAAAACCGTGCGATCAAATGGCGCCGTTGCTGGGGAGACGGTAACGTATTTTCTTTCTTGTTATTCGGGTTAATATTTTTTTGTGTATATATAAAATTATAAATATAATATAAAAAGAAATCTTTTTGTTATTCTTGATATTTTTTGTGTGCAAGTGTGCAGGCTATCTGGAGCAAGTACAGTAATAAAAAAAGAAAACAGAGCATTTTATTTTGGAATAGAGAGCAAGAGGAGTGTAGGGACAAATTTTCAGGCCCCAAGTCCAATGTTTGACCGCGGAACTGCGGTCAAACCTTGAGTTGTGCGGCGGTTCCGCGGCTCAATTGAGGCTTCTTAGCCTTAATTTTTTTCACCTACTCTCTTTCCTTTTATCTCTCTGTAAATTCCACTTAACCGTATTTTCTGCAGGTATCTTTACACAGATTTCGCCGCAGCCAAATAATTTTTTTTGTTGTTTTAGATTTTGTTTGTTTATACGCTTTGCATATAATAATACGGACATTAAGGGGCTATAACACCAATTCGGATTGGGTGGGGATTTCATCACCCTTCCTAAGACTCCACAAATCACTAAATGCATATGCATCACCTTGAGTTAATAAAAAATATTTAGACCAAACTTATAAGGACTTGTCGCGCTCATTTAGGAAAAGTGAAGGTTGCGGGGAATCGGTCGTTTATCTAAACTTGACTTTGTGGTGCCTAGGCTAGACAAGTGAGGAGGTGATTTGAAAAGGCCCATCTCACGGTGATTCGTGAGCGGAACCCTCCTTACCTCACTTGTGCTTATCTGGCCACAATTGGCAGTGAAGAGGCGATTCGAGATTTATCCTGCAACTTGCCACTTGGAAGTTTAGGAGCAGTCTAGTTAGACTTTGAAGATCCTAGCTCTAGGTATTGTTTGTGCATATTGTGATTGTGATTGTGATTGTAAAAAGTTAGTCCCATAATTCTGTATTCTTTCAAAAACAAACAATTTCAAAACTCCAAAAACAAACAACTTTTTTTTAAATAAAAAATAAAAAATTAAAAATTAAAAAATTAAAAAAATATATCTTCCCTCCCTCCCTACCTTTTCACTCTTCTAACATGAGTATCCCACCTCGCAAAACTCTTGCCGAACTTTGGTACCTACAACCAGACATTACATCCTACGGTTCTTGCTTTGGCCGAACTTTGAACGATCCCTTCATACCAAAAATTTCTTTGAAAGATCGATAGACGCGTCTAGGATGAACTGGACCCCGCAATCCACTTTGTATTAATCGTTTCAACTTCCACCACCTTCTTACGTTGATACCCCTTTTGAGAGTCCTGTTGTAACTCCAAGACCCATGTCCCTTGCTGAACGTATTGAACAATCCCGTAACCGATCTTTCACTCCTTTCACCGCTGCCAATTCTTTTGATCAACAATTTCAATCACCTTCTTATCCAAATGTTGATCCTACTCTTGTCCATCCATTCAATTCCTACCAGTCCTACACGACTTTTGCACATTCCCTAGACATTGCTTCTAAACCGTCATTTGGGAGTTTTCAGTATCCAAACAACTTTGAATTTTTTACTGAAACCCCTTCACAACCCATGTTTAGTCTGGAACAGTCATTGAAAGACTTTCGGGTAGCTTCGTGTCAACAGATGATGGATTTGAACAGATGATGGATTTGAATGCGTCCATGACCGCGCTCATACAACTTAGTGACCCGGTAGCTACTTTCTAACTAGCTCCCAATTTTCCAATGTATGATGAGACGGTTGGACAGGTTGAGAATTTGAGTGGAGAGAGTGAGCTGTATACCCTTCTAAATCAAACCTACCCATTTCAACTTGAATCCCACAACTCCGGTTTTGAATGTCTATCAAGTGTTCCAAATGATTCACCAGTTGAAGATAGAACGTTTCATGAGTTGTACGATTTTGTAGTGTTTGATTTACCTGATTGTGAAGGGTCCCTTTCGAGTGAAACCAACACCAATCCTTTTGACCTCTACACCTCCATCATAGAACCACAATTGATTGAACTCCATGCTTTTGATGAGGTGTCTGAGAATATTGATTTTCACTTGATTGAGGATATCAACGCTGGGAATATTTCGGATGATGAACCCACAGCTTTGGATGAGTTTGTCTATGAAATTCATCATTTACTTTCACTTCCATGTGGACATCATCCTGAGTCATTAAATGTTTTTCCCGAACCCCATATGCGTCTGGAATTTGATGATAAATGCATGGATGAGCTAATTTTTGAGAAGAATATTGAGGAAATTTTTGAGGATGAACCAGTTTTAATTGATGAGTCAGATTTTCCAATTCATCATGTCCCTTCCACCGATTGTGCACACCCTCAAGAACCTTTAACAGATTCCCTTCCTCGATCACTTCCCCCATCCTTTCCGTCGTTCCGACCTTGCAAGATACCGTATCACTTTCATTTCTTGTGTATGGATTACCAAGTTCAGCATACCCACGTTTTCTCACGACTCTTGAGGGATTTGATCCAATTTCTCGACATATTGATAGATTAGTACAATCCATCTTTTCACATCGATCATTACAGAGTGTACTAATTTGTTCAATCCATTTCCACCCTCAAGTTCGTATTCCACTTCTTTCTCCCTTCCGCCATTCTTCTCCTCCATTGAGACCGTATCCCGCTTCTCTCCGCATACGGTCTCGCGTATTCTCCATTTCTTTTCTTTACACTCCATTCTTTCACCAACCGCCGTTTTATAACGATAAAATTTTTGAATGGTTGGTGCTCACTTTTGGCCTTTGTAAGGCCTTGTATAGCTTGATACTGTGTTCCCTCCCCCCTAACTCTGAACTTTAACGCTTAAACAGTGGAAACACTGTTTCACTTAAATTTGGGGGATCTTTTTGTGTATATATTTTTATTTTGTTTTTTATTTTATATAAAAAAATTTTAGGGAGCGCCGACAATTTTGACCCTTTTGGAGTAGCCTGACAGTGAGGGCACTGTCAAGTTTAAGTTTGGGGGTATGCTTGGTAAGCTTTCTCCCTTCACATTCATTTGTATATTTTGCATTTGCATACTTATAAAAAACCCATAAAAATCGGAAATTTAACAAAAATATAAAAAACTTTGTCGTCAAGTTAGTTAATAGGGTAACTTAGATGTTTTATTCCGAAAGTTTAGTTGATACGTTAGAAATAACTAAATCTTAGGCTTAGGAATTGAAAACCCTAAAAATAACCCTCCTACTGTTTAACCTTGGTAAATATACGTCCTTGCAGTTTTTTTTGAGAAGTAGGTAATTTTGAGTTCAGTTCTTGAGTTAAGTCGAGATGAAGGGAAAGTATTGAAAGCTTTATTGAAAGATAAGTCTGAAAAATAGTTCATATTCTTGAGTCCAAATTCAGAAAGTATATACCCTACAAATCGCACTTACACACACCTTGAAACTTGGGATAGTAGAGGATACCTAGAAATACTCTTGCCTGAAAACCTAGTATGAAAGGAAAAAACGGTATTTAAAGCTAACCACCAAAAGAGCATCATTAAAAAATATATCAGACCTTGAAAAAGAAAAAAAAAGAAAAAGAAAAAAAATAAACAAAGTCAAGACCTGGAAACTGCTATTTACGCTTGTTAGTGCCTCAAGATGCATTAATAGTCGCATGAAAGATGTGCGAGCAAATCCGTCCATCATTAACGAAAAGAAGTAGTATTAGGTTTTAGGGCAAGGGTACTATAGCCTGAATTGAATTCTCAAGTGTAGGGGTGAAATAATACACACGTAGGGGTATACAATCGAAGTTTGGAGGAAAGATAGAAATAAAGAACAAGACTTATGTTTTCTGTATAGTTGATAAAAATCCTTGATTGAAGAGCACACTTTAGAAGAAAAACTCAGGAGAGACCTAAGATCTTTCTAAACTGTAAAACGTATAGGATCTGGAGTTTAACAAATATGAGGCGTGAAACATAAGGGTTGAATATTTCTAACTTAGGAGGATAGAATTTCTAACCTAGATACTAAACTGTAAGAGTAGAATCGATGTTAACTTATGAAACTAGCTTGACGGGATTTTGTGGGTAGTATCCGTTGAAAACCCTCAGGAGACAACACTCCTCCTACTAGGGACGCCTAAACATTTAACGTCTTGTTGCACGAGCTCAGTGCAATCGCGTTCCCTGCGAAAGTGAGGTTAAGAATTTTTGTGAATAATTGGTTTTGCTCGGGAGGAGCAAAAGTTAAGTTTGGGGGTATTTGTTCATACCAGAATATTGCATTTAATACCGCTCATTCTTATACTCGTTTGTTTATAGGCAGGTGCTTTTAATCCGTGTTTTGCTATCTATTTACAGGTACAGGTTCCTAGTCCAAAATAACGCAAATGATACAAAATCTCCACCGTTACGCCAAAATCCAGAACATCTGTTGCCAACAGATAAAAGCCGGGTTCCGGTCACCAGTATCCATCCAGTGCCGCTTACCAGTTCCAGAGACAAGACAAATGGCAGTGGTCATTCGTGTCTCGGACAAGCACATGTTGGGGTAAAAATTTACACCCCGGTTGACCAAGTCAAAATCCAAGTCAACCCCAAGCCAAGTGGGCCCAAGCCCAGACCCAGTGGGCCCATGCCCGAGTCGAGCCCGAACATGAAGCGGCCGGCCTCCTCCACGCCAAGATAAAATTTTTGTAATAAGTAATCTTGTTGCATTTTCTTTTATTTTATTTTATGGATAAATGTAAGAAAATGGGCATAAAGCCAAATTTTTGTAAAGCCCATGGCTTATGTGCAAAAAGAAATGGCACATGAGCCATGAAATAGGCAAAATGCCATTTTGTGAAGCCCAAGGGGCTATGTGTAAAATGTATGGCCTATAAAGGCAAAGATAATGAAAATATCTCATAACTTTTTCTCTCTCCAAAAAAGTTTCAGAGCTGAGCTCTTTCCTCCTTCTTCAAGGTTCCAAAACCTTCTTCTTTCTTTTGGATTAAATCAAGAGTTTTACTCTTCCTTTTTCAAAACTAAATAGTTTTCCACCACAAAACCCACAAAGGGGAACTTGGATCTGTCATCAGATCTTAAAAAGGAGAGATTTTGAGATTTCACATCTCTTGATCTTCAAGATCCAGCAAGCGACAGGAGGAAGAAGAAGAACTACTTCCATTAAACCCAAAACACATTCAGGAGCCCGACTCCTCTCTGATTTCTCCTTTGAGAAATCCTTTTTTTCAGGCTAAAAGCCTCTTGTGCCTCTCCGGCGCGCAGCGCAAGTGCGCAAGGCGCCAGCGTGCCGACACGTGGCACGCGCGCTTGCGCAAGCGCGCAAGGCGCCCGCGTGCCGACACGTGGCGCGCGCGCGCGCTGAGCGCACAGCACCTAAGCGCACAGCGCCCAAGGTGCTGCCCCACGCATCCCTTGGATGCCTTTCCCCCCTCTTTTTATGTATATACATATACATATACATATACATATGTATACAAATTCACACATATACATACTCCGCCATATTCTCCCCCTCCAAAAAATTTTCGGGCCGGGGCGCTGCCCCAAACCCCGCAAGGGGGCTGCTAGCCCCCATGACCCCCAGCCCGCTATCCGGGTAGCGGGACCCCCGTAAAAACTCTGCGTGGCTCCCGATATATCCAAAACCCCCCTTTCAGAACAGAACACACGTACACTGCACATTGAGTTCGCATGACCAGTTTAACCCGTTAATCGGAGGTTCCCTCGCCCCAAAGGCGAGGGGTAATTAACGGCAGCTTAGTCCGCGGCTGCCGGAGATTCGGATCCCCACAATCATTAAACCCCGGCCTACCCTAGGCAGGGGGAATCTGTAGTACGCCTGACAGGCGCTCGCGTATTCCCATCTCACTGGGGTGACGAAAAACACCCTACAGATTCTGGCACGCCCGGTGGGACCAATCTCTCCTCCCATATTTCGGGTTAAACGTTCATGCGAACTCAATCAATATACATATCGATTGCCTATACTGAAATGATGTTTTTTTTCCGTGCAGCAATCAACCTTCAACGACAATGTCTTCCCAGACGAATTCAACTTCCAAAGCGACCCCGATTCCGTACGTGGTCAAGATCAACGCTCGTGTGGTTCTCCCCGCAAGCCTCAGTCGACAATGGGATGAACCGCCCCGCCAGTTTGGCTCTGTCATCATCTACCCTGCCGGAAGCGCTCATCGGGCAGAGATCCCAGTGGAACAGGTGGCCAAGCCGGTCTCAAGGGGTAAGAGGCCGAATGTCGTGATCGCCAAGGCACCACAACCGAAACTTAAGATGGTGTCTGAACGAGTCCCTGGCGCTCTAGCTGGGGGCAAGACTTCCGATGTGAAGGGCAAAATTAAAAGTTGCGGACGAGCTCAGGCGATGACTCCAACAAATGCACAATCGGGAGTATCTCCAAGGCCCTCCATCAACCGGTATGCGGGGTCTTCCCAAAAAGCCGAAGTCTGCAAGGTGCTTAGAACAGAAAAGTTAAGGCAGAAGCGGCTCAGGTATCGAGCCAACAAAAGGGCCAAGGCTTCGGCCAAATGGAATCGTGTGAAGTTCCAAGTGCAGGGTTGCCCCGCGACGACGGCTGAGTCGGACGTAAGAATCAGCAATTCCTTCGAGCCTCTAAAGTGGGTTCAGAACAATGCCATGACCGCCAGAATCAAGAAGACAGCGGTCCGAACAGTGCCGCAAAGAGACGTGTCCCGGCCCCAACAGAAAAAGTATGACACTGTCTCATCAAGAGTCTATGAAGCACTCTGTGCCGCACGAAAGCGGCGGGGAAAACCCAGAAAAGAAGCGCCAGCACCATTCAAGAAACTGGTTAAGCCAGACGCCTTCAATCGACTACCAGCTACCGAAACAAGGGGGTCAAGACAGCGATCCACGAAATCAACTGCCAATGATAGAAAGACGGCCGGATATATCATCCATACGGTCTATATGGCGGGCGGGCGCCCCAGCGACAACCTTCGCAGCAAAAGCAAGGACGGGGCCACCACATCCCAAGCCCAATCTAGCCTGAATGTGGTTGCCGCCGCCCAAGAACAGCCGCCCCTGCTGGATGAAGAAAACCCTCTCGATGAGGATGATAGGCAGATAGACCCCTCGGTCCATGTAGAGTCAAGCTCGGACAGCGAGGAAGAGCCGACTTTCCGCCCTAGGACTGCGGAGCAAGAGCTGCTTCAAGAACTTCGAAAACAGCTCAGGAGCAAAGATAAAGAGATGGCCAAGCTCTATTCGAAGATTGACGACTTAACGAACGTGGTGATGCAGCTTACGGCTCAAATTGCTCGAGCACCTCCTAATCAAGCGCAAGCCGCTACTAATCAGCCGGGTGAGGACAATCCGAGGCAGCCAATGCCTGTTCCTTTGGGACCAAGACTGGTCGAGCCAAATGAAAGCCGGCTACATTCCGCTTCTGGGGACGCCTTGGCCCCAGATAGCACCATCCCGCTAACACAGGATCGGATAATGGATTTGGTCACCAGCAAGGTTAAAACATTGGTGGCCGAAGCTGAAGCTCAGAAAGAAATCGGCAGTAGTGGGCGGCCATATCCCGCGCAGTACGATCTGATTGAGTTCCCAAGCGGCTACGTCATTCCTAAGTTCGGAAGATTTGATGGAACGGGGAATGCAAACCAGCACGTCGCCCACTTCAAAGCATCGTGCGGAAATACAGGGGGCAATGACGCGCTCCTTCTTCGTCAGTTTGTCAACAGCCTGACCGGCGTCGCCTTCGACTGGTATGCGAGTATACCGGACGGGTCCGTCATTACCTTTGCCCAAATGGAGTCCCTCTTTCGGCAAAGGTTCATGAGTGTCAGTGATAAAATCTCCATTGCCGACCTTGTGAGGACTAAGCCGGGGAAGAATGAAAGCAACACCGACTTTATCGCCCGATGGCGTAATCTCACAGTCAAATGCGAACCGCCGCTGGAGCAGGACCAGTCCGTCAGCCTTCTCATTGGGAACCTCAGCAATTGGATGGTCCCATTCTTGTGTACAGCGGGCCTCAAGACATTTCAGGAGCTAACCAAGAAAGTTCAAATGCTAGAACGCTCGAAGCAAGAGTCCCCGCCGGACTCTCAGAGAGACAAAACCTGGAAAAGTAAGCGGGACGACAACCGTAGAAGCGGGAGTTCCAGCAGTACCAATGTCTTCAATGCGTCCGACAATGAAGAAAAGCGAAGGGCGGGCGAATCCAAAACCAACCGGTCGCGAAAGCCATTGCTGGGAGGAGATGGGCCTTCCCTAGAGGAGAAAAAGAACAAGGTTTACTCTTTCAGAAGAGACAAGGTCCGTAAGATATTTAAAGATGCCTTGAATAACGGCCTACAATTGCCGGAGTCGAAAAGACCCCAAGAAGCAAAAATGACCGACAATCCCCTGTATTGCCCGTACCACCGAGTAGTGAGCCATGCGATCGAGGATTGCTATATCTTCAAAGACTGGGTCGAGAAGCAGTACAAGGCTGGAGAGATCGAGCTGTCCAAAAGTGTGTTGGTGAATAATCAAGTTGCAACCACCAACTTTATACAGACAGAAACTGAAGCCTTCTGGGAGCAGACAGCCGAACCCGCTACCCTGAGAAATGAAACGGACTCGCCGCAGCCTCCATGGGGTACGCACATATCTAATAAGACGAAGAAGATGATAAAGCTACTTCGGAAAGAACCCAGGATGGAATGGGAAGAACAAAAGAAGCCTACTACTCCAGCTGCCAATGCGGCTCCATCAGGCTCAAAATCCAAGAAGCTCAAGAAGAAGAAAAGTGCAGCTCGGCGCGAAAAAGAGTCTGCAGGGAGATCGACCATTCAAAAATATATCGATTCCCTCGAAGAATATGAACAAAAGGAAAGAACATTGATTCAATTGAAGGAGTTCTTCCCTGTACAAGCGGCTGAAATTCTGGAGGAGTTAGAAGAAGACTCCAATAAAGAGATCCCAGTAGTGACCTGCTACGCCATCCATCTTGGCAGCGACTCCGAGGATGATCTTTGTTTTCCCGAAGAGGATGAGGAGCTCGCTACAACGGCCAATCAAATCCAGCTCAGAAGCGGCAGGGCTCTACCGCCAAATCAGGGCAACGCCCCAAAAGGAAAGGAAAAACAAGTCGCTAATGAAGAAGATGGCAGAGAACCGGCCGATGAAAACATAAGTCCTTCCTCAGTGGACTATAACGTCTTGACACATCTCCGGAAGCTTCCATCTCTCCTGAGCATCTACGACGCCTTGGTCCTATCTAAGGAGCTTAGAGACGTTCTCATTCACGCTCTACAAAACCCCGAGCGGTATCAGGCTCACTTTGCGGAAATTAATATGAAAGAAGCCCAGCACGCTTTGCATGCCGCCGCAGTCACATTTAAGGATGAAGACTTGCTACTGGGAACGGCTGAGCATAATCGGCCGCTTTACGTGACCGGGTACAGCGACGGAGATCGAATTAATCGTATATTGATTGATCCGGGGTCCTCAGTGAACATCATGAACTTGTGAACTCTGAAGAGTTTTTCAATGGACGTCCGACACCTGTCAAGGGAAAGGATTGTCATTCAAGGCTTCAACCAAAATTGCCAGCAAGTTCTGGGGTCTATAGCTATGCCAATCAAATTCGGAGATCTGCAAACTGAAGCTAAGATATACGTGATCGACGCTGACACGTCTTATAAGATCCTCTTGGGGCGGCCGTGGCTCCACGATTACGGCATCATTCCGTCAACTCTCCATCAATGCATGAAGTATATTAAAAATGGCGAAGAAAGACGCATTGACGGAGACATCCAACCGTTCGGTGTGCATGAAGTCCGATATGAAGATTCTCGGTACTTTATGAACCACCAAAATGCTAAGCCACAACTGACTGAGGATAGACCAGCCCCAAGGCTCAAAAGCAAATCTGCGCCGGCTGTCACTTTCAAAAGCAAAAATGCCCAAGTGCGCCCGCATTTCGGTAGCGACACTGATGAGTCCGACGCTGGAAGCCCGTCCTTCCATAAAACTCGCCCTCGTTTCGGCAGCGATACGGATGAATCCGTCACTGAAGCCCCATCTAGCAGTAAAGTCCGCCCTCATCTTGGCAGCGACACTGAAGAGTCAGAGGAGGAGGACCTGTCGTGCAATAGCGGTGCAGATTGGACCCCCACGCAACAAGCGAAACTGCGAGAGACCTTCGAAGTTGCAGAAGGATCCCTAGCCGTTACAAGGGTACCAGAGCAAATGTGCAAAGAGCTCGATGCATTATCAATCTCCACCGTGGACCAGCTGAAAACTTTCTACGTTCCCGGGAGGAAAAGTGGACAGAAGGGCATCTTGTTTTATGGGTCAAACCCCGTTGCGCACCCGGACGACTTGTCTGTCGCGTGCCTTCCATATGAGAGAGGCATAAGAGCCGTCCTCAATCCCAGATACTATGCGCCCGAGATGCAGGAATACTTTAAGAAGTGCGGATGCCGGTTATATCAGACGGAGTCCGAAGCAAAGTTTTACGAAGGGCTATGGCATCCGCCCCAGGTCCGAGCACTCATCGATGGAAGAATTCCAGATAGACGGGGCATAGGCTACATTCAACCTGATTCTAAAGCATGCTACATGATCCATGTTGGTGAGACCAGCGAAAGATCAAATGGTGATGACGAAATAGCCGAGCCAGAAGAAGCTCCTCAAGAGCTCGAAGATGGCAGACAAGCAACCTTTGATGAGCTAACCGAGATTGACTTAGGAACGCCCGATAATCCAAGGCCGACCTACATCAGCTCACTCTTGTCGGAAGAAATGAAAGCGCAGATAATTGCCCTGCTGCATGAGTTCGTCGACTGCTTCGCGTGGACATACAAAGAAATGCCTGGCCTTTCCCCTGAAGTGGCCGTACATAAGTTGGCTATATCTCCCGATGCTAAACCAGTCAAACAAGCTCCTCGAAGAATGAGAAGGGAGTTGGAAGAAAAGGTCATCGAGGAAACCAAGAAACTCATCGATGCCGGCTTTATCAGGGAAGAGAAATATGCGGACTGGATCGCATGCATAGTCCCAGTCAAGAAGAAAAATGGGCAGATCCGAGTCTGTGTCGATTTCAGGGACCTCAATAAGGCATGTCCTAAAGATGACTTCCCGCTACCGGTCATGGAAATGATGGTCGATGACACCTCAAATTACGAACTGTTCACCTTTATGGACGGCTCGTCTGGATATAATCAGATCAAGATGTCGCCTGAGGATGAGAAGCACACAGCATTTCGAACCCCGATCGGAATATATTGCTACAAGGTAATGCCATTCGGATTGAAGAACGCAGGTGCTACATATCAAAGGGCGATGACTAATATCTTTGATGACCTAATCCATAAAGTCGTCGAATGTTATGTTGATGATCTGGTCGTCAAGACTAAATCCAAGGCCGATCATATCCAAGATCTCAGGACCGTTCTCACCAGACTGAGGGAATACGATCTGAAGATGAACCCTCTGAAGTGCGCTTTTGGCGTGTCATCGGGAAAATTCTTGGGCTTCATAGTCCGACATCGAGGGATCGAAGTTGACCCATCAAAGATAAAGGCCATCATGGAGATGCCCCCTCCGAAGAGTCTGACGCAGCTAAGATCTTTTCAAGGTAAGCTTGCTTATATACGAAGGTTTATCTCAAATTTATCGGGGAGATGTAGGCCCTTCTCAAAGCTCATGAAGAAAGGAGCTCCTTTTATCTGGGATGCCGAATGTCAAGCAGCGTTCGGAAGCATCAAACAATACTTGTTGCACCCTCCAGTGCTGGCTGCTCCCATTCCAAATAAACCGTTGATTCTCTACACTGCCGCGCTAGATGAGTCACTCGGTGCGCTCCTCGCCCAGAATAACGAGGAGGGAAAGGAAAATGCCCTCTACTACCTCAGTCGAACTCTAGTCGGGGCGGAACACAACTATTCCCCAATCGAAAAGCAATGCCTGGCTCTGATATTTGCTGTGAAGAAGCTGAGGCACTATCTGCTGGCTCATCGGGTTATGCTGATCTCCAAGGTCGACCCGCTCAAACACTTGATGACCAAAGCAAGCCTAGCCGGCAGGATGGCAAGATGGGCTGTCATGCTACTTGAGTTTGATATAGTTTATACCCCTCAGAAAGCAGTAAAAGGGCAAGCTATTGCAGACTTTCTCGCCGCTCATCCCATACCAGAAGGGTCGCCGCTAAATTGTGAGTTACCCGATGAACAAGTGCTGCACCTCAAGGAAGATGAGCCATGTTGGGAGCTCTACTTCGATGGGGCCTCGTCAATAAGGACCTCCAGTAAATCAAGCGTCCCGGAGATAAAAGCAGGGATAGGATTGGTGTTCATCACACCATCAATGGGAACCCTACGACGTTCTTTTGCTCTCACCGAGCCTCGAACGAACAATGAAGCTGAGTATGAAGCTCTGATAGCTGGTTTGGAACTCGCCATAGAAATGGAAATCCTTCGGCTACGAGTTTACGGTGACTCCCAGCTTGTCGTCAACCAAGTAAGCGGCGACTATAAGATATACAAACCCGAGTTAGCTCGGTACAGAGGTAGGGTGGTGGAACTCATGAAACGGTTCACTCATATCGAACTAACGAGAGTCCCTAGAGCGTTGAACGGAAAGGCTGATGTACTCGCTCGCTTGGCCAAGGAGCTGGCTGATCCTGACATGGACGAAATTCTGATCACAGTCAGGAGCCGGCAAATTCTACCCCCAGTCTCTCTACGAGAAGAGGAAAGCGCGGAACAGAAGAGCAGTCCTGCGGAAGAAGCTTCGATCATCCAAGACGAACCCGATTGGAGAGAACCCTTCATAGAGTACCTCCGATACGACAAGCTGCCCGAAGAAAAATCTGCGAGGATTCAGCTGAAGAAAAGAGCTCTCCGATACGTGTTTGTAAATGACACGTTATACCGCAGGTCATACGACCAACTATGGCTCAGGTGTCTGTCATTGGCCGAAGCCCAAAAGGTCATGAAAGATGTCCACTCGGGCGTTTGCGGTGCTCACCAATCTGGCCCCAAGATGCGACTTCAAATCAAACGGCTTGGGTATTACTGGCCCACCATGATACGGGATTGCGGAGAGCATGCAAAGAAATGTTATATCTGCCAAATTCACGGTGATTTTATTCACAAGCATCCCAACCCATTGCATCCTACAGTGGCGTCGTGGCCCTTCGAAGTTTGGGGCACCGACATTGTTGGCCCAATTGATCCTCCGTCATCTAAAGGCCACCGGTTCATACTGGCCGCGACAGACTACTTCTCCAGGTGGGCTAAAGCTGTCCCGCTAAAAGAAGTCAAGACAAAGGATATTCTGACATTCTTCCAGCATAATATTCTATACCGCTTCGGTACACCAAGAAGAATCATTTCTGACAACGGGCCTTCTTTCAAGAGCTTCAATGTCTCAAGATTCGCTACTCAGCACAAGATAGACTGGAGATATTCCTCCATCTATAATCCAAGAGCCAACGGGCTAGCCGAAGCCTTCAATAAGACTCTATGCAAGCTCCTGAGGAAAAATGCTTCAGCCAACAAGAAAGACTGGAATCTCAAACTTCACGAGGCGTTGTGGGCATATCGTACCACACACCGTACTCCAACTCAGTCCACTCCATACTCATTGCTCTTCGGAGTGGAGGCGGTCCTCCCCCTCGAAGTCGAAGTTCCAAGCTTAAGAATGGCCGTTCAGCACGAGTTGACGGAGGAGGAAAACGTGCTCCTTCGACTTGAAGAACTCGATGCCCTCGAAGAAAAGAGGCTCGCGGTGCAGCAAAATCTAGAGCTATACCGAGCCCAAATATCACGGGCCTATGACAAGATAACTCGTCTCCGCGCTTTCAAGAAAGGTGAATTGGTGTTGGTCCTTAAAAGACCGATCATCCTCAATCGACATGCCAAGGGAAAATTCGAGCCAAACTGGGAAGGACCATACGTCATTGAGAAGGTGTTCGACGGAGGATCCTACCAACTAATAAGTGCCGAGGGAGAAAGGCCCATGCCACCCATCAATGGACGATATCTCAAGAAATACTACACATGAATGCTCCAAGTCGCAGGCGAATTGAGCACATCAGCCCTACGGTCTGGATCAGACACCTGCAAAACCGTATACAATCCACGGGCGTAAATAACCCCTATTTCTCCCAAATCCTGCCGGTGAGACTACTTTTAAAGTCCCACCAGCGGCAGAAAAAAAAGGGGTATGTCCACAAGCAAAATGGGCACGGAGGAAAACCCGAAAGGGCTCCGTGAGTAAAAATAGCAGGACTGCCGACGAGTTTGTGAAAACGTGAAAGGGCGCAAACTCGTGAAAAGAAGATGAAATGCACTCTCAAAGTCCTCTCGACTTTGAGAGGAGGAAATTCCCGCGTGAGATCCTTACGACTCACAAAGGAGCAACACACTTAGGAGTCCCCACGACTCCTATGGAGAAAATACGCCTACGAGATCCTTTCGACTCGTAGGGAGAAAATGCTTTTATGGGACCCTCACGGCCCATAAAATTGAAAAGTCTTAGGTGATAGGGATCTAAACCTGCCTCCTAAGCCATCAATTCTCAAATTCTCTCGGGGCAAATGATGAGTTGCTCGTGGCATTATTCCAGTGCAGCAATGCAGATGCCAAACAAAAACCAAAATCCCAAAATCCTCTCCATGACAGATGATGGTTCGCTCCTGGTACCATATTCCAGTATAGCGATGCTGATGTCAACCCAATCAAAATCAACAAGTCAACTTCCACCCGACACCGCAAGAAGCGGAGCAAGTCAAGTCTACCCCTGACACTGCAAGAAGCAGAGCAAGTCAAATCAAGCATCGACCGTCCAAGTCGCTAAAAGGGCAGCATCGACCGTCCACGTCGCTAAAATGGCAGCACCGACCGTCCACGTCGCTAAAAGGGCAGCATCGACCGTCCACGTCGCTAAAATGGCAGCACCGACCGTCCACGTAGCTAAAAGGGCAGCACCGACCGTCCACGTCGCTAAAAGGGCAGCACCGACCGTCCAAGTCGCAAAAAGGGCAGAACCGACCGTCCACGTCGCTAAAAGGGCAGCACCGACCGTCCATGTCGCAAAAAGGGCAGAACCGACCGTCCACGTCGCTAAAAGGGCAGCACCGACCGTCCATGTCGCAAAAAGGGCAGAATCGACCGTCCACGTCGCTAAAATGGCAGCACCGACCGTCCACGTTGCTAAAAGGGCAGCATCGACCGTCCACGTCGCTAAAAGGGCAGCACCGACCGTCCACGTCGCTAAAAGGGCAGCACCGACCGTCCAAGTCGCAAAAAGGGCAGAACCGACCGTCCACGTCGCTAAAAGGGCAGCACCGACCGTCCATGTCGCAAAAAGGGCAGAACCGACCGTCCACGTCGCTAAAAGGGCAGCACCGACCGTCCATGTCGCAAAAAGGGCAGAACCGACCGTCCACGTCGCTAAAAGGGCAGCACCGACCGTCCAAGACGCAAAAAGGGCAGAACCGACCGTCCATGTCGTAAAAAGGGCAGTGCCAGCTTCCCAAAAGGTGGGAACCAAATCAAGTCGCCTCCACGCGAAAGAAGATCCATCAATTTCATGCTCACGACCCACATATGTGGTGTGCATTTATTGATGGGGGGCAATTTGTTGGGGTAAAAATTTACACCCCGGTTGACCAAGTCAAAATCCAAGTCAACCCCAAGCCAAGTGGGCCCAAGCCCAGACCCAGTGGGCCCATGCCCGAGTCGAGCCCGAACATGAAGCGGCCGGCCTCCTCCACGCCAAGATAAAATTTTTGTAATAAGTAACCTTGTTGCATTTTCTTTTATTTTATTTTATGGATAAATGTAAGAAAATGGGCATAAAGCCAAATTTTTGTAAAGCCCATGGCTTATGTGCAAAAAGAAATGGCACATGAGCCATGAAATAGGCAAAATGCCATTTTGTGAAGCCCAAGGGGCTATGTGTAAAATGTATGGCCTATAAAGGCAAAGATAATGAAAATATCTCATAACTTTTTCTCTCTCCAAAAAAGTTTCAGAGCTGAGCTCTTTCCTCCTTCTTCAAGGTTCCAAAACCTTCTTCTTTCTTTTGGATTAAATCAAGAGTTTTACTCTTCCTTTTTCAAAACTAAATAGTTTTCCACCACAAAACCCACAAAGGGGAACTTGGATCTGTCATCAGATCTTAAAAAGGAGAGATTTTGAGATTTCACATCTCTTGATCTTCAAGATCCAGCAAGCGACAGGAGGAAGAAGAAGAACCACTTCCATTAAACCCAAAACACATTCAGGAGCCCGACTCCTCTCTGATTTCTCCTTTGAGAAATCCTTTTTTTCAGGCTAAAAGCCTCTTGTGCCTCTCCGGCGCGCAGCGCAAGCGCGCAAGGCGCCCGCGTGCCGACACGTGGCGCGCGCGCTTGCGCACCTGCGCAAGTGCGCAAGGCGCCCGCGTGCCGACACGTGGCGCGCGCGCTTGCGCAAGTGCGCAAGGCGCCCGCGTGCCGACACGTGGCGCGCGCGCCTGCGCGCTTGCGCAAGTGCGCAAGGCGCCCGCGTGCCGACACGTGGCGCGCGCGCACGCTGAGCGCACAGCACCTAAGCGCACAGCGCCCAAGGTGCTGCCCCACGCATCCCTTGGATGCCTTTTCCCCCTCTTTTTATGTATATACATATACATATACATATACATATACATATGTATACAAATTCACACATATACATACTCCGCCATATTCTCCCCCTCCAAAAAATTTTCGGGCCGGGGCGCTGCCCCAAACCCCGCAAGGGGGCTGCTAGCCCCCATGACCCCCAGCCCGCTATCCGGGTAGCGGGACCCCCGTAAAAACTCTGCGTGGCTCCCGATATATCCAAAACCCCCCTTTCAGAACAGAACACACGTACACTGCACATTGAGTTCGCATGACCAGTTTAACCCGTTAATCGGAGGTTCCCTCGCCCCAAAGGCGAGGGGTAATTAACGGCAGCTTAGTCCGCGGCTGCCGGAGATTCGGATCCCCACAATCATTAAACCCCGGCCTACCCTAGGCAGGGGGAATCTGTAGTACGCCTGACAGGCGCTCGCGTATTCCCATCTCACTGGGGTGACGAAAAACACCCTACAGCACAGAGCACGAGAGGGGAAGCACAAGAATCAATGGGTGTGCGGAGCTCGAGGAAGATGAGGTCAAAGGAATTATTTTTTATCCCATTTTGGACTGTTGCAGATCTGAAGAAATTGTGGAAACAATTTGCAATTTGGAATATGTAGAACAATAGAAGAGAGCAACATAAGAAACCCCAGAAAAAACGACATACCAATTTCACTAAAGAGCCGCGGATCCGCGGCCAATATGGCGACTCGGCGGCGGATCCGCGGCCGAGTTGACTCAGTGTCAACTCAGATTTTTGGGGTAGTTTGGTAACTTCATTTGGGCAGAGAATATTGCCCTACGGTTTCAGCACTCAGCCTATAAATAGCCCAGTTTTGTGCCAAGCCAAGGATGCTTCTTTTTGTTAGGATTTAATTTAGTTCTAGTTCTTCTTCTTCTTCTTCATGTATTCTCCATTAAAATGTAGTGAGAGCATTGAGTGGATGATGAAATGAAGATGAGGATTTGTTATTTTTTAACTTGTATCTTTTAATTCTTGCATTGTCTTTTAATTTCTAGTGTAATTTTATTCTTGTTGTTAAGTAGTTGTTGATATTTCTTTGCTTGTTCTCTTTTCTTTTCTTCTCTTTTCCGTATTTTTCAAGCCGTGATACTTGACAGAGTTCCATACTTAGGTGAGGACCGAAGTAGTTAGCTTGCACATTTGTAAAACCGTATTTTACTTTCATTCCTCTCTTCTTTTCTTGTTTTCTTTTCTTTTATAATGTATGAATAAATCCACACTTGTTAAGGCTAAGGAAGGTGGTATGAGGGACGGAAAAACCCTTGTGATTCTTTTCGCCAAATATCTTGAAACGAACCCCGACCAAACAAACGCAACCCCCTCACTTAGACGCGCTATACGTGACATATAGCCGCGACCTAAGTTGAGAAGTCCTTTAAGCGCACTACAACGTGACATGTAGTTATGACTTAGTTGGATACATGGTTACGGGTGTTTGGCCGAGGGTTGGGATAAGCGTATTTAGCGGACAGACAAGAGGCACTAGGAATGGATTTAGCGTTGGAAAGCTCGCTTAAACTCGCAAATCCCATTCCTATCTCCTCCTAATCCCTGCTACTTTCGATTATCCCAATATCGTCTTAAGAATGGCAAAACATAAGCACAAGACTATTGCTAACTCTACTAACCAATGTTAACCTTAACAAGCTTACTTGAACATAAAATACGAACACTTATGATAGACTTGAACATACACATATACATTCTTTATTAACTCATCTAAAACACGAACGAACATACAACTATCTCCCTGCGGATCGAGCCGTGCTCAACCGGCTAGCTTCAAAGCGACACCGTCCTTGATCGCGGTTATCTAGAATTTTGAATACACGACACGCCAAAAGTTTGGAGGAGACCTTTTTGTGTATATTTTTTTGTTTTGTTTTTTTGTTTTGTATAAAAATTTTTTAGGGAGCGCCGACAATTTTGACCCTCTTGGTGTAGCCTGACAGTGAGGGCACTGTCAAGTTTAAGTTTGGGGTGTGCTCGGTAAGCTTTCTCTCTTCGCATTCATTTGTATATTTTGCATTTGCATACTTATAAAAAACGCATAAAAATCGAAAATTTTACAAAAATATAAAAAACTTTGTCGTCAAGTTAGCTAATAGGGTAATTTAGATGTTTTATTCCGAAAGTTTAGTTGATACGTTAGAAATAACTAAATTTTAGGCTTAGGAATTGAAACCCTTAAAAATAACCCTCCTTCTGTTTAACCTTGGTAAATATACGTCGTTGCAGTTTTTTTTTGAGAAGTATGTAATCTTGAGTTCAGTTCTTGAGTTAAGTGAAGATGAAGGGAAAGCATTAAAAGCTTTATTGAAGGATAAGTCTGAAAAATAGTTCATATTCTTGAGTCCAAATTCAGAAAGTATATACCCTAGAAATCGCACTTACACACACTTTGAAACTTGGGATAGTAGAGGATATCTAGAAATACTTTTACCTGAAAACCTAGTATGAAAGGAAAAAAAGGTACTTAAAGCTAACCACCAAAAGAGTATCATTGAAAAAATATATCAGGTCTTGAAAAAGAAAAAGAAAGAAAAAGAAAAAAATAAATAAAGTCAAGAGCTGAAAACTGCTATTTACGCATTAAGCTCACACATTCAGTAATCAGCTGTTAGTGCCTCAAGATGCATTAATAGTCACATGAAAGGTGTGCGAGCAAATCCGTGCATCATTAACGAAAAGAAGTAGTATTAGGTTTTAGGGCAAGGGTACTATAACTTGAATTGAATTCTCAAGTGTGTTAGTGTATATGCCCTAGGAGCCATTATTGTATCATACTAGTTTGTATATTACTTAATGAAATCTTGGGATATTCACAGTTGTATTAACAGTCTTGCTCAACATAGTAGTATGCTACTTGGTTTATATCTATCTTAATGTGTATATGTTTCTTTTAGCATATCGCGAATATATATTGATAGAGCCTTTAGGATCTTGCTTGACTACCAGCGTTGTGATGACAGTCACACAAGTGGGAGCTGGGTAGTCTACAAGCACATCCTTTTTCAGGTCCCTAGTCGTAGGATTATCGAGACAGGGCATCGATACTCCAGAGTAGACTAGTGTATACGCTTCTCATCCCAGCAGGGGAGATGGTATGTTCCACAGCCATTAGTACGTTGTACTGGAGATAGTATGCAGGTGCTCGTTGGGTTACGGGTACACCGGACATGACTCGCAGGGAACTGTTGGTTGGTATTATACCCGTCGTCAGTTAACAGTTCCCAGGTGACATAAGTACAGCATAGTCCGTAGACTTGACACTGCTGCTTCACCTCGAGTGTGTTCCCACTGTTCTTAGATTGCTACCCTACCACGGCTCAAAGGAGTCGTGCAAACAGGTAGCAGTTGGGTGCAGTCCCGAAGCACTTGGAAGCAGTAGCAGTTAGAAAGGATTCGTCTCTCCCGGTATTGGGAGTTGATATCGCACTGTGTTTGGAGAGCCATTACGCAAAGTCTCTGTAAGTCCACGTTGCCCACCCCGGTACTTGCGGGGAGGCGGAAAACGGAATAAAAATCGGATTTTTATGAGCTTAGGCAACATGGACTAGACATTAAAGGATCTTTGCTAAACAAAAACTTGCTAAAGCTAACTAGAAACTAGCTAAGTGCTAGAAAGGTTATACCTTTGGTCTTTATGTCCTTCTCTCCTTGCTCCTTGGAGTAGTGGAAGGAGGTCACCTTGTCGTCTTCTCCCGTCAAAGAAAGATCCACCCGAAAGCCTCAACCTTTGGCTTCAACTCCAAGCTAGAAGTAACTAGGGTTCAAGAAGTGCTAGTCCTTCAACCCTAGATGAGAGTAGAGATGATCAAGAGAGGGTTTTTCTCAAGCTCAAGTGTTTCTCAACACATGAGAGGGGAGAGCTTGAGGGAGAGGAAGAACAAGAGAGAGAAATGAAATGATAGAATGAGAATAGAATCAACCATTCTCACAAATATATGGGTATTATTTTAATTAGATAATTAGTAAGATAATTGTCATGGTTAATCATGATGTGACCATTATCATTTCAATTTGCAAGGATCAAAAAACATCTTCCAAAAGAAATGATGATGGTCAAAGTGTCAACCTAGGTCAACAAGTCAAGGAAGTCAAATGGTCAACAACCATAACCATGCACAATTATTAAACTAATTATCAATTAACTATAATACACACATAAGCATTAGGGTTAATAAAATGACAATAGCCATTAACCCTAATCAAGGTCCTCTCCCTCTGTCTCAAACAACTGTGCATACGCACCCGCATTCGTGATCCGAGGAACACGAATAAAATGAGAAAAACCAATCCCAAATCATATACTAGGATCCGGCTTAAACCAAAGCCCGCTAGTATAAACTGTCCGGACAGCAAACGTGCACAAGTGCGCGGATGCGAACGAACCCTGTCGCAAAACCATGCGACCTCTACTCATTTTGCCTAAAGGCGAATAGCTCTCTGTGTGGGACTCTAAAGACTCGACACTACGCTGGCAGTGGGTTTAACCACATACCGCAAGCGGCACTAGCTGTACGTAACGGTCCCCAGATAGATGTCGATAAGAAGACTGACGAGGTGAACCCCATCTGAACTCCTACTGAGCCTGTATGTGACAATCTCCGTACAGTCCGGTCTGTTCGTCTGATACATCGCATGGCGGGCCTAGGGGGGCGGTGAACGTCAGTCCCCTAATAGCGGTACAAGTCGTGTCGGAGTGTAGCCCAGAACACCCTGAGATAACACTGGAAACCTACCAGTATATCTCACTTGCCCTGGCCAGGGACTACTCGTGTAATGGCTCTCCTGGACACAGCGTGATGTCAACCCCCAATACCGGGAGAGACGAATCCTGTCTAACCGTCACTGCCTCCAAGTGCTTCGGGACTGCACCCAAAAACTACCTGTTTGCACGACTCCTTTGAGCCGTGGTAGGGTAGTAATCAAAGTGCAGTGGGAACACACTCGAGGCGAAGTGACAGTGTCAAGTCAGCGGACTAAGCTGTACTCATGTCACCTGGGAACTGATAACTGACGATAGGTATACTACCAACCAACAGTCCCCGACGAGTCCTGTCCAGTGTACTCGTAACCTAACGAGCACCCGCATACTATCTCAAGTACGACGTACTGACGGCTGTGGGACAGACCGTCTCCCACGCTGGGATGAGAAGCGCATACGCTAGTCTACTCCGGAGTATCGATGCCCTGTCTCGATAGTCCAACGACTAGGGACCAGTATAAGGATGTGCTTATAGATCACCCAGCTCCCACGAGTGTGAGCGCCATCACAACGCTGGTAATCAAGCAAAGATCCTAAGGGCTCTACTAATATGTATATCAGCGATATGCTAAAAGAAACACATGCACATATTAAAGCAGAGATAAACCAAGTAGCATACTACCATTTCGAGCAAGATTGTATATACAACTGTGAATATCCCAAGCTTCCATCAAGTAATATACAAACTAGTATGATACAGTAATGGCCTCTAGGGCATATACACTAACAATCTCCCACTTGCACTAAGGCCATGTACTGGCGTATCGAAGACCTATCATCTCGATCAGCCGCTCGAACTGAGTCTGGGGCAAGGCCTTGGTGAATGGATCTGCTGTGTTATCCTCTGATGCAACCCTCCGGACCTCGATCTCCTGGCGATCCACGATCTCCCTGATCAGGTGATACCGCCTTAAGATGTGTCTGGATTTCTGATGGGACCTGGGTTCCTTCGCTAAAGCTATAGCCCCGTTGTTGTCGCAATACAGAGGTATTGGGTCAACAATGGACGGAACCACCTGAAGTTCTCTCAAGAACTTCCTCATCCAGACAGCTTCTTTTGCGGCATCAGATGCAGCGATGTATTCCGCTTCCATAGTCGAGTCAGCAACGGTT
Source organism: Agapanthus africanus (assembly GCA_030015575.1). Taxonomy (NCBI): domain Eukaryota; kingdom Viridiplantae; phylum Streptophyta; class Magnoliopsida; order Asparagales; family Amaryllidaceae; genus Agapanthus; species Agapanthus africanus. The sequence goes on along the minus strand of JASDDO010000019.1, from coordinate 824,061,601 downwards.
TCCTGTTTGGATCTCTTCCAACACACCGCCCCTCCATTGAGGGTAAAGACAAAACCCGACATGGACTTGGAATCATCCTTGTCACTTTGGAAGCTGGAGTCAGCAAAGGCCTCAATCTGCAGGTCTTTTCCTCCATACACCAAGAACATCTCCTTAGTCCTTCTCAGGTACTTGAGAATGTTCTTTACTGCTATCCAATGTTTCTCCCCAGGGTTTGACTGATACCTGCTTACCACACTCAGTGCATAAGCCACATCTGGTCTGGTACACAACATCGCATACATTATAGAGCCTACCGCAAAAGCGTAGGGTATAACAGACATGCGATCCCTCTCCAAATCAGTTTTGGGAGAAATCTCTTTGGAGAGGGTGATCCCGTGACAAGCCGGTAGATTACCGCGCTTGGAATCTTCCATACTAAATCTCTTTAGTATGGTGTCGATGTACCTGGACTGCAAAAGTCCTAATATCCTCTTGGATCTGTCACGGTAGATCCGGATACCCAGAATGTATAAGGCATCACCCAGGTCTTTCATGGAGAACCTGTGTGACAAGAACCCTTTGACAGATTGTAGCATAGGAATGTCATATCCTATCAAGAGAATGTCATCCACGTATAAAACGAGGAATACCACAGTTCTCGCTACAAATCTACAATAGATGCATGGTTCATCTGGATTTTTGATAAAGCCAAATTCCTTGACCGTCTCATCAAAACAGATGTTCCAACTCCGCGATGCCTGCTTTAGTCCATAAATGGACTTAAGCAACTTGCACACCTTTCCGCTGCTCCCACTCTGAATGAAACTTCTGGCTGATCCATATAGACACACTCCTCTAAATGTCCATTTAGAAAAGCTGTCTTTACGTCCATCTGCCAAATCTCATAGTCGTGGAAGGCAGCAATGGCAAGAAGGATCCGAATGGATTTCAGCATAGCTACTGGAGAAAAGGTTTCGTCATAGTCCAAACCAGGTCTTTGACGAAAACCCTTTGCTACCAGTCTAGCTTTATAGGTCTCAACCTGTCCATCTACACCAATCTTCCTTTTGAAGATCCACTTGCATCCTACGGGTTTTACCCCATCTGGAGCAATGTCCAACGTCCATACTTTGTTGGTGTACATAGACTCCATTTCGGTCTGCATTGCATCCAGCCATTTTACCGAGTCGACGCTCTGAATGGTTTGCTGGAAGCTAGTAGGCTCATCAAGGTCTATGATGCAATCCTCTCTATCCCCGTCAATGAGAAAACCGTAGTATCTCTCGGGCAGATAAGACAGCCTACTACTCCTTTGGAGTGGCGTGGGAATGTCCTGATCTTTCGAACCCTCTCGTTCTACTAAGCTTTCAGTAATAGCTTGTGGTTCTGGAATTTCTTTCAGTTCTATTGCGCTCCCACTTATTTCTTTTTCTAAGAACTGATGTTCCAGAAAATGGGCATTACGAGAAACAAGGACTTTTTGTTCCTCTGCGTAATAGAAAAGATACCCCCTGGAGTTCTTTGGGTATCCCACAAACTTGCACAGTACTGAGCGTGCCTCGAGCTTGTCCGTATGCTGCTTTTTGACATAAGCTGGACATCCCCAAATCTTCAGGTATTGAAGATAGGGTTTCTTGCCACTCCATAACTCATATGGTGTGGTAGGCACAGTCTTAGTGGGAACACGGTTCAAAAGGTATGCAGCTGTTTCTAGCGCATATCCCCAGAACGATCGCGGCAACTCAGCATTACTCATCATGGACCGTACCATATCCAATAGGGTTCGGTTCCGTCTCTCCGATACACCATTATGTTGCGGAGTGTATGGAGGAGTAAGCTGAGAGAGAATTCCATTCTCTTTTAAGTAACCCAGGAACTCGGCACTTAAGTATTCACCACCTCGATCAGATCTCAGTGCCTTGATACTTTTGCCTGTTTGTTTTTCTACTTCATTCTTATATTCCTGGAACTTATCAAAAGCTTCGGATTTATGCTTCATTAAGAAGACATGTTCGAACCTTGAGAAATCATCCGTAAAAGTAATGAAGTAAGAATAACCGCTTCGCGCATGTGTAGACATTGGACCGCACACGTCGCTGTGTACGAGTCCCAAGAGCTCGCTCGCTCTTACTCCGTGTCCAGTAAACGGAGTCTTTGTCATCTTTCCTTTGAGACAGGATTGACAAGTGGCATACGATTGATATTCGAATAAATCCAAATATCCTTCTGCATGTAACTTAGTCAACCTTCTCTCATTGATGTGACCCAGTATACAATACCATAAGAAAGTTTTATCGATTTCTGGAGACTTTCTTTTGTGTGTATTCTGGACATTGAAAATCTGTGGCTGGTTTAATACGTATATACCGTTGTTCAATGTACCTGACCCAATCAAAACTTGATTAAGGTGAATGTTCACTACATTACTTACAAATGCAAATTCATAACCTTCTTTAGACAATAAAGATACAGAAATGATATTACAGGTTGTATTTGGTACATAATAACAACTACGCAAAACCAAAAAATGTCCATCCGACAATCCCAGGTGATAGTCCCCCACGGCCTCAGCATCCATGCTAGCACCGTTCGCAACTCTGAGGGTCATGTCACCTGTCTTCAAAACTCTACGCTTTCTCAACGCCTGCAAAGAATTACAGATATGAGATCCTGATCCGGTATCCAATACCCAGGATGTAGAGTTTATTGATAGACAGTTTTCAATAACATACACACCTGAAGCTGAAGCTGCAACTCGCTTCAAATCCTGTGTTCTGGCCTTCCAAGCCTTGCAATCCTGTTTCCAGTGACCACTTTTGTGACAATAGAAGCATTCTTCCTTTCCCACTAGCTTCCCCGCTATCTTTGTTGCTTTTCCTTTTCCCTTCGTCTCCACTTTACTGACACCGCCTCTTGGTTTGGCGGGGGCTTTCTTCTTCTTGCCCTTGGCTTTCGCCCTGGACCTAGAAGAGGAAGATCCTCCTACAAACAAAGTGGATGTCTCCCTACCCTTCTGTAGGGTGCCCTCAGCAGTCCTCAACATGTTCAGAAGTTCGGAAAGTTCAACCTCCTTTCCTTGCATGTTGAAGTTAAGAATGAACTGGGCGTAAGTAGAAGGAAGGGACTGGAGAATCAAATCAGTATAGAGTTCATTCTCCAACGTGGTCCCAAGGTCCGCGAGCTCCTCAATGTAGCCAATCATCTTAAGCACGTGTTCCGCTACCGATGATCCGACGGCCAACCTTGCCGAAAAAAGCTTCTTCGACACTTCGTATCTTGCGATACGAGACTGCTCTCCATACAGTTCTTCTGTATGGAGAAATATGGACTCTAGGTCCATATTCTCGTGCCTCCTCTGATGTTCGTTGTCCATCGAGGCTAGTACGAGGCATCTGGCCCTCGCGCAATCTATCTCCCACGTCTTACGGATTTCTACATCCGCGACGCTGGAGGTAGGACCTGGGACAGGGGGAGCTTTGGTGGTAAGTACATACCCCAACTTGTCATAAGTGATTGCCATCTTGACATTCCTGAGCCAATCTTTGTAGTTTGGCCCTGTCAGTATATTTTTATCTAGTAATAACTTAAGTCCGGTCATGTTGAATGGTCGCTGCAATTAGGAGAGAGAAAAGAAACACTTTAGCATGATGCTCTTGCAAGTTTAGAGTGGTTTTTAGTTTGTCTAAACTGGATGGCTCCCACTGTCTCTCGAATCCCTTCTCAAGCCGTAAAGAAAGGATTAGTCAGGATCAATCTCACCGTACAATACTTGCTTAACCGTTCAGCCAGGCCAGTGTCGGTACTTCGAGGGAGGTTTTCCAACGCTTTCACGAAGTTCCTTAATTAAGTAACCTCTTTTCCCTGTGGGCGTAGCCCCGCTAACACCTTTCTAGACACCTACTAAGTTTATAGCATTGATCGTTAAGTGAGAGTTTTCCCGAGGAGTAGCATATACTCACAGTAGGATCGGGATCCAAATATCATCGCGTGATAAAACCGAAGGAATCCTACCAGAATTATCACACTCCAAATGGTATGCAGCGCTAGCAGGTTTCAGTACTTATGAAACTCCCGATGTGGATTTTTGCCCTATGCTCTTATGACCTTGGCGTGAGGTCAAAATGTCATAAGTCACATGTCAAGTTCTTCCCATCATTATCCTGGTTAATTTGAACCCACCCGTACCTACCCTTGACGTAGGCCAAAACGGCAGTACGACTGTCTCAAACCAACGCATTCTATCTATGCAACAGATAAATATCTGGCAGCTACCAATCACTATGCCTTGGCGTGAGGTCAAAATACATAGCTTGAATACTACCGAATATTTAACCGAAATGATGGAGGGCTACAGATGGTTTTGGCGAAACCGTGAACGTAGTGAACTTGATATAATCGATGGAACGAGATAGCTTTTAAAAGGAGTGGTTCAAGCTCCGCGTTTAAAAGTTTAGTTTTGAAAAGAACCGAGTGGTTTTCAAAGTGTTCCAATCGACTTTTACTTGGTTTATTTTCTTGCATTAGTTCTTTTAATGCGTCCCATCATTTAATCCTACCATTGCAGAAAACAACCAAAATATGACGTACGCTTATGCCATTCGCATTCGCCACGGGGCCCCGTCATCACCCGTTAGGTTACTTAACTAACGACAGAGCGGGGGCTGGGCTAGCGCGGCTGTAAAACATAAGCAACGCCTAAATAGTTATCATATATAAATATATAGCAATGATAGACATTACAGATCACAGATGAATACATTGGATATACTAGGAATCCGCAATCCGTTCGAGCCTGCAACGAAAAGCGGATTACACGGTCGCGGTGAATAGCCAAATACCCCTCCCAAGACCCCTACGGGTGCGGCAAACTACCCGCCAAGTACCCGAAGCGAAGCAACCTCCCTCACCACCGTGAGTAGGCCACTCGGCACTTCGAGATATCCGGTAGTTTATGCACCCCCTCCATGGGTCTATCCTAGGAGCAAAAACAGTAAAAAGAATTATACAATGACGGCTACAACCCCTACCCGGTTGTGCGGCCATACAAATAATAATATTACATCAATTTACATGTTACAATGAATGAAAGGAAAAACAACACTCATCTCACATCCACCCCGGCTATTCACCCGCGACAATCCAACCCATTCATATACACATACCAATATCAAACACAGATCACAGATATGTATAGCCCCGACTAATCGACATATAACGATTAGCCGACGTTCAATACATTCAAACATCACAGATATAACCGTCATAGTCAAAGTGTAGTGAAGTTCGGAAAAAATACGGATTTATAGGCCCCCAAAAATAAATTTCTATTCTGGAAAATCTGGGCACATATAAACCATCTTAAAAATCCTAAAACCAAGCCTTAAGAAAACTGCACCAAACTCGACTCAGTGAAGAGTCCAAACGGCGGCGGTTCCGCGGCAATAGCTTGCTATTGCCGCGGAAACGCGGCGGTTTAGACGAATCACTGGACCGGGTTTGGTGGTGTTCTTTAAAAAACCCTGAGACGATTTTAGGTGTATAACAAATTTTGTTTTGACCAGAAAATTTTTTAACAGAAACTAGGGTTTTTGAAAACTCGGTTTTTGGATTTTTCGATTTCGAACTTCGTTACACTTCACTACCTAGCTAGTTTATGTTTAGTTAGGCTCTGATACCACTGTAAGTCCACGTTGCCCACCCCGGTACTTGCGGGGAGGCGGAAAACGGAATAAAAATCGGATTTTTATGAGCTTAGGCAACATGGACTAGACATTAAAGGATCTTTGCTAAACAAAAACTTGCTAAAGCTAACTAGAAACTAGCTAAGTGCTAGAAAGGTTATACCTTTGGTCTTTATGTCCTTCTCTCCTTGCTCCTTGGAGTAGTGGAAGGAGGTCACCTTGTCGTCTTCTCCCGTCAAAGAAAGATCCACCCGAAAGCCTCAACCTTTGGCTTCAACTCCAAGCTAGAAGTAACTAGGGTTCAAGAAGTGCTAGTCCTTCAACCCTAGATGAGAGTAGAGATGATCAAGAGAGGGTTTTTCTCAAGCTCAAGTGTTTCTCAACACATGAGAGGGGAGAGCTTGAGGGAGAGGAAGAACAAGAGAGAGAAATGAAATGATAGAATGAGAATAGAATCAACCATTCTCACAAATATATGGGTATTATTTTAATTAGATAATTGAGCAGGGCAAACGAGATTTACTGGTAGGATTTCCAGTAGCTTCTCAAGGTGTAATTGGCTTCGCTCCGACACGACTTATACCGCCTTTTAGGGGACTGACGCTTGCCGCCCCTAGGCCCGATATGCGAGAGTCTTAGACGAACAGATCGGACTGTACGGAGATTGTCACATCAGGCTCAGTAGGAGTTCGGATGGGTTTCCTCATCGGCCTTCTTATCGACATCTACCTGGGGACTGTTACGTACAGCTAGTACCGCTTGTGGCATGTGGTTAAACCCACTGCCAGCGTAGTGTCGAGTCTTTAGAGTCCCACACAGAGAGTTTCCCTGCTTCAGATGAAACGATATAGAGGTCGTATGGTTTTACGACAGGGTTCGGACATATACGTGTACTTGTGCACGTATGATGTTCGGACAGATTATACTAGCGGGCTTTAGTTTAAGCCAGATTCTAGTATTGGATTATTGGATTTATGCAGTCTCAGAATATCCGTGTTTTACGGATCGGAGGGGCATTCTCGTAATTAGTCGAGAAACTTCTAGAAGAAAGGTAAGGTGAAAAGCTTATGTGTAATTTGTATTAAATGAATTAGTGACTCATGAGATGATTCATCCAAATGAGTTAATGAAGCATTTATTGCTTAATGACCCATGTGATGATTCATTGATTGTATTAAATGAAGCATGGTTGTAATTATCATATATGATTTATTTGATAATCTTTATGCTTCATATAATATAGAAATGAGTTATTATTCATCTCATTCTCACATACACATTCTCTCTCCTTAAGCTCTCCTCTTCTTCAACCTAACCCTAATCCTCTCATGTGTTGAGATCCCAAGGGTTAGAAAGACTATTAGATCCTTAATCCACTTCTATATCTTCTAGGTCATTTGGATTAGCAATTCTAACCACTTAGTTACCTCAAGTGAGAGGTTAAAGCTTGGAGAAGGAACTCTCGGATGGATCTTCTATCACATCGAGGAGGCCGATGAGGAGGTGAACAATAAGAACAAGAAGGACTAGTATCTTGAGGTATAATCATCTATCATAGTAGTTTAGCACTTCTAGATAGTTTGTTAGTTAGGGTTTAGCAAAGATCCGTAAAGTTAGTCGATGTTAACTTAAACAAAATTATTGTTTTACCTATTCCGCTCCCCGCATCTTGTGGGGTGTCTAAAGTCGACATACAGTGGTATCAGAGCCTAGCTAAACCATAACTAATATGTTAGCAAAGTCTTTAGAAATTCGATCGCATAACGAACCCGAAAAAACGATGTTTTCACTAAGTTTCTGCCGATTTTAAAACGGGGTCTAAAAATTTTTCAGGGACTCTTAAAAATAAAAGCAGGGTTTTTTAAGAATTGTGAAGAAATTTGGGATCATGACTCGACCATACCACCGCGGAACCGCGGCCGATACAAGTGATCCACCGCGGATCCTCGGCCGAGTTGACACCGAGTCAACCCAAATTTGCTCAGTTATTCTTCTGTGTTGATGTTGTGTTTTCTGGGATGTTTTGTTTCTGCTCAGGTTTTATGTGCACAGAGAATTGTTTGGAGTAGATTCATATGTGTTGCTTGATCGAAATTCTAAGATCTTTGGCTAACTGGATTATATCTGTGTTGTGATTAATGTGTTCGTAAACCTCCCCTAACTGCTAGTATGTCGGTTAGCAGAGGGTTGCACATTTCTGTAATAGTTTTTACTGGTTTGTGATTGTGAACTTGTTGGATTGTCGTGAATGGATAGCTGGGGATGTGAGACGAGTGTTTGTTTCATTCAAATGTAAATTGTAATTTGTTGTAATATTCTTTTGCGGGGCACATCCGGGTTGAGGTTGTAGCCACCGTTGTATTATTTCATTTACTGTTTTCTGCTCCTAGGATAGACCCAAGATGGGGTGCACAAACTACCGGGTACTTTGAAGTGCTTAGTGGCCTACTCACATCGTTGAGGGAAACCGCTTCACTTCGGGTACTTGGCGGGTAGTTTGCCGTACCCATAGGGGTCTAGGGTGGGGTTTTGGCTATTCATCGCGACTATATAATCCGTCTTTCTTTGCAGGCTCAAAAGGAATGCGGATTTCTAGAAAATCCAATATGTTCATCTGTGATCTGGAATGCCTATTATTGCGTCTGACGAATGTACAATATCTATATATGATATTTAGTAGGCGTCACTTATGTTTTGCACCCGCGCTAGCCCGGCCCCCGCTCTGTCGTTAGTTAAGTAACCTAACGGGTGAATGACGGAGCCCAATGGCGAATGCGGATGGCATAAGAGGACGTTATATTTTCGTTGTTTTCTGCAATGATAGGTTAATTGATGGGACGCATAATATTAATGCAAAGAAAATAAACCAAAGTTGAATCGTTGGAACAGTTTAAAAGAAACCACTCGGTTATTTTAAAACAGAAGATTTTTTTTAATTGCGGAGCTTAAACCACTCCTTTTAAAAAGCTATCAGGTTTCTTCGATCATATCAAGTTCACCACGTTCACGGTTTCGCCAAAACCATTCGTAGCCCTCCATCATTTCATTTGGGTATTCAGTAGTATTCAAGATATGTATTTTGACCAACGCCAAGGCATAGTGTTTGGTAGCTGCTGGGTATTCATCTATTGCATAGATAGATGAGTTGGTTTGGGACAGTCGTACTGCCATTTGGCCAACGTCAGGGGTATGTACGGATGGGTTCAAATTAACAAGATAATGATGGGTAGAACTTGACATGTGACTTATGACATTTTGACCAACGCCAAGGTCATAAGAGCATGGGGCAGAAATCCATATCGGGAGTTTCTAAAGAAACTGAAACTTGCTAAGAGATTGCATACCATTTGGAGTGTGATAATTTTGGTAGGATTCCTTCAGCTTTATCACACGATGATATTTGGATCCCGATCCTACTGTGAGTATATGCTACTCATCAGGAGATTCTTTCATTTAACGATCAATGCTATAAACCAAGTAGGTGTCGAGAAAGGTGTCAGCGGGGCTACGCCCCCGGAGAAAAGAGGTTATTTAATTAAGGAACTTCGCGAAAGCGTCGTAAAACCTCTTTCGAAGTACCGACACCGGCCTGGCTGAATGGTTAAGCAAGTATTGTACGGTGAGAATAGTCCTGACCAGTTCTTCCTTTTTAGTTTGAGGAGGGATTCGAGAAACAGTGGGAGCCATCCTATTTAGATAAACTAAAAACCACTCTAAACTTACAAAAGCATCATGCTAAAGTGTTTCCTCTCTCTCTCCTAATTGCAGCGACCCAGAACATGACAGGCCTTAAGTTATTATTAGATAAAAATATTTTGACAGGGCCAAACTATAAAGACTGGTTCCGGAATGTTAAGATGGTAATTACCTATGAAAAATTGGGGTATGTCCTTACTACTAAGGCCCCTACCGTCCCAGGTCCTGAATCCAGTGTCGTGGATAAGGAAATCCGCAAAACCTGGGAGTTAGACTACGCGAAGGCCAAATGCATCGTGCTTGCCTCTATGAATAATGAACATCAGAGGAGGCACGAGAATATGGATCTTGAATCCATATTTCTCCACACCAAGGAACTGTATGGAGAGCAATCTCGTATAGCTAGATACGAGACCTCGAAGAACTTGTTTCAGTCGAGGCTAGCCGTCGGATCATCTGTAGGAGAACATGTCCTTAAGATGATTGGCTATATTGAAGAGCTCGCAGACCTCGGGACAACATTAGAGAACGAGCTGTATACAGACTTGGTTCTTCAGTCCCTTCCTTCCACCTACGCCCAATTTATCTTGAATTTCAACATTCAAGGTAAGGAAGTTGAGCTTACAGAACTCCTTAACATGTTGAGGAGTGCAGAGGGCACCTTGCAGAAAGCAAGAGAAACACCCACTATGTTTGTTCGTGGTGCTTCCTCTTCCAGGTCCAAGGCAAGGGCCAAAGGAAGGAAGAAGAAGGCCGCTACCAAACCGAGAGGTGATGTTGGTAAGGTAGGAGTCAAGAGAAAGGCAAAGGTTGCGGAGCCGGTAGTGGCAAAGGACGAGTGCTTCCACTGTCGTAGGAAATGCCATTGGAAGAAAAATTGCAAAGCTTGGATTGCCAAGAACCAGGACCCGAGGCAAGTTGTGGTTTCGGCTTCAGGTGTGTTTGTAATTGAAAATTGTCTGTCAATCAACTTTACATCCTGGGTATTGGATGCCGGATCAGGATCTCATATATGCAATTCATTGCAGGCACTGAGAAACCGTAGAGTGCTGAAGGTTGGTGATATGACCCTCCAGGTTACTAACGGAGCTAGCGTGAATGCTGTGTCCGTAGGGGATTATCACCTTGGATTGACGAGTGGACATATTTTGGTTTTACGCAACTGTTTTTGTGTACCTAGTTTAACGTGTAATATCATATCAGTATCGTTGTTATCAAAAGAAGGTTATGATTTCACGTTTGTAAGCGATATTGTTAACATCCACCTTAATCATGGTTTGATTGGGTCCGGTACACTAGATAACGGTATATACGTGTTAAACCAATTACAGATTTTCAATGTTCAGAACACACTAAAAAGAAAGTCTCCAGATATAAATCAGGCTTTCTTATGGCATTGTAGATTAGGTCACATCAATGAGACAAGGTTAACTAAGTTACATAGAGAAGGATATTTAGATCCGTTCGAATATCAATATTATGCCACTTGTCTATCATGTCTCAAAGGAAAGATGACAAAGACTCCATTCACTGAACATGGAGTAAGAGCGAGGGAGCTCTTAGGACTCATACACAGCGATATATGTGGTCCAATGTCTACACATGCAAGAGGCGGTTTTTCATATTTCATTACTTTTACGGATGATTACTCTAGGTATGAATTCATTTTCTTGATGAAACATAAATCCGAGGCCTTTGAGAAATTCCGAGAATATAAGAATGAAGTAAAGAACCAAACCGGTAAAAGTATCAAGACACTGAGATCTAATTGAGGTGGTGAATACTTAAGTGCTGAGTTCCTGGGTAACTTAAAAGAGAATGGAATTCTCTCTCAGCTTACTCCTCCATACACTCCACAACATAACGGTGTATCAGAAAGACGGAACCGAACCCTATTGGATATGGTATGTTCCATGATGAGAAATGCTGAGTTACCACGATCTTTCTGGGGTTATGCACTAGAATCAGCTGCATATCTTTTGAACAGGGTTCCTACCAAGCCTATGCCTACCACACCATATCAGATGTGGAGTGGGAAGAAACCCTATCTTCAGTATCTGAAGATGTAGGTGTTGAAGTCAAAATTTGCACCCCGGTTGACCAAGTCAAAGTCAAGGTCAACCCCAAGCCAGGTGGGGCTAAGCCCAAACTAGTGGGTCAATGCTCAGGTCGAGCCCGAACATGAAGCGTCCGGCCTTCCGCCATACCAAAATAAAAAAAATCATGTAACAAATAATTTTGATGTAATTTTTGTGCATGAATGTATGCAAAATAGGCATAAAGCCAATTTTTTGTAAGCCCATGGATTATGTGCAAAAAGAAATGGCACATGAGCCATGGGATGGGCAAAATACCATTTTGTAAAGCCCAAAAGGCTATATGTAAATATTTAAGCCTATAAAAGGCAACATGATGAAAATATCTAAGATACTTTTTCATTCCCCAAAAACTAGGGTTTTTTGTGCCTCCTGCTCCTTCTCCAAGGTTCTAAACCTTCTCATTTCTTTTGAATTAAATCAAGAGTTTTACTCTTCTTTTTTCAAAACTAAATAGTTTTTCACTACAAAACCCACAAAAGGAAACTTGGATCTACCATTAGATCTCAAAAAGAAGAGATTTTTAAATTCTCACATCTCTTGATCTTCAAGATCCTGCCAACAGAGGAGGAAGAAAGAGACCCATCTCCAGAGACCCCACTTTGGGGAAGAACTAGGGCTCAAGGGGAGAAGCCCTTCATCAGCTTCAAAACATCCTACGAGTTTAACTCCTCATATATATATTATATATATATATATATATATATATATACAGAGAATAATAAGTGCTCCTTTCTGGG